>OU860790.2:8151284-8816293 GCA_917862395.2 Heliconius sara
TTCTTTTATTTAAATTGTAAATGCTGACTTCGTGCAAAATTTCGTGTATATGTTCTGTAGAAGACACAAAATATGGAAATACCCTACAGGTTTTTATTACGTGGCCAATTTCATACAAAATTCAGCAAAATTGATGTATTTTGCTCGTATATTTAAATTGCGTTAACTTAGAAGGTATTTTTTTTTCCGTACTTCAATGGACTATATCCAGTCATATGTCACGGCACGCCTGCGCCTCGGTGCGGCGGGGCCCGACGGCCGAAATCCCCCATGATTAGCGCACGCGGGGTATTCCCCTGCGATCGCTAACACTTCACGAGCGCCCTTCATTGCCCGTATGTTCTTCTTCAGGGGCGAGCTACACTCGCCCCTCCCAAGACCATACCAGGTCAACAGCATTAAGTCCATCAGAAAAAAAAAAAATGGACTATATATAGACTTAAATATTTGATATTTATTTCAGCTTGATTTATTTCAGCTAGATATCACCATGTCATCTTGAGATAAATGATCTTAACAGATACGTCACAATTTACAAAGCAAAAAATAAATCTATTATTTTCTGTTTATTCAATAAGTTTGATGGATGCACAATAGGCGGTAATTGAGAGGAATGATCGCTCCGTTCTCATACAGCGTCCTCGAGGACACCGGACGACGCCGACAATAACTCACAGTAAAATTTCTCAAAGACAATTTATCGAGGTGACAATCTTGATGACGGAGACCGAGATTTGCGGACAATTTCTTAGAAGAGCTCCATTGTGAAGGGCCGCGATGTTTCCCTAATTGATATCAATTACTGCCCTTAAAAATCCCTTACCTCCCTCCGTTTTAGGCCTCGAGACAAAATTTGTCGAGCCACTTTGAGCTATGTAATGTACCCATCTTTTATATTTATACCAAACGAGTCGCAGGGGCAGAAGCGTGCGAATGAAATGAAACGCGATAAGTTGTGGTTTCGAGGAAATGAAATATTTAATATTTTTTGTTTTCTTCTCTTTGGTTTCGAGACAAAGAGAAAGCGTTGCTTTCTGATACTCAACACGGAATGGCAATGTATGTATATCAAAGCCTTCTTCTGAAATATGAAATAATATAAATACAAGAAAGGCCGTCGTAGTGAGGCCAGTCGTGGCGCAGTGGCAAAAAGTGTGACTGGTTGTGGATTCGATCCCCACTCGAGGATATGAAATATTTAATTAAATATTTTAATTTCTTCGCTCGGTGTGTCGAGGCAAAGCGCGGCTTTAAGTTCCGCCACTCAACACACTATTGTGTGTTCAATACCACCTTCTCCTACCAACATTCAGTACCAATACCAATATTTAGTAAATTTTTTGAAAATTTATTTAAATTGAACATTGAACTGTTTTAAATCGAACAGTCATAAGCTCATTGGATTAAATTAATTATTTGCCGCTTATATTGTTCACTCCGCCAATTAAAATCATGTCATATAATTATATTAAAAAATTGTTTAATAGTTATAATTAAACTTTATCTATTTTATATATTAACTAGCGGACTTCGCGGGTACGTCCGCTTTAACTATATGAATATTTATTAAATATTTTTATAAAATTATTTATCAGTTTTTAATAGGATTAGTAAGAAACTATAAGCCTAAATAATCAATAAGGTAAAAGATCTTAATATTAAAAACAACACTTAAGTAAATTAAATGAACAAGCAAAGTACAAAGTAAACGTAACCAAAGGAAAATATTAAAAACTTAACAAAACCAGCTGTATATTCAACGTAAAATATTTTTTTAAAAGTATTCAAATTAAAGTAACACGAAATATAATATAAAACAAAAGTATGTACCAGTATGAAACAAAATTCAACCAAACCAGAAATGAATCTACTACGGGAATAAGCGAAGAGTGAATTGTGAATTAATAATAACCGCATAAAAATTAACAGTTGTCCGAAAATATATGAAAATTTACAAAACCGTCAACGTCTTCTACCCGATCACAGACAGACAGACAGACTTTCGAATTCATAATATAATTAAATATATCAACAGCACTTAATTCGTGATCAGTGGGTTTGAGTTATTTGAAAAAAAAATATCTCTGAAATTATAACATCATGCGATTTTAAGTAGATTTATAAACATCTTACAAAAAAAAAATCAGCTAAAAGGCAGGATAGACAGACACAAGACAGGGAGTAAGACACTGCGTTCCACATTTTCCGCCGAATTATTCGAGGCATTGTATGTCGAGGGCGGTACTCAACGCTAAGATTTTGCCTTGGTGCCAGAGCGAGGAAATGAAAATATTAATAAATAATTTAAAAAACTCACGAGTAGTGATCGAACCCACATCCACCGCGTAACAGTCACACTCGCTTGTGCCTGCGCCACGAATGACAGCCTCTAAGCACGTTACATAAATGTCAAATACTATTGAAATAGTAGTATAGAGAGAGCTAAAAAGAATTAACCACGTTTTCATTAAATCTTTAAACTTTTTATAGTGTAATCAGGCGCCTTTAAACTTTTTCACCTAGTTTTCTTTCTACTAAGCTTCGCTTATTAAAAAGTATTACATACTCGTCGTTCGGTAACAAGATAATAATTTTATTATTTTATTTGTAAAATGGAGCAAGTGAAATTAGTCTGTGTCATCCCATGGCGTATGCGTTGTATTCCTGAAATGTATGCGATAAAAAACTGACAACGAGGCCGCGGGCTACGCCAGTGACTAACGTTCAGCAGCTGGTATCAATGAGGGTCTTATCATTTATTAATTTCCTAAATCGCCTTCATTGCCTACTTGGTACTTGGCAGAGCCATCCCATAAGTGTGAGCAGTACTCTTTACACCTCGTTACTTGCGCTTTGTACGAGATGTTGAGGTGTAAAATACTGTCTCACCTTGAATACAATACCCAGTTTCTTGGCAATTATGCTCTGGATTTAAGTGCCAAACTCAAGAGTCGATGAGAGAGTAAAAAGATCAAGATGATCGTTTCACGGGACCGATAAATTTCGGAAAGAGGAAGACAATTTCACGATCTTTTCTAGACGATGAAAAGTTAAATTAAATTTAAGATTAACATTGTTAAAAAAATTAAAAGGGCGTAGGTACCTTAGGTAGCTAATACTCATATGATTTTTATTGTATAAAAATTTTAAATTGAAATATTTCAATTTTGTTTAAAAACTATATTACTACCCTATTACACATATTACTGATAATATGTAACTAATATACATTTTATCCATTACAGCAATATTCTTTGGTTTCGTTTTCTAGTTTGAAATGAACTGAAACGTTTAATACGAGCTCACCCATTAATATTATTCATAACGCCATAGTATTTACTTACCTACTGATTCTCAGTTACTTTAAAATAACAGCATTAAATTAAAATTAAGTTATATTCCATTCGAGTTCGTGTTTAAGCGAGCTTATTCCTGCACTGCGCTACATCAAAGATGGCAATTATATGATGAAGCGGGATTGTCGCCATAATGTTATAGCCATGTTATACAAAATTTTGACATAAATTTATGACATAAATGTTATTCTGATGAATAAGCTTTATTACTACAAAGTTTCATCTAAATTCGTTCTGTAGTTATTGTGTGAAAGTGGAACAAATATCCATCTTCACAAACGTTCACATTTATAAAATTTGTAGGATTATGTTTACGTTTTTAGAATTATTACAGCTCTTACGGATACCGTAATAGAGGCATTTACAATAAATTATTTATTATAATTTCTACTATATAAGTATAGGTAACCAATGAATCTTAATGAGATGGAAGTAAAATAAATAAATCAGCTTCACGCATGTATACCGCACACAGCAGGACAGGCAGAGAGAACCTAGTGTTAAGACACTCAGTTTCCCAATTTCCGCCGAGCTCTGGAGGCATTGTGTGTTGAGGGGCGGAATCCAACGCCGCGTTTTGCCTTGACACCAGAGCGACGAAATGAAAATATAAATGTAAACAAATATTTAATTTCCTCGAGTGGGGATCGAACTCACAACCAGTCGATTTTACAGTCACACTTTGTCCCCCTGAACAATCTGCACTGTAAGTATTTAACTGCAATTTTCAATTTATTTTCATTTAATATATATGCAAACAACATACATAAGTTATAATAACCGTATTAAATTCCAACGTAATTCGATGAGAACATATGGCTTAGTTTCGCTTATTTATAATACTTGTTATATAAACAAATTTTCCTTCATCAAATATTATTAAGGTTCCTTGTTGTAACTTGTATTGTTTATAACAACAACCTTATGAACGTCGAATTAGAATAACGCTAAGTTAAATATTTTGCCAGTTACAGTAAACCTCCCTTCACATCGTAAAATAAAATGGAGTGCTTACCCTTGTTTTTATAGTATGTGTAAAATCCTTATTTAAAAATTGATGTTAAAGGACGCCATTATGTTGTAGTCGGTAATAATACGGTTGATCAAATTTCAAATCGCTTAATATATTTTAATTAGGTAAATGTAACATATTAAATTACCTACATGCATGCATAACTGTTCAAAGTATATATTTTTAGATTCACGCTGTTTACCGCACACTGGGAACTTTGTGTTACGACACTCCATTATCCATTTTCCACCGAATGCCGTAGACATTGCGTGTTGGGTGGCGGAACTCAACACGGCGCTTTGCTTCGACGTACGAGCGATGACATAAAAATATTAATTTTAATATATATTTCATTTCCTCAAGTGGGGATCGAACAAAAAACAGTTGCGTTTATAAGATTATAAGTCGAGATCGACTGGCCTCACTAATTAAAATAATTAATTATAATATTCACAAAACCTATACAGTATATCTATTCTCAAATTGTCTATTTCATGAAATTTCAATAGACACCTACTCATTTAAATAAAAAATATTCAGTTCGAATAGCGAACAGTATTTATTAATACCTGTCGAATATTGAAGCCCCTCTGAAAAGCGATGCAAGAGCAGAACTTTTATCTTCGTTTTTTGCATTTGGAGCGCTTCAGGCACCAATATTTCCTGAGTCAATCTAATTTAATTAATTGAAATATTGAAAATACAAATGCTTACTGAAAATTAATTTGTCTTTCAAAGAACAAATAAATTAACATATTATTTAGCAAAAAAGGTAGGTTGTCCTAAGATTCGTGTTTCCTTTCTTCATAATAATATTAAAGAAAATTTACAAGTATATCGTGTCGTGAGCCAATTCGGAAAGGCGAAAGGGAAAATCTTAAGAGCAAATATTTGAACACCTTACGAGCTTACAGCGATAACCCACACCTAAACCACTTAACTTAATAAAAATATGTCATTCAGTCAATTTCAGGTGAAATTTAAAACATTAAACATAACAAAAATATAGGACGTTATAATAATCTATAGGTAATGTTTTAAAAATGATAAGCCTGAGACCAGTCGTGGCACAAGGGCACAAGTGTAAAACAAAGGGCACAACTCTAAGCGCGACTGGTTGTGGTTTCGATCCTCACGTGATAAAATGAAATATTTACTTTAATTTATATTTTCATTTCTCCACTCTGGAGTCATGGCAAAGCGCAGCGTTGAGTTCCGCCACTATGAGAAATGGAGTTTCTTAACACTAGTTCCCCTCTACCTACCCTTGCTGTGTGCGTGTTAATAAAAATATTAATTAAATAATGTATACAATATATTACAATAGTGTGAGCACTCGACATATTACCGTGAAGCTGTTTATGTAAATAACATCAGGACACTCACGCTTTAAAATTGGTCCTTTAAAACAAAGAAAATTTAAATAAAGATGGGGACATTCTTGTCAACTTTCGTTGATATTTTAACAGTTTCTAATTGTATGAGTGACGAAATGTGATTCGCATACCATTAGAGGACTCTCATAAATTATGGTATTTACTTAGTATCGATGTGGCCAGATAAATATAGCGTTATAGGATATAGAACAATCAAGAGAATTAGTTAAATACTTGCATCCCGTCATGCAGGACAGTACAAGTCTTCGGAGCGTCGATTTCTATTGCCTCGAAGTCGTAGCAATTTATGAGTTTTTGTTATTTTTTTCTAAATGTTTAAATAATTAGAAAATAAATAGAGAGGAATTACATTAAAAATACTTAAATTTACCTCCGTTGGACATCTGCCTATTTATTAAGGAACCTTACAGCAGCTTTGAAAATTATTATACATTTCTGCAGAGGGTTCTTATTCATATTCCATAGATGGCGTTTACCTATAAATTAATGTTACTTTACTATCACTACGCTTAGGCTTGCATAATACTTGTTTCCAATTGAATCAGCTATTACAATATCTAATAGAAAAAATATTAAAAATATTTAAAAAAAGTAAGTACCTTAGCGTGTCAGTCTGAAAGAGTTTGAACCTATTATATTATGTCAAAAAAAAACATCTTCACGCTGTATCTCCGCCCACAGCAGGGTAGTGAACCTAGTGTTAAGACAAATAAAAATATAAATTAAAATTAAAAATTTCATTTCCTGGAGTGGGGATTGAACCCACAACCAGTTGATTTTACAGTCACCATTCGTGAATGGCGCATTATATTATGTAGTACTATATGGATCAGTACTCAAAAAAAATTTTTTTTAAACTCACTCTGACAGAGAAGTCTCACTTTCCTTTCGAGACACTGAGTGTTGTGGTGGAACTCTAGGCAGAGATCATTCTTTATTTAGTACCAAACTTAGTTTCGTGATACCATCGGGATAGCAGTCAGACACAACCACTGAGCGACAATGGTTTTTTTTTTCGTTTCTTAAATTATCTATATTTAACTTATAAATATATAAAAAATAATGCATATTAACATAGAAGAAGCGAAAACAACTGAAATAAAACCAAAAGATGTGCTCAAGCTATATATTTTTTGAACAGGTGGTAGGAAGGTATAGTAAAAGGAATAAATACTTTATTAACATACTTAACACTAATTATATTTTTATGGGTGCATTTTTAAATTATAATATTTTTTAAATTAAAAATAATGAAAATGAGTATATGATAATGGCCCCATTAATCAATTTAAAAACACAATTATCTTATTCCTATAGAGTAGATTAAGAAAAACTAAAATAGATAAAATTGAATAAACAAAAGTAATTTACTTAATAAATAAAAACTATACTACACATTTTATCACAATCAATAATTAGAATTTAATATAACAAGTACAATATCCATTACATGTATATTAATATTGACACTTTAACCTACAAAATAAAGATAGACAATACAGAAGGCACTTCTAAAATTATGAGACTTGAAAAATCTTATGAAATAGTCTCGGACTAGACTTCATTCTAAAATGAATAACAAGAGTTGGTTACTATTAATATTAAACAAGAAATTTAAACATTTTTTTTATCATACCACAACTAAGTATACAGCTATTGCAGTTAATTGGCAGTCCTCTTGATCTCCTCTACATGATACTTTATTAATTTGTTATAAAGAGATACATAGCCTTTCCTTATATTAAAAAATATGAATAATATAAAATAATTTATTTCAAGAAACCACAATAAATAAAGTAAAATAGTTTTTTTTTCTATTTCAATATAATCAAAAAATTATTGCACAACATTATTTAATCATGTTGCTCGTAAAGTAAATAGGCTATGGTTAGTCATTATAACATATTAGACATATTTTACCTTATAAATATAACAATTAATTTATGACCAGTCATACACCATAGGTGCAAATCTTAATATTAAACAATGTAAAGATTTACATGTAACATTTTATAATTTTTAAAAATTATATATATATAAAAGTCTTTTGATACTTAAAAACATAAATCTTGAATATTTAAAATATAAAAGATCAAGAGAAGTTAAATAGATAATTTTATATCTTAGCAGAACTGGTACATTTAGAAAAAATCTTTGTTCAAAGAAAAAATATGATTTGCATTAACTATCAAATTAATCAATATTTTAAAACTTCTTATAGATCATTAATTTATGATAATATAACTTTAATTGTTTTTTCTATATTTGTTCTACACATTGGGCAATCTTCTAAATCCTTTTTAGAACAAGATAGGCAGCAACACATATGACCACATGGTACAAAAACTACTTCAGACTTGATTTCCATACAAATAACACATTCACCCTCTGTATTCAATTCATCTTTTTCATCAATATTTAGAACACCAGAATAGTTTTTCTCGTCAGATTCCACAGGTGGGGCAGTAGGACTTGAAACTTTTATATTTTGAAGCTCATCAGTCTCCAAATTTTGACTCTTTGTCTTAACATATAATTTAATGCTCTCAAGATACCCTCTCTGTCGGAACTCAACGATACACCAGCTTCTTTTAAATTTTCTTGAGTAATACTTAGTAGTGACTGACCTGAAAACAAATACTTCACTAAAAAGGGGAGGCAATGAATGACTTCTTCTTGTAAAAGGTAATTAGCAAACACAGGATCGAGTTTTCTAATATTAAACAGAGATTTTGGAACAGAATCTAGAAGTTTTTGATAACTTTTAATCCAAAAATCACTAGATCGATTGGCTTCATCCTCGGCTTCTTTTAAAGTGTCAATCAATTGTTTTCTTCTCTTAGATTGTTGATCCAATAGGTCATTTAGCAAATCCACTAACTTTAACCTTTGGTGTAGAAGCTCATTAAAATTGAAAGCAATTTGCATCTTTTTCTTATCCTGCTCTATTATACTGAGTCTTGCTAAATGTGTAGAAATTAAGGATATTTCTTGATTGAGACTCCAACTTTTTGCATCAACTTGATCTAGTAATGATGCAACGATAGCTCTTTGGATGTCTTGATCTTCTACAAGTTGTTGGACAAGAACTGAATGAGATTCATCTTTGGCATTCAAATGTTTAGCTAATTTTAATTCCCCTTCTAAATGTTGAGAGAGTAAAGTTTGTTTAATATTATTTAAATCGTCTCTATAATTATTCTTGTGGAGCTGCATAGAATAGTTATTTTCTAGTAACTTTTCCATTGCACATAATATATCAGCCTTTTTGACATTATCATAATTTTGTCTGGTAATCTCAAGTAAGCGATTATGTTCAGCTTGTTCATAAGCAAGCTGTTGTTGTATAACTTCTGGTTCCAATCTATCATTCTGAATGAAGTTTTTGACTAAGCATTCAATTTCTTCCTCCTCTTGTTGTATTAATTTCATCATTTTCTGTCTTTCAATATCACGGTTTTCTTGTAACTTAGCTATTTCAGTGTCAAGTGTTTGTTGCTCCTGCAAAAATTTAGATAAAAACTTTTCTCTTTGTTTTTGATTAGCTTTATGTATTTTATGTTCCTGCTCTATCATTGAAGCCTCTTGTTCTTCCCATGTTACACCTGCAAGTCTCCCGAAAATATTGTAATTTATGTTGGGAGCTTGTGAAGGGGATATATTAGAATCAACTAACGTTGGCTGTTTATAATCTACATTCATTTTCGAACATAAGTATTTCATTATTTCTTGTGTCCCTTTAGAAGAAATTTCCAATGGAGGTAAGATAAAGTTTTCACCATCTAATTCCAATGATATTAAATTAGTAGCTAAACATAGTTCTAAGCAAAGTTTATTTAAATCTTTGTTTTCTTTAAGGTTTAAGTATGTTAATGATTTTAATTCACCCAAAACTGGATTCAAAAGTTTTATTTTATTTTTTGACACATCTAAAATTTGTAACGATTCCAAAAATTTTATTTCATCTGGTAGAAATTCAAGGCAGTTATTATGAAGATAGAGTTCTGTCAGGTTTGTTAAGTATTTTATTGTATGAGGAATGCGATAAAAATTATTGCTACTTAAATTTAAAATTTTAATAAGTCTAAGATCTGACAAGTGTCCTCCTTCTTCCAGTGACTGTAGACAGTTGTTGTGTAGATATAAGTTATCTTTTCTAAACACTTTACAAATGGAATATATTCCAGAAGGCACTCGCCGAAGTTGACAGTCTGACAAATCGAAATCTGGTTCCGGAGATTCTCGAGCAAGGTATAGTTTTCTTTCTAATTTCGCTCGGATATCCTGAGAATTATTAGAATGTCTACCGAACAGAGACATAGTGCGTTGTAATCCTGATAATGCACAACCCATTAAATATTGAGTAAAAAATAATCACAGTATTAATAATTTTAAATCACTCAATTTCAGTCTAGATGTCACCGTTTTGAAATAATCATTGCGAATAATTTGACTGTTATCTCTTTATCATGGTCGTATAAAGTTTTACATTAATCACATAATCGCTACCTCAATTTAAAAACAACAATGATGCACATCTACCTACCCATTGTCATATTGTATTTCTGTCAAAATCAATGTCAAAGCTTTCCACAGATAAACAAGATAAAGACAGTTACAGATATATTCAATTTAATGTTTAAATACAGCGCATGGGTACTATGGGTAACTACTTTTGTAGGGACAATAAACTTTTATATAAAAAATACTTATCATAATTTTATTTTCATCTTAGAATAATTGAGAAGTCAATATTACAGACAAGGCAAGGCAGTGGAGGAAACTACATATGTAGCTATATGAATATATAAAGCGTAGTATATTTATATCCTTTTTATTTACAAAAAAACATCTTACTACAAAATATTGTAAATAGATTAACTAAAATTGTACAATTTGTAAGTATAGAATATAAATGTTAAGGGCAATCTGTATAGTTCAGGTGTTCTAAACAATACCTAGGCAATGTATAAAATACCTAGCACATCCAGGCAACGCATGAAATGCTATGAATATTATTGCTCTTTACATACTTTGTCTAGGTAAGGTTTATATTTTTTTTCTTTTTTAAAGTATAACGCCACACTTAATAAAGAAAAATCCTTTTTACTTTTTATAAATCATACAATAATATAATATTTCTTTAACATTTTTACGTTACGTTTAATTTCTTATGTTTTCTAAAAAGTTTTAAGATGTATAATCCAAAAAAAATGTATAGAGTACCCGCTGTTACACCAATGTGTAAAATAAGAAGATTTTATTCTATATTCTCATCATCGATTTTTAAGTGCAAGTCAGGTTAGCTATTTTGATCTTTAAAACTTAATCTACATTTTTGCACATTTTTGTGACACGACTGGTCTAACTACAGTTTGGTTCCTAGATAAGTATTAATAATAATTTGCATGCGGGAAGCCGCACATCACCTCCTTCCTTGTTTTCATTTTTTTACATACATTACTGCCTAAATATAATATAATAATAAATATTTCCTGTATTATTATATTATATTTCCTCTATAACATGTATAACGACTGCATCTCGATAAAATAATATAGAATACTGAATTATACAGATTGCCGGTAACCTAAATAATAACTTAAAAATAAATCTGAAAAATATTACATAAACTTGAAGACTGGCAATTCACAACACATTTTGTGAAGAGAACCTAATGAGATATCACTCCAATCTAAAACTGAGACATTTTGTGAGTATCTCAATCCAAGGTCTTTCTTTGTTATTATTATCAATATGTTAATCCTAATAAAGTTTTGATACAATTCTAAAAGTATAAATATAAAAACTATTTACTAGATTTTATCTATAATGAAATGACGGGGTGTTTTCATCTCTATAAGTTAGTTTAAATGCATCACTATTGTACCATTTTTCATTTCTTGGTATGTGTTCATCAAAAAAGGAAGTATGCTTAGGAAAGTTGTAGTTATTAAAAAAATCTTTATAACTTTGGGGACTTTCCGCATCTTCAGTGGAATAATGTTTAAAATTGTACAATTCTATATTATCGTCGTCACTCTGCGACTGCTGAGCGCTTTTATGTGGTTCTATTTTATGCGACATTGTAAAAATCTCTTCTTTTAAATCATCATTTAAATTGTCTGATACAACTTCTGCATTCTGCTTCTTATTGTGTATGATTAGTAAACCCTGATTTTTATTGTCTATTTGTTGAGGTAATTTTGGTAAAGTAAAAGGAATATATTCTTTTATATTCGATTTATCACGTAATTCGTCATTATTAATAATTATTTCTTCTCCAATTCCAGTTCCTTGAATAAGCGTTTGATGAGGTCTCTGTCTCGCTTTACTAAAATGATCAAATACAATAAATTGAGGTGAGTCTTGGAGTTGATTTCTTTCAAGCTTTGGCAATTTTATAATCACAGTTTTACCTTTTTGGTATCCTAAGCCATGGCCTTCAAAAGGCTTATTTTTTACTTTTTTCTTGGATACTTTTTCAATTGAATCATTACTATCCGCTGGGAGATCTGAATCTACGTCACAATACATTTTGTTGAGTTTCTCAGTGTCTTTATCGGACAAACCAATTCTTTGACCAATTTGGGCCCCAAGCTAAAAATAATATAAGAATATATTATTTGTTGAAAACCTATAACACAAATATACGGAAATCATATTGATTGTAAAAAAAAATTGAGCATTCACCTGTTTAGGTACCAGTGTATCTTGTCCATTTATAGAGAAAGCTTTTCGGCTATAATGAAGTACACTGTCATAGTCGTAACCAACGCCAAAGTCCGAAACCGAAAATGAATTGTATTTTCGAAAATTATGTCTCGCGTCTGGAAAGTACATTAGCAATAGTTAGTCAACTTATTGAAAATAAGCGCATCACGTGGACATAGGAATGGGGGTGAATAGAATAGTCTAGTGTCTACCCCAGAAAGTTTACTAACAAAAAATCAACATAAAAAATTATAAAAAAACCTTTAATGAACATATATCTGCCCATGAATTCAATTTTTTCGTTCGTAGATAAAAAAATCGTAATTCGATACATAATGCTTTGACTTACTTTTAACGATGTTAGGCCATAATACGTCAATGTAATCGTCTCGGTCGTGACTGCTCTGCATATGGTAGAATCCTAAAGTGTGCAACATTTCATGTACGACAGTTCCATGGCGAAAGCAGCCACGCCCCGCTGGATGGCGACTAGATAAATTTAAAATCTGATAACCTCCTTGGTATCCTACTTGTGAAAAACATCCTCTTCTGCTTCCCTAAATATCAGAATAATTATAATTAGATAATATTTCAAATAATACTCGGATAATATGTATTTCAAAAAATTTTTAATGACATTTTTTTAAAGTGTTGTTCCATACTTTGGAAAGAAAAATAAAAAGTTTTCTAAAAAATACAGTTTTTAATATTTTATGTAAGCTTCACACTGCATCCCGTACGTGGGAACCTAATGTTAAGACATTCCATTTTCAAGCCGTTGAAACACTTCAGTTCTTCAAAAGTCTGCCGACAACTTAACATCGCGCTCGAATCGCCTCCTCCGTTTCTCCGAGTGGAAATTAAACTCACAACCGTCACGTTTGCACAGTCGCACATTTTTTTTTTCGTCGCATATACCTTAATTTGCAATTATATGGCCATATATTGGAGCACATCGTAGCAGCACTGCGTCTGACTGTACTTACGATGTTTGTAGGTTCAATTGTCACTCGGGGGAATGGGTTTTTTTTTTCATTTTCTCTCTCGCTGGTAACAAGACAAAACGCGGCGTTGGGTTCTGATACTCGACAAGCAATGTCTCGAAATGAAGTGCCTCAACACAGAGTTCTCTCAACCTACCCTGATACGTGCTAAAAAAAATCATAAAGCACCTGTATAACGACTGCATCTCGATCTCCTTTTTTATAAGGAGTAAACTTCACACAAGAAGCGCGAGCTAAATCATCTATACCGTTCTGGATTGCCTGCATTTGATCACTTGCTGGAAATAGATTAAGAAATTTATACAAACAAAAGAAAATAAATATAAAATAAAATGATTGCATCTTATTATAGTAATATAACAATACGTCTGTTTGTCAACACAGTCGTATTGACGACACTTGCGCGGTAAAGCGTTACTATTATGAAACACGTTTATAATTCGTGACATAAAAATATATTTACACAGGGAGCTCTAACAAATTAAAACTGGTTGCTAAAATACAGCTAAAAAGCGATTTCTAAAAAGTGAAATCTCTTTTTTGCGCCTTTTTTTTGTGCGAATTTGAATTATTCAATATAGAGATAGAAGTTACTCACAGAAATGTTCTACTTGTATATAATATATGACTTCGTTGTTTGGCCATCGTTTTGTTGTATCAGCGATCCCGTTTCGCGCGAGTCCCTCCGCTACACTAGCCACTATCATGCGTCGTTGCCGTTCATTTAGCACCAGATCACCCTCAAATTTGCCGCTTTCCTCCCAAGCGTGGTCGGATATTGGCGCATCATCGTCGAAATCACTCGGAATGTTACCTTTTGGGAATACTCGGTTTTATTTAAATATAAAAATTAAATAATATAGCCAGTCGTGGCGCAGCGGCATAAAGTGGGACTGTAAATGCCAAATATTATGGGTTCGATTCAAACTCAACTTCAACAAAGTGTGACTGTAAAGCCGACTCGTTGTGGGTTCGATCCCCACTCGAGGAGATGAAATATTTACTTATTTTTATATTTCCATTTCTTGGCTCTGGTTTCGAGGCAAAGCGCGACGTTGAGTTCTGCCAATCAATACGCAATGTCCCCAGAATTCAGCAGAAAGTGGCGAACGAAGTGTCTTAACACTAGGTTCCCTCTGCTTACCCTGCTGTGTGCGGAATACAGCGTGAAGCTGATTTTTTTAAAATAATATATTTTATCTTTTACCTTTGTTCTATTACAAAAAATTGGGAAATTAGGATTGCGAATATTGAATATTACAATTGCATGACATATTTAAAAGCAAAAAAATTAGAAAGCACATTTAAATCGCTGTTAAGTTATTAAATGTACCTTACATATTATATTCATTCAAACATTCAAAACGATATAATTAAACGCCTCACTTTTAACGCTCTGATCCAACCGCGAAGTTTCGTGTAAGAAATTGCTAAAATCTTCCAATTCCGTTTGTGACATCGCCCAACACTCAACAAAACACATAAGATACAAACAAACAAGAACGACCCACTTCATAATTAAAACCTCAATAAACTAAAAGGTGAAAATGGAAAATAAACACATTAGTATTGTCCTCTCATAGGCGATGGCGTACACTAGGCGAAAAAGTATGTCACGTTAACGGTTCGACCACATTGTTTCCAGTAGAAAGAGAACTTGCGAATTTAGATTTTTTTTTGTATCACACTACAAAGTTTTTATCGAACAAAACCCACCGAGGCGGGTCGGGAATTAATATAGTGTTAGATACGACCATTTCACAAGGTGTTGGTGTTGCTACTGTTGTGTGTTGCGACAGTCCGGTCCGCGGCGAGCGCCACCCGTGCAACAGTCAATTGCTAAATTTACTGCTCGACTTGGCCCACCATTGAACTGAACCTTGGGTACAGTGCTGGTATTGTTATACCCTTATTTTACAATAATTAACTTTTATACGAATATGTAATATAGGGACATTTATAAATTACAATTTATTAATATATATACATATATTTTTTTATTACAACGTATTGTGAACTTTCATAAGTTGTGTGCTATTTATGGAAAATGAAAGTTTTGAATATTATATAGATATTATCCATGTATATAGAATATTAAAATTAAAAAAAAATAAATTGTGAGTGAGAGTGAGTGAGGTGAGTAGAGTCAGTAGTGGCGCAGCGGCATAAGCGTGCGTGCGACTGTAAATGCCAAATATTACGGGTTCGATTCAAACTCGTGGAAATGAAACATTTAATATTTTTATTTCTCCGCTGTGGTCTCGAGGCAAAGCGCGGCGTTGAGTTCCGCTACTCAACACGCAATGTCTCCAAAATTTTGCAGAAAATAGAAACGAAAGGTCTTAACTCTAGGTTCCCTCTGCCTCCACTTGCTGTCCGGGAGATATAGCATAAACATAAAATAAAACAACTTTACTAAATGGACGTTTAATATAATGACACTGCATACAGTATGCAGATTCTTTAAAAACACAAATACTTATATTAAATTTCACATTATAAATATACTTACACAGATAGATAAGATAAAATTTATTTAACTTCGTTACGCTTTCACTGAAATTGGCAATGAAAAAAATGAACACAAGCTCAAGCACAATATCTTCGAAACTAGCAGATGATTGCAAAACCTTATTATATTGTTAAAATTCACCTTGATTAAATAGAATAGGTTGATTTTATTTTGCAGGTGGTTTTTATAACGTTTTCTGTCTAACGATCCTGAATGTTGAATGCAATTTTTCTATCTTATATAAATGGTATATTAAGTATCTAGTTTTCTTTGAAAAGGGCTTTCGTTACATATATTATAATGGGCATTACGTATCGTTTTCAATGAAAACATAAATGATGATGGAAATAAAACAAAAAAAAGGAAAAATATTTATTCTAAAAATATGTATAAGACATAGATAGATAGATGAACAGACAATATATACGAGTATTGTTAAAAACGTCAATAGCACAGCAGCAAAGCGAGGCGTTGAATTCTGCCACTTAAGACGCAATGCCTCCAGAATTCGGCAGAAAGGGGGGAACGGAGTGTCTTTCACTAAGTTCCCTCTGCCTACCCTGCTGTGTGCGGGATACAGCGTGAAGCTGATATTTAACAGGTACAATTTTGGGAACAATCATGTCTTCGCCATTTCTACTAAAAGCTTCACGGCCGTAGTGCATGCAACTGTCATAGTTGTAGCTGGTCACGAGATCTATGCTTCTGGTGTAATTTTTTTAGAAACTATATATTTTACCTAGCGATTAATATAAATAATATTTAATAGATATATTTTGATTCTACATGTTTTCACTTTAATTAAAACTTACTTAAATATAAAGCTCCACGTTGTATTCCATAAACAGCAGGATAGGAGGGAATTTAGTGTTAAGACACACAGTACTTCATTTTCCGTCAACTCGAGTCGCAGAACTCAGCGCCGCGCCTTTGCCATGGCGCATTTGCCATCCATGGCGAAAACAACGTTTGCCAATGTCGTCTTTATTATTTAAATTTATAACCTGTCTCGTGTTTAAATACCCAACATTGGAATAGTATCCAGGTCTGTCTCCCGGCTTAATTCGATATTAGTAAAAAAATATGTACCTTTATATAAGTACTTATGTATGTATAATATTGTTGTATGATGCAAAAAATGGGTATCTTTATATATTTTTAAGTAGGTATGGATATACCTACTAACCCATCACATTAGGTTCATTTACCAAAGAAATAAAAAGTTTCATGAGAAGTTCTCGCTGTACATCAAATAAATAATCAACTTCATCTAGTGTAAGGACACTCCGTTTCTTAATAAAAAAAATCTTTAATTTTTTTTTTTTTTTTTGTTTACACTGTACTACTGTAAATGCAGAGTAGGCAGAGGAACGTACATAGCAGAGTAGGCAGAGGGAACCTGTGAACCCAGTGTTAAGAGACTCCGACCCCATTAAGACATCCATTCCACACCTTCCGCCCTTGAATGGCGATACTAAACGCTGCGCTTTACCGCTGTACCAAATGGGAATCGAATCCACAATCATCATATTATTGTATACAATATCTTTTTTTCCAAATGTACATAGTATCTTGTTTATTTCAAATATTATTTTTTATTTAAAATATATAATACATAAATAATATTTAAAAATATTATCTAAATAATGCTATATAAATAGAGTACTTATACTTTTATAACCACTACGTTTAAAGTGTAATATTCTGTAATTTCGTGGAAATTAAGGCATGACACATAATTCATCTCTTCAATAGCCGCTTCAATGGCTCGCGCTTGACCATCAGCTGAATAAACATATTTTATTAATTCATATATATTCCCGCCGAATTCTGGAGGTTTTGCGTGTTGAGTGGCAGAACTCAACGCCGCGCTTTGTCTCGACACCAGACCGAAGAAATGGAAATAGAAATTTCAATAAAAATTTAATCCTGGTACTGGTGGTGTCGTAAGAGGCGACTAAAGTCGCATGGGCAGACTCGACCGGATCATTACCACCCCCGGCATTTAAAACCGGCGTGAACGGGCGGGCGTGGCTTTATGCCACTGCTTTTCGCCGAACCCACCTTAAAGGCCGGCAACGCACCTGTAGCTCCTCTGGCGTTGTACGGGGCCGTGGGCGGCGGTAATCACTTACCATTAGGTGACCCGAACGCTCGTTTACCGTGTCTTTTCCATAAAATAAAAAAAATCTTCTCGAGAGGGAATCGAACCCACAATTCCCGTCGAATTTACAGTCTCACTTTACGCCACTGTGCCACGAGTGGCCTCTATTCTATAATTTATTTTATTTTATTATATTCTTTTGTTTATTTATTCTATTCTGCTTCATGCTGCATTTCGCAAATTGCAGGGTAGGCGGAGGAAATCTGGAATTAATAGACATTCCGTTCTCAATAAGACGTTTTTTAAATAAATATATTAGATTTTTTAACAAGAATCCAAATGCTTATATACTTCCTTAAACGGAAAAATTGTATTAACCTTTCAGATGGAACCAATTAAACGTGGGAATGGTTTCCCTTTATTTCCAGCCACTTTCGGTGATTAAATAAATATATAAAAATAGATAAATCTATCTATAACTAATAAAAAGATAAATTTACATAATACAGATGAATTAAATGTATGAAAGTAGAACGAAAATAAAACGCTAGAGCAGTGGCGCAACTATTTTATTGCAAATCGTTACACGGTAAATTATGACTTAAATATTACAAATAAATCAATTGCATGTTTCTCACACTTTATCCATATATTTTCTACGCTGAGTTTTACCAATAGGTATTTCCAATTACAGTTTATTCACAATACATTCTATTAAGCTTCAGTATATCGTGTTCTGATAAACCACATCTTTGCCCTATTTTAACATTTTCCTGTAAAAGCAACAAATTTTATATTATAAAATTTTTACAATTTCTGACAACAGCTGATTCATGTCATTAATAAATTGATACTCGGCATGGGCATTAATAACTTAATTCCTATTTAAAATAAAGAATAATTATTAGATTAAAAAACTGAAATACGCTTGGGGTTCCGTTACTACCTTGCAGTTTTACCTTCAAACCCTCGTTATCATCAGAAACCAACTGACAATATTACAAAGAGCATAATAATAGATTTCAACAAATTGTTCTGTAATGTTGAAATATATATTATAATTATATCGTGTATCATATTTCTTTAGAAAATAAAAATTTAGAATGAACATTGCATATAGATTTTAATTTAGGATTTTAAATATAGAACAAAAGTGTCATGGCGTCGCTTGTTTGCATCTCATTGTAATATAATAGGGTTTCATCAATTACAAACCTGGTTTTAGTAGGTAATATTTTCTAGTAGTGATCAAACCTAAACCTGTGGTTAAATTTCATAGAACTAACTATACATTTATGTCTTGGTTTAAAAGTTATGTTACAAAACAACAAGATTCCTTTCACGACAGGAAAAAAAATAAAATTATAAATTATCTTTCAATTATATAGATATGTATATACAATATAGATAATATCGTTATGTGTTTCGTTGACTCGTTTTAGTTAATTATTAAATTATAACAAATAGCCGTTTAGAGATACTGATTGTGGACACGCTATCGGTACCTATTAAAAGTAATTGTAAAAGATGTGTTACTATAATAGTCGTCTCGCATAATTGAAATTTCTAAACAAAGCAATTAAAATATATCTAGGTACCACAGTATAGTGCAATTGCTATTTTAGTATATGTATTTTAATTAAGCTACTTTCGAATATAATAAACGATAAAGACGTTTATTGTGTTTCTATTCAATTTATATTGATTGTATTTTATTTAAAGACAAAATAATAAAAAGTTAAGCAACGAATGCAACTTTTTTTTCAATATTAGGTTGAAAAAAAAAAACCGTTTTTTTTCTAATTGTTATAAGCCGCATGTAAAAGCCTGGTGTGAATTCTGGAACACAACGCCGCGCGTTGCCTCGACACCAGAGCGAAGAAATGAAATATGTTAAATATTTTATTTCCTTGAGTGGAAATGGAACTTACAACCTGTTACATTTACAGTTACACACTTGTGCCCCTGGCCTCGACTGGCCCCAACCTTGGCTTTTGCTTTATTCCAAGGACTCACTGTGAACTTGTTTACTCCTAATATGTTTTTACCTGTACAGGAATGATTGTCTTTTCCCCATTTTTGGAAAATGCCCTGTCCGGGTAATGCATTACGCTGGTGTAATCGTAAGGCACGCCGAAATCAGTTACAGTATCCGATGTATATTTTGCAAAATTATTTTCTTTGCCTGTGGAAATATAAAAAAAAATATATGTTTCTCAATATTAACAGTTATAGCTTCTATAACATTGAAAAAAAAGTAAGACTAGCTTAAAAAAATATATCACAACACGGCTAAAAAAAAATAAAATAAAATACAACGGCTTTGCCTCAATAAAGTACATTAATACTCAATGATTTACACACTTATAAAACGGAATTTGACTGTGGTATAAAATTTTACACGTCCTCTGAAAAAAGATTAATATATTTGCAAATTATATGGCAGGATATGCAGAGTTCCGTAGCCCACTTTCCTTCGAATTTTCAAAGAATTGCATGTGGAGTGGGCTGAACTTACCGTCGCGCTTTTAACTTGGTACTAGAGTGAAGAAATGAAAATATTAATAAATAATGATTCATTCCTCCGAATGGAAATCGAACCCAAAACCGCCGTGTTGCAGTCACCTGCTTGTGCTCTCCGATATCATCTTGCCTTGTTGTGTAAAATAGGAAATCCCATTACCTGATTTTATATTTTCCCAAATAATTTGAACAAAATCATCTCTATCGTAAGTACTTTGCATGTGATAAAAACCAAGTGTATGAAGCATCTCATGCACAATTGTACCGTGCTTAAAACAACCTTTGGACAGGTTTAATACTTGTTCGCTTTCTTTTTCTCCATCATCTTCGTCTTCTTTGTTGAAAATAAATCCTACATTTGAGTAACATCCATCTTCTGATCCCTGTAATCAGTATTATCTTAAAATAATAAAAACAAAATATTAAATTTTATTTGTAAAATTAAACAATCCACTTAAAAATATATTTCTGGTTCTTCTGGTCGGCCTGGCAGGGACCATATCGCCATTGATATCTTGAAATTAGTTAATTAAGAAAGTATATAAAGTTGATAGATTTTCTTAGAAAAATGATATAGTTACAAGTAAAACTAATAAAATTGGGTCAAAAATGTATCAAAAATATATGTAAATGCAATAATAGAGAAAGAATTTAAAACTGTAATTGTTTTGCCTGATGTTTATCTATTTGAAAACGCTGATTTGTGGAACCAGTGGAGGGGTTTTATAATGTTTTTTCGTTGTCCTCTCATGTCGTACGTATAATAGATTTTAAATATTAGGACCAAGAAAAACTATAACTAACCGAATAATCTATAGCAAATAACTAAAAACTAACTAAATCCTTTTTTTATAAACAATATTACAATATTTGAAAAAACACATATTACAGTAGTAATAAAAGGCATATTACTACTGTAATATGCGTATTATCACTACTGCTACTGCAAAATACTACTTGTTAGTAGTGACTTTTTTATACGTTTTCTAAATAAGTTTTTTCTTTCGTAAATATGGAATAACACTTTAAAAACGTTAAAAAAAAATTAAAAAAAACGTATTCTCTCTTGCCAAACGATAATTCTAATTATTTTTGGATATATAATCTATATTTAGAAAACGTAAACAGTAAAGATTAATTTTGCAAATCAAATTATATTTGAATGACTTATCAATGTTTGTTTTCATTATTTTACAGAAATAGAAGATTAAAATCTCGTGACCATATAATCTGAATACAATTAATAATCTTGTGTATATAATAAATCTAAGGGTGGATTTCAGCATACTTCCTAGTTTTATAATAACTTTTATTACAACACTAGCGGCCCACTCGCGGCTTCGCCCGCCTACCTCCTAATTACTTTTACTATGCTGCATTTGCCCACAGATTGATATATTCAATTCATGTCACTGTATGACACTACATGTCGCTGTATGATAGGACATCGTTAAAATTTTATTTTCTATAATATAGTTTTTTTTTAATTGTGTAGTAGTAGTATAAGTATAGTTCTGAAGTCGATATAATTAAAAAAAAAATACCGTCAAATATTAATAGCAATCTACAACTAGTTTTCAATATTAATCTTATTAAAGTGATATTTTTTTTAGAAAATATTTAATTAATTGCGGTACTCTATCAGCTCGCGGGAAAGTAGTTTGTTAACTTTCAAGTAAAAGGTAAAAGTATTAACCCAGTGTCGAATCTTCAATACTCATATTTCTAGTATTATTATTTTTTCCGTCATAATATTGATTACATAATGTACGACAGAACGACGTACTCTATAAACGACGTAAGACTATTTAGTCTTACGTCGTTACTTTGATTTCAATGTATTCCACTTATTGAGGGCAGTGAGTGTCAACACGACATGTTGTGGGTTCCATATCGATTCGAGGAAATGAAATATTTTTAATATTTTCAAAGGAAACCTGGAAATCGACCAGGACCTGGTCGGTTTCCAGGAAGCGCGGGTTCGAGTCCCGCTACGTTCAAATTTTTATACGTTTTTTAAATATGTAGAAATATTTAAAATTTTCCTAGTTCCATTTTCTTCGCTCTGGTGTCGAAGCGAAGCGTTCAGTTTCGAACGTTGAATCACTTAACACACAATGCCTCCAGATGTCGGCGGCAAATTGGAAAACGGAGTGTTTTAATACTAGGTAATCTTTGCCTAGCCTGCTGTGTGTGGAATAACAGAAAAAAAATAACAATAATATAATAGTTGCCGCCTGCAACATTATTTGGGTGGACACTATGGGTCTTGCCGTATGGGCAACTACCATTTACCGCGCGTGAAGTAACTATATGCAACAATAGCTTATCATCTTGACCTACTTAAGCTAAAGGCGTTATATTAATGACTCTTATAGAGTAGACGGTTCCATAGTTTCACATCAGGTAACCTGACCTTCAACATTAATTATCTATACTAATATAATAAAGCGGAAGAGTTTGTTTGTTTTGGCTTAAACGCTAAGATCTCTAGATCTACTGGTCCGATTTACTTTCTTTTCGTTTGGTTTGAAAGCTGCATTCTTCAGAAGTGCTATAGGCTATATAACATTACGGTATAAGTCTTAGGTAGTCTTAAATAATGAAATAACAATAACGAGGAACGCCATTGATTTGTTTTAAAATAGCTTTAAGCGCGTGCGCTGCACACATAGTTCATTATATGTCAGTACGATGTATGAATTTTTTTTTATTAGATCTAAAAAAAGTCTGGGTCACCATATATCTATCTCTTATAAATACGTGACAATAACGCATTGTGTCATAAATTAATTGAAAATTGTGAGGTCATATTTCAAAGTTTTTTATTTTACATGTACTTACGAACCAAAGCTATTTCATCATCAAGGAAATTTAAAGATAATCTTCAGTTTTTCTATGCAATTTAAACGTATACTCTTCGAGAATATGTTAAATTAAAATGATTCAACGCTCTGTTTGCGGCCGCAAGCCTAGGCTAAAGTCTCGCGGGGGACGCCCTTGCCGCCGATGACGTCCTATCACAGGCAGTGTTCATGCACATCACATTCAGCATAATAAAAGTATTATAGGTCGTATGCCGCGCCGCGTATGTTGCCGCTACGAGTTATAATAATCAGTAGGTATATTAAAAAAATCCTTGCAACAAAATCCGTCTAATATATTTACAATGATATTACAAAATCATATTTTTGACTCCCTAGAAGTACATTTTTAGTTTATATAGAATGTAGAGAATTGGCCACTTTTATTTTTTTTATATAATATATTCTTATATAGGTAAACAAGAAAATAAGTATGTGATCTATATTATATTAATAAACAAACCTGTATCCTAACGAATTGTTTATCCTTGTTTTCACTTTCGCGAAATTTAATACAGGACTTATTAGCTATGTCATTCATGCCATCCTCAATCATCTTTAGTTCATTTTCATCTGAAAAATTACATAAATGTTTTTTTTTTTTCTTCAGATTTTATTGTAAGTCTCATAAATTTAATAACAATTTTTAAATCAGCAAAAATGAGGTAAGGAAGCGCCCTTATTTAGAAGAATAGGTAATAGAGACTACTTCTCATCAGAGTTATTGTAGACCGAACTCTACCGACTTAGAAAGTCACACCTTACTTTTTTCTACATTAATCAAATTAAGTTTCCATTAAAAGTAAAAGTAAAGTAAAATAATAATTATGAGGCCGTCGTGGCGCAGGGCCACAAAGGTATGTCTGTAACGCGACGGTTGTGAGTGCAAGCCCCTCTCGGGGGGATGAATATTAATTTGTTAATATTTTCATAGCAAGGCAAAACCCCGATGTCGAGTTTCACCACTCATCATACAATGCCTCGAAAAATTCGGCGGAAAGCGTGGATCGGAGTGTCCTAACACTCTGTTCTGTTCCCTCTGCTTACCCCGCTATATGGTAATACAACGTGAAACTGTTGCTTAAAACAAAATAAATAATTACCAAAATCTTCTTTAACAATGTGATATACAACAGTTCTATTAGGCCATCGTGAGGTGGAGCTTATTAAACCATTACGTATAAGTTCGGAGTCCCGAATAGCTTCCTTTTGTGATGAAGTCAACATAATATCGCCTTCGAAGAGCTCACCTAACTCCACATATAAATCTGTAATAGTGCTTTAAACATATAATATAGGGTAAAGCCACCAGTAGTCAGCCTTTTAGTGGAAAGCGCAAGTTTAAATATGTATAGAAAATTATTAAAAATAGTAATCAAAAACTTTATTTACTCATTCACTTAATCATTTATTATACTTTGTTATAAAAGTAACAGATATTATATATTTTTTCAATAAGTATTAAAAATAAAATATTTATCAAAATAAGGCATATTTCCCCAGTACTCAGCCGTCACAACCCAGTATTCAGCCATATTGGTACCAGTAATCAGCCTCTCCGGAGATCAATAGTTTAAAGCTTAATTATCTAGGAACTTAATAAATTTAATTAAATAATAAGACTTTAGTAGGTACACTAATATCATAAAAAACTAAATTTACTTATTCTTCATTAAAATCACAATTTAAAAATTCTCAAGTTCTTCATTTCTAAAGGTTTCACCTAGGTTTTTCCACAACTATATGTCTTATAACTTAATGAGTGTCAAAAACTCCTTTTTGAGGGTACTCGGTGAAGTTATCTTGCTGGTAGATGCATTCTTTTTCTCTAAGGTTTTTTGCACGCATTTTGAATAATCTACTGCACTAGGGTCAAATGGAAAAGGCAACACTACCGAAATCCATTTTTGACGACTTCTTTCAGAGATTCCTTACTTAGTACTTTTTTCAACAATGAACAAAGAAGAATTTGTCAATAGTTTTAGCGTTTTGTGGCTGACCACCAATTATGAAAGGTTTTCGCCCATTCAATTTTTACTGGTTTAAAAACGCTAACATCTGCTGGTTACAAAAGTGCGTACAAAATTATGTTACTGTCGTGGCAGTTTTTACTAAGCTTCATTGTCATGTGAGTTTTGTGGCCGTCGACAAAAACAAGCACTAGTTTTTCACTTTGTTTTCATCTATCCACTTGGATAGGCATCCAGAAATATAATCGTAGAAAATATCTGCCTTCATCTATCCAGTGTCAGATTTACCGAGGAACCAACTATCAGCCTATTTATAACATCTTTGAAGGGTCTGGTGTACAGGAAAACTACACAAGGAGGAATATCGCCTATAAGGGAAAAAAAAGCTAAAACGGTGACAGATTCCTCCTCTTTGCCCTTTACTATTTGGTATACATTTTTATATTCTTGGGATGCTATATCTTTTCAAGTTTTTGGGCAAAGCATGTTTCGTCACCGTTAAGTATTCTTTTAGGGTCTTCTAACACGTCGAGTGCTTGATTTTTAGGTAGATAATCTGTGAGTTTCTCAAACTGCTTTCCAATACTCTCTTCAGTGATTATTGCTCTTGCCTTTGATAGATCTTCAGGTGTTCTTATTTATTTTCAATAAGAACACCTGAAGGTCTATCAATGGTTTTCCATTTAGAAAGGGATTGGGCCTGCCGTCTTCAATCATCATGTCAAGTATTAAATACATTGTCAGGTTTCTTTCCAAAACCACAAGTGGCAATGTCTTTCAGCCATCGAGGAACCTTTGAGGTTCTACTAGCTATTGGCATGCCATTTCTGATAGCGTCTAAAGCTTGGGTTAGTTTGTCTTCAGGGTATTCAGGTTATTGTATGGGCCTCAAAATAGACATACAAAAAATAAACAAATAAAAAATGCCAAAAACTAAGAAATTAATCGGTAGGTGGGTGCTAATTAAATAAATTAGTAAATTAAGCAGCGTAAGTTACTGACTGGCTGAGCACTGGCTGAGTCCATCCTCACCAGTACTCAGCCGTGGTTCGAACGCATCTAGTTAGGCGGCCGACTACTGGTTTTTTCATGTAATTATGTATGACATAGCTATATTAAATAAAAGGCTAAATTTCCAGCATTAAAATGACACTAATAAGACTTCGATATCAAAAAAAGCATAGAATCCAGTACTCAGCCGGGGAGGGCCGAACACTGGATTATGTACAAGAAACGCATACCCAGTAGTCGGCCACCTCGTTATTTAAATAACTATAAAGAAACTGTTCTATTATTTATTTGATTTTGATGTGAAAAATGTAATTACACTATATTTTTATAAAACATGGCATTAAAGTTAATAAGAAATTGCAATATTTCATCTTTTTCTTAGACACTCCCCACTAAGAAAATTTTTGCGCGCGCGCCCTGTCTGGTCTCGACAAGTGACAATGTCGAAATAAACTCATATTACTATTTTATTCAGCCACATAGCGTCATTGTGATGTTCCGAACCGACCAATTATAAGGCAAAGCTTTTTTTAAAAGTTACTCAGTTGGTTAATTTGCAATAGAACGCTATTCCTATAGGTTATAAGCTGGAAAAGGCTGACTACTGGTGTGGGGCTGACTACTGATGCCCGTACCCTACGTTGTAAGTGGTTTAATCCTTATTGCTAGAATTTGTGATATATTTTTCTCCGTATATTCTTATATATTAAGTAATTACTCTTGTCATTTTAGTCTAAGAATCTATATGAGCCTAGTAGAAGAGATTTCTTTGAGAATGTCAATTTGACAATGAATGCAAACAACGTTATGTCTACGTTTAGGTAAATATGTGATATATCTATACATTATTTAGGCAGTAGTGACATAAAAGGTAAATAAATCAGAAAAAGTTACTTTACAAGTTAAAACTTCCAAAAGACACTTTAGTTTTAAAGTTCAAACGCATTTTAATACTAATAAATAATAGAGCACAGATACGGCAAGGATTTTAAATAGAAATGTGACGTTTTGTCATTAGTTGGATTATATCTGCCATTTTTAAATAGATCGACTTGTTGGTACGAGAGAACTGCTTCCAGATATTATCGTTTAAGTTTTGTTATTCCCTTGTTACTTTTGTTGTTTTTACGTTTCTTGTTTTATTAAATTGTTTTTTTTTTTCTGTTTTTATTATATTAACGTTTTCGTGCTTAAAACATGTGTGAACATCATCTAAGCAACGATTTCACTTTTCCCCCCTAAAATAAAAGCAATCAAACGAATCTTCAATACGTTTGAAGTGGTTGTTGTTACTGTATTCTAACACGTAAAAGAAACGAGTCTGAATAATTCGTATCCAATATAAATGTGATATTATCAATAAACAAAACAAGCAAGCTCAAATAAAATCTCTAGTATAGATATCGCCTTTGTCGATTTGAAACATTTTTAGCGCAGTAACTTAATCTATGTCTAATAGGACGTACAAAGTAAACAATAAATATACAACAGACTACACGCTACGTTATTGGATTTTAATATAATTTTTTTCCCTATATTGAAATAAAATGTATAATGCCCAATCATTCAGTTTCGTTACATAAAAAGTACTCTGTATATAGAAAGCTTAGTAGGGATATTGAGACGTTAGATGATTGAACATAATACTCATGTCCAACAGTTTGTGGTGCACAACCAGCAGCTACAGCTATATTTGATAGCTACGATATTTGGTAGATACCAAATGGTAGCAAATCGATATTGGATTATAAGATAAACATTATAAAATTGAACATACCTAGAAATTCATTATCAATCCATTTTTCTTCCATCTCCCCCCCATATTTAACAGGAATAGCGTTCATAGTAGCTATTGAAACAATAAATATAATATATGATAAAAACAACATAATAACCGAATGCATTTACAAAGTTCACCTCTTAACAAATCAATTGAGACACGCAACATTGTTACTGCTTTTAAATACCAAACGATCGTGAAATCCATACATCACCTAATTAGATAGCCAATCTGGGGAAACATAACTTAAAGTACTATTTGTGATAAAATTGCATTATCGTAATTAGTTATTTCTGTTTCACCACAGTGGTTATCTACTACAAGAACCCTGTAGTGTAACAAGAGGATGTCCTTATTCTCAATAGATAACCAACTTCACTTTTATATGTTTGTATGTTTTAAATTCTTGCTGCACTTGAACTGGTACTTAGCGGTGGAGAGCAATCTAATTAATACGACGAATATCTCGACTTAACACTTCGAGTTTTTCATGACCGAATCTTGTTCATTAATATGTAAAAATTGTTTTCTATTTGCATTTTATTCCTATAAAGCACAACAGAATTTTATTATTTAAAAAAAATATTTTTATATATCGTCTTGGCTCTATTGTATCATCATCTCACTGTTGATATATATAGTTTGTTCACACGATAGCGATCAAGATGATCCTTGCTAAAGTGTTAATTAAAAAAAACCGATAATCAGTCGAACTCGCCCCCCGATGCTTCCGTACCAATTTCAGGACAGTATTTCAGTTACCTTGAAGTACAACTTATAAAGTAGACATAATTAATTATGCGGGTATATGCACTCAAATTGTATGAAATGAACTACAAATATAATTTTGCAATGATTTCTTTGATGAATAAACGCATTTTTTCTGTGCACCCTAAAAATTATTACACTTTCTCATACGCAGCTAGTGCAGTCACTCAACACGTATTGTCTCTAATAAAATGCGGAAAATGCAAACCAAAATTGTGTTTCTAATATCCATTATATTATGCCCATACAGGAAAAATATTGTTTTATTGCATCATTGATGCAATAAAACAATTTTTTCAATATACGTACATACATTTCGAAATAAAACCATTGTTGAAACCAATGTTTTTATGTATAAAATTATCATTTTAGTCACAGCCATTAGAGCACATATTTCCCCTTGTTCACTAATGACTGAGACTAGCTAACCAATGAAACTGAAAAGTAAATGTATAAACACATTCACTTTTCTTTAACTTGTTCTTTTTAGGATCAAATATTTTTATAACAGCTTTTGTTAGATTCTGATCTTGATTTATAAACATATATATATCCAAGCAGTAGTATATAGGATTAAAATAAATTCCAAACACAAATAAAACAACAACATATTTTCAGATTGTAAATAACGTGCTATATTTATATTACAAAATAATTACAAAGAAAATTTGACACACAAAATGTAACTGTACAATACAATACGCATGCAATTCAGATATAATAATGTTTATGCAAAATAAAAATAATTAAAAAAAAATGTACAAATAAAAATAAACGATTTTAATGTATACATATAAGAAAAAAATACTAAAGTAAATTGTATATATGTAAACAATCGCATATAAAACGAAATAATAAAATCCATTTGATACAGTATGGCATTTCTTACAACATAATACTGAACTCGCTAATACAACAGTGTACGCCGTTCTACAGTGATATCTTCATATAAAATAAAATGCAATAAATATCGACATCGCTACCAAAACAAACCACCACACCACAGTACCTATTAATACCATTTGCAACAGACGATTACCACTATATATAATGCAGTTGCACCACTACACTGCGACACGATGGAGACGTTTAAAAACATGGCTAGTTAGTATACATAATACATATAAATTTATCGAGTAACTAATTTAGGCAGTCTTTAATATATTTCAATTATTCATATACCAAAACGTTACACAAATATATGGAACACTAAATAAATACAAAACTATACATCGGTCCGATTGCGTTGCACTTAATGACTATTAATCATATTAATTGGCTACAGATTAACTAAATGTAAATAATATGACGATGTATAGAGGACAAGCCCAGCGACAATATTATCGATGGACGATTCAAATCATAGAATCATATAATCATAGAATCGCACGAATCAGGCCTGCACGGACGATAAACAGAAAAAAGAAATGGTAACACACCTACAAAACTTAACTACGATACAAATTATTTTACATATTACAAATATCAATCAGCACATCCGTTTCAATAAAGCACTGTAAAACGTTTAAAGTATTGGTCTAGTTAATTATTGCGTGGGATTACTGCGCCCCGCGGAGCCGTAGAGACATACACCGACTACCAGATTGTCAGAAACCCATTTCCATTAATCTACACTGCGGAATACTATTATAATTACAATATATTAACTACATCTAAATATTTCAAGTTATAGTGACAAACCTTGTATTATATTTTATGAAAAAAAAAACATAAAAGATCATTTTATGTGTAGAGCATCTAAACCAAATCGTTTAATATAGATTTAAATCATACAAGCATAAGTATATTGCTTTTATTTTGTTAATATTTTTTTTTAAACACAAGATTTGCCACAGCTAAGACCAGCTTGTTATTTTCATTTATAACATATTGAAAAAAAAAAACACATGTGTTTTTTTTCGACAAAACACAAACAATAACGTACAACACGTGTACACCCGCCTCGACAGACGTATGGGGTTTATATACGCTTAATACTAATATTCGCCTAATATAATAATTTAATAATAATTATAATTAAAAAAAATTATTATTATTATTATTAATTATTTATAATATTTTTTTTATTTCACAATATTTTTTCTACGTATAAGAGGACGTCAACAGAGAGTAGTAAGCGGCACTCTAATGAGTGATCGTTATCACAAATGTGCAGCAAAAATCTACGATCAAAAAATTATTGCTATTTTTTTAAAACTCGATCGTATTAAGGCAAATTAACTAAACCGCGTTCCTTCAGTGGCGTTCTTTATTTATTTATTTACAGTTAGAAATTGATCACTGTACGAATTCGACTCTAAATAGGCTAAGTCTAATTACCATATTATATGCAATTATAAACATTTGCTGCATCTTAAGCTTTTACATTAAAAATAGTAAAATGACGAAGTTTTGAAGACGACATTATAAACGATTTAAGATCTCAAAAGTATTCATACAATTCAGTAAACACATGCCGCCTCAAAGACGACATTTTATAGGAAAAATATAAATTTCTGATATATCAAAAATAAAAATATGTATCAAATTTTTATTTAAGAATACGCGCAAAACACTGCATCGATAGTTTTTATTTGCGTAAATCATCAATATCTCAAGAACTACCGCACCAGCAAAGAGCATCCTTAGAAAGCAGTAGAAACGAGATTTTATAATCAGCAATTTCCACCATAATAAGCATGTTTTACCACAATCTATGAATTTATTGAGATATTATACGCTTTTTATCCTTTACGGAACTTTTTATATTACTCAATATAAGTAATATAGCCAGTGTGCGCATTCTTCTAATGTTTACATACACTTATTATTTTTTATTGATAAACTGAAAGAACGAAATGAAGCGAACGACGTAACGTAACGTTATTTATATAAAAGTCCAAATGACTAAAGTTGTCCAAATGACTAAAATTTATTATAATTTTGCTAATAATCAATTATAAAGCAATTCCAAACGATCATAGATAAATAAATAAGGAAAAATTTCTTAATATTTCCAAGTCGTTCAAAATTATAAATTACGTTCTAATTTTACATACTATCTTGTTATTCGTTGTAGCTATAGTCTTAATTATCGTTAATATTTATTATTATGATACTATACTCACTACCTAATAAAAATTTCAAAAAACACGTCACTAAAAATAATTACTTAACATTAAAACTATTTGGTGTTGCAACGTCAATTCCAGATAATATAGAAATATTAAGAAATTTTTCCATTTTTTTTTAAATAATAAAATAGCAATTAGTTTATTTATATAAGAGCATTTCAAATCATTATAAGTCAAAAAACAAACTACTTATTTCCACCAATATTTTCTCTATAACGTCAAATTATTCGTGTACTAATAATATTTATCAAAAAAGTAAATATATCAAAAATTACGACCGCTAACATGTAATTTAACTCGTTTGTATTTCAATAATTACCTAAAAAGAGTTAAAATCCCAACACCAAATCGTAAATATCTCGCAAACCGAACGAATGAATGAATCGATTAGTCCCTGGTGTTTTAAAATCGATTCACCATACACTACGCCTAAGATTTTATACATCTACGTCTATCGCAACTCGCACTACAAATACAACTTGAAGGTTTTTTTTTAATTCGATGTATTTGCCAAGATCATAAAATTTGACTTGAATTAAGGTAATTTATTTAATCTTATTTCATAGAACGCTATACAACATCGACGAAACACAACAAGTAGAAGAATAGAATGTCCAAGCGTCGCTCGTTCTATTGTAATCTATGCAAGTCACGTGCTGATATGTATGACAGTATGGTAAGAATACTGATAAGAGTTTTTTTTTATTTGGTTTAATATATTGTTTGTACGTAAAGCTTTGCGTGTTTGTTGACCTATCATAATATAGTGTTATTGAAGATATAATTATGTTTTGTTTTGTTTTTGTATGTCACGTTAAACAGTATAAAGACAGGTCCAATCGAGCGCAAGCAAGCTATAACGTAGCAGATCTCAATAGGATCGATCACAGCTGAAATCGCATTACCGATATATATACTAAATATAATTAGGCCATTTTAGGACAGATAATCACAATATTTTTTTTATCTAATTTAAACAATTCCTCGTCAATTAACTCTCACATTTTTGTCGCGTCCTTTCTTCTTAATTTCTGTGTTTTTTTTTTCTTTGGATAGTCACGTATTACCTATAAACAGAAGAAAATATTGAATTTATTGTATATGAACTACAAGAAACTGTGAGACAGATATTGGAGTATTCGTAAATAAATGTTAATAAAATAAAATAAACATGTAAATATGATATTTTATCAACTGAATGACCGCTTATCCGAACTATTGCGCTCATTCAACTCGCGCATTCCATTAGACCAATAGACAAATATTAAAGATTTCCTGAGTGTGATTTGTATGTACTATATTTTGTTACAAAACTACTCTTTATGTTTAGTTCCTATTTGTCATTAAATGTATAATTATGTATGTAGTGACTTTCCTTTCCGTGTGGATGAATGTTTACGAGCTCAATCTATTATAACAGTTTGGTTATTCGAAACAATCGATTTCGAGAACACCTACTTTACGTAGCAGCCGCGGTGGCGGCGGGCGCGGGCGCGGGTGCGGGCACAGGCGCGGGCGCGGGAGCGGGCGCGGGCGCGGGGGCGGCGGGCGGCGAGGGCGCGGACTGGTTGCGCGAGCGTCCCCCTCGAGGCTTGATCGTCTCCGATATCTGCCACATGGTCTCCTCGCTGAGCACGTCGTCAAACTCGTTGAACATCGCCTGGATGCGCTCGTTCTTTTTGAATTTATATTGTCTGTAATTAATTAAAACTGTTATAGTTAGCCATCAATACAAGACATAATATCTAATGTCTTCACTACACCACTATGAATAGATAACTAAGATGTGATGATTTTTGCGAACTTACTCTTTGTGGAATCGCTTCATATTTTCCATTATGTTGTATTGTTGCCACCGTTTTGTGAAGTTAATGCTGCCATCGGATAGAAGGTCTGGGTTACCGACGTGCACAAACGTCAAGTCTTGAAGAAATAGACCACTGCAAAAATGAAAATATTAATATTTGAAACTACTACCAAAGCTTATAAATAATATAATTGATTACAATTAAGCTTTAGATAATTTAACTTTCCTACTTCAGTTTTCATACTTCATATTTTTAAATTAACTTTACAAGTAAATAAAACCGACTGGTTGTGGGTTCGATCTCCACTCGAAGAGATGAAATATTTACTTAAATTTATATTTACATTTCTTCGCTCTGGTGTCGAGGCAAAGCGCGGCAAGCTGCCACTCAACGCGCAATGCTGGAGGCATTGCGTGTGTCTTAACACTAGGTTCCCTCTGCCTGTGCACACCCTACTGTGTGCGGGATACAACGTGAAGCTGTCACAGTGTTTAATGATAAACGGAGGGTCGTTCGATTACCATTTGAGGAAAAGGAATTGTTTTCGTTATCCCCATTCTGGTAACAAAGAGTGGCTTTCCCAACACGCAATGTGACACTCACATATAAGGTATGCAGGGCGGCTGCGTGTCGGCGAGCGCGTTGCGGTAGGCCCTGAAGGAGTGCGAGGAGTCGATGAGCGCGCAGTGCGCCCGCAGCGCGTCCGCCACGGCGCGCGGCCAGCCCAGGCGCCGCACCGGCGGGCAGTCCAGCGCCGACACCAGCGCCAGGTACGAGTTGAAGTTGTTGAGCTTGCGGAGAGCCTTCATCACTTTCAGCACCTTGCTCGCGTACTTCTCACGTTCACGCGCTTCGTACTGTGATGGGACAGAATATGGATGACATACTACATTAAAAGATTTATTTTATTTAGATTTAGGTGATAAATTCAGAAACGAAATCCTTACCAATTTTCTCTATATAAAAAAATCTCACTATATTACTGGTTAAAACATAAAAATATTGTTGTCCGACATGTAAAACCCACCTGTTCCAATATCCTCGACCTCGCCCAATAACTCATCTTATTAAAATGCTCCGTAAACCTCGTCAGATTGGGCGAGCTCTCCTCGGACTGGTCCCTCGGCCAGGACAGCACCTCCGCGCTCGTTATCCGCACGAACAGCGCCGAGTCCAACAGCGTCATCTGTTCCGCCAATTCACTGGCTTTGAAGTCCAGGAGTGTATCGCGACGCAGCGACACTGTACCGTAGCACGGCGTGTCGTATTCGTATCTGTTGTTTGCCTGTAAATGTTTAGTTAATTAAGTAATTAGCTAGGTAAATTAAAATTAAAAGCTGTCATCTTTCTTACACCTAGTTCAGAAATAGCGCCAACTTAAGGTACACATTCACCTACTTTAAAGTACAAGCGTTCGTATATGTTGTTAAGAATAATACAAAAATTGTATATTTATTATTACTAAATCCTTTACGTGACCCTTCACTCTGGCGGACGTCGTAAAGATTGTTTAAATTTAGGGCAAAATATGTTATACTAGCAATCTTCAATTTTATATATATTATTTACTGACTATTTCAAAACAGGGGTTCTTATAAGCACCCAGGCCATTCTAATGGCTCAAACATTCTCCCAGACAGAGATATATCTTTATTTGGCGCTATCTCAGAAAGTGAGTACGCATAGTGTCTTAACTACATATTAGGGACTAATAGTCCTCAAAATTTTAACTTCGCTAAAATGACGTAGGTCAGGCGGCCCTGGGATCTATAATACTTAATAATATTTTGTCGTATAAAAAAATAACAAAAAATATTAACACAAAAGATTTGTTACTTGTCACACATTAAATAAATCTGAGCTACTTACGTTTTGGAAATGTAATTGTTTTTGTTTGTCGACGAGTATTTGTCTCAGCGCTTTTGATATAGGCAGTTCCTCCGCTTCAACTAGCCAGTAGATGAACTCCATAATGTCCTGCATTAGTTGTCGGTCTAGTTCTGCCATTCTGTATATATGATAAAATTCTACTTAAATATAACTTATTTTTGTTTATATATAAGCGGAACGGCAATGAATAAAGGATTTATTAAGTTATTTTTTTAAATTTTCTTTGCAATATTGTTGGTGAGTTTGTTTAATATTTTCCATTTTTCTTAGTGATACTTCAACCCATAATCATTATTTCAATTTAACCACGACTTTCATATATACTTATTGATACAAAAAAAGAGCCAAATCTGATGGTGTATGCTATGTGTGTGGCTGCACTGACCCTGCAAAGTTGTATTTGTGATTTGGTTATTTTAAAAATATACTCTCTACGTATTTTATTGAGTGCAGAATAAATATGAAAAAAACTTCAAGTGCGTTTTGCCAACCAAGACCGGGATATGAAAACATCCCCGAGTGGACTCGAATCTACAACCGCCAGGTTCGCAATCAAACACCGATCCACTACGCCACGACAGCCTCACAAAAACAAAAACATCTCACGTTAAATCAGCAACGACCCTCGTCAGCAGGCTCAATGTGGATCTCAGCTCGTGCGGCCTCGGCCTAAAGTGGTTGGCGCGGCGCACCAACTTCTGCACGAGGTCGCTGGGAGACACCCACGTGCGGTACGTCGATAGAAACGCCTCTTGGTAAGCAAAATCTGTTTCGAGTTTATTATTATATTATTATTATTACATTTATTTACTTATATACTTGTTGTGTGAACTGATAAAACAATCGTGATAATTAAAAAAAAATAAAAAATGTTATATTTTTTTAATAGGATATGTTGTTATTTCGCAATAAACAGTTCACACAACATTTTATTATAAGCCATTTTAAATGTACATTAGTAAATATTTTTGTTTCGTTTGAAGCTAATGTTCTAAGCACAATACCATACAAAATGTGTAACTAACTAGGCTGAAAAGCTGTGTACTTATTGCAATAGATATACATAGTTGTATATATTATAAAAATTATAATATAATTTACTTTTATATATATTTTATTTAACTTATCATGCTCATTGATTAATTGTTTAAGTGTACTAACGCTAGCAAACCGCGTGAATTAATATTTTGCAAGACAATTTTGTATATAGATATAATTAATAATATAAATAAAAAAAATAGTTAATACAATATAATAGTGTCTATAAAATATATAAAGCGAAATCAGCTAAGCTTTAATAATATTAGTATTCAACCAGCTAGTGTCTGTCAGCCCCAACTCATATTATGATTCACTTACACTCGTCCGTTTCTGTAAAGTGAAAGCATGAAAGTTAAGTGTTAGAAGCGTTGTTTGACGCTGTATGTTTTTTTTTATTTAATAAAATACAATAAATTATATAAAAATCGTCAATCAATATTAAATCATGCCTTCAATACTTCAGTCACTAGTGAATAGAATGATTTTGACAGTGATATTTTTTTTTACTAAATTCACTCATTTACATAACTGTATCTATATAAATAATACAAATTAAAAAATGACCTTGAGAGAAAGATTGACATGCTTATGGCAAAAATGACTTAGAATGGAAACCTTCTCCATATTTGTTAAGATTACTAATATAGTTTGCCCTTGACCCAGAATTGATATATATATAAATATATATATACATACCTTTGGTAGCTTTAGTGGCTAATACTATAAGGGCGTCGGGGTGTCCGCCGCGTACTTCTTTAACCTCTGTGTTTCCTTTAGCTGTTAACTTTAATATGAGCCAACTATTAACTTCAGTGTGTAGAATAATGTCCTCCGTGTCTGAAGTGATGGTTGTGTTCGTGTCGTTTGTCGCTGGTGCTGGTTCTGTGCTACTCTCACTCCTCTGAAAAATTATGATGTTTAACTAAAATTAATTTATGATATGATGAAGACAACAAGAAATCTGTGGAAGAATTGTCTTAGAAATGCGTTTTTCGTAAACCATATAATTATTCATAATTCAAATTATATTTAATTTTAATGACATTGAATTGATTATTATTAATATTTTTATTAAAAAAATATTTTCAATTATAATCACGACTTCTCCTACATCATTTAAAAATAAATATATAATATTCGTACCTGTGAAGGCACTGGAGATGGCACGGGCTGCACCAACCTAGATAGCTCTTCCTCATCTACAGGGAATTTGCCAGGTGAGGACAAACTTACATATAAGTCATCTGAACTCTGTAAGTAAAATAATTTATATTTTTATCTCTATTCTTCTATTCTATTTACAATTGCAATCTAGCTTTCATCCTCCGAGTAAGAACTAAATCCACAAACATCACATTTATAGCCAGACGCTTGTCCTCCTGCGCCACGACAGAAAAATAATATCATAATTTTTCTTTTAGTATATCTCTAAAATCTATCAACGGATTTTAAAAAAGCGCATTTTAAAATGAAATTTGAAATATATCATTTTCATAAATGTGTTAGTATTAAATAGTTATATGACTACGATTGTAATAACTCACCACGTTATTCATAATAGACTCATCGGCCGAACTATTGTGAGACGACGGCCGCGGCGACGGCGGCGGTAACAACTCGTTACTCGAATTCATCGATATATTCTGAAAATTAATAATATATTTGTATACATTTCATTTACTTTTTAATATTTTTAGATTATAAAATTTCAAATAGTATGTTCAATATTATATAGTAGGATGGATATACCTGTTTGGTTTTATTCATCTTTGGTGGAAGTGCTGGTGGTTCAGGAGGCACCGGACTAGTTCTACTCGACGTCTTCATACTGACACTGTCTTCAGAACCACTACAAAAATATATTTATGATTATGACTGATAAAAGTTAACAACCTTTAAAACATACATTTTCAGACTTAGCAATGTGAAGGGAACAAAGTATCACATTTTTGAATAAACTTGAATAAGACGGCTGAAAGTTCATTCGAAGGTAGGATTTGTCTTTATTTTATAATTGTGACAAGTTATTTAAGACAGCATAATGTTTAATTTAATTTTTTATTGTTTTATCTTTTATGGTGTTTTTTATAATATTTTTAAGTTTTTAAACAACTATTACTATTGTGTTTAATTTTAGAAACATTACATAATGAAACGAAACGACACTAACATAAGGCGGGACACCCAAAATTTATTAATAACTGCAGAAATGTTTTATACTGATGTAGATATTATCGACTTACATTGCTTTTATTTAGTTTCAGGGTAGGAAGTGGGACCCTAGTGTGAAAATACTCCCTACACTACTTTCCGAACAATTTTTGACAAATTGCGTGTTGAGTTGAGAAACTCAAAGCCGCACTGTGCCTTATGACCAAACCGAAAAATTGAATATATTAATAAATAACAATTCATTCTCACCGAGTGGAATCGAATCCACAGCGCGACGACGTTCAACAGTCATACATCTCGTGCCACTACGCCACGACGGCCTCTTCCTCCTTCCTTACATTGTTATTATCATACATAAATGTGAAATTGTTAAATATTATATATGTTCTTACCTTAAAGGCGGCGTGCTCAAGTGTTGTACGGTGAGCGACGACGCCATCGTCCGCTGCACCTGATGGTGACCCACGCTTATCGTACTCGCGCTAGAATGCTGAGCACTGCAAAAAATGTCTAAAATTATAACAATAACTAAATATATGATATTGTTCTCATATTGTTTTATAATTTATTAATAGATAGTACAAAACCATTGTCTAGAAATAGGTATATTTTAATGAATAACGTTATAAACTATAAACCTGATGCGTTAATAGACGTTGTCGTTTCTAAATTATTACGTTTCTTGTATGCAATAATCTTTATTATGTAATCTTTAATTTTAACGATTCAACAACAAACGTATGTTAAATTATATTTATAATATATAAATTATATTAACAAATAAAATTAGAAATTAAACAAATATATACAAATCGAAAAACGATTTCAAAGGGTTTACCTCGTTAAATTATACGTGTGTATAGAATGCCGGAACATATCAGCTGGCGCCTCGGGATTTATCGGCGGATGAGCGTTCAGTGTGTGACTGCAGTTACCGAACATCTCCATGTACGCCATAACTGAAAATTACCCGTAAATTCACTATAAAACTCACTTTAAACTACATTAGCTTAAAAAAAACCATATGTTATCTAAAAGGCGTAACAGGTACTTATGCCGCCAAATGAAATAGCCAAGGCGCTAAGTACAATCATCATCTTATGTGATAATGAACTATGCGAAATTCCGTTTGTTAATAACTGACACGAAATTAAGCGGCGTAAGGCATGAGTGAGAAGCAAGCTGTGTTTTGTACGAGAATGTTCTGTGAAAGCTGAAAGGCTTGTTTGTTGATCTCCATAAAGTTCTAATTTTAGGAGTGAATTGTTACATTTCTATATAGCATTTTGATATAACAGAGCAAAATACAAAATAATTGGAAAAAAATTGTGCTATTTATAATTTATAAAAAAATTTCGCCTTCGAGTAGTCGACTAGCGAATAAGATTTTAAATTTTAAATTTTAAAAGTTTCACAATTACAATGCTTATATAGAGTTTATTAATAATTACAATAAAAAAAGAGAATGTAGAGAAAAAATATGGAATGAAAAATGAAAGATTTTAAAACTTGACGTTCTAAAAAGGCAGAAATCATTTCGGATCTCGCCTTTTAACTAACCAGAATACTAAAATGTGATAAATGACTGCTTTATTATATTGTATTTAAAAAATTTTGGTAATAAAACAAACTATAATAATATTCGAATGCAAAACATAGCTATATATTCAAATCGTAGGTAGCGAGGCGTGGCGTTAGCATGCAATCCACTCACCGCTGTACGCGACGCTTTGAAACACTGCGGCGCCGCACCGACACAACAGACAAACACGCCGTTATAATCCCCATATTATATATTGTATAAAAAAGCAGCTTCACGCTTTTTCCCGCACACACAGTAAGCTCTCCCACTAACAATATTCAAAACATTGCGTTTCGGAATTTAACGCTGCGCTTTGTCTACATGAGTTGGGAGATGAAAATAATTTAAATAATTTTCACTTTAGGGATCGTACCCAAAAATCATCAAATTTACAAATGGACGCCCACTGTGTCACAACTATCCCAATGCATATTGTATTAGAAAGCCAGATTAAACTGAATTTTATATAGATAAAATTGATTTATTTTATAGTTATCTTTAAAATATGGATAAATATAATAAATTTTTAAAATAAAACCTAAAAAACTAATCAACTTTATCTACATACAAAAAATATTTATATCACAACTAAACCATACAATTAACAGACAAACATCTCGGACCCATTGTATGACATAATTCTGCGACATGGGGAGGCACTAAGTCCATCACCATCTCAATATACTGTATATCAAATATTTTCACTCTTCGAACATTTTTTTTTTGTGTTAAAGATGCATTCTTCACATACACATTTTGTTTAAAATACTTCATGCCCGAAATTCTATTGAGCATGTGACATCCATACAAGCATACACTGCATATATGCACATATAGTCATTTGTGTAACTTTTATAACAATACATACAGGGTGTTCAATAAATTCAATTTAATAAATTTTAAGTATTTGTAAAAATGTGTAAAATAGACCTTAGAAATTCACCTGGCCTTGTAAAAGTTTATTAGGGTTTCATGAATATTACCACCAAAACCCAAAAGTTGTTAATAAAAAGGAAACTAGGTGGTAGCCATGTAGGAACTACGAATTAGTATCAAGTAAGGGAGAAAGATGTAGATTTGTCTTTCATAGCTATGTCTTTACGTTAACTACATTTGCCGCTTTTTCTGATATATATAATTATAACGAATATATAATAATATTATTCACTTATAAAATCAATCGATATGATACATACTGTATATTCTTTTGTCACAATAAAAATACCTATTTGTTCTTATGAAAAAAACTTAAGTCTTAAATAAATAATTTCTTCGATAAATTTTAAAGCACTAACTAAAATATAAAATCAAAAGGGGTGAATAAAAAATTATGTAATACTGACTGTGTTTCTTTTTGAGTGGCAAAGGCGGCGGTCGCTGGTGATTGTGCTCCGCGAGGGTGTGCGGGCGCGCCTCGTGCAAAGAGAATGGCGGCGTTTTCCTGTAAATGAATTGTAATTACTTATTTTTTCAAGGAGAAAATGAAATTTTATATTTATTTTGTGTGACACTGGTTTGGAATTCGCACATCTAATGGAACGTCAACGTTCAACGATCAACAAATCAATGACGTTGTAATTAATTAAACCGTATATTCCCATAAAATATTTTTTACTTAAATAAAATGATATTTTATTAATTAATAATTTTTTTCGTATATTTTATTTAAAAAAATCAAAGTTCTATTCCTAAACGGGACTTGGATCTAATTTTGTGTATATATTGTGTATATATGATTTTTTATAAAATATATAATAATTATAATAAAACAAAACGATATTTTATAATATTTAGTAAAGAAATCAAAGCTGACCAAAGTCTCACCTAATCTCAACATTGGGGAAGTACTGTTGCATGTCGGCGCGCATGTTGCGTCGGGTCTTCACGGGCAGCTCGGGCGGCGTCTCGCTCTCGTCCGACGTGATGCTTGCCAACCTGACCGAATTATTTTGTTTTGTAAGGCAAAACGCATTATCCCGCATATGAGATAGGGTAAGCAGAAGGAACATAGTAAAACAGAACGGTTAATTTCTGTTTCACTAAGTACACCCCATGTCTTATTATTGGAGTGTGGAAATGAAAATAACTCATTTCTCCGAGAGGGAATTGAACCCACGACCGTAGCGTTTATAATGAGACGCTGCGCCACGACGGCCTCTAGTTTTTTCCTGTTCTTTAATATAAAACCATATTGTAGAAACCGAAAAAGTATAAGAAATCATTAAGAAATTAAAAATAAAGTTTTAATATAGTGCAACAAATTTAACTACAGAATTGATTAAGTTCAAACAAACTAGATGTTATGTTAGAATCGAGACTATATTGGTATGACTTGAAATTGCCTTTTTATATGTACTATTGAAATAATGCTCCTAATTGTACTGCAATATTGTTAATATTTATATAATATTTATATTTTTTTTTTGTTCAATACAATAATGTCAAAATATTTCCATCAAATTATGATCTGAATAACATTATAGAGAACATATTTAATTATATATGGATATCATTATAATCGCTTTAATAATATAGTTATTTATAATTATTATATAGTATTGTGTTAAATAATGAATATACAAACAATATTCAACACATACCTTACCCAATATTTTAAAACTAAAACGTGACATATAACAACAAAAAAAATCATACAAATAGCAACATGCGATATGTGCATTAGTGATGTTTTCAATACATGTAAGTAATCAGATTACAACAAAAAAAATATTTATAAAATTATTCATTTTTATTTAATAAAGCACGATACAATTCATATTAACTGTATTTACTATATAGTAACCGTTATTGTAGTTTTTTTTACGCATTTATTTTTTGAACGCTTCTTGCTAGACCAGCTTTACTCTGTACTATTAGAGAGAATAGGAATAACTGTTACATTAACACCACAAAAAAATTACCCTAACGCAAAATTTTAAAAACTCGTCATAAGAGGTCATCCACAAATTACGTCACACGAATTTATTGACCCCTCGCCCGTCCTTGTCGCAGCTGGTCATAATTGTGAGACCTCCCTTGCCTCGTGTGACGCCATATATTTAGCAATTTTAAACTTTAAAATTATTAAATTAAAACCACACCTTCCAAAACAGATAGCATATATATTTCGAAATCTGATATCACAAAGGAGCTCTTAAGGAGTCCTCCCAATAGCTTGTCACACAATATTACACTTACGTCAACCCCCAACCCCCATTAACGTGTGACGTAATTTGCGGACGACCCCCAATACCAGCCCGCAGTACGGGCGCGGTGCACTCACTTGGAGCTGTGCGCGGCGGCCGCGTTCGCACTGAACATATTCATATTGACGCGGCCCTCAACGCTCTGGAGGGTGCACTTCATTTCGCTCACATACTCTGTACTTTCAAAAGTACTGCAAACAATAACATCAAGCATCACATCGACCATACAAAACACTTAATGGGTGACTGTGTTATTGTGATTTAGTGTGCGACTATGGATTTTGATTTGTGTCGACAGACATCGTCTTTAGAAAGAAATTTTGATTTTGTGTATTATGAACAATTTGTTTCTAAAGTTATTATGTTACACAGTGCTAGAATAAAGAGATTAATCATATGAAAATAAATAAAAACATGCTCAAATCAAAAAACCATAGTGCTTAGAGGAAATGCAAACAAACAGTGAGTGTACAAAAAAAAAAACAAAACAAAACATAAGTGTTGTAGTGTTGTGAAAACGTGACTAGTTGAATTGTGTCACCTGTCCGTATGACTAGAGTAGTGATGCGACGAGAATGTCGATGTGAAACTGTGTTCTGTAGATATCTCCGAGTGACCGACCGACACAAAACCGGACTCGTTGGAGAAGCTTGAAATAAAAAAAAATCACAATAAATAGATAAAAATCAAAAGATAGGAGAGAAATAGGTCAGTAAATAACACCTAAGGTCGAATGCTACGCCGGGTAATACGAGTACTCACCGATTGTGGTTGGAGTGGCCGTGGACATTGTTCATATGAGACTCGTGAGACTCCACCGACGTTCGCATTTCGCTCATATTATTACAACTACATATACCTGAAAATATTTTTATACGATTTATATGTCAATCGTCATATTTATTTTAATATACATCTGAACTTAGTTAAGATGTATTTTTAAAAGTAAAAAATCTAAGCCGATATCCTTTTTTTTTTGGAAAAAGACAAGGCAAACGATCGTGCGCGCCACCTGATGGTAAGTGATAAACGCCGCCCACGACCCCGTGCAACCCCAGAGGAGCTACAGGTGCGTTGCCTGCCTTAATCTTTGTCGCTATCTTATAGAAAGTGACTTAAGGAATAATTATAAAATGGTATAATTTTAATTATTACACGGAAAATGCATATATAATAATAGAGCTAACAGCATCCTAACTTTAAGGATAATTAAATATTTGTTGAGGAAATGAAGACCGCGTTGAAAAGCATCACGTAATATCCCGCATAGCAAAATAGGCAAGGAAAATCTAACAAGACACTCTATTCTGCACTGTCCACTCAACTTGAGACATTGAGTGGTGAAGTTCAACATCGCTGTATTTTATTACGAGAGCGTGTTAATAAACAATAATTCGATTAAAAATAGTTTCTGGATTGAAACTGCAACTATCTCGTTTACAGTCAAACGCTGCGCTACGACGGTCTCAATTACGTTATATATTACTTTATTTTCCTTGTATATAAGTACCTAGATCAGAGTTAGGCGCCGTCACGAACACGTCGTGATTCATGGAGTCATGTGTATTTCTGTCCTCGTCGTTGGACACATTGAGCATGGAGTCCAGTGAGCCGCTGCTGTGAGACTGGAGAGATAGCCTGTAACATTTTTTTTTAGGTTAACGCTGTATCCCGCATACTTAACTTACTAACTCTACCCTAGTGGGTAGTTATTCTTAAGATTTAATTTTCGAGACAAGAACGATGAGATTAAAATAATTTATTTCCTCGATTAGAGATCGAACCCACAACCCTTGTGGTTACAATCAGACGGTGTGCCGCTACGAAAGCTTGAAACATGTTTGACATTTAGTGTAGTAAGTACTGTAAAATTGGGTTTTCCTTATAACAGATAATTGAAAAAAATTTTTATTAAAAATTATAAGAATAATAATAGCTATATTTGTTAGGCCACTTTGTAAATTACAATAGGCATGTAAAAGAACAGTGACCCAAAATGAGACCTCAATAGCACTATGAAAAACTGGTGAAAGTTCAAGAAATTAGATACACTTCGCTGAAAAATGCGAAATTGTTAAAAGTTTCTACAGATTGAAAATAAACAAATTATTTTTATAATTGAAAGTAGGAGATGTTAGATTAAGAAGCCCAATCGTGGCGCATGAACACAAAGTGTGACTGTAAATAGACTGGTTGTGGGTTCGATCCCCACTTGAGGAAATGAACTACTTATTTATATTTATATTTTTACTTCTTCGCTCTGGTTTGGTCTTTGAGACAAAACGCGGCGTTGAGTTCCGCCACTTAACACACAATGACTCCAAAAATAGGCGGAAAGTGGAGAACGGAGTGTCTTAACACTAGGTTCCTTTTGCCTACCCTGCTATGTGCTGGATACAGCGTGCAACTGATTTATTTATCTAAATATTACGTTAATAATAATAAATTTAATAAACTATTTGATTTATTGAAATAAAAAATAAATCAAATAGTCGACTAATATAAAATTAGTATTAACTCAATGTACAAAAGTTAAAGTATCTACTTTCGCTGAAAAAGAGAAAGTGATCATAAAGATATTAAAACGCGTTATTAACTCGCAATTATACCTGTCTATGGAGAGCCCTTGTAGGGAAGTGTCGTTGGACTTGCGCTTGGGCGGCAATGGCGGGGCCAACTCGATTTTCCTGCAATAAACTTTCACTTTTATCAAACGTATAATACTTTAATAACAAAATATAAAGAAAGTGAAATTAAATGTTTATATTCATTTTTAATACATTTCAGCAGAAGCTTTTCACTAGTTTTAAAAATAATTCTAATGTATTTTTTTTAGATTAGAGATCATCGAGATTATGCATATGTAATCGATTATTTTAATTTTGCCCGTTTCGATTTTGAAGAAAGTTTAGAAACTAACGATAAGTAAATTTGCTTTATCATTTTAAATTTAACTTTTAAAATAAATCACATTATGCAAATTTAAGATTTCTTTTATTAGTATTAATATTATTGGAAACTATTTATTATAACTTGAAAAAAACTGATCTTTATATATAATATTACTTCACATTCATCGTTATGCTTCATATATTTATAACGATTTCCTTTATTACAACTAAAAGGCTACTAAGATAAGCACCTCAGGTGAATGTAATACCTAAATTAATTAAACTATAATCATTTGTATCGGATGGCTAAATTGTTTCCAAATTCATAAGTTTCATTCTTCAAATGTTACACATAGAATAATTAAATTAAATTTTGTAACATTACGTAAATCCATTGTTTATTTAATTATCTTTGCAATTCAATTGTATAAGATACGCAAATATTTGTTTAGTTTTTGTAAAATGCAAGTCTAATATGCAATAATTAATGCAAAATAAATCTTTATATTAAAAGAAATTATATACAAGTACAACATTGAAAAAATTGTGAATATATTGTGAATATACGCTGCCATCATCTACAATTCGGGCATAAAGTGGAAAAATATGTAGAGTGCAATGTCTTAACATTACATTCAGTCTGTCTACCCTGCTGTATGCGAGATAAGACGTGAAATTGAAAAAATCATATAGGTACCTATAGTCTGATCAGTCAAGGTTCCTTCTCAGTCCAATATAGTGTGTTAAAATTATTCTCACATGAAAAAAATGCGTCATTGTCATTGTCTCTCGTATAATGATATTTAGCACTATAGTGTGAAAACGGCCTGAAAGGCAACTCACTGGTTGGGCCGGGCGGGCTTGGGCGGCGGCGTGTCGGGCGCGTCCAGTATGGACTCGGACGAGTGCGAGGCGCGCACGCCGCTCGACTCCGTGCCCGGCTCGCCCATCAGCAACGACAGTTCTTTTGGAGTTAGCGGTATATCTGCAATACATACTGAATAGTTCAAATATTATAATTACATTTACAAGTCAATATTGTTTTTTTTTTATTTATACGACAGTCCAATCCTTATATTCTAGTATAAAACCATCAATAATATCGTCAATAGTATTTGTAGTAAAGTCAAAAGAAAACTGCATCATATATTGCGATATGCAGTATATATTACATAAGGAATTTATGTTTGTGTCATACGATTACAAATGCTTCACCCGAAAAGGTAACTAACGAGTGTTATAAGTAACATACACACATACAACATAACATTATCATATGCAATCAATTTATGTAATATAATTATACATAATAAAGAACAAAAATACCTGGCAAAGAATTCCTTTGCGTTGATCTCGGCGAGACCAGAGCTGGTCGTGGGGACAGAGCGGGTCTGGTCATATGCTGTTGAGCCAAACTCGCGACCTCCTCCACCGCTGACGTCACGCCCTTCACCACTGAGCTCACGTGTTCCGGGGACAGCGCGGCTGTTGACACCTCAGTTTCTGTGTCATCAGCATCAGCTCGTAAACTCACTACAGTTACTTCATCGCATAGCCGTATTAACATAGCGAGTGATGAGCATAGACGTTTCACGGCACTCGTTAGTTGCGGTGACCGACTACAATATGGTTTTATTGCTGAAAGAAAATATAAATCGTAATATTAATAACGATATTGCAATTACGACGATGGCGTTGAGTTCCGCCACTCAACATGAAATGATTCTTCAGACTTCGAAGACAAGACAGCGAAAGTGGGGAACGAATGTAAATTGATGGGAATGGAGTGTATTAACTTTAGATTCCCTGGTTCCGCTGCCTACCCTACTGTATGTGTGTGGGATACAGCTCGAAGCTTGAAAAAAATTATATTGCAATACATAATTATATTTATTTACATGCCATTTTTCATAATTATAAATACATTTACAAATAACGAAATCGATTTAAAAATTTAAATTCAGACGAGAACAATGCAACAACCTTTTTGTTTTATTTAACGAGAAAAATACAAAAAAAAAACGATCGTGCACTGATAAAAATTGCATAACGTTTATACCTTTGTGTATATTTGCGATCGATTCGAAAACAATAGTGCCGTTGTCGGGCAACATTTCCAGTTTCCGTTTTGTAATGACATCAGAAAAATGTTTTAATCCAAATGTAACCTGGAATCATTTAAAATATTATAAACTACCTAACTGTACTGTAAACAAAAAAAGGTAAATATAAAGAAAAAATAAAAAAAATCATCATCAATAAACAATTTATCGTTTTTCCAGGTTGATGTTCCATCTTTTTTTTTTTGTAACCGACAATTGGTCATTTATAAATCAAGTTGTTTAGGTAAAAACGGACCTCTTTGACTAGCCGTTCGAGTTCTTTGGCCGGCGTGATTTCACCTTCCTCCGTGACCGTTTTTGCGCCCATGTTTCGAGGTTTCGGACTAAGTGGGGAGTGAGATCTGAAAATAAGCAATAAATGTTTTCACATCGTTCTGTAAATATGTTTTAGAAGTGAATTTGTTAATATTTAAATAGATGAAAAGACATAAAATTAATACATAAAGAATGCTAGTTTAGTACAACTTTCAATAATGGCTAATTTATAATATGTACACCGTAATTTATTGTAAAAGTATTGTGCTGGCACAGGGGCACAAGCGTGAACGCAACGGGTTTGATTCGCAAATCGAAGAAATTAAATATTTTCAACCTTCTTTTTAAGTGTTATTCTACACTTAGGAAAGAAAAAAACTTATTTAGAAAACGTATAAAAAGAACGTAACGGGAGTCGAACCCGCGCCTCCTGGAATCCGACCTGATCGGTCGGCGTTGAATTCCGCTACTCAACACACAACGCCTCCAGAATTCACTGGAAAGTGAGGATAGGTGTATTTTAACTTTAATTTTCCTGTGAAGCTAAAAAAATATGAAAAAGCGAATCATAAAAACAAATCATATCATAAAATAGAAGTCTTATTACTACAATAAACGAAATTGTAAATAATCCATATGATATTTTGATAAATAACATTAATTTCTAAAGAAATTAATTATTATATAACGATGTTCACAATAATCACATATATCCATATGTGTAGCAAGCACTGAAGGCGTGAAGAACTTATATACTTAAACATCATACAATTCTCTACTTTCCTTCCAAAATATATATTGACGCGTAGAGTTATAGAAACGAAATTCATAATAATGTATCGCAATAAAAACGCAAAACAATTACATAAAATATCACCGAAATATTTACAAATACTAATTGAGGCCAATACTTACAAATACTAATGTAGCGGCGCAGCGGCACTAAGTGTGACTGTAAAATCGACTGGTTGTGGGTTCGATCCCCACTCGAGGAGATGAAATATTTACTTAAATTTATATTTCCTTTTCTTCGCTCTAGTTTCCAGGCAAAGCGCGGCGTTGAGTTCTGCCACTCAACGCGCAATACATCCAGAATTCGGCAGTAAGTGGGGAACGGAGTGTCTTAACACTGGGTTCCCTCTACCTACCCTGCTGTGTGCGGGATACAGCGTGAAGCTGATTTTTTTTAAATATGCCATTGATTGGAATGCCTATAGTATTGCGAAAGAATCCACTATGTATGCGAGCCGGCTCGGCGCAAATAACAAAGCTAAGCTATATTTGATATTCAAAGTCCCGGTTCACTTTAATATACGCATGTTTATATAACGTATGAGTGAATAATAAAATTACATATTTATATAGCTTTCGGTTAAATTGGTTTGTATGCTTGTGTTTTTTTTTTATTTTCGTCATTAGTATAATTGTTACTTAATAATCATTTAAATAAATTAACTATTAATTGACAGCCTCGTTTATAACAAATACTTGATATAACTTCTAGCCTTTTTGTATATTTATTAGAAAGCAAAATTGTAAACAAATTGAAACTATTGAGTTTCAAATATTGTTAAAAGTTTCACGCTTTATCCCGCATGTTGCAGGGTAGACAGAGGGAGCCTCGTGCTAAGGGTGCCTTAATTTGCTCGCTCCCCATTTTCCGCCGAATTCTGGAGGCATTGCGTGTCGAGGGGCGGAACTCAACGCCACGCATTTCGACACCAAAGCGAAAAAATTAAAATATTCAATTAAATATTCTTAGTTGGGCTAAAATGTTAAATATACAGAAAATCGATTTTAATGTTAATTACATATTAAAAAAACAAATACCGCTTTCCATTGTAGATTAGTCGTCGATGAAGTTTATGAGTCCGCTTGTTTATCCAAAATCCAACGGGTGATCGCACAACGTTCGCCATTAATACGGATATAAAAATCACATGAACCTCAACGATATTCGAACCCACGCTTATAATACATACACTGGTCTACTTTCAAATAACCTCACGTCCAGAGCACGGTAAATAAAACGACACGCGAACTGACAACAGTCCGTCGGCGGACATTAAAATGTAATCACTTAACATTGCACGCACAGAACTAATGAGATTTCAGCGTACAATGTCATTAATGCGCGCGACAGTCTAGCCGTGACTCATAATAACCGCTACTTTTAACGTATCAAATACAGCATTAAACGCTCCACAATGTCGTCCAAAGGTTGATGGAAACTCTTTTTTTCTCTCTTTTCTCTTCCACATCAATCAAGTCTCTTTATATGAATAATAATAAACGTATTATTGAACTACAATTCAAAAGTCGATCAACTTTCTTGAATCGCTGCCAGTAAGATAATAGGCTTATGTACAAGCAACATTATTATCATCTCAGATAAGAGGCAATAGCTGACGGGTAGATTTCATTGCTATGTACACAGCTATGAAAGATAACGTGTTGTGATGACAAATATGTACAAAAGTTGTACGATAGAACAATAATTACTTGTCATAGTACGTCATGAGGCCAGTCGTGGCGTAGGGGCACAGTGTACCTGTAAACCGATTGGTTGTGGGTTCGCGTGTCGTGTCGTGTCGTGTTTTAACACTAGGTTCCGTCTGCCTACACTGCTGTGTGCGGGATACAACATGAAGCTAATAGTACGTCATTTGTAGCAAATACATATGTTTATTATTTTCAATAGAATTCAATGAGAAATAATAAATTGTTAGGATCTAAATTGAAGGCAAGTTACACTAACAAATTTTGTATAATTAAAGATGGTGATAAGAAAAAAAGTATGTATTTAATAAAAGCATGTGTCAATTTACCATTAATGGACAAGGTTAAGTAGTAATCATTAAAATTATTTATTTGAAATATAAATGACTAAGAATAAAGTCATTACAATTTTAACAACCACCGATAAGACATTAAACGAAAAATAAAAATATTATTTATCATCTCATGTCTCATATTATATATATATATATATATACATATATACATATATACATATATATATATATATATATATATATATATATATATATATATATATATATATATATATATATATATATATATATATATATATATATATATATATATATATATATATATATATATATATATATAGTCCAAGCGGCAGTCAACGGACGTGCCAGATAACGCACTGACCTGATATTGGAGGCGAGATGCGGCGGATGGGGAGGCTGCGCCGGCGAGCGCATATTGGAGATGCGCTCGAGTAGGTCGTCCTTGAAGGAGCGCGCGCGGCGTGCTAGCTTGTTGGCGCCGCGCAGCGAGCCGCGGTGCCCTGAACCTGCCTCGCCGCAAACCTCGTTTTCTGCAACCGTTTAAGGGCATATGTGATCATTGAAAACTAACTAACTACTTTTTGTATAAGAGTTAAGTAGGTTCATTAGAACGTTTTATCTATCTATTAGTTATTAGCTGTAATTGCTACTTTTATTCATACTTTCGGAGTAGTTTTTATTTTCTTTGCAATTATCTTTCTTTTTTAATTAAAAACTGCGATGATATTAAACCGTCTTAAATTCCTAATAGCATGTTGTTCAATATTTGAACCAAATACTTCAAAACAAATATATAAGAATAATAGCATTTTAGTATATTCCTCAAATCTCAATTATTACGTAGTATCATATTTTAAATTAACAATTAGTTACAAAAAAATTGTCCAAAGTAATCCCGCAAATCAAAAACGAGGAAGTTTTATAAAAATGTCACAAAATCCACGCGAAGACCCATGATATAAACTCAAACATTTAAATCACACACAGTTCACATTGATCATCTAATTAGAATATATAATACCAAATATAGACATATTAATAATAGAGGCCAGTCGTGGCGCAGGGGCACAAAGTGTGACTGTAAAATCGACTGGTTGTGGGTTTGAAACCCCCTCTCGAGGAAATGAAATATTTATTTACATTTATATTTTCATTTCTTCCCTCTGGTGTCGAGGCAAAACGCGACATTGAGATCCGCCACTCAACACACAATGCCTCCAGAACTCTGCGGAAAGTGGAGAACGGAGTGTCTTATAACTAGGTTCCCTCTGCCTGCTGCCCCTGCTGTGTGCGGGATATAGCGTGTAACTGATTTAATTTTTTAATTTTTTATTAATAATAGAAATATTTAGTATCACTGCTCTACCTTTAAATATTTTCACACCACAAATAATTATTTTAATTAAAGATAATATAATTAATTAGATTTATTTAAACTCTCAAATCACTTATCTAACTAAATAACTTCTTAGTCTGCTAAAACAATAAAGTTACTAATTACAATTAACTATACGTAGGATTGTTGACGTAATGGCTAACGTCTGACAAATACGCCACGACCCAATATAAGTTATGTATGGATATCAAAGTCATTGTATTATCCTTCTACAATGTTACAATGTTAACATTAAAAGTTACAGTTGTGATGTTGTTTTGTGAGGTATAAAATAAAAGGTAAATTGTTTATTACGTTTGGGTTGAATCATTTAACTTAATAATAACATACAAAAAATGATACAAGGCTATATAATGTAAAAATGGCCAAGTAGGCCAAATGGTTTCCATAAAAAGCTTTGGTTCATATAATATAATATTCAAATATACATATAATTAAATTTACCTGATTACGTTACACTTATTCAATTATAAGCACACAATATAGATCCAAGATTATGACATCACAAAAACTAAAAACACAATATAAAACTACACGCACGTCTACTAAGATTCCAATGCTATAAGATGCGTAGGAGGACAAATAAACACACAGTTTTATCAATGACGACGGCGTTTAAAAATATATACGCGAAGGCGACAGCAGGACGCGCCCAGTGCGCGACGCGTGACGACCGAGACAGGAGTGAGGAGTTGAGGACACCGCACCGTCCCGCGCCGGACGGACGCCGGGTCGTGCCCGCTTCCTGGGCACGAGTGCGTCATACATATCGTAAACACAGAGTAAGGCTGGCCGTCCACAAAATTTTGTATGCAACGTAAACACTTTTGAATCTGTTTCTATATTAAATGTGAGGCAACGATATATTGTAGCCTTGTTATATTTATAATATTTTTTTAGCTTCACACTGTATCCTGCAAATAGCAGGATAGGCAAAGCAGGCAAAGGGAACTTCAGAACCTAGTGTTAAGGCACTCGGTTCCATTCTCTGAAGACATAAAATTATTCATTCCCCCGAGTGGCAATCGAACCCACAACCTATATAGTACAGACGCTCGTTTGTGGGCTACGATTGACTTCTTATATTATATTTTAGGTTCTCTAATAATTTAAAGATGAAATAACACGATTCTTTGAGGGCGGTAAAAAATTAATAAAAAATACACCTCCATTCTTATAGCTTCATGTTATTAATAATAAAAATTTTCTCTCTCAAAGAAAGCTAGCGCCAAGTGGGTATTGTAATTTATTACGTTATATAATTTTAAATGTCCGAATTGCGCATAATATGTTTCTATTTTGCTTAGGTAACATTTACAAATTTATTTTATCAAATTATTAAGCATATTATAACAAAATAAAGAAGTGCTGATTGATATTAAAATATATTACGGTTTTTGGCATCCTAGTAAACCCTAATTTCCGAGCAAATGATTTTCGGAAACTTGTTTTTTATAATACAGAATTCTCGGTAATAGGCTAGCTTCGATTCTGGTTATGCAATTAATTTTATAGTATAAGTAAGTCTTATTTACTATCTAATGGCAATATTAAAAAAGTATTTATTTGTATAAAAAATCATTGTCGAACCTTACTAATGTAACTAGCTGGATATATATTTTTTTGAATAAAAAAGCTCATTATATTCTCAATTAATAACTCAAACACAATTTTAAGAATAATATTTATATTCTTTTTTATCGTCCACCATATACCAAAAAAAGGTAGACGAGATAACTTAGTATTAAGGCATTTTATCCACTTTTCGGCCATTAGTTTGAACATTGAGTGTAAATGCATAATATCGCCAATTTTCAATTTCCTAATATTTAAAATATATGTATATAGTTCGCCGAGACGTGTCGTGAGACGTCAATCGTGGCGCAGGGGCACAAAGTGTAACAGTAAAAGCAACTGGTTGTAGGTTCGATCCCCACTCGAGAAATTAAAATATTAAAATTTAAATTTATATTTCCTTTTCTTCGCTCTGGTTTCGATTCAAAGCACGACGCTGAGTTCCGCCATTCAACATGAAATACCACAAGAATTCGGTGGGAAGTGGGGAACAGAGTGTTTTAACATTAGATTCCCTCTGCCTACCCTGCCGTGCGCGGGATAAAGCGTGAAGCTGATTTTATTTAAATGTATATAGTCAATTATATACAGAGAAATATTCAACGAATAAAGCATAAACGGCAACATAAATATACGAAATAATATTATTTACGAAACCAAAGAATCATAAGAGATTTTAATATGTACATATCGAGGTGTAGCATGAGTATGTCTGGTATTCCATATTGCATATCAGTTCAGTCGCAAAGTTGAATTCGACGGACTTTGTTACGGTCTGGTTAAATACGGTAATAGGCACGGGCTCTCTATCTATATACTCGTCTAGGGTGACAGCAAGTGCCACATCTCTAATACCCATACATTTATACATGAGGCCCGTCGTAGCGCAGCGGCACAAAGTGTGACTGTAAAAGCGACTGGTTGTGGGTTCGATCCCCACTCGACGACGATAAATATTTATTTAAATTTATATTTCCATTTTCCCGCTCCGGTGTTGAGGCAAAGCGCGGCGTGGAGTTCTGCCACTTAACACGCAATGCCTCCAGAATTCTGCAGAAAGTGGGGAATGGAGTGTCTTACACTAGGTTCCCTCTGCCTACTCTGCTGTGTGCGGGATACAGCGTGAAGGTGATTTATTTATTTATTTTAGGTAGCTCCTCTTTTAGTCAGCACTTCTTATTTATAGTCAAAGATCAAATTTTAATATGTGAGATTTTTTATTTAATTAACATTAATTGATAGCTCATAAGAATCTGCCTCATAATAATAAGAATATTGTCCACGTAATAGTCTATTTCTGTGCCTAATACTAAAGGTACGTACGACCGTTATACCATTTTTTTTTATTAAAAAATAAAAAAAAATTATGCATTATTGTAAACAAACGAATATAAACGTAATTTTTTGTAAATATTTAAGATTTCATTAACGGCCTTAACATTACAATAACAATAGATATGAACACACAATAGATTGTTCCCGCGTCTCTTACGTTTTATTATACAATAACAACGATTCCATTATATACAACTCCACTATTAAATGTATAGGAGAAAAACCGAAAGCATTTTACATTCTCTTCCGTTTGTGCTAGGAAATAATTTTAACATTTATCATTTATAAAGTCTCAATTTATAGATATTGTAAAAATTGTTAATAATATTCATATAATGAATGAATAATACGATAAAATAGTATATATACCATTATATTAAATGAAACTAATTTAACCGGATTAATCGCGTATATTTAAGATTTTTACATTTTGGAAACCCGACGTTTCGAACACTTTACAGTAGTCCGTGGTCACGGGTAGAGTGCAGTTCGAAACGTCGGGTTTCCAAAATGTAAAAATCTTAAATATACGCGATTAATCCGGTTAAATTAGTTTCATTTAATATGTGTAATAATCGTGAAAATCAAAGAACTTATTAGTATACCATTGTTGCGGTTTTCAGTTCCATCCAAGTAAATTTTTCTGTACACTCCAACACCGGGGTTCGCTGTAGTTCGGGAGAATCGACGTTGTATTGGTCTCCTGCGAGCCTCCACGACTGAATAAGAGTTTCTCACATCTCCTTTTCGAGCCACTTGACAATCTTCGATGGGAGAAATGAAATGTTTCAATCTATCCTCCTGCATTAAATTTTGAAGACTTGATCCATTTCTCATTTTGTCCTTTGATATTTCTCGCTTACCATGTCTCAATGTTAAATTATCAAAACTTTTACATGGTGTTAGAGAAACCACATTATTATTTCGTATATCGTAAAGTTTTCTAGGATCAAAAACACTTATAGGCGGACAATGACTTACTATGAAATCGGTCTTTTTACATTTAGTGTTGGAATAAGATTGTGATGTTGATGCCTCGGGTTTGTATCGGCCACGTTGTTTAATATTAATAATATTTCTTTTGATGACATTAGTCCCTCTTCCTTCAAGGGCATGAATCACATCATTAGATTCTATATAACTAATTGGACTCAGTCCTGTTTTGTAAACGTGATAGCTACGTTTGTTCCGTTTTTGATTCTGATTGTCATCGTGGATAAAACTCTCGTCGTAATGAGGCATGTCGGCACAATACATATTTAATCACACTGTCATTTTTATTACTTTAAAAAATTGTAAAAACAAACTTTTTTACTAATCAATAAGTAATTCGATGTTAGACATTCAGAATATCTGGAAAAGGGAGTGCCTGTCCTTTAGAAATCTTCGAAAGTTCGCACTGCACTCGCAACAAGTTTCTCTCTGAATATGTAATTCCGCACTATCGTTACAAGGTATTATGAGACACTGTTTGACATTCAAAGTCAGATCAACACATAACGATCATCCAGGAACCGAAATAGCAAAGACGTAAGGTACAATTAGGTCATTATTTATTTACAGTAAGCGTCGTACCGAGCTTTATGTGAGATCACATGATATTGTACTAACGTTTGTCAAGATTATATTAAGAATTTAATTTTTTATCGGATAAAAACTAACACATAGTAAAATCAATTTGAATGTAATGAAGTATTATATGTAGGTAAAACTATATGGTTAGGAGAAATTTATACACAAAAGTAGGTATAGAAAGCTATTAGGTATACACCATAAATAATCCAGTGGAACTCATGTTCATTTTAAAACATTAAATATTTTTTATGGGGATTTTGTATTTGTCTCTTTAATTTATATGTAATTTCATATTATTTTAAATAAATATTTAATGCATAGAAACGGAATGCAGACTCTCCACTTTACAAATCGTTGGGCATGTTGCAGTATATTACGAAAATCCACAGTTTAGTCTGCACAGCACCGAGATAATTTAGCATTACAACGTGCACTTTGTGAAATATTCCAAATACACTAGATTTTTCACAATAAAATTTCAATATCCAACTGAGCAACTTATATGCACGGTTACGAGGCAGTGAAGCATACTATTGATACAGGATGTCGGACTGCAAATCGGCGAAATGAATACGCGTTAGAACGTTACGAACAGTGCGACCGACAGCACAGACGCGACGGCACTGCGCCGGTCTGCTTAGAGCCGCTGCTGTCGCACCATCGAGAGTGAAAGTCACAAATCCAAGCATCTCCACGGCTGCGCCTGCGCACCACACACCTGCCCTCACATATTCTAGTATAACTTAACCAATCCAAAACAATAAATAATTACATAACAACGGTAACAAAACTATGCGTAATTTATTGTGCTCAATAAATGGAAATTGCCAAAATTTAAACAAATGTGGCAGACTGCTTTTGGCTATATTCTGGTAAATGATAGTGACCAGACCAGTATAACTTTAATGATTTATATCTGTCCACAAAAAATGATTTTATCAAAACCTAATTGCTCACTTTGTTAGGTAAATTAAAAGTGTGCCAAAGAACTGTGTCACTTGACCATTAACAGATAGTCAGGGTTACACGCAAGGCAGCCGTAACTGTATTAGACATGCAATATAACAAAATAAAATGAAAAATAATTAGAACGATCAATTCTAAAACTATCGTTGAATAGATACAGATTTTAAATATCAGTTTTATGTAGGAACGCATCATGTAAATTCACAAAAATCTGGCCAGTTATAAAAGTTGTAACTTTGTAATATAAATTAAGATACATAATTTCTAATTTTTTTATCATTATAAAACTTGCCAATTATATGTACGTTAATCCTGATCCACGTATAATTGCGTCAACACATCAATATGGTTAGATATCTAGTAGTACAAACAGAAACTGATTGGCACTAAACGGTCGAAGCGATCGACAGATCAACGGTTGTCTATGGGTAGAGGACCTCAATACCTATTCATTTCACCTCCATGTATGTTAGGCGATTTTCAGTAGTTTGGTAGATTTGAGAATTTGAGAATTTGTGATTTTTTAGAAAAAAAACTGATACTTAAAGAAAATTTTATATAAGCAATTTTTTATATGATTCCTTAAGTCTATTCGAATAACACTTTTACTATTTATTTTTTATACGCCTTTATAGTTTTTGAAGTAGACGGCATCAAAAAATCTCTGTGTATTCTCAGAAGTATTGCCTTGAATAGAAATGTTCACTCTAAAAATAGATTGAAGCAATTGAATTTCAAGCAAGAGAAATTGGGAAATGTGAAAATTAATTCAGGACATTTAAAAAATATATAATTCAGGTTAGAATATAAAAATATATAATTGCATAGCGGAGGGGCAAAGAATGTTACTGTAACGCGACGGTTGTGGTTTCGATCCCCACTCGAGGGAATGAATTGTTATTTCTTAATATTTTGATTTATTTTTCGCTCTGGCACCAACGCAAAAGCCCGGCTTTATGTTTCATCACCCAAAATATCGGCGCAAATTGAAAGACGGAGTGTCTTAACACTAGGTTCCCTCTACCTATCCTGCTGTATGCGGGGAACAATGTTACGGATTAATTGAGTACAATAAACTATAAATCTTCTCAGCAAAGCTGCGGCGAACCATAAAATATCTTACGAAAACGTTACAAGCGGATACAAATAGAAAGAAGTGACTATTGAAGTAATAATTTTCGATTGAAACTTTTTCTTCCGATTGCAGAAAGCACACACAGGCGCACGCTCGGCCACCGGCTACGGTCCAAGCAACTCACTTTCCAATAAACTAGCCCGATCGCGATACCTAATCTAACGGGATTGTATTACTCCTAACCTTCTACTTAGTTCGTCCAGCCATTGTATCTGGACATCTTTCAATTACTTTATAATTTATATATATCTTACAATTGGTATATTATAAAAATCTATAAATATTATAAGGCATAAGTGAAATATTATTTGGGAAAATTTTCTTGTGACTAGTTAGAGATCAAAATATTTATTATATCATCAGAAGAATTGAAATATATACAAAATGTATTTTGTATATATTTCAATTAAAAATCTGTACATAATAGAGTTAGTAATTACACATTAGTGATTAATGTTTGTATGGATTATCGCATTTTTATGTATTCAAATATATTATTTAATATAGAATCCAATCATCTATTCAAATATAGTCGTGGCGCAAGCGCACAAAATGTGACTGCCCGGCACCATATGCTGCCCTATACTGTCCGAACCAGTCGTTTAAATTTCAAATAATATTATTTTATACTCTATAATGTAGGCTTAAACACTTATTATATGTAAATATTATACATATATCTCATATCTATTTCATTTCTTACCAACAAAAAACGGTCAAGTGCGAGTCGAACTCGTCCACCAAGGTTTCCATACGAATTCCATGATTGTAGATCAACGGGAAGTACAAATTATATAAGTTACAGGAGAATTGACTAACATCACCTCTAAGTTGAAAGCTAAGAAAAGTCTAAGCTTTATTTTTTGTGCTCTAAGTGAATATTAAATAAAATCATTTGTTTGACACCTCCACGCGATCTCAAGATAAATGACACTTGACAGATGGCCAGAGTGATTCTACATGGGTTCCGTTTTTTACCATTGAGGTATCCGAGTTATATTAATAATTTTTAACAATATATAAATAAGCTATAAATTATTTTGAAAGTCTAAATATCTAAACTGAAACCCTAGCAGCCTATCTAATCTATAAGATATATTAATATACTGCCTTAGGAGAAATTTGTCACATAATGAACACTTTGTTTTGGTATAAAAAAACTAAGATCGGAAGCGGAACCTTACTACCCCAGCTAGATATTTAGCTAGGCTGCTAGATGCATCGACTCTCTGATCTGCGTGATTGTTTTTCGATGATTAACTTAGATTATTAAGTTAGAAAATTGAGTGTTGATGTTAAAAATTGAGCCCGTCGTGGCTCATAGGCACAAGAGTGTGACTGTAACGCTACGGTTGTGGGTTCGATCCCCATTCGAGGAAATGAAATGTTTACTCAAATTTATATTCAATTTTCTTCGCTCTCGGGTCGAGGCAAACGTCACATGGCGGAAAATGGGGAACGGAGTGTCTTAACGCTAGGTTTCTCCTACTGTGTAACATTTTCTCTTTTTTACCGTACATCCTCCTCCGTGTTTTCTCCACACAACGTGACATTGGCGAAGTGATATGTGCTCTCCTGGCACGCTGGGAACGCCATAATCAAAGAACGCTAGTTTCGCTCTGCCTACCCACCCTGCTGTGTGCGGGATACAGCGTGAAGTTAAAAAAAAATTGAAAAATTGAAACCTAGGACGGCTGGTTTATACGGCCGCTCCTTAAAAATATGCTGCTTCCCAATTAATAAAATATTAACTTAAAAAGTTTTCGTGGTCTAATAACTCATAACGACATAAACGACATACTAATTCATACACACTTGGACAATGTAAATAAATGAACTCAACTGGGAATGCTTGCAATTAATTTAAATAAAAAAATAAAATAAAAATTATTACACCCATATTTTTTTATTAATTGATTACAACCTTTTCATATCACGAGAACAAACTCACTAAACAACATTACATATCTAGCAATTACAGATAAGGTCAAAATAATACAAAATCGTTTAAGAGAGCCAATATTCCGCACGCCAGCCAGTAACCACCAGCTTAACGTCACATACTACTAAATCTATCCAACGATGCATGATTTCGAGACGAGTTATTTGGACTGGTCGGGCCTTTCACTTTTGTTAGTAAAAACGACATTCAACAGATCCTTACTCTATAGACGGAGTCAAGGTAAGCCAATCTAGCACCAGCACCAACAATGTCTTAGAGATAAATCAAGATCCACACGTGAACATCGCAACATCGCATGTTTGCGCAAACGGACTATGTGAATAGCTTAAGGTAATTGAGGAAATAACGACTTGTGCACGGTGCAAATTGGTTCCCTATAACGGATCTTCGGCCCTTAAGCTTTATGGTCGTCGAATGTTTTTTGTAAAATGGTGTCATATTATGTCATTAAAACGAGAATCAGACTTAAGACAGCTTCACTCTGTATCCCGCACACAGCGGGGTAGGCAGAGGGAACCTAGTGTTAAGACACTCCGTTGTCCATCTTGCACTGTTGTGTTACAAATAAAATGCAATATTAAATCACATTCCATAATTGAGCTATCGTTTACAATATTTCATTCAAAAAATAATATTCGAAAATACCTAAATCTAGTTACTATTTGTGATAAACAATTTCCAAGCATTTGAGTAATAAGAAAATAGACACTGAGCACTTGAACTCTTGTCGACTTACGAGGTCCCGTTATTTTACCTTAGCAGATAGGCCAGAGCATGCTGAGTTTGAAACTATCTGTACACCGGGGCTTTATATATTTTATTTGATAAGTTAGAATTGATATACATATTTAAAAAAAAATCACCTGATTTCTTTTTCGATTGTATTTAAGCAGTAGCAAGCAGCTTCAAAAACGAATTACGTAATAAAATAATTGATATCTGATATAATAAAAGACTTACAACTAACAAATTCAAAGATACGAGTTTATAATTGGGTTGACTAGATTTGACTCTAAGCATGTCAAGTTTGCGCTACAAAGTCGTTTATCATTTATGTGGTTAAAATTTTGAATGGTAACAATTTAATGAAAAATATGTTTCTGTAACATTATCCATATTAAATCACGATTAAACTCTTTGAGTTGTTTTAATTTTCATATCAATTAATACAATACGAGTTCAAATTAGTTATTAGCTCAAGCGTTGATTGTTAACATAAAACATAAACATCTAATGAAAAGACCTAACTTTACGCTAGTCTCAAAGTTACTACATTTTCTATATAACACGTCCCTAACGCCCCGTTCTGCAAAAATAGATCAGGAAACGAAAATATTAATAAACATATTCCTTCTTCAGAGTCGAACCCATAAACAGCGCGTACAGTACTTTCCAACTGTGCCACAACACAAATCACAATAAACATGGGAGTTTATATATATAAAATATGAAAAATATAGATACTTAAAATTTGCAGAATACTCGACCTCTTTTAGTAGAGAGCAGAACGACTCGAACGGCATTATACAAGCAGCTCGGTGGTTTTCAGCATTAACCGCAGGAATATTAATAAAATAAGTCGGACGGACTGCGCTCCGGAGCGGGCTGAATAGCATACGTAATAATATCGCGTCTTCAACCTCAAAAGTTATGTATGGTATTCTAAATAGTACTGTTACATATTGAGAACAAGTATTAAAATTGTTTGTCGTAAGTAAAAACTATAAAATAGCCACATTTAAATACCATCATAGTTTTCATTTTATTATTGTTAAACAAAATTATTTTAGTTGCATTAATAATATTAAATAGCCATTAGATAAATGCACGAGAGTAAATAAATTAGCTCCACGCTGTATCCTGCAGATAACAGGGGGCAGAGGGAATATAGTGTTAAGGTACCCTCTTTCCCACTATCCGCCCATTTTTTCGTGGCATTACGTGTTGAGTAGCGGAACTCAATGCTGGGCTTTTGCCTTGGTGACAGAACGAAAAAGTGAAAATATTAATAAATAATTTCCTCAAGCGGGGATCGAATCCACAACAGTTGTGTTATAGTCTGTACTGGAACTATGTGTAAATATATTTTCTCTTTAATAGGCATTTCGAAAGCTTCAATTGTTAAAAGAATATAGGAATTAATATAAATTTGTGAATTGAATTGTTTGTTTAGATCCACAAGTGGCACCTTAGATATATTTTACATATTATAGTTCCATATTTTTTTCATAAAAGTATTTTAAAAAAGCCTATTTTCCCACAAAATAAATCCTTGAAGTTATTTTATTACACTCTCCATATAGCAAGATTTGGAAATAAAAGTCTTAGAACTTAAACATTCCGACAATTTCCCACCTGTGCACGGTGCTTGACTCGCATGCACGTTCAAATTGTTTAACAATAAATATTATTTCTTTGTATATTATTTCTGTCTATCCTTAATACATACATTTAAATTTTATTAATAAAAATGGTCCAATGAATTTGTAAGAATACATTTGTAGTAAGTTTCTAGTACCCCAAAACAAAAGTGTAATAAAGTTTGACATGCACACAAATACATATTTATACAGGTGTGTAGGTCATGTGTGTGTTTTCTATATGGGTTTGAGTGTTCTTAGCCATGATTCAGGAAATACTTAGAGAATAGTTTACTTTTAACAGCCATTTAGTGTTTTAACTATCAATTATTATTATATTGAAAACATAAATATATTATTAGATCACAAATCCAATATATGCATAGATATTTAATTAAATCAAAAAGAGAAAATGAATATAAACATAGTCAACTTTTTAGTTCCAAGAAATCTACTCGCCAAATTATATCAAGTGCAAGATTCTTGAAAAAATTATAAGACAAGTAGATTTAATGGAAGATTATAACTTGATTTATTTATATAACAAGAATAGATAATTAAGCTGTTAGAGAACTTATGTCCATGTTGGTTTTGTTAGGTAAAATATAAATAATACTGTTATTTATTTCTTTTATGTGGTGCGTCAATGATAATCTATGTTTCATTGTAAACTTAGAATAAAATAAATGCTTTTTATAAACCATCAAGTGTAAATATTTGATTTAACAAAATTACACGTAAAATAACGATACAAATTTTTTGCTTACTTAAATTTCCTTCCTTTATTAAGTTAATGGATAAACTTTAAACACAAAAAAATACATCCAAATTATAGCTTAAAGGTAAATGTAACGTAAATATTTCGAAAATAGAAAAGAGAAGAAGATATAAAATAAAAAAACTTAGAATATCTAGCAATTGTATTTTGTTTTCATAAAATATAAATAATAATCAAAATAACGATTAATGAAATTATTTATAAACCTAGCCTAGCCCTCAAAGTTGTTTTGTTTAGCTCGATGTATATTGTTCATTATTGTAATATTATTTACTTTTCACACTTTTTTTAACAAAAAAAATTGTTTGAAAACATTAATTAAGAATTCATATTGCGTTATTATTTTACAATGAACGCTAATTTAAAGTATAAAGCACAATCGACTAAAAACCTGTGACTTAATACACCATTATAAATTTACACATATTTTAAAAAGTCTTAAATATTTGAATTTAATCAAGATTTGCTATGAATAAATAGTAAACCACTGAATATTAAATATTGAAATGGAATGTAAAAAAACGCGTTACTTACCTTGTGTGCATTTCTCTGACTTAGGAGTAGAAGTCATGATTTTCTTTTTATCAGTTCTCAGTCATATTAACACAAAAATAGGATCTAAGGGAGTTATTTATAAAAAATTAACAATAAATGCTAATAAAATAAGAATCGACCGGCAGCCATATTAGACACCATATTTTATTTTTAATCTGTCAAGTTTTTTTATGTTAAAACCATAGCTAATATCAAATTTCTATAATCTAAATAAAAAATATATACGGTAACTATTATCTCATCTATCGAATCTCAATGAAATCTTCGAACAAATTTTACATTAACTAATATCATTAAAATTGTAGTATATATATTATATTGCACAATACGTTCTTTATAACATTACTATTTTTTTAATTTTTTCTGTACCTTCATTAAAAATTACACTTATTTAAAATCATTAAGTAATTATAGTTATATTAAAAGCTACTACAATATTTTTAATATAATAATATGTAACTACAACAAATAAAAACTTCCCAGTCCCTTATCTATACTATAATTATGATTCGAATTCTAGAATTATTCTTTGACAGCTGCATTTAAACATGGAGTGTTTGACACGGTGCCAGAGTTGAATATTAGTGCATTATTATAAAATAATAATTTTGAATGACATTTTGTGCTCATATAATTATGTTTGTGCAACAAATGAGTGTTCTTTAATATTAATATATAACAATAAAAGTGCAGTTTCTCACGGCGCCAATAATACGACGTAATCATGGCGGACCCCCTTAGTTTACTTCGTCAGTACAACGTAAATAAAAAAGAAATTATAGAACGTGATAATCAAATAATATTTGGTGAATTTTCATGGCCCAAAAATGTTAAGACTAACTATCTTATGTGGGGGTAAGTAGTTTTAATTTGTATAATTGTTTTTCTTTTTCTTTAAATTTGTTATTATTGTAACTCTTTTCGTTATGTGTAGATCTGGAAAGGACGGTTGTGACAAAGAATATTACACGCTGGAATGTTTGCTATTTATACTCAAAAACGTACCCCTGACCCATCCGATTTATGTTAAGCAAGCAGCTGTAAGTAAATTTCAATATTGTTGTGAGGTTATATCCTGAGAATGACACTTATGTTATAATTTCACTTTCCTTCGCAGGCCGCAAATATTCCACCTGTTAGACGTCCTGACCGTAAGGAACTACTTGCTTATTTAAACGGTGAAACTGCTACTTGCGCTTCTATAGATAAAAGTGCTCCATTAGAAATATCAACTCAGGTGAAACTATATTAAATAATACTAAAACATATTGATAAATGAAATCTAGTAATAAATTAACATTTAAAACAATTTTAGGTGAAAAGAACTCATGATAATGATGGAGGAGAATCAGCAGCAAAAAAACCCCGCATTGAAGAGACTCATGTTCAAAAAGTACGAGAACAGTTGGCAGCTCGCCTTGACGCACCTAAGGAAGCTTCAGTTACAGTTGATAATATAAAGTAATTTTTTTAAGTTGTATTCATGTTAACCTATGATATGTTTTATCTTATTACATTTATATTTGGTACTTGTATTAAATTATAATATGCCATAATACATCTTTTTTCTAGATCACTCTCAGAGGCTATGTCAGTTGAAAAGATTGCTGCCATTAAAGCAAAACGCTTAGCAAAAAAGAGAACAACAATTAAAAGTAATGATCATTCTGACACTTTAGGAGTTGTTGGTTCAGATCTCAGAGCAATATTAGACTATGATGTTGATCTAACCAAAGATATTATCAGTCGAGAGAGACAATGGAGGACCAGGACTACAGTATTACAGAGCAATGGAAAGGTTTGCTATTTAGCTTAAGAATTGGCATAATTTTAGTACCTAAGGTATTAGTTTGGTTTTTTTTTACTTTTATGTAAAAAAAAAATAATGTAAAATAAGTTGAAAACAGTTGGGAATGATTGTAACACAAGTGAGAATCAAACCCACAACCATAGTGTTTGCTCTCAAATGCACACACCACATCCATTTTTAAGTAAATTTGTATAAGCCAAGCTATTAAAAATTTGAATTATTTTGTAATTACAAAAAAAAACTGTTTCTCGCTGTATCCCACACACAGCATGGTAGACAGAGGGAACCTAGTGTTAAGACACTGTTCCCCATTTTCTGCCAAGTTCTACAGACATTGCGTGTTGAGGGGTGGATTTGATTTGATTTAAAAACTTACTTCAAGATTCAATGTTTTTTAGACCTTTGCAAAGAGTATTTTGGCCCTTCTGGGAAGTATAAGAGCAAGAGAAGAGGGCAGGCCGGGAGTACCTAGGCCACAACCTGTAGTAATGCCTCCACCATCAACCATCCCGGCGCAACAAACTCAATATAACAGATACGATCAAGAAAGATTCATCAGACAGAAAGAAGGTATGATTACAATTCAATTATTGTTCTTTTTTTTCAGCTTCACATTTTATTCTTGCATACTCTGCTAGAGTAAGGAGACAGACAGACAATCTAGTGCTCAGACATTCCATTTGTGGGTTCTGTCCAATTTTGAGGCATTGTGTATTAAGTGGTAGAATCCAATACCGCACATTGTCTTCTTACCAGACAAAAAGAAATTAAATGAAACATAACAAAATGAAAATAATTCACTCACTTGAGTAAGAATGAAACACAACCTTTCCCATTTACAGTCAGACATTTTCTTTGTAGGTAGGTATTTTGTCAAAAGTGATGTGATTTTTCATTCATATTCCATCATTCTCTTGTAATCAAAAACACCTCAACTGATAAAAAAGGAATAAAAATAAACGAAAGAAGCCTTAAATATTAAAATCAGATTCAGTTCCACTAAGTACAGTTAAAAGAATGCAGATAGAGTGTTACAGTCAATTTTGTTATTTATTAACTTTTTTTACTTTCTACTTGGTTTAGTTTAGCACTTATTTTGAAAATCAAAGCCTACTGGCTTATAAATATAAATTAGTTTATATTTAATGGATATCATTGGGTTTAGGATGAGTATATTTGTAAACATAATTATTTTTCAGAAACTGAGGGCTTCAAAATCGATACCATGGGTACCTATCATGGTATGACATTGAAGTCGGTGACAGAAGGCCCGAGTGCACCAGCTCCAGCACGTGCTCCTCAGACACCAAATCATCCTCGACAAATGACTCGTAAGTTTTTTACTTATGCTTTTTCGAAAATCCTTTTTATTTGGAAATTAATGTCAATTTGAAAAAATATATTAAAAAACAGTGTTTGGAGTCTGCCTAGTAAAATAATTTCTCATCAAATTTACGTGTGGTAGAGTCACGTCGCCAGCAATGGCAACACGCATGGGCAGACTCGACCGGATCATTACCACCCCCGGCATTTAAAACCGGCGTGAAGTAGTGGCTTTATGCCACTGCGTTTCGCATCAGGTAATGCCGGGCCCCGGCGCCCAACCCACCTTAAAGGCCGGCAACGCACCTGTAGCTCCTCTGGGGTTGCACGGGGTCGTGGGCGGCGGTAGTCACTTACCATCAGGTGACCCGCACGCTCGTTTGCCGTGTCTTTTCCATAAAAAAAAAAAAAAAAAAATGGTCTAAAAGTCATTTTATGTTGCAATAAAAATATACTAAGTTAAGATTTTTTTTCTTTCTAGATAGATTTGCAGAACAAAGCCTCTTTGTTGTAACATCTTAATTAAAGTTAATGTCATTGCAGAAAATAAATTTCAATATGTACTATTCTTTCTAATCATAAAACAGTGGTGATTAACAGTAATAATTAAGTGAATACAATACAGAAAACGGCCCCATCCCCGGTACGCCGGGCCGGCGCGAGCTGCTGCCCGTGGCGGCGGCGCGGCCCCCCTCCGGCGGCAAGCGCCCCTCCCGCACACCCATCATCATCATCCCCGCCGCCGCCACCTCGCTCATCACGATGTACAATGTCAAGGATATGCTGCAGGAACTCAAGTGGGTATTGTCTTTTTTATATCGAATAGTGGGGAGCAAAGTGTCTTAACACCAGGCTCCCTTCGCCTGCTACATGCGAGATACATCGTGAAGCTGAAAAATTATGTATACAATTGTAGCCTATCTATAAATGATATTACTGTAAAGCTTTATCTAAATCTGTTTTGAATATATTATTTTTAATCAATATTGTTTACTGCTGTTTATTGCTATAAATATACTACAAATGTAACAATGTAGTTACTATATAATGATGTTCTATACTAGTATATTAAAGTGGAAGAGTTTGTTTGTTTGCATTAAACGCTAAGATTACGTCCTATCATACAGGCACATAGTATTCATGATTGAATATATTAATTTGTTGGCAAATGCAGCATAATAAAGTGTTATAGACGGTATGCGGGTGAAGCCGCGACTGAACGTTTACATATATATATATACATATATACTATACTATAACTTAATTTTAGTACAGTCAATTGAAATAATGTTGATATTTAATTTATTATTAAATTTATCTCAGGTTCGTACCAGTTGAACAGAAAAAAGCTGAAGGAGCTGCTCGTGAAAATGAAGTATTATTACAGAGAAGAAAAGGTCCAACGGGTGACCAAGTACCTAACAATGCTACCACAATAACGGTATGAATGTTAATTATTGTTTTATTTACTGTATTTTAGTGTGTTATTTTTAAAATATTTGTCTGTTTCTCTACACGATTCTGCTCGCTAATCTCAGAAACTGCTTAACAAATTGCTTAAGGTGAAGAAATGCAGTTCAATTGGTTCATAAATAAAAAAAATACAATATACTTCTAATTTCCTATGCTGACGAAAACGCGGATAATATAAAGAAATATATTATTCAAATTTAAAATAGCTCTAAAGTACTTATAGTACTTTTAAATCGTCACAAAAAAGATATTTTTTTAGAACAAAAGATAAATGAATTGACTTAATACATAAAAGCTATTACAATATGTTTAATGACCTCTGTCAATTAATAACTAATTCGTCGTCGTATAGCTCAGTAAGTACAAAATATTTTGAAAAAATATTTTTTATATCTTTCAACATTAACTAGAAGAGAATTTGAATTGTCATACAATATATGAAATGTCTTTTGTTACGTTCAATAACATGAATTAAATATTTTTTTTAATAAATATCGTTCCTCGCTAGGTCCCATACCGTGTAGTGGACAATCCAGGGCGGTTGTCGGCCGCGGAGTGGGACCGAGTGGTTGCGGTGTTCGTGCAAGGACCGGCGTGGCAGTTCAAAGGCTGGCCTTGGGATGGAAATCCTGTTCAAATTTTTGCTAATAGTAAGTTGCTTTCTAAGGCTGTTCATGTGTAACGCAACGGTTGTGGGTTTAATTTCCACTTGCAGTAATAAAGTATGTACATTCGCACTTGCTTTGCACTGATACAGATAAAGTACTGAGTTCCCAATCTTCGAAATATTACATGTTGAATGTCGGAACTTAACGCCGTGCTTCAGCCAGAGCCAGAGCCAGAGCGGTGAAATGATTACTAAATAGAATATTAAATAGACTGTGGTAATCTAGTGCTAAGACACTATGTTCCCCAAATTTGTAGAGATTGTGTGTGGTGTGGTGGAACTCAGCGCGGTGCTTATTACCAGAGCGAGGAAATGAAAATACTAAGACACTGTTTCCCAATTTTCAAGACATTGCCCCTTTAGGATTAGCAAGCTTTGTCTTCTTTATTTTTATGTTTGTGTGGAAGTGTGAATGGATTGCTAAATAATATCCCGTATGTGCGTGTGTGCAGTCTGCGCGTTCCACCTGAAGTTCGACGAGATGAAGCTGGACGGCAACGTGGCGCGCTGGGCCGTCACCGTGCTCAACCTCAGCCGCACCAAGCGCCACCTCGACCGCGCCGCGCTGCTCGCCTTCTGGGAGACGCTCGACAAGTACGTCACCTCCTTATGCTGCCTCGGTACCAGAGCAAAGAAACTTAAACATTCATAAATAATAATTCATTCTTCTAAGTGGGAGTTGAATCCACAACCATCGCGTTACGGTGACAGGCTTATGCTCGTACCCACGACAGCCTCAAAACACTTACATAATATATTTTTTTAAGTTTATTTTTTTTATTTATTGTATTTTAACTTTTTTAATTTGTTGTTGCAGGCACATGATGAAAAATAAACCTCACCTTAGGTTCTAAGTTTGTTGTAGAAATATAGAATTTATCCTATAGATTTATTATATACGTGTGAGTATCCAAACGCCTTAAACGCAATGAGAATCTAAGTCAATTTATACCATTTAAACAATATTTTGGTTCAACATAAGAATTATAATCAATATTATATCATTAAACAACATTTTGTTCATGGCTACATATATATATATTGTATAAAAAAAAATACAATATCAATTTGTGTTCACTTTCTCTTCATTTTATATGTAGGTTGTATATTAATTTGACCAAATGACAATAATTTTCTTTAAAGCTTTTCTCTAATTCACCATATTAACCCTTCATTTTAGGTAAGTGAGAAGTAAGCCTGTGATAAATAAAAACATGTTATAATTATATATATATAGAACACTATGTTCTGTAGATTCCGCTGTATTTATAAGAAATATTTCTACTGCCTATCGGGTTCATTAGATCTTTATACAATTCATACAAGGGTTAATATTGTGATATAAAATTATTGTCATAGTTTAGATATAGAAGAGTATAATTATGGTTTATACCAATATGAGAAAAAATAAGGAATTTAAAAAAAAAGGAGAATGTGTAGCCGTCCCCTTGTATCCTTGTATTACCTTATTTTTAAAACAAACCGCTCGTATGGCTTAGTTGAGTGTTGTTTTTTAACCAATGTCTTTATTTTGTCAACTTATATATGAATTATTATTAAAATTACCACTATGTGATAAGTATAAAAAAAAATGTCCCGTTTTTTTTTAATTTTCCAACTAGATCAGTCGTGACGCAGCAACACGAGCGTGTGACTTTAAACGTAACAGGTTGTGGGCTCGATATCCGATTCGAGGAAATGATATATTTAATATTTTCATTTCTTCGTTCTGGTATCGAGGCAAAATGCGGCGTCGAGATCCGCCACTCGACATGCAATAGATCCATAACTTGGCGAAAAGTAAGGAGCGAAGTATCTTAACACTCTCTACACTTTATTGAAGCTGACAAAAAAAAACTAGACTACACTATTAATAAATGCCATAAATTGTTGTTAGATATTATTCTACATTCCTTGTAGTTAGCCATATTGTCAATGCCGAAACGAATTTATTAAGCAAAATATGACTGCCTGTACCGTCGTCCGTCATTGAACGCATAGCAACAACACGGACGAGCGGCAATTGAGGTTGTTTATGTTATAAAGTCCATAATATTTGAGGCCATTGGCACGTTGGTACAGCGTGTTAATAGTAAACGCGATGGTTGTGGGTTCGGTTACCATTCGTTGTGTGAATTAATTTCTTTTTTCCACTCTAACGAGATAATGTATCTAATTTGGGCGGAATGTGGAGAGCGCAGTGTCTTGACACTAGGTCTGTGCTACCTTCCTGTGTGAGATAAAGGGGTGTAGCTAAATAATTTATTGTGATCTTGTCATATTAAATTTTGGTCTATATCTTTAATTTAAATATAATTATTAAAAACTTTATATGTCTTCCACTTGCGGAGAAAGGAACAAAGTTATTAATAATTTCGTTCTCAAGTAAAAACAAGTGAAAATTTAATTTTATAAGCGTAAAGTTATGTATTGGTGTTTATTATTTACATTGCATTATTATTTAAAATACATTTTTATAAAGCAGAGAAAAAAAATGTTATAATATGAAATATTTAAAAAAAAAATCGCAATCTCTATATCTGCTTACCCCGAAACATATTAAATCCGTGAAAATATATAAATATTATTATTATATTGTTTATATAAACATTACCCTCCTTTGTGTGGCGCAGGCGGGTAAAAACAGTAAGTTGCTTTCAATATACATCGACGGTCTCAATTGGCGACCCCTCGTAACGAGTCTTAATCGAATAAATCATCTTTCAATTTTAGGACGTAGCTTATTATTGTATTCACTGTGCTGTGTGTGCACGTGCCATTTTAATGTCACGTGTGATACAAACATTTTTTTTGTAACTTATAATAATAAGTTACAAAAAAAATGTTTGTATCACAATTATACAGCTTCACGCTGTATCCCGCATACAGCAGGGTAGGCAGAGTGGGTTCCATTGTTGAAACACTCCGTCCCCCATTTTCCGCCGAATTCTAAAAACACTGCGTGTTGAGTAGCGGAGCTCAACTACGCGTTTTGAAAATATATTTTTTAATTAAATATTTCATTAAATCGAGTGGGGATCGAACTCACAACCAGTCGTGTTTACAGTCACACGCTTGTGCCCCTGCGCCACTACTGACTTCTAAATTGTTAAATGAAACTAATTTAACCGGATTAATCGCGTATATTTAAGATTTTACATTTTGGAAACCCGACGTTTGCAGTAGTCCGTGGTCACGGGTAGACGGACGGACTACTGTAAAGTGTTCGAAACGTCGGGTTTCCAAAATGTAAAATCTTAAATATACGCGATTAATCCGGTTAAATTAGTTTCATTTAATATGTGTAATAATCGTGAAAATCAAAGAACTTTCTAAATTGTTGTTTTTAGTAAAGTCAGAGAGACATACCTAAATAATAATTCATTGATATATTTGAATGTATTTGTAATACCGTACGTAGTAGCTTTTGTACCGTATGCTAGATATTTGAAGACCATATAAATAGTAAATTTAGGTTTCGAGTTTAAAAGTAAAAGCCAAAATATTTTGTTAAATGGTATAGAAATGTTCAAAGATATGTGATCTTTGTATATTGACAACAATAAATTGTTAAAGATTTTAATTTATATCTTTTATTTCAAATTCCTAAATACATACTTATTTATAAGTTTGAAAATATTATTTCTTTTTTGAAAATTATATTATCAGGTTTAAAATAATCGAAAGTAATTTAATCGGTAATATTCCAGTAGTTATATTGAAATCATAACTAATTTGATGATAAAAATTCGGTTCTATATGCTATATGAGATCATTGACAGTTAAATAGAGCAGTTTAATTATCAGACCATGATTTCAGCTTCAAGCTGTGTCCCGCACACAGCAGGGCAAGCAGAAGGAACCTAGTGTTAAGACACTCCGTTCCCTACTTTTGCCGAATTCTGGAGGCATTGCGTATTGAGTAGCAGAACTCAACGCCGCGCTTAGCTTCGACACCAAAGCGAAGAAATGGAAATATAAATTTAAGTAAATGTTTCTTCTCCTCGAGTGGGGATCGAACCCACAACCAGTCCGTTTTACATTTAAACTTTGTGCCCCTGCGCCACGACTGGCCTCAATAATCGAACCCACAACCTGAGGTGTTTACGGTTGCTCGCTTTTGCCCCTTGGCCACCGTCTCAAAATAATAAATTTTTACGTAATTCTTATTTTTCTTTATTTTTTTTAAAGAAAGTACCTATAACTTACAAATATAATTATTTTTAACAAATATTTCAAAATAATGACATGAAATAAAACACACAGCAACAATACATTTCACATGTCTTTATTAAAATTTCATTTAATTCAATGGTAGTGTATAACAATAAATAAATCTGTTCTCTATTCAGAGATAAGTACATAGGTTATTTTTATGTTTTATAAGTATAGGTTCGATTTTTCGATATTATAAACAGTGGTTACACAAAATAATCAAACCGTTAGGTTTACCCATCGTTATCACATATTTGTGTGTGTGTGTGTGCCCAATTTACAAGAATATAGACATATATTATAGTAATTGATATATGTAGATGTCTACTCTACAGAAATAGGTCAATATGATGGGGCCAATTTATTTAATAGCTATTGTTTTATTTTGAACTTATTATTAATAAGCTTTACTAACTTCGTATGTCGATCTACTGTATGAATTGCGAAATTAAGTACGATTTTTTTTAAATCGTATTTTTCTACTACTTTAAAGGACATAGGTACAGATGATCAATTTGACGTCCTTAATTACGAATACGGTAACCTATACAAAATATCTCCTAATATAAAAAAAAAAGATCAATAAAAACAACGTAGAGGACAGTTTCCTTTTGCCCCGGTAAGGAATGATAGGACCAATTTTTACCGATCGCAAACACCTGCTGTCCGTTTGTTAATTGTTAGTCAGAAACCACACTGTAGTCTTTAATATGGGATAGTGTAACGATCTTCAATTTGAATTTTCATTTATAATTAACCCCACATCCTAGTACGTACTTCATATAAATCCTATTAAAATTAGAATATTTTAAACTTTTTAAAAATGCAAGCAATTATAAAACATTACATGTAAAATATCCTTATAATTTTCAGTGCCATCATATGTGGGGCTCATTTGAATATCTTAAAAATTAAGAAATAGGTTTAACATTTTTTAATAAATTCTATTCTCTCGTCTGTTTTATTGAAATTATCATATAAATATAAAATACTTAATAACATTACGCTACCTATCCCCTGTAAGTAAATATATTGCAAAAGAAAGTATATAATAAAAAAAAATCGATTAACACAACTTAACTTACATCTAATTCTTAACTAAGGTTAACTACAAATGAAATGAAGTCTACATACTATGAGTTTAGCACAATCACTCATAGTGACGCGAACAGGGCTTTGAGCCAAGAGATTTGAGCCCACAAATAATACGTTTAGTAAAATTTTATATAAACAATATATAACCCACAAATAATACGTTTAGTAAAATTTTATATAAACAATATATAAATATTTTAAGATTTTTTTTAAGTTAATAAATTTTATTGTTTTAATATTATATATATTGGCAGTTCTAATAACGACGATTTGGCTAAATCTCACTTCCAAGTGCCCACAGGAATGATTCGTGCAAACTAATGAAATGAGACGTGAACAATTTCTAAGAACAAAAATAAAAAGAAACCGAAGCCCATACACTTCGATAATCATAACACTGTTACACAATACACTTGTATAGGTATTGTAAATAATAATTATCGTACATAACAAGTTTCCATTTCATAAGATCTTTGTAGTCGAAAATTACAAAATAACAATACAAACTATTTTAATTTATAATATAAATTTCAATTTTGTAAACAATTATTATAAAATACATAAAGGAACCAACTTGTTACATCAGTCAAAAAATAATGAATTCATCAACACTTTGAGTCGGATTTTTTAAGTATCTTTAAAGATAGTTGATTATTCCTTATAGGTAAATATCTAGTTCTTAGCGTTAAGATGTCATATCATTCAATTAAAGATATATTATAAAGAGCCTTCATAAAAATATATTATAAAGAGCCTAAGTTTTTAATTTTTCAAAATGCTTTTTTATAGTCCAGCGCGACTAATATTCAAAGGTGGTCGACGTTGGCACCACTTCCAGCACCATTTGCAAGAAAACAGTTATTTTATCTGAAAATAAATAAATATAGTTTCGATAAAAATCGAATAATACTTAAATTTATATTTCCATTTCTTTGCTCTGGTGCCGAGGCAAAGCGCGGCGTTGAGTTCTGCCACTCAACACGCAATGCCTCCAGAAGTCGGCAGAAAGTGGGGAACGGAGTGTCTACAACACTAGGTTCCCTCTGCCTACCCTGCTGTGTGCGAGATACAGCGTGAAGCTGATTTATTTATTTTATAAAAATCTAAACTACCAATCATTTATTATTACAGACCATTAAAAATTTCTTTAGTTATGTTGATATATTTATCATTAATTTTATTAACAGCATTTTGCGACGAAGGCAGAGGATTCTAGAGACAAATTCTGTTATTCACTCTTTCTTAGCTTCACGATTTAACAAAGATTTGTTGTTCTTTATCTTGTTATCAGACCGAGTAAACAAAAATAACTCATTTTTCAAGTAGGAATCAAACCCACAACTGTCGCGTTTTAATCTAACTTCACGACGTCCACAATTCGTTGGCCAAACGTACGTAATACGTGAAGGTAGAGAGAAATAAAGAGAGGAAGAGACGTTGTATAAATATAGAGGGCGTCATGGCGCAGTGGTATATAATCGGACTGTGCCGCGAAGGAATAATTTGAATTATTTTCATATGACAGCACTAGTAACAGAGATAGAATAAAACACATTGACATACCCATAAACGGCAGAGAATACCCCCACTTGACGAAGGGCACGTAGACCAGCAGGCCGGCGAGGATGAAGGCGCCCGCGTACAGGTACTCCCACTGCGGCTTGTCCACGATGGGCGCCACCACCAGGTACGTGGACACGACGAGCACCACGTACGGGATCACTATTGGCACCTGGGAAACATATAGATATGTTACAATCATCTTATAGTGAGCCTGTCGCGACGGAGTGGCACAGCGTGATACTTTAAATGAAAAGGTTGTGGGTTCGATTCCCACTATTAAAAAAAATAAAATAAAAATCTACTCGTGACCACGGACTACTGCAAAGTGTTCGAAACGTCGGGTTTCCCAAAATGTATGAAAATACTAAATATACGCGATTAATCCGGTTAAAATAGTTTCATTTAAAATAAAATAAAAATATTTTCATTTCAACTGATAAGGAGGCAAAGCGCTGCGTTGAGTTCAGCCTCTCAACACGCGATATATTAATCCTCCTAGGTGCTGGATACAGAGTAAAACTAAATAAAATCCTACATATTTGATAAAATGTGTAATAATCGTGAAAATCGGAGGTCTCACTTTGCGAACCACTTTTTAAAATTATTTTTGGAAAAAAATCATCAGTAATTTTAAAAAATTACTAAAAATCTTTTAAGGGCTGAAGGGTAAACCCTTCAGCTCTTAAAAGATTTTGAAAAATATTTGTTCATTTATTTTTTATTTGTGTTTCCATATTATTTCTTACGTTTATAAGCCGATATTATAAGCTGATACTTTTGAAACATTACATTACATAAAAAGCCTATTAAAAATAAAAATGACTATTGAGCTATTTTGAGAAAAAAAATCACTAACACAATTTTCTTCAAGAATCCGACATTTTTTCCATAAAAATCACAAATTCTCAATTATCTGGCAAACAACTGCAAATCGCCTTACATACATGGGAATGAAATGGATAGGTACTGAGATCCTCTATCGATAGAAAACCGTTGAGCTGTCGATCGCGTTTCATCCTGTATAGTTTTGCATCCACACGTCATGTAATCTCACATATATAGATGGGACTTCACATCCACATATGCCTGGGCGATGCATATGGAGCTGTCCCGTAAAATTTAAAAATTAAATCAAAAATTAAATAAAGAAATATATAAACTCACCTTATATGGTCGTGGTGCGTGCGGCTTGGTGCGTCTCATGACGATCAAGGCCAGCATGGCGCCTCCATAGAAAATCCATGCGGTGAACGAAAAGAAGTCGATCAAAGAGTCGATTGTGCCGTACAACACCATCGCCACCGCTATCAATGACTGTAACAATCATTTTTAATTAAATTACATTTAGATTACAATATAGGCCAGTCGTGGCGCAGAGGCACATCGTGTGACTGTGGAAGAAAAGAAATGTTCACTATTTTCATTTCTTCGCTCTGGTGTTGAATTCCAGAATCTGGCAGAATAGAGCGGAGTAGAGATCGGAGTGCTTCAACACTAGGCCTCGTCTGCCTGCCATATGTAGCATACGTGATACATCGTGAAAATGAAAAAAAAAATAGTCTATCATGAATTGTTATAATTGAAAAAATTTATTGATTTACACAATAATTATTTGTAAATTAAATTTGTAATTACCCTTATTAATTTTTTTAATGTTAAAACACTCCATTCCCATTAAGACAGTTACGCACTTTCAGCTGTGTTATATCTAATTATTTTGTAGAGTCCATAGAGGTATATATGTATATATATAATATATATCTATATTCACGTTTTTTCCCGATAGCTAGTGTTTCCAATTAGTCGTTAAATTTTTTCACTCAAAGCCAAGCATTGTCTATCAGAGCGGAGAAATTAAAGTAATTTAAATCATTCTTCCGAGTCGGGAGGAGATTGAATCCACAACCATCGAATTTATAGCCAGACGTCGTTCCACAATGCCACGACGGCCTCTAAAAGTTAGCGTTTTAGAAAAATATAAATAATTACGTGAAATATCAATCCAGGAGCCGGCGTGAAACGTCTCACGTGAACATAAGACAGAATATCCAGCAAATGTCCTTCACGAGATGCGGCGAAACATAATCTGAAAGAAAATCAAAACAATTTTGTTTCAAATTTTCATATTAATTGTAACATATTTTTAATAACTTACTTAATTGTTTAATGTATTTTATAATACGTACATTTTTTTTCAGTAAAAAAACCGTTATATCGTCAATGAAATTGAAAAAAAAAACCTGGTTCCTAGGATAGATATCTAAAAATTGGTGTATTATGTATGACAAAATTATTAGTTTAAATAATAATATAAATAAAGCTATTTTATTTTTATACTGGAATAATACCAAATATGATTCAAAAGTCATGTTGTTTAACGTTTATAATATGATTCGTCATTTAAAGATGTCAATTAACAATTACAAATGTGTGCACCGATTTCAATTAGGACGGTGTGTAGTGTGTAAAGATTTAATCACACATTCCTAGCGATTTAATGTCAGTTAGTTGAACATAAATTGATGGCTCTAATTGCGGCTGTCACTAAAACAAATACAAGATTGAATTCTTCGAATAGAATTTAACCAAAATGTTAGGTATTATTTTCAATATTAAACAATTCTCACTACCTTTGTAGTTTAGTTTCGGAACATCACAATATAAGTATGTATTGATATATTGCGCAGCCATTTACAGCTGCCTTGCCTTACCTGCCCGCGACGAAGAGCGTGCCGTTGGCCGAGCCGAAGGTGGAGATGGTGACGGCGAGCGGCATGAGCCAGGCCACGGGGCCGAGCAGGCGGTTGCCGAACGTGACCGCCACCGCCTCGCTGTCCGCCATCTCGCTCACCGACATCACCGCCAGGTACGACACGTTCACCAGCGCGTAGCACAGCGTCACCAGCGGGATGCCGATTATTATGCTCAGCGGCAGGTTCCTTTCAACATATACATTTCACTCGTATAGCGGGCAGAGACACTCCGTTCGGAGTTCCGGAGAGTTCTCCGCTCAATTTTTAGTATCATTGCCAATATACTTACAAAAATTGTACAAAAAAATACTTTTGGACAAATTCCAAAATGCGTAGGTTCAAAATTTCAAATCATACTATTTTCATTTTGATGAACATTAAAAAAAAATATTATATTTTTCGGCCTCATGTTTCATTAATTAATGATAAATATTCAGACAGTATTTTACATTGAAATACAAGTGGAAATTTGCATTTTGTAATGATAATGATGTTTTGCCAAGTGTTGTTAAATTTATCACATTAAATTATAGCAAAATATAATTTATATATACTTAGACTAATATAATGCCTGAAACTTTCATTATTATTACTCAAGGTCATTGTTATTATAAAATATTAACATTTCTCCGACATGGTCCAGATCCAAACTTTATTGCGGAAATAAGGAAACTTTTATAAACATTTAAAGATCTGTAATTTAAATTGTACATGAAAAAAATAATAATGATGCACAACTTTTAATTTTTTACCCAAACTTTTAAGTTAATATATATTAATTAAATGTAAAAAATATATATATTTTTTAATTTTTAAGTTAATATGTATGTATTAGTATTTATTATCTATTTGATAAAACACTTAAGTATATGATATATATAGTTTTTAAAGACAACCAATAAAAAACATAAGGTATATTATTTGCGTAATGATTAGAACGACATTACCTAAGTAGGTACTTAATACTTATTGCCTATAATTATATTTAATAAATGAGAGCCAAGTTAAATGTGTAAGTCATGCGTCGTTCTCTACTTCACTGACAGAATAATAGAAAATCTATATGAGTGAGGAGTTCTATGTTCATTCATTATTTATAACAGATTGAAATAAAACAAAAACTGCATGTTAAGGAAAGTTGACCAAAATACTAGAGTGATAACTGCATATAAATCGGTTAAGATGATCTGTATTTTTATTATAAAAAATTAAATTAAACATTAAAAAATCAAGATATTTACATATATTTTTTTTAATTCTTAATATGCTTATTATATTTAATAAAAATGCTTTAAAGGAATATGAAAATACATTATTATGTAATGTCAACTTACTTAGAAGGATTTTTAATTTCCTCAGTAACATAGTTCAGATTGTTCCAGCCGTCGTAAGCCCACAGTCCGGTGTAGAACGCCGTGGCGATGTTGCCCAGAGTCGCGGTGCTACTTGCGAAGTTGGGCTCCTGTAAATGTCGCGTATTACCTGCACCATACGGACACAACCTACTGTCAGTCTATTCACATTCTGCCTTTATTATTAGTACGATGGTTGACCGTGATGTGGCGGGAAGTGGGTTTACATAGGATGTGGCTTTGTTAATAATGTACGTAAATACTTCATGCATCTAACAAGCGCTAAATATGTATGTTAGTAGTGAGATTATGTAATGGAAATGATACATGTGCTTTGGCTATTAAACTATTATTATTAATAATATTCTATGGTAGAGTATAAGTGTATATAGATATATATAGATAGATATATTATTAAATATATTTACTTCGGGGATGTCTCGGCCAGTCCAGTCGTCGCCTAACTGTTGTTGTGTGACAACAAAGGAATGTATGTGTGATGTTAATAATATAATACAACTGTTGTAATTTATTACCTAATATCAATTTATACGCGCCGCCGCAGACTATGATCGCAATGGCTACCAATTTGGCTGCGGTAAAGATGTTTTGAACGTTTGTCGCCAGGTTTACACTGTAGCAGTTCACCGCCAGTATCATAACTGGAAAAATAATAAATTACTGTTATTAATACTTATTTAGAAAACGTATAAAAATTTGAACGTAGCGGGACTCGAACCCGCGCCTCCTGGTAACCGACCAGGAGCTCTGACCACTGAGCCATACGTTCTCGCCAAGCTACGTCGAAATTCTTATACGCTTGTTACAACTTATGTTGTTAGCGAGTTAGGGTTGAAGTCCCGCTACGTTCAAATTTTTATACGTTTTCTAAATAAGTATTTATATTTCCTAAGTGTGGATTTTAACACTTTAAAAATGTTTAAAATACTGTTATTAAATTAGCTTCACGCTATATCCCGCACACAGCAGGGTAGGCAGAGGGAACCTAGTGTTAAGACACTCCGTTCCCCACTTTCTGCCGAATTTTGGAGGCATTGCGTGTTGAGTGGCAGAACTCAACGCCGCGCTTTGCCTCGAGACCAGAGCGAAGTAATGCAAATATACATTTAAGTAAATATTTCATCTCCTCAAGTGGGGATCGAACCCACAACCAGTCGGTTTTACAGTCACACTTTGTGCCACTGCGCCACTGGCCTCTACTGTTATTATTGCAAATATCAATATTTGAAAAATATTTCCGTAGATTGTAGAGTCAAATAAATTTATTGATACAGCGTTAAATAAAATACAAATAAGCATCATTTTTAGTAAATTTTGTTTGTTTTATAAATTTCATCATTGGTCAAGTATTCATTAACTTACAAATATTCATAGTTCAATCGTGGTGCAGGGGCACAATCGTGCGACTGTTAACATGACTTGTTATGGGTTCGATTCCCACTCGAGAAAATGAAATATTTCATATTTTCATTTCCTCGCTCTGATAACGAAGCATATGGGGGGGAGTTGAGTTATGCCACTCAACCCACAAATCCTTATAATTTTAACGCAATGTATATATTTGAAACTATATAAAAGAAAGTAAATCAGAAATAAGTGGAACATTACCAATGGATATGACCGCCACAAGCTTGACGAGGGCGTCTGGCGGCTCACACTCCGACACAAACGGTTCCACCGCGTACTTTGCAAAGCTCAGGCAGATGATCGCCATTTGTGAAGGTTTTAATACCAATGTCGAAACCTATTAAATAATTAATATATTATATACATATGTTATACGAATCATAAATAAATATAAGTTACATATTTTTAAATATAATATTTTAAATAAATATAATATTAGTTATAACTATCAAATTATGAATCAAAAGAATAGAATAAATAAATGCTCTAGGAAATGATTGGTGCTCAATTTTAAAAATCGATTGCAAGAATTGTCATTAAGTGCTAAAAAACGGACGGACGGACTAAAAAATCTATTAATAAAAAAATACGTTTATTTTATATACAATGTTAAAACAGTAGTTTTTGCTTAAGATTCGCAAGTTTAATAATATTTATTTAAAGATATAAAAATGACACGACTCTATGCCATATCTATATATCTATGACGGGACTTTATATTGTAAATTATCATAGCTCTATTTATGCTTAATTGATATATATTTCTGATATTGTTATATAATGAGTGCATTCAAAATCTTAAAAATGAAGAATTTTTCAGTAAGTTACCCATGAAAACAGAAATGCAGGAGGTCCTCCAAATGCGTCCATAAAATACGCGTATTCAGCGCCGGAAGATGTATTCATCGTTCCTAGCTCCGCGTATGCCAGAGCACCTGTCATTGGGAAGGAAAAACTATGTTATATATTAAGTACGTTATATAGGCCGTCGTGGCGTAGAGGACACAAGTCTGTGACTATAAACGCGATGGCTGTGGGTTCGATTTTCGCTCGGGGGAAGGAATCACTATTTACAATACGCAACTCGACACGCAATACCTCGAAAATTCGACAGAAAGTGGGGAACGGAGTACCTTTACTGTAGCTTCCCTCTGCCTATTCTGCTATGTGCGGGGTACACTGTGAAGCTGAAAAAAAAGACTTACCAAGCAACGAGAGCAGGCCACATGCCATCCATATGATAAAGCTTATGCCCACTGAGCCAGTGCGCTCCAAAAGCCCAGAGGGCGAGACGAATATTCCTGAACCTGTGACACCCAGTTTACAAATTAAAATCAGCTCTATTCGATACACATATCGATTTGCCTACATATAAACGTAACGTGTGTTTAGTAGTTCAGATATAATTATTGATAATGCTATGAAAGCAAGCCTTATGATGTCAGTATCAAAGTCTCCTGGTGTCATCCAGTCAATTTTCACCTTTTTACATAATATATGTATTATGCCCCGACTTAGCGGTGGTTGATTTGGATACTTCAAGGATTTACTAACTATTTATTCTACCGTTTTCCTTAAAATTCCTTACTATACCTTAATGACTATAACTTAATGACGTCAAAGAACCAATATGGAATGAATTTAACCGCTTGATCTATATGGTACTCGTGGGAATATTTACATTAGTGAGTATTTAATAGGTACTCCCCGGTCGTTGCGTTGTAAAATTGTGATATGTGCGTGTCTCTTATCTTATTTGATAGTAGTGGATATATGGAAAACTTCACTATATATATCAACTATCAACACAATATATATACAAGATATGGATATATATATATACCTGTATGTACATAAAAAAAATTAAACGTAATTTTTTAATTATCATTTGTACTGTTCGTAGATTGGCCAATAATCCAAAAAAAAATTAATTAAAAAATTTTCGTTTCCCATTTACAAGATCATTTTCTATTGTCATAGGCATTTAAAGTAAGTAAACTGAGCACTTTGCAAGGTGTTACATTCTATAATATTTACAAAAGGTATCGTCTTCGATTACAAACTCCTGTGTCATGTTTTAATATGATTTAGCTATAGATACCTACAATATATGTATCTAAGTCAAAACGATTATACCAAACAAAGGTATTAAAAATGTTATTAAGTTTGGCACTTATTTAAATATATTTGTTATTTGTAATATACAGACAGGTTAGTTAACAGATAAATAAGGATTTGAAAGTATAATTAGGAAAATTAATATAAAATTGAATTATTTACATTTTAAATTAGGTCTTACAAATGTTTTGAAATTAGGTTATTACATATTTTTGTGAAAGCATAAAATTTAGTGTTGCAGTTTTCCGTTAACGTATCCTGCACTTATTTTTTTCCATAACATTTTAACTAGTTTTATTAAAATAATATACGATATCAAAATAATATATTCTTAAAGGACAGTTGTTAAACACTTTGTACTAAGCTCATATGGTTAGTTAGCCTTTAGTCAATAGCAAAATATTGATAATTCATTACATTTAATATTTATACACCTAACAAAGTGTCAAATGTTATGGCAGTTCTGAGAATATCTCATAGAACAAATAAATATTATTATGTACGTTAACAATACAATACAATACCTGTCATGTTTTATAGTTGTTGGAATATAATAAAGATGTTTTCAACATAATAAATTAAATTTCATTTATCTGAGCCATCACGTTCGCCACTTTAAAATGCTTAAGACAAATGCATTGCTACATACCGATCATAGTACCGACAATTAGAGCCACCCCACTGAAGAGTCCCACCCGTCTCTTGAGGTGAACAGGGTCGTCCGGAGCTGCGTCCGACCCCTCCAGCTGAAAATAGATTGATACAAACCAATCTTACCAAAAAAATAGTAAAGAAAAAAATATTAACCAAAATTGGGAATAAAATATAAAATTAAGTTATATTTATAATTATAATTTTCATAAAAATAAATGTTTGAAGAATAGGAACAGAAATTTTTATTGAAGTTGTTGTTAAAATTCGAAAGACTTAACCTTCGTATTTTTATCATACAAATTTATTTTCCATTGAACATACGAATATATCGTAATCAATCCTTCTGAAAGAATACAGAAAATGTAAGCATTTTTAATGTATTTAATGTCCGATATATTTTCGTAGCACCCACACTTGCGATATAGCGCGTAACAACCGTATAATAAATAGTAATAAGCCAAGATCAGAGAAACAAATATTGTTACAACCCACACCGTTTATTTTACTTGCAATTTATTTAAATACAAACAAAATAAACAGCTAATTAGAAACATAACATATACTTCAAGTTTCATGAAGTTTTTTTTGTATTAGTTCAAAATGTATATAATGAGGGAATCAGGTACACCGTACACTCCACGGGATACGTACAATGGACAACTGGACACTAGTAATTAGAAGAGTAAGTAACGACCTGTACCTTGTCTCCTGGGATTGGCGTTGCCGTCGGCGAGCGCTCCCGCCGCGCCGTCTTCGGCGTCGCAGTTGGCGGCGCACCCGCGCCACACCAGTCCGCCTTCGCGTGCGCTCCCTGCGCAGACGCAGATGTTAACATAACTACACATCACGACTGAGTGAACCTAATTTCCATGCCGTTACAACATTCACTCGAATATGTTATCGGTATTAAGTGACGATTAAATTAAATACATTTAAATAATTTATTATAGCTAGTAAACGTTTGTTGATAAAAATCTAATTAAATTAAATCAGCTTCACGCTGTATCCCGCAAACAGCAGGGTAGGCAGAGGGAACCTAGTGTGTCACTCCATTCCCCACTTTCCTCCGAGTTCTAGAGGCATTGCGTGTTGAGTTTGTTGAGTGTTGTTTAAGTTATCTCTTCCTAAGAATATATTAAAATGCATGGTTTATGATACTCCTTGACGGCCAAAAACACGTCGTCGTCGGACTATTATTAGATGTGTCTGATTTTCACAAAATTATTGTTTTTCGCTGGCGTATTTACGTTTGTTTAATATTGTTGAGAATGTGTTAGGTACGTGGTTAAACATCTTTATTAAAATACAGTGACAATTGTAACGACTCAATAATTATAAATTCTGCGATAATACGTACGCCTTTGAAATTGTTAAGAAAACACAATTCGCAAACACTTGCCAAAATGTAAATTTTTCAGATATCTTTAATTTGCCATAACCTTAACGTTAATTACCACATTTACATGTATGGCGGTTAAAGTAGACCATGATATTATTTTAACTTAATTTGTTAATAGAATAAAGTAATTAGTCAAAATTATAACAGTTTCTATTAAATTAACTTTGTAACACAAAGTTAATTTAATAGAAATTGTTACGCAGTTTTTAATAATTTAAAATATTTGGCAGCAGCATCACGGATAGGCCCCCACGACGTCACGAGGCCCGGCAAAAATAGTCTCTGATTAAATTTGACACGACGTTTCACATACATTCAGGTATTTTAAAATTTACATTTACATGATTTCAGAAGTTATTTCTATTTACAAGGTATATGAAGTTGGGTTGTAAATTTAAAACTTTCTTATTTTTATGGGATTTCGCATGCTTAAAAGAAGAGACGAAAACTTATAATTTTTTTATTATATTTTATAAACCTTGTTTTCACATCTTATAAATCAGTGAACGACTAATGCACGCACGAAAAATCATTACTCATTGTCACGTTCCGCGTGAGCCGAGCGTGTAAGCGAGAGCGCGGTACAAACGATACATAGGCACGATCGGCTTAAGCGTTCGGCTTGTGACTAATATACATCCATTGATTGCTACTTGTAGTTAAATATCATATGGTAACATTAATATGTATAATTTAAGCATTAATGTGTGCAAATAAATGTTAATTTATCGAAAAAATAATAAATTTTCAATTAACTCCTTCCTCTGTATTATACAAAATAATGATAATTCAGTGATAATAATTCAATTAAATCTATATAATTATGCAAATTGTCTTTAATGTCTTATGACGTTATGGCGCTAAATTATTGTTCGTAAACCGACTTTACAGATAACCAGTATTTTTTCACAGTTACACGGAATCAACACCACACATTGTCTACCAAATTTTTATACTTTGTTAAAAAATATATAGAAACTTTCCAATAAGAAGATATCTCATTAAGTCAAGAAGATCTCTATAATATCTACTTGTATTTGCCATAAAAGATACTTGACTTGAGGCCAGTTGTGGCGCAGGGACACAAAGTGAGACTTTAAATGCTACTGGTTGTGGCTTCGATCTCCACTCGAGGAAATGAATTATTTATTTAAATTTATATTTCCATTTTTTCGCTCTGGTGTTGAGGCAAAGCACGGCGCTGAGTTCCGCCACTCAAAGCCTCTGGAATTCGGCGAAAAGTGGGAAACGGAGTATTCTACTCTACGAGTATTATACTTAATACTAGATTCCCTATGTGTCTTCCCTGCTGTGTGCGGGATACAGCGTGAAGGTGAATTGATTTATAAAAGGCTAGTGTCTACTTGTACTAGGAAAAACCGTGATTCTTACAGTTTAACTGGACTTAAACTGTAAGAAATAACAAAACGCCGCTTTAGCAATAGATTTTCAAGTTGTAGGTTTGTAGGTGTAATATGTGCTCGCAGGTTAATTATATATAAATTGTTTTCGTTTTACTGCTTCTTAAAAATATCTACCTATTCTATCTTTTGAGCCCTGTGATCTCGGCCTAGAATAGGATCATCCTGGTACTGGTGGTGTCGTAAGAGGCGGCTAAAGTACGTGTGTTAGAGTCACGTCGCCAGCAATGGCAACACGCATGGGCATTACGGCATTTAAAATCGACCGGATCATTACGGCATTTAAAACCGACGTGAAGTATTGGCCACTGCGTTTCGCATCAGATAATGCCGGGCGCCGGCGCCCAGCCCACCTTAAGGGCCGGCAACGCACCTGTAGCTCCTTTGTTGCACGAAGCCGTGGGCGGCGGTAATCACTTACCATCCAGTGACCCGAACGCTCGTTTGCCGTGTCTTTTCCATAAAAAAAATCTACGTCCAGGTCCGCAATTTCATTGAAATACTTTAATTCGGGTGGGTAGCGGTAAATGGAGTGTTCCAATGATAACAGATGATAAAATGTAAATAGTTTGGCAAAGGTCATAACTCATAATTCCCAGCAAACGAAATTGCGGACAGGACTAGTTTATTAATACAACATCATGTGTGGACTAGAAAATAATTCTTCGAAAATTTTAAATAGCTGATTTGTGAAGCAGCTATTCAAATGGAAAAAAGCACCCTACGAAAATATATATTTTTTTCTATTTGTATAAATCAGTTATTCAAATTTAATTATTTACCTAACTTAATTTATGATGTTTCATAACATTTAAACATTCACAATTGTCTCATTGCTTTATTATATTATAAAATACAATACATTAGTATAAAATTTATGTATTTTACTAACTCACTGATCGTATTTTACCGATTGTTACCTTCTTATATAACCTATTAGGTCATATAAGGCTTTATTTACACGCCGCACGGCGCTACTGTAAATACTAAATAGGTCACCTTCATTTAGGGATGTCAAACAAAAATAAATTTGGCAAGAATACTTTTGTATTCGATTTTATGCAGCATCTCAACTAATTTAGTACCTTTAATGTGAAGTTGAAGTAAAAAATAAAGCTTTGGCTCGAAATAAATTCGATTATTTTAAAGTAAAGTTGAAATATTTTAAAGATAGTAAGTACTAAGTACTAAATACAGATTAAATTGTTATAAATTGATTAAAATATTTTAAATTTTCAATATATATATTTTTGTATGTATGTAACAAAATTTTAATAATACTAGGTATATCAACAAAACAAAATCTAACAGATTGAAAATGTCAGTCGACTAGAATAATATAGAGTTATTAGTTTTGTACTAACGATTGTTTCTAGGAAACTAAAAGTGAACACTGTATATAAATCGATAATACATGATTACATATGTATGTAGGTTTCTCTAATGATAGGACTGGTCAAGTTCTCATATGATGACATATACAAGCAATATAAGTCATTCAATACGCCGGATGCCATGTTACGAAAACATAGCTCACTCTTTCGGCATCACATATAACGGAGTAAGTACTATTTATAGATACCATGTATATATTTAATCTGTATTTTTAATTATTAAATGAAATTATTTTCTTAAAAAAATATTTAGATTTAATAAATAAAATTCTAAAGATTATAATTTAATTTATTTATATATTTAATTTATTTATATTTAATCTTTTGTTTATTTGTATTTAATTTATTTATATTTAATTTATTGTTTGTAAAAATAAGCTAAGTTGAAAAATGTTTCTTAAAAATTCCTTTAATTAAATTAACAACGGTTTTTTTTTAAATATGATTCAAACGTGTAATGGTAACAGTACGAAAGAAAAGGAAAAAAAAGCTTGAGACTTGAAAAAGTTGTTTCAAGTATTTTGTTTACAAATAAAATTCATAAAACATATCAAATATGTTGCTATTATAAAAGATAAAATATTTTCTTCAGGTACGAATTTTGTAAATATTGCGAACTTCACACATATAAAATAATAATATTTTTTAAGTTAATTTACTAATTTGGGCGAGTCTTATTTAAAGTTATATTTTGGTAATGTTTTCAAATAGATCTAGGACGTCGTTATAGTAAAGCCGAATTTAAAAATTTACTAGCATAATTAAATTTATAAAGTTTTTTCTTTTTAAGAATGATTGTCAATATCTGAGAAGTTTCGTCGTTCTTATAATATGCACTGCACTTAACATATTTATAAACATAGATCTCAAAAATGTTCTCTACTACATATAATATACTAACATATGAAAAATATTGTGTTACCATATGTAGATTTCGTTTTGCTATTTATTTCGTCGTAATTTAAGCAAAAGATCGAGACTCGTGTTTAATATTTTTAGTATCGAAATGATTAAGATTTTTTATTATTAGCTGGATTACATGCAACTCATTGATTTGAAAACAAAAATTAACTTTTAACTCTCTATCTTTTTATATTTATGTATATTGTTATTGGTTTGTATCTGTTATTATTGAGTACTTAAGTTTATTATTAATGAAATAAACGTGTATATCTAAGTTGTAAGTAACGTAGAGGCCGTTGTGGCGCAGGAGAACAGCGGTGTTATTGTAACTCAACGTTTGTGGGTTCGATATTCATTCAAGAGAATTATTATTTATTATTTTCATTTCTTTGTGCTAGTACCAAGGCATAACGTAGGCACGCAATGCCTCGAAAATTTTCACTGAAAGTGGGGAACGGAGTGTCTTAACACTAAGATCCCTCTGCCTACTCTGTGTGCGAGATACAGCGTGAAGCTGATGTATTATAGTGTAACATTTTACCAAAAACTATCAACCAAAATATACTGAAATCTATTATTATATGTATAGCTTTGTTTTATGTCATGATGTTTTGTAATCACGTGCCTTGTACAAGAATAATACCCTTGCCACGTAGTCACATACCTACTACCTAAGAAAAGTTTATACAATAAATCAAACAACCGTAAGTCGTGAATTTTATTTTCCTTGTTCGAGTAAACATATAAAAACTACAAATAGCATCATCTCTTGCTATAAATGCAAAGAAAATTTTCAGATTTTGTACTGTAATATGTACATAAGTGTAAAGATAAATACTATATTTTAAATAAGGATAATTTTCTCATTATTTTTTCAAGTAATATTTCTGAAAAATTTTAGCTATTTTATTTATGAAAAAAACGAGGCAACGAGCGTACGGGTCACATGATGGTAAGTGATCAAGCCGCCCACGACCTCGTGCAACACCGTAGGAAAGGAAAAGCAAAAGCAGAAATAAAATGAAGATTAGGAAAAGCAGGATTAAGATTAGGATTACTCTAGGAAAAAATAGTAAAAAAAATATTATCTATAAAAGATAATAATATTTGGGTTATCTTAATACAGTGTTTCAGCAGCAAATGTTAAACTTGCAAGTGAAAACGTCGCATATTTAATTTTTTTTTTGACTAACTAAATACTATCTATTACAAACTCGAAATAATTTGACACTAACAACAGCATTATTTAAAGCTGTTGAGTGATTTGGGCATCAAATTATAATAAAGGTCAAGGGAAAGGCCGTGTGTTCTACAGCGTCTACGTCACGAGCGACGTCTACGAGCGTCTACAAATATATCGCAACTATAAAATATGCAAAGAAATAGTCAAAAGAATGTCCGGAAAGAGGAGTACAAAATAATCAATTGGAACAGTAGGCGAATAACCATAAATACTATACGAAATTATCACGTAACAATGACGATTCCGTGTTTTGTTCGTATGAAATTTTCCACTATACTGTTACGTTATTGTCGTCGTATTTAATCCTGAAAATATTTATTTAATCTGCAGCTTAAATATTCGTTTAAAAAGTTACAATATTAATGATTTGGCTATCATGCGTTAATTTAACTTTAAAGATACTAACTATTTTTAGATTTACCAGAAGATTATAAATTACTTAAAAGTAAATTAATTGATACGTAGCTGTAATTGTAATTTTCGTTATTAAATCTTAGTTAGCTCACGAATGGTTTCTTCATTTAATATTCATGTAATATTTCCAAGCATATATTGTAGTATAAAGTGAATATATGATCATAAACCTTCATCTCCATAAAGCAGAACAGGCGCAAGTGCGCTCGCGTGCAGTTTGTCCGTGTTGTCTGTACGTGCTTGCGCACGCGCCGAGCTACGCAGCAGTGTCGCGAGTTTGTTGCGCATCGCATAGCACGTACGGTCACACCGCGACCCCTCCACAGCGCCGGCGCCGCTCCCAAGAACACAACCTCTAAATTATATTTCCTCTCCAAATATTTAACGCCAGTCGTAACAGTCGAGTAAAAAAATCTCACTTCACTATCACAATTAATTTTCCTTGTATAATATCACACTATAGATGCTCTTATAATTAATTTGTTAAATAATAATTAAACATTAAACAACGCGGATAACATTATATAAAATATCATAAGCAAGAATCAAATTTATCAAAAAATTGAAACATAAAATTTGTGACGTTTGTGTTTGTGATTATATTTTAGAGACTTTTTTATATTAAATTTAAAGGCACTTTGATCTGAGTCGTATAGCATTAAAAGAGTCTGAATGTCTGCAGTGAGCAGCGGCTCAGGGCGGACTGGCTATTCCGGGCGCGAGCCAACACGTGGGCGGTAAACCGCCCGCCCCCGCCGATCAATGGATGAGATTCGACACCTGACCCCCAAAATCTACAATGTAATATCACTTATCAACCACTAAACAATACGTACGACGCAGTGTGACTCTACATTATGCTCCCAAAATAAAAAGCTGCGCATGTACAAGATCCACAGGAAGATTTATGGCGTTATTTACAGCTAATATAATTTTTATTAAACATTGTAGAGACAAATTGAAGAGCTTATAAAATAGTTGTAAAATGTGAATTAAATTAAACCTGCCTATCGCATCATGTTAATGTAAATTCCAATTAAATTGAAAAAAATATTTTTTATTTTGAATAAGACAATGATACTTACTTATCTTAGGTAGAGCGTATTATACTTTTAAAAATATTATTAAATAATATTTAACCCGTTTGAGGCCAATCGTCGCGCAGGGGCATAGAGTGTGACTGACTGTAAGCCGACTGGTTGTGGGTTCAATCCCGACTCGAGGAAATGAAATAAAAGATTTATTTAAATTTATCTTTCCATTTCTTCGAGCTGGTGTCAAGGCAAAGTTCCGCCACTCAACAAGCAATGCCTCCATAATTCGGCCTGAATGTCTTAACACTACGTTCCCTCTGCCTACTCTGTTGTGTGCGGGATACAACGCGAAGCTGATAATACATTTAACCGCAATTTATTATATGTAACACTGTATAATAAAATAATAATTACGAATGCCAAATTGACCCGTCATGAATTTATATTGACCAATGCAATAACCCACAGTGGATGCATATTTAGATCAAGAAGTTGATTAGATTGCATTTTTACGTACTTGTAACTCAATTGAAAATTCAGCTTTATGACATTTAGGTATATAAAATATTTTCACATTTAAACAATATTAAATAAAGTGCTTTTAGTACATATGAAGAGCAATTTTCGCATGAACGTGACTGGTTGTGGGTTCGATTCCCACCCGAGCAAATGGAACATTTTAATATTTCAATATTTTAATTTCTTTGCCCTGGTGTCGAGGTAAAGCGCGGCGTTGAGTTCCGCCACTGAACATGCAATGCATCCAGAATTTGTGGGAAAATAGGGTACGGTGTGTTTTAACACTAGGTTCTCTCTGCCTATCCTGCTATGTACGGCATACAGAGACATAAAGCTTGCTTGATAGAAGAAAATAAATATTTTCTCATTTTACTAACAGAAACTTATACTTAAGCGAAATATTTAGTGACAAAGTTATTGGACGAGGGTAGTAACCTTGATTATTATCTCTTAAATGCTAGACGCACTGTCGCCGAAAAATGTCTGTCGTGCCCTTGAAGTGACATTTAGGTACATGGATTTTTAATAATATATTTTTTCTAAAACCATCCAACTTAAAGTGCCCAAATTGCCGCAGCATGTTTTTCTTAATTTTCACTGTGATGCTAGTACCTGCTGTTCTATGTATTTCTACATTGCAGATTCGGTCAGCTATATCCTACTTTCGCTGCCGTGTAACAGCGTCGGTACCAACTATGTATTGTGTACGACCAAACATGCAGCTGTTCTGTCGTTTCGCCTACTCATCAATGCCGCTGAAGGGCCGTTCACTTTGTTACCGGTAGCGATACGCTTTTCCACATCTATTCCGCATCTCCCCTCCCTATTAAACATACTTCCCAGATATAGATATAATGAAGCGGTTCATTCAATTGTTCTTATTAACGCCCTTGACACGCCTAATGCAGCCGAAGATACAGGCGCCAGGCAGATTTTTGCCGTGTGATCCCGGCCTAGAATAGGATCATCCTGGTACTGGTGGTGTCGTAAGAGGCGACTAAACTACGTGTGGTAGAGTCACGTTGCCAGCAATGGCAACACGCATGGGCAGACGCGACCGGATCATTACCACCCCCGGCATTTAAAACCGGCGTGAAGTAGTGGCTTTATGCCACTGCGTTTCGCATCAGGTAATGCCGGGCCCCGGCGCCCAACCCATCTTAAAGGCCGGCAACGCACTTGTAGCTCCTCTGGGGTTGCACGGGGCCGTGGGCGGCGGTAATCACTTACCATCAGGTGACCTGCACGCTCGTTTGCCGTGTCTTTTCAATAAAAAAAAAAAAAAAAAAAGGCGCATATCAAGAATACTCTAGTTACCTTCATCTAGAGGCGAACTCGCCTTTAAGGTTGTTCGCCTTCTATTCTACGGCAAATAGGTATTATCATTACGCTTTCACTTGGTCTCAGTCATATGAATAACATTCAGATCTCAGTTATCCATTTTGTCTAATATTCTATCTATCTCTTGTTCTTTTCCCTCCTCTGCCATTCCACGTAGCTATGGCGCATTGGGTGACGATCCCCGACATCGCATTCATTTCAACTAGACACACTAGCGGGGACGCACTGGTACACGTCGTCGTCGACTTGGGGAGTGCTTTATGGAACGTTGCAGCCCTCAAAAGAGCTAGCAGGGATCGGTGCTACTATTATATAAATATTTATAATGTTATTTTTTTGATTTAATTATATATTTCGTTACTTTTTTTTTTTTCATTTATTTACATATTTATCCTGATAAGTTATAATACCAAATTATAGAAATTACATTAACAATAACACGATAAATTGAAATTAAATATATTAAACTGATTATTGTGGCTGAATCTTTAGAGATTAACCATATAATAATAATATGGACTTTTTTATATGTTTATAAAAGACAATATTTTTTTAGAACATTGTTTTTACGTTTCCTATAAAGTTGAGTTAGCGCATTAAATGTTAGCGCTCAGAAAGCTTATTTTTATTGACGTTAGTGTAAACAATGAAATATAAAAAAATAGTAAATTACGTTTATCGCAAGTTACCTATAGCTATATGAAATTTCATCACAATCGGTTCATCTGTTTTGCCGTGATGGCGTCATAGAAGTTTCGCATTCCTAATATCAGTTCTGCTTCTGGTTTTTAATTTTTTGTTTTCCAAATTTACCTTAAACTTCACTATACACTACAATTACAGTAGTATTTGTAGTGGACTACGAAATACATTGTTTTGCTATCCATCATATCCTAATCGAGAAAAATATATTTTAAATGAAACTAATTCAACCGGATTAATCGCGTATATTTAAGGTTTTTATATTTTGGAAACCCGACGTTTCGAACACTTTACAGTAGTCCGTGGTCACGGGTAGACAGAAGATTTTATGAATTCAGAAGTTCCAATCTGAACAAAATATATTTTGTTCAGATTGGAACTTCTGAATTCGTAAAATCTTTTTTGATTTTGATAATTCAATGGATAAACCGCATGTATTGAAACAGTCTTGTTTTCTTGGATCAGGTTTAAGGTAAGGATAACATGGTCCGATTATGATCGGCATTTCTATCTAATATTAAACTGTAATAAAGTTCTTGTATTCGAAACTACAATAGTGGGTCAAATATAGTACCGTGAGATTTTTTGTTGATATGGATATCCATATCAACAAAAAACCTCACGACAAAAAGAAGTTCTACAAAATTAGAGAACATATGTTCTCTAATTTTGTAGAACATCTTTTTCTTCTCTCTTTAACAGTTTCTGCAGCGCATGCGAAGAAAGACATTTTATGTCAACTTTTTAACCAGTTGTGGTACATTATTGAAGTTAATACAGCATTTTAATGGTAAAAGAGTTTTAGTAGTGTTTAGTAGTTTTTATGTTTATTCAATACAAACACATACACCACACACACACACACAATACACCACAATATGAACTTTACGGTATGTAAAATTTGTAAGGTGTATGTTTAAATATTACATAATATTATTGTCGACAACTAACAACATACACAATGGCAATCAAAGGAATAATATAAAATTATTATTGAATAAAAAAATCACCAATATCCTATCTCCGTACCAATATGTCACGTGACAAAAGCTAAAAATAAAAAAGCATATGATCGTATTACGTCCATACATGCAGACGATTATGGCATTAGCGTGATAGTTTTAACTACATGACGGTAATTTAGATTTCAAGGAATTTGCATGTATCATTGTCATATAAAAAAAATAATGTGTTTCACGCTGTCTTCCGCACATAGTAGAGGGAACCTGGGAACCCAGCGATAAGCACTCCGTTCCATTAAGATACTTCCGGTCCTAACTTTCTGCCGAATTCTCGAGTGGAACTTAACACTGCGCTTTAGCGCGCTCGTTACCAGCGAGTAAATGAAAATATTCAATATTTATTTTCAAAAAAAAAATTAATCAAAATTTAGATAGTCATCGGTAAAATATAAACAATTGTGTGTGTATTTTAAGTATAATTTTTTTAAGATATTAGGTACAGCTACGTACCCATGATGTACCTACCTAGCTAGTTATAATTAGAGATGACCATCGTTTATTCTTAGATAACGACGTCACAGGACATCGTATAACACGTTCTTCTAAAACGCCTACTTATTTTATGAAAGCGCCATTCACCTATGTATATACACAGTTATCATATTAGTACAAAAAGTAGTACGATAACCCTAATTACATATATACCAATTATATTTAATGACTTTAGTAGCAATGTATGTACTGAAATCTGGTAACAAAACACTGAAGGCGTTGATAATTAGACAAAAATATTTATTGTATGTAAATAACCTTCAAAGTTGACTATAACAAGAAACGAAAATTAAATGAGATTTGCTAAACAGTACCACATCTTAATATTTGAAATAGTAAATTTAGCAGTATCCATCTTGACGAAAAGTTAATGTTTCTATTGATTTTTTTTTTCTTTTCAAGGTCGGCCAAATTATTTTTTTCTCAATGAAGAGCCAAAGTACTTACGTCTACGTCGGTGTGAAAAATGTATAGATAGGTAAAAACCATATGGATGCAAGAAACATATTATATAGTGCCTATCGGTGACAAAATAAGTTATTCAATTAAAGAAAAAAAAATTACTAATCAACTTAAATATTTCATAAAATATTTTGTTATTATTTATGTAAAACACCAATAACTAATAAATTCGTTAAATTACTAGAAATTTATAATTTTTATTTCAGTCGAATATCTTTTCAAATACTTTATCTAATAATCTCTGAGAGTAATAAAAAAGAACATTTTCAAAGTCACTTGCAGGAGCGGGATTCGCTACGGACCAATCAATACGTTTCACGCATGCGTCAAAATGAGTTTGAAATATTTCTACAAATTGAAAAGCGTAGGCGGCAAATTTTACTATTTTTGAGTGGTAATTGAAAAATATGTAATACGTTACTGTACCTATGTGATACTGTTAGATGTGACAAAAAATCCAAGTGTTAACTTGTATTGAATGTAAAAACTACCTTTTATGTTCATTGAATATTTACTTTACTGATTTTTTTTATTTTCACGCTGTATCCAACACATTGCAGGGTAGGCAAAGGGAACCTAATGTTAAGACACTCCGTTTTAATATTAAGACAAAATAATGCTAAGACACTTTCATTCTCCACTTTCCACCAAAATTTGGAGGTATAGCGTGTTGACAGAACACAACACCACGTTTCTGCCTCATCACTGGAGCCAGGAAATGAAAATGTTAAATATTTCACTTCCTAATTAAACCTCAATCTGTCGCTTTTACAGTCGCATAATTGTGCCCCACGACTAGATTCTAATACTGTTTACTTGTAGAAAAATATAACGATTATTTTTGTTGATATATTTTAATCAATAAAAATCACTTGCTGTATGCTCTAACTCGGACCTCAATCTGTCGCTTTTACAGTCGCATAATTGTGCCCCACGACTAGATTCTAATACTGTTTACTTGTAGAAAAATATAACGATTATTTTTGTTGATATATTTTAATCAATAAAAATCACTTGCTGTATGCTCTAACTCGGACCAAACATTCGATTGATTGATATTGCCAGTTCTTTGACAATGACATGAATTGTCTGTAAAGACAATCGTACGCGTACGCTTATCGACTGTGCTTCACTCTTGTAGAGTTTGTTGTAAATCATCCGTTGTGTTTGTTATTTCTTTGTTATACAATATTTAATATATCAATATTTTAACTTACGTACTTTGTATCATTTTTAATAGGTCTTTTTAAGAAAATTTGTAAGCCATAATATCTTCACGCTTCTTCTACTAGCTCCATAAACTCGTATAGGTGATGTACAGATAGAGTTTGACGAAGAACAAAGTGGATTATTTTACTGAGGCTTAATGTAACTATCATTTTTTATTTTAAAATGTTAATACATTCTCAACACATTTCACTTTTTTCCGGTCAAGGTCACAAAAATACGCGGCGCATAAAAATTATCAGGAGGAAATAAACATTATTTGTCATATTAGTTGTTAGAAATCGTTTGATAAAGCCGAAATCTAATCTAATCACTAATTTACAAGTATATTGACGATAATCGTTAGCCGCAGTCATATTAACGCCACTATACATCTCTACGCTCAAAGTATTAATTTCAGTTTTTATTTAATAACAACATTAATACAACAAGAATGTTTTTATTATTATTATTATTTTTAATCTGGAGTAAATGAAATATTGAATATTTTTATTTCTTTGCTCTGTTGTCGTGGCAAAACGCAGCATCGACTTCCAGAACTCAACACGCAACGCCTTAAGAATTTGGACGAAATGTGTCTTTATATCTTAACACGAGGCTCCCAGGTTACGACACTCTGTTCTCGGTCTATCCTGCAATTTGAGGGATATACCGTGAAGTTAAAATAAATACTATTTAGCAATGTTTTTGTGAGCAGAATGGCCGCTCAAAATCTAAGTACATATAAAATCTTTTCAATTAGTCTACATAGTTTAATGTGGATTATTCAACCTCAGTGATAGTTTGGTAGAATATTTTATAAAGAATAACTGGCCAATATATTTTTTAAAAAAGGTGGCAAAACATGGTCATTATTATATCAAAATGAGATTAAAATATTAAATATTTCATCTTTTCGAGCAGGAATCGAGTCCACAACTTGTAATCTTTACAGTCACACGCTTGTGCCCCAGCGTCACGACGCGACGGCTTAACAATTTTCTCATCAGTAAATAATTTTTTTGATTTTTAAATCATCAGTTCAAAAATGACTATTGCATCTCTCATAGATGTCACGTTCCATGTCATTTTTTAAAGTATGCGACATTGTTATAGGTCCTATTATATTAACTCCAGACAGAACCTCTACAGATTCTTTCTTTCACTAATTTGACCTTTTTTTGCCTTTTAGTATGAATATAATATGTTACGGACACTTCGGGCATAGTATCACGAGGAGGCCTTATTGTATCTATGAATACCTTGATACACAAAATTACACTACAACTTACTTAAAATGTCTCCAAGCGGATGGAAAGTATCAAAAGGTGCATTTTTATTCTGTACTTACATTGTAATATAGTTGTGTGAATGATTTATCATCCGACGTATATATGTATGTATATATAAAAGATTAAGATCAATAGACCGTGTCTTATGTATACATATATATATATATATATATATATATATATATATATATATATATCTCTCGTATGTACATTTAGTAAAATAGTAAATTTAATACACAACCTGAACAAATAATATTATGTCGATATATAAAAGTTATACTTTTTTATTATACAAACTATCTGATTAATTATAATTAATTAAAATCAATTAAACTTACAAGTCCTACAGCAATGAATTTACTTATGTAGAGCGAACGATACCAATAAAATATCTTAATTAAAATAGACGGTAGCTATTTGGCGCCTACTTTATTCGTAGCACGTCACTCATCCGTGGCATTTAGTCTCATTTGGTCTACAGCGTCCACGCGTCATAGGTATCAAAATCAATATTTAAATACCAGGTACCATTTCAAACTTTACTATTCAAATACTTCTTCAAATGTACCTAGAAATGTAGCGTAACTAAGGATTATAAATATATTTCTGTTTATTTAGGTCAGGTTGTCTATTTCTATTACATGTAGATTTACACGTAGTTAAAATTGTAAAATTCAATTAGAATTTCCTGAAACTGGAGATTATGTCTTCATACAACCATACACACCTGTTTACTAAAAAAAAGCCGCTAAGACAAAACAAATAATGGCATTTGTCAAATCTACTAATGTAATTTATTTTTCTACTATATGACAAAATGGCTGAAACATAACAATGTATGCACTTTATTTTTTTGGCAACAGTATAACTGGCAAAGTAGTGGTAACAAGTCAATCTGTCAAAACAAAGAAGCAATATAACAATCATCGTATTTTTATTATTTAAACTCTCAATCAATTCTTACCAACCAATAAATTCACCAGTACATAGTTATATTTTGTAATGGTTGAATATACATATAAATGACTCACAACGACAAGAAAAGGAAGGACACTCACGTAAATCTATTCTAGGTATTTAGATAGTAAATACTAGGTATTTATTATTTAAATATCGATGATTTATAAGTATTTATGATATAGGTAGAAACATTTGAATATATTCAAATATCGTTATAATATGGATCGAAATTCGACAGCAGGATGATGCAATATCTCCTTACAATTTCGCATTACAGAAGTCGGAACAAATTCATTATAACAAAGTGGGGTAGGCCAACGACATCTATAAAGAGGTACACAGCAGGGTAGGCAGAGGGAACTCATTGTTAAGACACTCCGTTCCCCACTTTCCACCGAATTTTGGAGGCATTGTGTTGAGTGGCGGAACTCCACACCGCTCCTTGCCTAAACACCAGAGCGAAGAAATAGAAATATAAATAAATATTTCATTTGCTCGAGTGGGGATCGAACCCACAACCGTCGCGTTAAAGTCACACCCTTGAGCCCCTGGGCCACGACGGCGTAAAAAAATTGTTTAAATTTAAATAGTACACTTATATTTTTTTTAGTTTTTATAATAAATTGGAATGGACCTTTATAATACCCGTATAATATAATCACCTTCACGCTGTATCCCGCACACAGCAGGGTAGGCAGAGGGAACCTAGTGTTATGACACTCCGTTCCCCACTTAATGCCGAATTCTGAAGGCATTGCGTGTTGAGTGGCAGAACTCAACGACACAAGAGAGACACTATAGATTTTTTCAAACACCTAAACGAAGTTTAATCATTAAATACAAGTATGTGTCTTCACATACTATATAGTCGTATACGGTACAAGCCAATTTCAATAAAATCAATAAATGCATTGAAGCATTCGAATGTGTGCCGATAGTATGTCGATACTTGATAGATATTATAAATTTTGTATAGATTAGCTTAATGTTTTCGATGAATTTCTGAAAAACTGTGGATTCATTTTATTACTTTTTTTGATAAAACTGAAACACTGACTTATATCCAAGGTGATAGAAAAAAGAAATAATACGACTTATAAAACACCTGTATAATTCGTGGATGTTTTAGAGAAGACACAGTACGAGTAGAGTCATATTTCTTACATTTATTTATTATAGGAATAATATTGAGTTCATTATATATAAAAAACCGGTGCTCTACCTATTATTTTGAATTAATTAGATCGACGATAGATTTATAATTTTTTTTGTCTTCAATTAAAAATTAAAAAGAGCAGAATCTCTGAAGATATTCATAAAATAACCTTTTTCAGTGAGTGCTTTTTAATAAAGTAAAGCATGATTTGTGATATAAAACTATATTTAACGGAATTATCGTGATTATAATTTTGTATTAAATAATGAATCAGCTTCACGCTATATCACGCACACAGCGGGATGGGCAGAGGGAACCTGATGTTAAGACACCGTTCCCCATTTTCCTATTATTTATTTTGTATTAGAAAACTTGAAATACAAACCGCTAAAGTCAAAGAAGTGATGATGTAAATTGTGAAGCATATCTGAAAACCTTATAACGTTGTACTATCAACCTGCCAACCTATACCTTTCTATTGTAATTTTTAATTAATCCATTACTATGCGATAAGTTCAAAACGTTTAATTAAGTAGTCAGTGATAGTAAAATTGACAAAAGCGAAAGGAAATCATTATTTGAAAATTTTCATGTTTCTATTATATATGGTGACTACGAATCTAACAAGTAAACAACAAATGAAGGTCCCTTAAATATGTATTGCAAACCGTGACTGTATTAACATACAGTGCTCTATACTCCTCTATATTTATAAACAATTATATCGTAAATCATCAAAGTAGATCACTAGTGGCAGAGGGAACTTAGTGTTAAGACACTCCGTTCCCCACTTACCGCCGAAGTTTGGAGGCATTGTGTATTGAGTGACGGAACTCTACGCCGCGCTTTGTCTCTACACCAGAGCGAAGAAATGGAAATATAAGTTTAAATAAATATTTATTTATTTGGAAAAAAATATTTGATTGGCAATATTCACAAATGTTAGGTAGAGTTCTTAGAAAGAATTGTTCGAGATTTCCACATAAGCAAAACATTCTATCGCAACAGTAGGCAAATTTTGCATTCTATTGTTTTAATGAATATTTGAAATGATTTAATAATTGAAATTATAGTATTTAATTTTTCCTTTACATATTTTTGAATGCGTATAGAATATAATAAAAAAATGCATTTTCAGGTGATGAATAGGTGATGTTATGAAGATATCAGCTCTTTTTATTTATGATTGAAAATAAGTTGGTATTATAATAAAGGCTTTATGATTGGCATTGAAGCAGCTTCGCGGTAATTATCCCTTAGCATATACACAAGGTCAACGAGGACACAGGGAATAGGAAAATCTCTACAAATCATTACGCTTAATTAAAAAATTGTTTTTTTAAAATGTATTCTTTATGTAAGATGTAGAATATATAGTGATATAATATTTACTTATATACAATTACACAGGAAAAAAAAATTTAATAAAACAAAATTAGAAAAAAAAGAAGAGAAATGTAGTTTTTTATTTATGTAATTTTCTTATTATTTAATTTAAAAATATTTTGTTGCAGAAAAATGTATTAATATTATACACTGTAAGTTTTACGATATTATAATATGTGAAACGCGTAAAACAGTGTAACATTAAATATCACGTACATTATACTTAATTGGTGAACCTAAATAAAAAATAAATAAAAAAAATCTTGTATGTTTTGTAATATATAGGTAATATTACAACTTTACTGTGATGCAAAAAACCTCACTTTGCATTTCAATAAATCAATATATAAAGAAACCTAAGATACTGAAGCGGACTTACAACTCGGACTTACCATTACATGCAATCCCAGGAGGCTGTTCATTGTAATGCATTTCTCGGAGCACCGTGATGCGTGTGAAGAATCGCGCCCTTTCATGTCACAAGCGAGACTGACTTCGCTACAGGCCTGCAGGCCGGCTGAAACGCTGGAGCTTCGTCCCCTTCCCACGTTGCCGCCCGCGCCCCGCTCCGCATGCGCACTCTCCTTGTAAAAACATATAATACCTTTAGCTCAAACTACATGATAATATAATATGACATGTACCACCTTATATTGAGTATTTGGACCACTTTCAATTTGAATTTGTTAATCTGAAATTTACATTTCTATCTAGAAGTCAGCTTCAGCTTCAGAGGGAACCTAGTGTTAAGACACTCCGTTCTCCACTTTCTGCCGGATTCTGAAGGCATTGCGTGTTAAGTGGCAGGACTCAACGCCGCGCTTTGCCTCACCTACACCAGAGTCAACATTAATTAAATTGAAAAGCCGTATTTACAGTGAGCTTATTGTAAACTTTTACTTTAAAATGAAATGATACTTTAAAATTTCGAAATATATTTTTCAGTTATTAGTCTCTGAGACAAAATTATAAGTAGGTACACGTGTTTTGTATTGTTGCACATCACTTTAATTTTGCCAGGTAAGCCGAAATGATCTTGTGAATTGCGATACAGCCATTTAAAAGAATTGGGTGTCAGATAGCGGCGCCGCATCCTTATTAATAACTAGCGCCCCGCCCCCGGCTTCGTCCGCTTAAACTACATGAATATTGATTTAATAAACAGAATTGACTGACAACTACAATGACTTCTAATATGATTTTTTATTACTTTAATCTATAATCTTTTTTTTTTTTTTTTTTTTTTTTTAATCTGAAATTTACATGGGAGTTTTAGCCATAACATTGACTATGTCACCCCCGTATAATCTACATCCATATTAATTCATGAACTTAGCCAGAGCAAGAGCCTTACTCGTCAATGGCTCCGCAAGGATACTGTTGCAAATACCAATATTGTAAGATTTTAGCCAAAACGGCCGCTGGGCTTCATTACGTACACATTCCAACAAAACATGATAAACATCTTCTATCCTATTACAATTTGGACATTTTTCCGTATTAGACAGACCCAACAAGAACTTAAACTTATTTGAAGGAATATGACCGGATCGGAGTCTTAACAATGACACTATGAATTTTCTTTTTATTTTACACTGATTGAACCACGGATAACGAGGAAGTTCATTTACTATTGTTTTATACCATATACCTTTGTGTAGCGACCGTTCATCAAAATATTCCTGCCAATTACTTTTACATATTTCTTTTAGTTTAATTATAATATCTGTATATAAAGGCTCACAATTATGTGGAACACCATCATTAATACTTTGCTTAGCAGCTTTATCAGCTTCCTCGTTACCCACAATTCCAATATGTGAGGGTATCCATTGAATGTATACAGTTTTATTTTGGGTTTCAATTTCATAAATACACTTCAAAATACTATAGGCTATCGGATATCCTCGATTATTCGAGGTTAGCCGAGCCAAATGTAAGAGGGCACTTTTTGAGTCCGACAGAATAACAAATTTCTTATTGGAACAAGATAAGATCACCGATAATGCCTCAAGAATAGCAATCATTTCAATATGCATAATCGAAATATTTATATCAATTCTAAATTTCAAGGTACTCTTAGCTTGGGGGTCAAAAACCGCCGCTCCTGCTCCATATTCATTTTTAGAGCCATCTGTATATAATTGATAAAATGAAGTATATTTATCATTGAAAAAACTTTGACAATTATTTAAAATTTCAAAATTGTTGCATTTGCTTGTTGTCACACCCTCAACGTCCAATGAAATATTTTTGGAAACATCAAAAGCACTGATCCATGTAGACAAGGAATATAAAGGTAATTTATCTTCAGAAGAAATATGATATTGACTTAAAGTTCGATAAAGAATAATAAGTAAAGGTAACTTTTTACTTCTCCAATATTGGTAGTTGGTAATACTATTAAGTTCTTCGAGTACATTTGTAGTTACATTTCCACTAAATGACAAGGACTTCAATAAAAAATTCCCAGCCAAGTATTTCCTACGAAATTGTAAAGGAGGAAGGCAAAGTTCGCTCTGCATCACATGGATTGGTGTAGTTCTAATAAAGCTACCGATGACTCGCATACATTGATTTTGAACGGTTTCCAATTTATTTAAACGGCTATTTATGCTACTGTCGTAAAAAAAACTTCCATAATCCAATCTACTCCGTATTAATGCTATATATATTCGTTTTAAATGCTTCGGGTGAACTCCCCATTTACTGCCAGCTAAAATTTTAAGGACATTTATAAATTTAAGAGTTTTATGTCTAACTTCATCAATATGTTTATCCCATTTTAAATTACTATCTAACCACATACCCAAATATTTAACATTATTAACTTGTTGTATAGGGCTATTACTAGTAATATAAGTGTTATTCCTTCGATTTCGTTTATAAAATATACATATTTTACTTTTACTGTAAGATAAACTTAATCCAAGCTCTTCTATTAATTTAATGAATAATTTTAAGGCTTGTAGAATATTATTATACGCCAAATCTACATTTAGATTGGTACTATATAGAACAAAATCATCTGCATACTGTGATACAAAAACATTCTTAATATATTTACTAATTTGTCCGGTAGCGATATTAAACAACAAAGGGGACAAAGGGTCTCCCTGAGCCAATCCCATTCTTGTAACACGTGATATGACTTCACGATCATTGATTTGAATAGATAATTCCCTACACATAAGGAATTTAAACAGATACTGACACAAGGTTGATCCAATACCGGCATCATCCAAAACTTTCAGGAGACTAGATATATTAACATTATTATAAGCATTATCAATATCGATGAAGCAACCTACTGTTGGAGATCCTCTTGTAAAACCTATTTGTATGCGAGTAATCAACCTAGTTAAATTATCAAAACAGGATCTGGCCCTTCTAAAACCTATAGTTTCACTTGAAAAATAATTACTTTGTTCAAAAAAACCATTCTAATCTACGAGTGATTATGGAGTGCAATAACTTACAAATACATGACAATAAAGCTATGGGTCTATATCCGCCTGATGAAGTAAGATCCCTTCCACGTTTGGGTATAGGAACAATTTTAATATTCCTCCACTGGCAAGGAACGAATGCATCTGTTACAAACCTATTATACAGAGAAATTAGTAGGTTCTTTCCCGGCTCTGGTAGATTATTAATCATAGAATATGTAATTTGATCTATTCCTGGAGCAGTATCTGACTTTTTTAAACAGTTATTTAATTCTTGTATCGAAATGGGCATTTGCAGTTTTATGTTTTTAGATTTAAATGTTGGTAAATTCAAGGTAACTGAGTCTGGAGCGAGGTCACACAACAAAATTTCGGCTATCTTCCGATCTATAATAGGTCTGTTTGCTTTCTGTCCTTTAATCCACTTCAAGCTAGCCCACATCTCCTCATAAGAAATACAATTATCTATACCATCACAATATTTTTCCCATGTCTCGTATCTACTACGTCTAATATCCTGCTGTGATAATTTCACTGACTCCTGTAACTTAGTAAGATTGTTAGGAGTGGGATTTTTCCTAAATGTTGCCAGACTCAAACGCCTTTTAGCTACTGAATGTGAAATATATGGCGACCAATAAGGCTTGGGTATGAATTTTGAGTTATGTAATGGACGTATACAGATATTAATAAAGGGAATAGCATCATCAGCAGCTGAGGTAATTATATTCATTAAACAGTTATATGCATCTTGATGATCTAATGATATGTAGTGTCTAGTGGATTCAAGTTGCTTCAAAATATTCGCTTTATATAGAGTCCAATTAGCTTTTTTGAAATTTCTTTTTTTAATTTTAGTGCAAAGTCCGACATCAAATTCCACCTTCATTTTAATCATCAAATGGTCACTACCCAAATTTTCATTTATTACATTCCAATTAAATTTAATTGCAATATCGTCAGTTGCAAACGATATATCAGGAGAAGATTTTTGGACTAGACCGTTAACAATTTTAAGCCTTGTATTAGTACCATCGTTTAGAGATACGTAACTAGAATCTATTAAAGCATCAAAAATTTGTGTACCTCGAGCGTCACTTTTAGAAGACCAGGTATAATGGTGTCCGTTAAAATCTCCCGCGAGAAGAGTCTTCTGCTTAAATTTGGAAAATACGGTAACCCAATCCTCAAATACAGTATTTACGTTTGGAGGACAATACACAGAAATAATATTTTCAATCTCACTACAATTGTGAACTCTGACATGTAAATACTCTATTCCGGAATTTCCTATACTGCTAGACAATTGTTGAGCTCTCATGGACCAATGAACAATAATTGCTACTCCTCCATACCCATCCCTACGGTCAGATCTGAAAGTTTTATAACCACTGATACGGAGATGACTAATTGGATCAAGCCATGTTTCACTTATTATAGCTATGTGTATTTTTTCTCTATTAAGTAGTAATTCAAAATCTGATAATTTAGGTCGAAGACTTTGAGCATTCCATTGTAAGTTAATCTATAATCTTCTAATATAATTTTTTTTATTACATTATCGTAATTTCTAAAAGGATTTTTGATTGTTTTGAATTTAAAAATACGACTAATATTGATACTTAATATTTAAAAGAATATACTTTGAGCATTGAAACATAAAGCTAATTATTTATTAAACGTATATTTTTGTAACATTACGTTCTTTTTACTATGTTATGTACGTCTTATCATAGCTTTAAATGTTTTAAATGTACTGATGTCAGTGAATAATTTAATTTACTCCTTAACAAACAGTCTTAAATGTTAACTTATTAATTTGGGTAAGGATTCATAATATTCTTTGTAAAATAATTGTAATGATTGCATATTCACTCCTTTACAGTTTTAAAATTAGTTACATATATTATAAGCTAAATTATTTAGCTTTATTTATTTTATTATAGGTATTTATTAATATAGTTATTACAGAGAACACGTAGAAAGGATGTTTTTGAGGATTTTTATATAGATTTATTTCAAACTAACAAACCAACTTAAGAAGCTATTGTATTTACTTAACATTTCTTTGAAGATCAAATCGTTCTTTATCTCTGTGTTGAATTAATTACTACTTAAACTTAACTTTTATGCTTTACGACGGGTAACCTTCACTAACAATTCAATTTTGTTTACTGTCTTGTTTGTACTCTAAACCAGTGCTTTAAACATATATATGTTTATCAACAATCATATAACCAAGACGTTTCGAATGTCATTCTTTATTCAGAAAATTAAGCTTTATGCACAGCGCCATCTATTGGGATTAAAGTTAAGCCGTAACTATTCAGTTAAAAAAATAATAAATAAAATAATTACAATCGAATTGATAACCTGCCTTTTGAAGTCGGCTAATAAACATGAATATTAGATTAATATATTTCATACATTTAAGGTTTCCATATTAAACAAGATTGTGGTGTTTATGTACTTTTATTAGTTAATATAAAATTAAAAGCAACCATTATTACAGCATATCATATTTCTTTATCTAGATCTTAGAATTTACCGTTTATTATTTAATAATAACAATCAAACAGTTATATCCCATTATACCAAAGAAGTGGATATTCACATTTTCCAAAAATTACAAGGCAAGAAGTTAGTTTTCAAGCATAATAATGTTTTAGTTATTCTTTAATCGGCATCATTCCAATTATAGGCCTTAAATTGAATACCATTTGCTTATATTATTAAATCTGTGAAGCCCATCATTAGTACATTATTGCTCTTTGAGGATTTATACAATTTTTATTTTATTACTAATTCATAATAATAAAAAATTATAATCTATTTTCAGGAATATAAAATGGGATATAGGAATTATTTGTTTTTATTTTTATGTTTCCAATACTTTTAGCTCACAGTATAACTGTAATGTAACATCACATATTAATAAGCAATAATGCATTACATGTATGTATTATACTACTATAATTTCGTGAGATGAATTAACAATAAAATAATAATATATGCAGTAAAATGTTTTGCAGTTTTATTTAAATAATAATAAGTGTATTACAAAATGCTGAGTAGTAATCTAGATTAAATCTAGATATATTTTCTAGGGGGCAGAGGCTGGACTTAAGGTTTGAACAGGTATGTTTGTGTAAAGATTTTTTTATTTTTCAGGGTAATTTTTTTGTTACTAAAAATTCTGGGATAGGCACAAGACTATTTTAAGGGCAAGCAAGAGCCACCCAGCCCCCTTATCCCTACATCCATGGTAGTTATCTTTTAATTTATCTGCGGTACCATTATCTACTTACATCTAACAATAAAAACAATTCAAATATATACAGAAACATAGTGTTTACTAGAGAAACAGTAGTTAATTTAGCACTGGATTAAAATAACAAATGAATTTCAAACATTTTTTTTATTTACTATCACTCCATAAAGATCAAATTAAGGGTTTTGTCAAAATTTTACTTTGACAATAAAACATGAGAAAATGTAAATCAGTAAAAATTAAAAAATATTAAATAAAACTTAGTAAAATATTGTAAGATATGTATATAATAGTTGCTATAAACTTTGCAGTCTTGCTGGCAAATTACATTTATGTATGATATCTTTAATCCAATAATATTTATTTAAAAATATGAGTCATAGAGAAATAAACATTGTTGATTCATATGAATGCTAATAGGCTTATATTTTTTGCATTGACAATATTTATGATATTTTTTGTTTTTAAAAATTTTAACTCATTACACTATTTGAACAACAATTGTTTTTATGGATTATTTAAAAACTAAATTAAAGTGAAAATTATGTTTAATTATTGAAATTAAAACTAAATATAGTTGTCAATTGGTCTTTGTTAGATTAATGAAATAAAATATATCACACAAACTAATTTAGCTAATAACTTTACACATATAATAACTCATAATTATGATTGGAGTATCTACTACATATAAAAAGTTTTGTTCTATTTAAACAGATCCAATTGTACTTTATATAATACAAACAAACTCTTTTTAGCAGTAACAGGTGTTCTTATATAAGTGCTAACTTACAATAATGCAAGTGCATAAAAATCACCAAGACAAAAGTGAAATTATATCATGGCTATACAGATTTTTACATATGATAATAAATCAAAGTAACTATTACTTAAATAAAAATTATACTCTATTATATTATTTTTTATGTAAAATAAGGAGACACTAGTATATTGCCATTGTTTAAAAGTGATGTGGAATTTAGCAAGCACAGTTATCTCCATCCCTGTTGCGGCCATTGTCATTGGCATTCAGCTTAATTTGATCAGGGAATTCATTATAGAGCTCTGCTTCAGTCTCTTGAGCCAATGCATTGCGTGCTATGGTCTGGAAAGCAAGCTCGACATTCACGGCTTCTTTGGCACTTGTTTCAAAATAAGGAATGTCGTTTTTGCTTTGACACCATTGCTGTGCACGCTTTGCTGACACAGCACGGTTATCCAAATCCACTTTATTACCTAATATAACAAATGGAAAGTTTTCAGGATCGCGTGGTGACGCCTGTATCAAAAATTCGTCTCTCCAACTCTCCAAGGACTTAAACGTGTTAGGGGCAGTTACGTCAAAAACTAAGACGCAGCAATCCGCCCCGCGATAAAAGGCTACCCCCAAAGATTGGAATCGCTCTTGTCCTGCTGTGTCCCAGATCTGCATTGTGACGATCCTGTCATCGACAATTACCTCTTTCGTGAGAAAATCAGCTCCTATTGTTGCCTTATATTGGTTGGAAAATTTCTTATTGACAAACTGATTCATCAAAGATGTTTTCCCAACACCACTGTCGCCAAGAATGATAACTTTTAGAAGAACCTTTTTACGTGAAGACATGATGCACAAAAATTTATATAATTATGATGAAAAATAAAAATAATAGTCACTCTTTGTCTGTAGGTACGTTTTGACATTAAACGAAATTGATAAATGCGTCACCTGTTTATGATGTTGCCATTGGTAAAAAATTTAATCTTGTTAAACAACATCCAATAGTTGCATCATGCATCATAGCATTTATAATTAAATCTGAAACGTAAATAATACAGTAACTACTGTCTTTCTAGAATAATCTTTAGGCATTTATTAAATTAAAATATATTAACGGTTATGAAATATTTTATGTATTTTTTTGACCTACCGCCTTGAGCTTCAAATACGTTAAGTAAAAGAAAAGGTTAAAGTTTTAATAAAATTGTTATCAATGATTTCACAACTAGTCAATTTATTTTATATTGCTTACTTGGTAATAATTTATTATATATTATTATACTTTACCATACCATATTGTTCTATAACCTATTGAAAAATAAAATAATTGTAATTTTGTGATGGACGAGCGTAGGCCACAGGTTAGTAATGTCAATATCTACATGCATATATATTAATTATTTATCTATATATTTTATATTATCTATAACCTGCGCTGATTTCCGCAGGTTTCCGTGTTTCATGAAATACTTTAACCATTGAATAAAATATTTCGTTAAACATATATTTCATAGTTTTCATAAATTTCATAAAATGAGAGACGATTAAGTAAGAAATATTATTATACTAAATAATATTTGATAATTTCTATTAAGCACAGAGAAGAACAGATGTGAGGACAATATGAATTTTGTTAGTTCGTTATCGAAATTATAAGTTTACAAAACTTTACTCAACTTTCCTGATATTACAGAATGGAGAATAATTTAAGCCGTAGTGGGAGCCACTCAAGCTCCGTATGCGAATTAGAAAAGGATTTAAACGATATGGAAATTATGAAATCTAGGACGAATCGACGTAACGTAATGACTCGATCTCAACCTGCACGTAAAGCGAAAAGGATCAGGTTTTTTCGAAATGGTGACAAATTTTATTCAGGAGTAATAATTCCAGTCTTGCCAGAACGATACAGGTGGGAAATTGTTTAACTAGCATACAAGTTGTCAGTAATTTAAAATTACTTTCACTTTTGTACATATACATCAAATTAAATTCAATTCTACATATTATATATTTTGCTACATATTTTTTGTGACTAAGTAGAAAATATTTAATGTGACACAGTTCTGAAAATACAAATTATTATATGATAAGAGAAATTATTAATTTTCAAATTTAACTATATTTATATATAGACTAAAAAAGACTATGAAACATAAATATGGGTGACTATATCTCGTCCAAGTTCATACTTAACATGAAAAAATTTGTTAATATATTATTTTTAGTATGACTCAAAACTGCTAATGTAAATCTTATAAAGTAAAAATTATTTACAGATCTTTTGATAGTTTAACTGCAGACTTAACTAGAGTGTTAGTGGATAATGTAACATTGCCCAGTGGTGTTAGAACAATATATTCTTTAGAAGGTAGAAAAGTGAGTATAAATACAAATCATGATTACTGTACAAATTAATAAAATATGAAAGAATCAACATTTTTTTTTTATTTGTAATTAACAGATAGGAAAAGTGGATGATTTAGAAGATGGCCAGTCATATGTTTGCAGCGGAGTTGGTGAACCTTTTAAAAAGTTGGACTATGAAGCTAGTGCTGTGACACCTCAGTCATTTAGGCTAAGTGGGCCCGAGTCTCTGAGTGACAATGCTAGTCCATCACCAGCAAGAGCTAATAATCGACCTGTCTCCCGATATTTGCAAGTGAGTAGTTGGCTCTATAAAATTATACATTGTGTTATTAAATAGTTTTGTATACATTTCAAGAATTTCTTATACAAATTTCCTTGTAACAATAATGTGTCAAATACTATTAAGTGCTTGAAACAGTTGTAGGAAAGTGCTTTTAAATAAAGAAAACATTACTCCAATTAGAATTGTTTAATTATAGTCTTGTATTCTGCTATGTAGCAGCCTACTATATAGTCTAAAGCAATTTATTTTTTGTTGTAAGAAAAAAGTGAAAGTATAATGTTGGATATGATTGAATTATTTATTTAAAATTCCTTTTACATAATAACTTATTGATCTATCATTCTATTCTATTCTATTAAGTCACTAAACTTTGTAAGAAAATACTCATTTATTTTTACATGCATTCTCTCTAAAACATCAAACATGTACAACCATAAAATAATAAAAACAAAGCTTTCGTTTTATTTCCACTTAAAGCAATAAATTATTTTCACTCAGCTAACAAGACAATGAAATGCTGAATTTTGACATTCAAAATGTAATCACTCAAAAGTTGTATGGATAATGGGAATAGATTTTACACTGGGTACCCTCTTCGTACCCTGCTATATGTAGAATAAAGCTAAAAAAATATAAAATTCCAGACAAATGGTAGCAACTCCACTGGCAATGGATCACCTAGAGTAAGTCCAGCAGGTGATAATGTAATTCGGCCACGCATAGTTACTCTTATTAGAAATGGAGTGAAACCCCGCAAGGTAAACATTATTACATTTAAATTATTTTTCATACTCAAACATTGCTATTAACTTAATATGCACGATGATCGGAATCAATTCAAATCACTTTGGGTATATGATTTATTATTTTCTCACTCCGACTGTACAGCCTAAGCATCAAGTTTGCAATATCTTGAATTTGTTCAAAAATAGAGAACAAAGTGTCTTGACCCAAAGCCTACCTTTGTTGGAAGCTTCATTAAAATATCTACACTCATAACAGAATTCTTACTGATTACTGTCTGCACTTGGAAGATATATAAATAAATCTATTATTGAAGGCATTTATCAATAATAGATTTTTTTTATATTTAGTGTATGTATGAGCCCAAAACAACTACTTGCCTGGAAGAGATCACCTGTAGTGATAAGGCACCTTTTCTTTCTGTTTCTTGTTGGTGTAATAAAGTATTAAATTAATACATAAATATTTTTAAAATATCTATCAGTTTGTCTGTCCATTGAAATAAAATGAAAAATAAAAATTTAAAATAGTTTTAAGTAGTATTTAAAACTTAAAATAGTTTAAAATATTTTGCTTGGAAAAAATATTTCAATTAATTCACTGAAACTTTAATAGAATACTGAAATAATACAGATTTGTAAATAAATAATTACGTGGTAAACGCGGGCGAAGCCGCCGAAGGCGAATGGTCTGTTTATCAAATTACTTTATAATATCATCATAATAAAATGTATTTTTTGAGACCATTGTGGCGCTTGTGGGGCCTACACGCGTATAGCGGTAAACACGACTCTTGTCTTTTCGGATCCCTCTCTGGGATTAAATAATTAATATTTTCATTTCCTCGCTCTGGTAAAGAAGAAAGTTCGCAATTTAGTTTCGCCACACTACAAGCAATACCTTTTCGGCTTTTTCCATGAATTCTGTGGCAAGTGGGGAACAAAAGTGTCTTAATGATAATGGAGTGTATTAACACTAGGTTCCCATGTTCCCTAAATAAGATGCAGATGCTAAAGAGAGTGTGATGCTAAAATAAATGATTAATAATTTTTTTAAGTTATGAAGGACTATTATACTTTCAGGTTTGCAGATTGCTATTGAACAAACGCAATAGCCCAACTCTGGAACACGCGCTTGCGGCGATCACTGAATGTATAAAATTGGATACTGGCTGTGTACGAAAAGTTTTTACGCAAACTGGCACTCCAGTCACTGCTTTGAACCAGTTTTTTGAAGAAGAAGATGTATTTTTTGCATATGGAAACGAAAGGTTGGTTTTTAATGCTATGATCATTTTAGGTCTTTGAGAGGGAAGTGTAAATCAGAATCAAAAGAGGAATAAAAGAAAGATGAATACTATGGAGATGTGATCTCTTTGTGTGTGAATATGCAGAGTCAGTTTAGTTGACTAAATCCCCCATACACAAAAAGATTAGGATGTAAGGATGAAGAAGAACATGTTTTATGTGGTTTGGGAAGGTTAAGGTAATGAGTGATAAAAGAATAATAATAAAGAGGCAGAGGGTGACCTCAGTTAACCTTCAAGTACTCAGTATTTGTGATACTGGGGAGAATGGCATGTATGAAGAAGTTGATGATAGTAGACAAGAGTAAAGAGGTATGCAGAGAATAAAGTATCCCCGGCGTTTGTTCTGGCAAATATATAAATATATATATATATATATATATATATATATATATATATATATATATATATATATATATATATATATATATATATATAAAGAAACAAGAAAGTCATTTGTTAAAATGTGTGTAAATATGGGCCATTTTTAAATGTAAATAAGATGAAGCTGTAATAATATTTTATTTTATATGTAAAACACGTTTTTTTATGAGTAATCATTTAATTCCACTGTTTCTTCCATTATTAATTGAAATGAAGTATTTAAATTCCACACTGTATCCCACATATAGCACCGTAGCCTGAGAGAACCTAGTGTCAAGACACTATGTTCATCACTTTCCGATATTAAAGAATACTATACGTGTGGAATTATGGCCACACTAGACACCAAAGAAGAAGAAGAAGAAGGATAAAAAAATCCTTCGTGTGCGGATTTAATCCACCACCATCATGTTCACAGTCTGACACTGTCTAACTACTTTGCAACGGATTCAATTTCTATTTTATGCAAATAGTAAATAATTAATACGAGGCCATCATGGCATAGGTGCACACGCGTTCGACTGTAAACGCAACGGTTGTGGGGTCGACTTCCTCGGGGGAAAAAAAAATATTTTTTTTCTCGCTCTGGTATAAAGGCAAAGCGTAGCGTTGAGTTGCACTCAGTTCGGTAAAAAATGAGGAACGGAAGTGTCTTAATGGAGAAGGAAATGTCCTAACACTAGGTGCTCAGATTTCCTCTACATACCTTGTTATGTGCGGGATGTCAATCTTAAAAACAAATATATTTTTTTTATATTATTGTCATTAATAATTTTTTATAGAGTTAATCAAGAAGACTTCGAACTCGAATTTGAGGAGAGCAAGGCTGTTTTACAATGTAGGAAAAGTAAATGTAATGCAATATCTAGGAATTCAAGGTAATTTTTTTGTTTAGTGTTAAGCAACTCAATTTTCTTTTCATCCTACTTCGTTATAATTCATTAGTATTCTAATGAGTTGTGGAACCCTACGCCGCAGGGGCGGGCCCAAGCCGCGCATGCCGGTGCGGCGCGCGGCGGAGGGCGGCGCGGGCGGCGACGCGTGCCCGCTGGCCAGCCTGCTGCCGCAGCCTCTGCGCCTCAAGTACAGCGTCGGGGACGTCATAGGTACTGTGCGCTACCCACTCGGGGAAACTAAATATTTATTTACATGTATATTTTCATTTGTTCGCTCTGGTGTCGAGGCAAAGCGCGGCGTTGAGTTCCGCCACTCAGCACGCAATGCCTCCGGAATTCGGCGAAAAGTGGGAAACGGAGTGTCTTAACACTAGGTTCCCTCTACCTACCCTGCTGTGTGCGGGATACAGTGTGAGACTGATAAAAAAAGAAGTGATAATATTTTTAAACATTTTTAAAGTTTTATTCCACACTTAGGAAAGAAAAATACTTATTTAGAAAACGTGTAAAAATTTTAACGTAGCAAGACTCGACCCGCGCCTCCTGGAAACCGACCAGGCGCTCTGACCAGTATACGTTCTCATCAAGCTACGTCGAAATTTTTATACAATTGTTACAACTTATTTATGTTGTTAGTATCTCTGTAGGAAGATTTTTACAAATTTCCGCTACCCAAAGATAATTATTAAAATTACGTATAAACGTAAAATTATATAGGGATTTATTCTGAAAAATCACTTTCTTTAACCGTTACGTACAATATTTCTGTCTTCATTGAAATAGAAGAATGTGTACTTCCACTCCATATAAAGCACATTAGTCATAGTTCATGATAATATTTAATCTTATTCATAGTAAGCGAAAGAACAATGACAATCGTATGAATAATCATTAGATGTACGTTATGACTTCGAAAATAAAATAATCGAGAAATTTAAATAAAACTTTATCTACTTTCTCTTTCAATCATTAATATATTTAAGTTAAGTCAAAATGAAATGACAACCAATTTTTTTTAAGCTTCACTCTGTATTCAAAAAATACCAGGATAGGCAATGAGAACCTAATGTTAGGATATTTTGTTTCCCACTTCACCGACTTTTAAAAGTATTGCGTGTTAGGTGACGGAATTCCGGTTTTATCTTGTGACAGGGCGAGAAAACGAAAATATTAAATTATTTCACGAATGGGAAGTGAACCACAACCACACAACCACAACCGTCTGTGTTTACAGATACACGCTGTGTCATTGCAGGCCTTTAATTTACTAACTAAAAAGATTCCATTATATGTACATATATCACATCTTTTCAGGTGACGGCAACTTCGCCGTTGTACGGATATGTAAGGACAAGTCATCTGGAAAGGAATATGCTCTGAAAGTTATAGATAAAGCAAAATGTAAAGGCAAAGAGCATTATGTTGAGGCTGAGGTAAGTCTATGACGTACATTATATTAAATTATTTTAAAAAATAAAAAATTCTACATTAAATAAATGTGTTTCGTAGTCGCGGGTGACTTTTTTCGAAGTATATGATATTGTCTAGGTGTTTGTGTAGTCTTAAAGCAAATTCAACCCTGAACGCCGTCGCCGCGGCGGTTCCCATTTTGGCGGATTTATCAAGGGGATGGTAAGAGAAGCAAGCAGGGCGTTTCATATCGTACTAGTTATATAAACTTATCTATTGATAGTTAGTATTAATTACAGTCTTATGTTCTTATTAACATAGATTTACTACTTGTTGAATATGTCTAGTATATTATTTTTTATTGAAAAAAATAGGTCATATACTGAATATTAATAACTATTGAACTTTAATAGCAAGTAAACTTGGAGCTTAATTGGTACAAACAAATATTTAATATCGATCGGTTTATCTGTTTAAGAGCTATAAAGCTACAGACTGACACACAGACACGTTCGTCTGTCATTTCTGTTTTCGTCGGGGGTTAATATAGATAAAGTAAAATACTATAAAAACTAAAAATTGTAACATATTTCTTCTTCAAAGGTCCGCGTAATGCGAAAGCTGTGTCACCCTCGCATAGTGTCTCTCATAGAAGACCAGGACAGTCCTGAGTGGCTGTTCCTCATCATGGAACTCGTTAGCGGTAAGCTATAACCTTAACAAATCCATCCACAATAACGACTCATAAAACCACTCTAACTTTCACTTTAATTTCGCATAATAATATATATGGTATAAGCAAAGCTAAGTGACAAAATAGAGAAAAATTGTAAGTGAAATGGCGATTTTCATATTATTATTAAATAAGAACGACACTGCACGTAGTGTTGTTTATTCAAGCAAATATTAAAATTAAATTATATAAAAAAAGAAAAGACTTATTTAATCATTTAATCAATATTTAAAAAATCATCTACATATACTTTTAGGTGGAGATCTTTTCGATTGTATCGCGGCCGCTTCTAAATTTTCCGAGCCGCAAGCGCGCTTGCTAATAGGTCACCTAACATCAGCTATAGCATACCTACACTCGCTTTCTATCGTCCATCGAGACATCAAACCCGAAAACCTATTGGTAAGACGTTAACAACCATTTATTGTTACTAAACTTAGCACAGCCCTTGTAAAAATACCAATTTCCATTAAATTTAGAATTGAACTCCCTTAATTCAGTAATATTGTAACAAAAATGTTATATTTCCTAAAAGTTTTTTCAGTGTTTATTATATTTGTTGAAATATAATTTGAAATATGAGATATTTAGAAGTTCAATCTATTTATAATAATAATATAAATATGTTTACTTAACTCGTAAGATTGTATAATCAACAAAATGACATACATTTGTTTTTTTTTGTATAGGTGGAGGTAGGCGTAGACGGCAGTATAAGCGGCCTGAAGCTGGCCGACTTCGGTCTGGCGGTGGAGGTGTGGCGGCCGCTGCACGCCGTCTGCGGGACGCCCACCTACGTGGCGCCTGAGATACTGCTGGAGACTGGATATGGACTTAAGGTACCTATGTCTTTTTTATTTGGCTCCATTTTCCGTCCAATTCTCGAAACGTTGTGTATTAAGGGGCGGAACCCATTACCGTGTTTTGTTTTTTTTTTGTTCTTACTGGATTGAGAATAACAGAAAACAATTTACAAGCATGCGCCGTCCCGCTGCTTCACGATAAATTGCAGTAGTTAATAATAATGTTTCTAAATAAGTGATATTGTAATCAGATCGACGTGTGGGCCGCGGGCGTGATCCTGTACATCCTGCTGTGCGGGTTCCCGCCGTTCTCGTCGCCGGACGGGGACCAGGAGAAGCTGTTCGACGCGATCCTGTCGGCGCGCCTGGAGTTCCCGGCGCCGCACTGGGAGCGCGTGTCGGCCGCCGCCATCGACCTGGTGGCCAACATGCTGCGCCCGCAGCCCGAGCTGCGCTTCGCCGCCGAGGACGTGTTCGACCACGCCTGGATGTCGGTACGTCATATGTGAACCAACTTCAGATCACCTTCACATCAGAACTTCGATTCACCAAATTGCCGATTATAAGAACTACTGCCCGTCAAACTCGCGTGTCTTTACCCCTTTTTGAGTTTTACATTAGTATTTTTGTACCTTTTAGAAAACTCGATAAGATTTGCTTTTCTTAATTATTTTTTTTTATCAAATTGAAGAACAAATATACAAAGAGCTATCATTTATATTATAGCTGTTACTATAAATTTGTTTTATTATAGGAGGATTATGACGAAATATGCGATCTGCGTTCGTGGAACGGCGAGGACTCGACATAGCCGCGTCACGCTGCAAGCATCACGCCGGCGCCTCAAAGCTACGCATGCGCATGCCTTCTTATTGACACCAATACCAAAGTTATTCCATACTATATATAATTGTAAATTATCCAAGCAAACGCTGCACGTGTGTTCAATTTTCAAAAAAAAATTCTTTCATACAAATTATTGTGGTGCAGTGCCAGTTGATGTCACCCATTTTGATACAATGTCTTTGGGGTATATAATAATATGTTGATAATAATCATTAAATGAATTCTCTATTTATTTTCTTTACGCAATCAATTTATTATATATTCTTTAAGAGATTTAGCCTTAACTAGTATTTATGTGGCTGTAAAACCAGTTTTTTACATAGTATTATTTAGGTTTATTTTTTATACGATTGGCCGAAAAATAAATATATGCATTTATATGATATAAAATAAAAAACGATCTCCAATATTGCAATTGTAGGCCACTGATATATATATTTTTAACTGTGTTTATTTATGGCTTGAATTAGATTTATAGTCCTGAGTAGTTAACACGCAATTTTCTAGAGGCCTACAGCACCAGGAGTGAAACGATGTTTAAAAACAAAATGGCTGCTGAAAGCTGTTTTATGTAAGTTATAAAACATACCAGTATAATAATATTAGGGCTTAAATAAACTTAGAATGGGCTCTTATAAATGGTGCATATCTCCAATTTCGTAAGTGATAAAACTTAAATCCTTTTAGTGCTATAATTTATGTTTAACTATTTTTAATTTTCCTAATGAATTCTTTATTTTGTTTAAAGATCTTTGCACATGATTTAGTAGTAATTGTTGGTTAGATACAACATATAATTTAGTACAATCACCACAAATCATAATATATAATTTTTTATTGTTGAAAGTTAGTAGCATTTGGTTTATTACTACGAAAAAACGTTATATGAGAAATTGACAATTTTAAGAGATATATGTGAAAAGAATTAAGAATACTCAAAAAATATCCATAGTTGCACAAGAAAAAAATAATATTCAAAAATATATTTGTTTTAATTGAATATTGCTTTTAAGTACTGCTTCATTTAAATCATTAGATAAATAATTGATTTTGCTTCAATACAATACGGCTAATAAGAAACAGTGCAGTGGATTTATTCCTAGTGCCAAATTTTTTAATTGTTTCATTTAATAACTCCGTTATAGTTATTTTTATACTTTTTCTTGTATATTAGTTGTCAATACTATAAATTCAGATGGTGTCAAATTTACTTTGCATTTTTGAACAGATATCAGACTGAAACACATTCCGTTATTATTATTATAATATTTAACGCTTGATGGATTTTTAAAGGCAGTTTTAAATGTATAAAATACCAAATGCTTTGATATGCCTAAATGCTCTCTTTATTATTTGTTCATCAAACCTGTATGTTGTTTTTCCTGTGTTTTATTGAAGCGATCTAAAGATTTATTTGCTTTTATAATAAATTATTTATTAAAAATATTTTTTTTGTTTGTTTTATTTTTAATAATCATTAACATTTTCGTCTTTAAATTTTAATGGATTTTTTTAAAGTGTTTCTCGCTTTTTTAGTGACCCCAAAAGACATTACTTTTGTAAACATTTTACAAGATTTCCTTTTTTTATATCATTTTTTTAAAAATATACAAATTGACTATATTTTGCTTTTTAAAAATAAAATTTTATCATTAGTATTTAAAAATTGACATATTCATATAGAGATAATTATAGCAGACCAGTTGTAGTAAAGGTGCACGAGTGTGCGACTGTAAATGCGATGGGTTGTAGGTTTAATTCCCACTCAAGGAAAAGAAATATGTAATATTTTCATTTCTTTGCTCTGCTATGAATGGTGTGTAGTTAAAAAAAATATATACAATAAAAAAATATATTAAATGTTCATGATATAAAATCGTGGGTCTTTTTTTCCTTTAGGTATGGAACCCTAAAAAGAGCTAAGATAAGAATGTACTGCATAAAATTGTCATATTTGCTTGCCTTGGACTTGGACAGCTACTAGAGATTAATTATTTTACACAATTTAAAAATGGCAGTTTTTGATGTTATTTATAATTTGTATGATATTTGTATAATTAAAAAAGCTTGTCACAGTATGAGACATTAATTTTAATATATTTTTATTTATTACCTACAAAAATATCTTTCACTTCAGAACATATCCAGTTAACAAAAAGCCACTAGAACCACTCATCATCACATCTGGGTGTGTTCTTTCAGGAAGTATCTGTAATGAAATAATCAATTTAAGATTTTTATTGCTATTCATATTGCATATTAGTGTCAAGTATAGGCTTACGACTAAATATGTTTTTAAGCATAAATATAAAATATAATATTTTTAGCACATGTGACATTAATATATGCTAACCTGATAATTCCTCATCCAATTACAAGTTAACTTCAGAGCAGCCACTTTACTTAAAGACTTCAGGTTCATATATAAATTTTGTAGAGGTTCAGCTACACTATAATAAACCACAAAGGGTCTTCCAGGTTTGACAAAGTCAATAAGTTCCATTAATATATTATAAGGATCTTCCTTGCAGGCTATCACCAAAGAGTCAACTTTATTTGATAAAACTTCAGAGGCATTAATGTTATCAAAATGCCATTTAGGTTTCTTTTTTCCATTTTCCATATTTTCTTCATCCTTTCCCTTCTTATCACAGGTGATAACATTCGTATCATCAAGTTTAGGCACTTTACTTTCACGTTCTAAATTATCACAAGCTTTCCGTTTTAAATTTTTAACAGATGTGTCTGAATCATTTGAATTAGTATCACAACCTTGATATGTTTGCCTTAAAACAGAATACACATTAACAGAAATACATCTATTATACTGTTCAGGAGAAAAGTTCATGGCTAATAAGGCTTGTTTTTGTGACATATTACCTGGATGCATATGTATAAGTTTATTTTCGCCCTGCGGACCCATTGCGTCTAATAAAGCGGCCGCAAGTAACCCATTAGAGCCAGAGTCATAAAGTAAATGATTGCCTTCACTACTTATATTTGACATCGTCATTATTTGTGATAATGTGTCTATACGAATGCCCTGCACTTTACCTGGATCTAATTTGTATAATACTTCAGTAATATGTCGCAAGTTTGGTTTTAAAATTTGTATATATTCGAAATATTTTTTTTCTTTTTTCTTTAAATATTTTTCTTGTGCAAATCCAGTTTTACTATTAAAAGTGTTTGAATTACTTATTAACGTTTCCACTATATCAGAAGCTCTTGCAGAGTCACTTTTAAGTTCATCTATTTCGGTTGCAGACAGTTTTTGCGATCTACCATCGTCGTAAATATTTCTATTATCAGTGCCTGAAGATTTTAAATCAATTTCGTCAATTAATTTAACTGTTTCCTTGGATAATTCTAAATCGAATTCTTTGTGTCTCCTTGTACCCTTTGCGGCCATACGAAATATAGAGAAGTACGGACAGTTTTCAATGCCGCTTAGATTTATTGTATCTCTTCCAAAGCTTACTGATGATGTAGGTTTATTATATTTGTGTAATTTTTTATAGTTTTGTTTTTGAATAACAATGTATTCTCCAACTTTTATCACATTATCGTCGATATCGTTAGACATTTTTTTTGTTTGAATACTAAAAAGTAAAATTCTCTAAGCTAAATGTTATTATTTATTAGTATAAAACTATTGTAAGGTTATCTTTAGTGTTTACTTTGCTAGACATCTATTTATTTTGAGGTTATGTGGGTATATGTGTTCTGTGACTGTCGACCACAGAACACATATACCCAAAGGGAAGAATGTTCACTTCATACAAAAAAATGGGGGACTGAACGACACTGCTGCCATCTATTGTGTGCCCACCAAAAACCATTTCAGTAAGAGAGGTAAATCAAATATTGTAATATATATTGACACCAACCATATTACAAATTGTAGCTGCAATATTTAAGCCATTTCAAACATTTTTGTTGAATCTGGAAATAAAATTACAAATAAATCGCTAATGCGAACCTATAAAATTCATTTCAATTCAATTTCATATTCACAAATAATAAAATGCAATAGAAATTCCAATATTAAATAACAGTTTGCGTCGCCGAATGAAACATAGGTTCGCCATTTGCAAATTATAATGTTACCCCATATCAAAAGATAATCCTACTACTACGCTTTACATATCGGTTACATAAATTGTTTCTGCTTTCAATTGAAAACTTAACTTAACTTAACTTAACTTAACTTAACTTCACGCTTTATCCCTAGCGGGGTAGTCAGAGAGAACGGAGCGCCAAACGCTACGGTCTCTACATACCTCTTTCGCCTCGTCCACTGTCATCAACCTCTTCATACATGCCCTCCGGGGGATCCTCATGCTTTTTACGTGACCTTCCTCCAGTATCTTTGATACTGTGTTTTCGAAGGTCAACCGAGGTCTCCCCCTACCTCTCTTACCACTCACTTTTCCATCATAAATCTTTTTTGCCATTCTTTCCTCGCTCATTCGTTCGACGTGCCCAAACCAGCTGAGCACGTTCTTCTTCATTCTCACCGTGACATCCTCGCTGGTACCTGCCATTCTGTGTACCTCTTCATTGCGGATTCGATCAGCTAGGCTGACTCCGCATATCCTACGAAGAGATCGCATCTCCACAGCATTCATCTTTCTTTCATTCTTCTTCTGTAATACCCACGTTTCGCTGCCGTATAACAGGGTCGGTACCAAAACTGCATTGTGTACGGCCAAACGCGCAGCTGTGCTGACGTTTCGCCGTCTCATCAATGCAGCCAAGGCCCCGTTAACCTTGTTACCGGCAGCAATACGCCTTTCCACATCCATCTCGTATCTTCCATCTCTACTGAACATACTTCCCAAATATACCACTTCATTCACCTGTTCTAATATCTTATCATTTACACTGATCTTGCATTCCGTCCTTTCTTCATCTCGTTCAAAAATCAGAACCTTTGTCTTATTCGCATTGAGGCTTAGACCATTATATTCACACTCTTCTTTCAGAGTGGTGACCAATGCCTGCAACTCGCACTCTGATGATGCAATAAGCACTGCATCATCTGCGTACAGCAGGCAATTCACATTCAGGTCACCTACTTTCACTCCTATATCACTTTGTTTCACTCCTTGGAGACAGCTATCCAAATACAAATTGAACAACCAAGCTGACATGGCGCAACCCTGTTTAACACCCGATCGGATGTCAAACCAGGGCGACATGCCAGCTCCTACTCGCACGCAGGCTGAGTGGTCTCTATAAAGAGACTTTACAGCCTGCAACAAGGGTCCACTCACATTGTACCGGGGTAGTATCTCCCATAATTTCGCTCTGACAACTCTATCAAACGCCTTTTCCAAGTCCACAAAAGCACAGAAAACTTTTTGGTTAACGGCCAAAAATTTCTCCGTGATCATGCGGAGGGAAAAAATCTGATCCATACACCCTCTTCCAGGTCTAAAGCCTCCTTGGGCCTCCCACAACAGCCTTTCAGATCTCTCTTGCATTCTTCTCGCTAAAACTTTAGCATAAACTTTACTACCTAAGCTAATCAAACTGATAGCCCTATGGTTATTAGTCTATCTGTGAACCTTTGCCTTTATACAAAGGCACGATGACCGCACCTCGCCAATCGTCTGGGACCTCCCCTGATTTCCAGCATAAATTGCACAAAAACCAGAACAAGTCCAAGACGCGTGGCCCACCATATTTGATCATCTCGGCAGTAACTCCATCTGCTCCCGCTGACTTACCACATTTCAGACTTCGTATTGCACACTCAACTTCTTTTACACTAATTTCGCCATCAGCTACATCAAGACTCAGCGTTTCGCTGCTACTTGAGACTGAGGCGTCATCACATTCATACATCTCCTTGTAAAATTCCGCCCATCGCTGCAAAACTTGAAAACTTTATATAACTAAATTACACTGCAATTTTTTATTTTCATTTGTTAATTATATTTACGATTAACTTCTATTTTTTTCGGAGTTGCATTTTATCATGATACCTTCCATACATGAAACATAATAAAGAAAGTTATTTACTAAATCATAAATAATTATATCATAAAAACATTATAATAAATCCTTAAAAAAATCCTATATAGAAACTACTAATTAGTAGTTTTACTTTAATATAGCAACACTAAGTATCAAATAATTCATTATTTTTTTTTCGGGACTTATTTACAATCCCCCGTAGGTATGTCGCACATGCCCCTTAGGAAGTCGACCGGGCCTGCTGTCGACTGTCGTGGACGATGAATTTTTTTATTAGGGAATAGTGATGCTCATTGCTCACATCACAATTCCATCGAGCAGTCGTCCACAATTCCACATCACAAATACATCATGTGAGGATATTATATTTTATTTATTATTATGTTATTTACCTAAATTTTCCACCAAATATCAAAACATTTTTTTTCTACAGTCCTTAAAAGTTATTGTAAGCTTTTTTTTATTTCTTAAATCAAATAACTGTTTCAATGTATGATAGATAGGCGAACTTGTACTATTAAGTTATTTTAGACAAAAAAAAGTTATGTGCAAACTGTTAAGTTTGCGTATAATTAGATCGTATTTTCCGATTTTATTTAACAATCCATTTCTTTTAAGAAATATAAGATATTTTAAACATCTCCTGAACTATTAAAAATTGCTGTAATTTCTGGAAGTTAAATGTATAGGGCTCCATTCTTAAGTTACCGTTAATGCAACGAATAAGTTCACCAATATATTTAAAGAATCCCTCAATTTACTATTTATTAAAATTCCCATAAAAATTCATATATTTCAAAAAATTACGGTATTTCAATTCTTTCGATATGGCTTCAGGAAAAGTCTACTACAACTTATTCAATAAGTACGTACATATACGTTCATTATGTTTAAACATAAAAAAATCATCATACGAACCATCCGTGAGTTACGGACTGTAGTCCTGAATATTAGACATGTGTCATATATTCAGAACTACAGTCTCAGATCAGATCCATTTAACATCACTACTCTCCATAATTAGTCATTGCTATTTTTCATATAAAATCATTGCCTTATCAGCATCATTGCCTTCTTTTATCATTTTGCTACCGATGATGTATTTATATAATTAAATGTTGGAACTTTATCAAAAACTCCTTCAAAGCAGATGAAATGTGCTGGTATATATATTTTGTTCAAAATGTCAGTATAAGTATATATTAACAATTACCGAAACATTTTTAATTTAAAAGTAGCAAATAAAAATACAACGACGATTAATGTGCTATAATTGGAAGAATGCAATTTCAGACTTATTTCTGAATTGTTAAAGCTGTGCCGTGACGGCTGTTGCACTGTGGGAGGATACAGCTCTGCATGCTAACTTTATTATAACCTAATATAAACAGTACGTTAGATAACGTCTTTTCGTAACAATATTTAAAACAAAAGCTCGTGCGATCAATGACCTCATTTTTATAAACTTTTTTTGCGATCGACGCTTGTGAAATATGTTCTTATTTTGCTGAAAGTAGCAACAAAATTTAACATACTTTAATTATAGATATTTTTGAAAAGAAATTACATAAGAATTCACCAAATCTCCACGTAAAATATTTAAGGGTTTGAAAGGTTTTTCTTAAAATATATTTACGTGTACACTAAATCATTAAACTTGGCTAGATTACTTATTTATTATTTAGTTAAGTATGTAATATGATTTTTATCTTCTTAAAATAATTTACTATTAATGAGTAAATACAAGAAAATTGAAATTTGTGGGTTTCGGAGAACTGTCAGAACTCATAAGTATGGTATTGTTCTTTGATTATGGCGTTCCGAGCGTGCCAATAACACGATAAAATGTCTTATGTCAGTGTCAAAACAAACTGTCAAGCGTCAATTTTAAGATACCTTTTGCTCATATCAATTTATTACAATTAATAGATATAGGATTGACATTTAATTTTTTTTTATTGTAATCAGTGGAAGTGACTTTTGATCCTTCTGGTAAAATAATAGTAATTTCAAAATTTATTTAGAAGTAAATAACAATGTCTGCCATATCCAAAACTGGAAATTTAAAAATATTTAGCGTGCTAACCCAAAAATATTGTCCACGAATAATTTCCAGAAGAAATTTAAACCTTCAAGAATATCATAGTAAAGATTTACTAAAGAAACATGAAGTATCTATTCAAAATTTCCGACTTATTGACTCTTCCTTAGATCCAAAGTCATTATCAGATTTTAAAGCTGATGAATATGTTGTAAAAGCCCAAATATTGGCTGGTGGACGGGGAAAAGGTCACTTTGACAATGGATTCAAAGGTGGTGTTCACCTAACCAAAAATCCTAATGATATACTTAACTTAGCCAAAAATATGATTGGACACAAATTGATTACTAAACAAACCCCAAAAGAGGGAATCCTTGTTGACAAAGTAATGGTAGCTGAGAGTGTAAATATTGTCCGTGAAACATATCTGAGCATTGTTATGGAAAGAACCTACAATGGTGCAGCATTAGTAGCCTCCCCAGCTGGTGGCATGGACATTGAAGCTGTTGCAGAAAAAACACCACATTTACTTAAAACAGTTCCCATAGATATACATGAAGGTATAACAGATAAAGTAGCAATAGAAATTGCTGAATTTCTAGAATTTAAAGGATCTTTAGTACAAAAATGTGCTGAAGAAATAAAAAAAATGTGGCAATTATTCTTAAAGGTACAACAATATTTGGATTATAAAGTATTGTTTTTTCCTTTAAATTATATTTAATGTATAGGACTGTTGTGGTGCAGTGGTAATTTTTTTTAATGTATAGGACTGTTGTGGTGCAGTGCAACAGCACTGGCTGCGCGGATTGTAAATGCAACAGTTGTGGGTTGGTTCCCACCCAGGGATTTTAATTACTCTGCCCTGTAACAAACCTAAGTGTGACATTTAATTTTACCACTAAATACCCAATGTTTTAAAAATCAAGGGGTGCATTGGAAATGTAGTGTCTTGACACTAGGCTTACCTTGCTATATGTGGTAAAGCAAAAAATAATATTTTTTATCTTCACACTATATCCCTCACATAGGCAGAATGAACCTGGGAACCTAGTGTTAAGACACTCCCTTCCTAATTCTGGAGGCATTATATGTTGAGTGCCAGAACTAAACACCATGCTGTGCCTTATGATCCAGATCAAAGAAAATGAACATATTAAATATTTGATTAGTGTTTACAGTCACACACTTGTACCATGTGCCACAAATCCCCTCATATAATTTTGTTTTATAGGTTGATGCTACTCAACTAGAAATTAATCCTTTGGTGGAAACTGATGATGGAAGAGTAGTATCAGTAGATGCAAAAATAAACTTTGATGACAATGCACAGTTTAGGCAAAAGGAGATTTTTGCACTTGATGACACATCTGAAAGTGATCCAAGAGAAGTACTATTGACATTATATATTATTAATTACTTAAATCATTACATTATATTTTTCTCCTTTACCATACTTTGATTATTTGTTGTGATAAGATATATTCATTCATATACATTTTAAAATATGATGTATGGACATTTACAAATATTTATAATATCAATATTATAAACATACTATCTTATCATAAATTTGATGTGAACAAGGGCAAGTTTTTATCATTAACTTTATGCAGCAAAATAACTATAGTTGGCAAAACTTAAGATTGTTTATCTTATTGTGCGTCATTTCATATCTTTAACAAATAACTGTGCCAAAATTGCCAAATGCCTTATATTTTTTTACATAAGCATAAAAACTGCTGGGATAAAAAATGTCTTATGTTTAAAATAAATATTAGAAATTGAAAAACAATGTTATATGTTTCGCTTTCATTTTTCGGTTACACATTTCCATCATTTCTTTTGCCAATGGCCAACAGTAATTTTTTTAAGTAACTGATGCAAGTATACATTTAAATAAATGGAAAAATGATGGAAACATGTCACAGGTTTTTTCAATTTGTAATATATATTTTTAGTAATAGTAAAATAAAGACGATTTCATTACTCAGCAAAATAAAAGATAAAATGTAAAATTATAATCGAATCTTCATAGTATGAAAGATAAATGAGAAAAATTATTACTGTGGGCATTTATTAATGTAATAGAACTGAAAACAATGATTTCTAAAAAAAATTATTTGTTTGTCTGTGCGTTTGTTCATGCTTATCTCAGAAATGGCTAAAAGCTATGCTAAAAGTATGTAAAAAAATTGATTACTAATTTAATACCTAACTGACAATACAGGTGAAAATATGGTGCATTGAAAATTAAAATATGGCATTTGTATTTTCTTGGGGTGCCATGGATTGTATATAAATGATATATAAAAAGGCAGTTGTGCAAGGGCACAAGAGTATTGATGTTCGAGTCCCACTCGATAAAATAAATGATTATTAATTAATATTTTAATTTCTTCACTCTGGTACCAAGGTAAGAACCAGGCGTTGAGTTCCTCCACTCAATACCTCAAAAAATTTCGGCGGAAAGTGGGGAATGGAGTGTTTTAACACTGCCTACTCTGCTATGTGGGGGATATGTTGTGAATGTCATTAAATGAAAACAAATTTTATATTAAAATACATTTTCAGAGAGAAGCAGCATCCCTTAACCTAACTTATATTGATATGGATGGTAGTATTGGGTGCATGGTCAATGGTGCTGGCCTGGCCATGGCCACTATGGATCTTATCATGTTAAGTGGTGGAAGACCCGCAAATTTCCTTGACCTTGGTGGTGGAGTAGGACAGTCTCAAGTGTCTGCTGCTTTAAGAATCCTAGAATCGGATCCTAAAGTGAAATCTATATTTGTCAATGTGTTTGCAGGTAAACCATTTTTTATAAGGTTAAATTTGTCCAAAGACAAAGTTATTTTGCTTAATATGCCAACCCACCTTAAAGGCCGGCAACGCACCTGTAGCTCCTCTGGGGTTGCACGGGGTCGTGGGCGGCGGTAATCACTTACCATCAGGTGACCCGCACGCTCGTTTGCCGTGTCTTTTCCATAAAAAAAAAATAAATAATATTACATAATAAATTAAATTACAATTTTGAAATAATATTATATCAAAATTATTTTTTTTAATACAGTACTACTTGAATGATTCTGAATTATTTGTATTTTCCATTTTCTTTAATTTTTTAATCCTTTGGGGCATTGCTTAAATAAACTTGAATATGTTTTTTTTTTATTTCAGGTATTGTAAACTGCGCGACGGTAGCTAAAGGTATTGTGGCAGCGTGTAAAGAAAACCCACCAAAACATCCACTTGTAATCCGACTGGAAGGCACTAATTCAACTGAAGCAAAGAAGATTCTTGAAGAATCCAAATTGCCTTTGAAAATTATCAATGATGCTGATGAAGCTGCTAAGACTGCTGTTAAACTGGCACAACATTAAAAAAAAAAACTTTTTTAAAGTAATATAAAAAAAATGAATACTAGAAGTAAATCTTCCATTAAGTGTACTACTAGTTGAAAAAAAAATAGTAGATCAGATATTTTATGGCATAATGCATCAATTCACAACACTAGTGCCAGAGTTGCTTTTTTTAAAATACAGCATACAGGGTTTAAATGCACAATAATTGACATATATGATTAATTAAACTTATTCAGTTTACTAATTATATTTAGATATATTAATTATAAATAGATAGTAGGCAGATGTTACTTTAATATTGAATAATATCATTTCAATTCATTCTTAGTCATGTAAGACTGATTGTTCATTTGTTATGGTTTTAAGACACAATTCCTTTATACTTGTATGTAAGTTTATACTTGTATGGTTTGATTCATTTTTTACCATGTTTTATATTTTCGTAGCTTTAGATCTAAGTGTTATTTGTACATAAATAAATGAATTATTATATAAATAAACTTTTATTTGCTCTTAAAACTAAAATAGGTATATGTAGAAAGTTGAACTTTAGTGTCTCGTAGGGAAATATTGTTATATTTTCCAAATGTTATTCAAGCTTAATTAAATTAACCTAACATTTTAATAACATTTAAAGTTTATTATTGATTCATAACTGGGTTTAGTATTCGAGTTGATTTAACTTGTGCAAAGTGATATATATAAAATAATATTATTCATCAGTGACTTATTAAACATACTACACCTCCATGAATGTTTAGGTACATATCTCATTGGGGAGCAGTTTGTATTTATATTTATTTGTTGAATATTTACCATAGCAAAATAATCCTAAATTATATGTATTTTTAAATATTTAATTCACATATTTTTTATTATCGTATATATTTGCAAATATAACATATATATTTACTTAAAAAATAACCATCCATTAAATCAGTAAAATATTCAGGAACACCAAAAAATAAAACAAAAACACATACATATATTCTAAATAAAATAATGTTATTTAATAATTAATACGAATCAAAATGCTACATCCGGAAGAGCTTCATGCGGCCGGGCGTGTCGGGCGCCATGCTGGCGTGTATGTCGGCGAGCGCGGGCAGGTGCGCCAGCTTGCCGCGCGCCGCCACCGCCGGCGGCTTGCCGAGCATGCGACGCGCCACGCGGGTAATGTCCTCGGCTTGGATTTTTTCTATAAAAAATATTTATTTACGTTAAAACCCGACAAAATAATTTACAAAGTTCGAGAACACTTGGGAATGTGTCAAACTCGATTTAAATGTTTAAACAATATGTTTTTGTTAAAACATTTAAAATTATAATTTTTTAAATTAAATACTATTTACTTAACACATTATTAATACTTGTTAAGTGTTGTTTAGCTTAAATATTATTTATGTTAATCAGTTAACTTGGACCCCCAATATATACATACATTTATTAAATTCTTTAAGATTTCTAAGAAATAACAAAAAAGTTACAATGTCGGAAAACATATCATATAAAATGTTTTTATTTTTATTTATTCTTATGTCTCATACATATATACAAGCGTATATAAATATTAAACTTACCAATTTCATTGATAAAGTATGATGGTGGTTTTCTTTTGCCCGTCGCTAATACTTGTCGGCCGACATCTTCGAACACTACAGGCCTCGCTTCGAGATTCATCAACAGCATAGATTGTAGCTGCGTCTTAGCTCTCTAATAAATAAAGATGCGTTTCATTTTGTTTCTTATATTTATATAACGACATAATTAAAGAAATCATAATGTTTTAAAACTGGATTGGATGAACTTTGTATACAATAATTATTAAGCTTCACGCTATATCCAGCACACAGCAGGGTAGACAGAGGAAATTTAGTGTTAAGACACTCCAGCCAGAGCGAAAAAATGAAAATATAAATTTAAATAAATATTTCATTTCCACAACCAGTCAAATTTTACAGTCACACTTGTGTCTTTGCGCCTCGACTGGTCTCGACAATAATTATATTATAGAGTTGATTTTCTCGCACGCAAGCACGCCGTTGTGATCCGCCAATGTATAAATAGGAGATAAGTGGGAAACGGAGTGTCTTAACACTAAATCCCTCAGCCCCTACACGGTATATATCGTGTAGACTTAAAAATACAAGTCCAATAACAAATGTATACCCTGAGCTCGTTGGCGGACACGGCGCCGGCCATGGCGGCGAGCTCGCGCGCCACCACGAGCGCGGTGTCGTGCAGGCGCGCGGGCGGCGCGGCCGCGTGCACGCACAGCAGCCCCGAGTCGCCGTACGCGTGGTTGTACGCCGTCGCGTTGAACATCCAGTGGTATCTGCCAAGTGCGGTTTCATTTCATTTAAAAATTATGTAATGAAACGGCGGGTGATGTCGTGTCACTTCACGCTTTATCTCTAGCGGGGTAGTCAGAGCGAAATGAACCCCTAACGATACGGTATTATTAATATTATTTTAAATAACAGTAAAAACAAATATTAAAATGTTTAATTTTGCAAAAACTAATATATCAAACAATCACGACACTTTTATTAAAAATAATCAATTAAATCGAAACATTAATCTAAATAACTAAAAAAAATATGGTATGATACAATTTAAAGAAAACATTTAACACGCACCTATTAAGCACATTAGTGTACAGCCGCGTGTACATGCCCTTCCCGGGGCCGCCCGCGGAGAAGGAGCCGCCGCCGCCCATCATCATGTTGAGGACGCACGTCGCCACGAAGTCAGGGTCGCTGTGGGAACAACCTGGCCAAATCCCAAAAAGTTTTTGTAACGTATCATTTTTAATACTTCATATATAATATTAAGAAACATACTCTATAATTTTCTTTATTTACATACAGCAGGATGTAGGCAGGAAAATATAAATTTAAATAATTATTTCATTAGAGGAAATGAAATGTTTAATTTCATTTCTTCGAAGGCGAGACAAAGCGTGGGCGTTAAGTTCCGCCACTCAAAACACAATTCGTCCAGAATTCGGCGGCAATACAGTGTGATTTTTTTTATATGTTCCTATTGGAGGAAAGAAATTAAACCAACAATCCGGCGCGTTTACAATCATACATTATGCCGCCGCACGACGACGATGTTAGCGAGGTAGCTAGTGAAAACAGACGTCAAACGCTACGAGGGGTCAATAATGTTAGAATTTCCCAACAGCACTTTCAAGAACTGCTGCATTTCACCACTACCATATATGCATGCAATGATATGATATAATAATAGGAAGAGAACCTAGTACCACCGGAATTCGAAACTCGTTGAGTTGTGGGACTCAACACCACAAATTATTTTTATCAGAATCAAGAAATGATTGATTCCTCTGAGTCCCCCAATCGTAACCACTGCAACTATAGTCAGTCACTGTACCACCGCGTTACATCGGCCATTAAATGTATCTCCTTTTTCAAACAAAGGTTGACTTCCTAATAGTACAGAATTTATATGTGTATCAAGATTTTGTTGTACTTACTTTCCAATCCTATAACAATATGTGACAATTCGGGTAAATCTGAACCAGGGTACAGAGGTATTTCACACTCTTCCTGAAAAAAAAAACATAAGTTAATTTAGTTGAAAACAATAAATAGGAGAATAAAAAAAAACTGCAGTGTAAAAAGTTAAATATACACAAAAATGATGTATGACAGAAATGTGTCCATGTAAAAATTATAAAAGAAAAACTGCGAGTGCTTATTATCTTTTAAGATTTTGTAACTACTGCTTCACGCTATACCTCGCACAGAGCAGCGTAGGCGGGGGGTTTTTTTTTTTTTTAATAATTAAAATAATATTACAATATTAATTATTATAATTATATTTAAAATAAATGTCAAATAAGATATTTTATGACAATAACATTTTGAGTTTGCTATCTTACTTGGACTATTCCACCTGTATATTGTGCGAGAGATTTGTCGGTCTGTGGAGAAAAGTTTCCTTCAGAATGCCAAGTTGGTTTCATGTCAACAAAATATTTTTGTACATACTCTACAAAGGGACCATGCTCTACCTGTAAAAATAATGTTATTTTATTATTATATTGTTAGCATTTACTCTATCTCTTATCATAAATTTAGACTTTAATAAATAAGCCAAATATTATATATTATTAAATTTCAAATATCAATATTACATTTTTATTATTATATACATTGCTAGTTAGTTATTCTGGATTAAATTCAATAGCTATTAATCTTTCCGCTTAAATATTCCTGAATTTCTATAAAACAATTCACAGAAAAAAAATTAAATTTTTATTTCTTAATTTTATTTTTACAATTATTGTTAATTTCTGTATCCAAACTTTAAGAAAATATATAAATAAAACATATAATCAACTTACACCAACTGCTGCAACCACCATTTTGTCTGGGGTGTAGTGATTCTTTAAGTAGTTCAAGATGACATCTCTGTCTATTTTCATTAAATTCTCTGTTGGACATATTTTCGGTAGACCCAGAGTATTTTGATTATATGCAGCCTGTAATTAATTAAAATTTAATTTTTAAAATTAAAATTAAAATGATGTCTTATATTATACATTCCATAATACTATTCTTTCTTCAGGCTGTCATGGCACAGTGGCACAAGCATGTGACTGTAAGTTGCAATAGTTGTACGGTCTCATTCTAGACTTATATTATCATAATTAACATATATACTTACAGCATGTATCATGTCCATCAAAATAGTTTCTTGTTCAGGCCTCATGGACAAAGTCTCAAGTTCAAAGGCAACAGCTTGTCTCGCTCCTTCAATTTCATCTGTTGTCAACTGGGGTCTTAATGTCACTTCTGCTAAAACCTAAAATAGTAAATTTATAAAAACACCTTTTTATGTATATGAATTTAATAATGACTACTTAGTTTATTAGATTGCTACTGTTATGTTATTATTAATCATATCGAACGAAAATTATAAAAAGCAGACCAAGTTCCAAATGTCAGCATATATTTATATAAAAAAGGAAAATCTACCTTTTTTATACAAATAAAAATATAAATATGGTCATCAAAATAGAGCCACATATCAGACATGATTATAAATGTGACAGTTGTGAGTTCCATTCCCTATCTCAGCAATAACTTAGATAGATAGATAGATAAAATTCTTTATTGCACACACAAACTATAAGTACACAAAAACTAAATAGAATCCTTAATTGTAGAAATATAACTGGCATGCAAAGGCGACCTTATCACTATTAGTGATCTCTTACAGGTAACCTTGGGCGTAAACATTTACAATAAAATAATAATATAGAAACCGTGTAGTGCATAAAAAGTTTGTTAATAATAACAATATTTATGAGACCCAAAATAAATATACAACATTATAGGTGTGATATAGTTTACATATAATACTTAGTTTACATATAATAAATACAGAATATATATATATATATATATATATATATATATATATATATATATATATATATATATATATATATATATATATATATATATATATATAACTTATTTTTTCTCCAAATACAATGGCTCAAAAATTAGCCTCAAAGTTGGAAATGGAGTATCTTAACAATAATACCCCTCTTCATATCATGCTATTATGCAGGATATATAGTGAAACAAAAAAATAAGTAATATTTATTACCTGAGTGACAGCTTCCAACCCTCTAGAATCAGCACTGGTAGCATAAACAGTGGTATCTCTCGAACCTTGACAGTCACATATGCCTCCATGGCGTTCTAATTCTCTTAACATCACATCTCGAGTAGGATATTTATGAGTTGCCTAAAAATATTTAATAATTTCAATATTGAATTGTATTTTTAATAACAGAACAATAACATTGTAATTCAAAGAAAAATACATTATCAGTTTCCAACCCACTTACCCCAAAACTTAGTTTCTCCAGAAAATGACAAATTCCATTTGGGTATGCAACTTCATATCTTGGTCCAGAATCTATAACAACTGAAATTGGAAAGATAAATCCCTAGTTATTGCATTTATTTCTCATTATACTTTAATTCAGTATTAAACTATTTTGGAATGTTACATCATTATATCTTTTGTTATAATATTATATCTTTTGTTATAATATTATTTTACCTCCAGCAGTGCAGAATTGACCAAATTTCTTTTCTGACGCAACTCTCAGACCATTGCTTAGTACAGTCACTTCTGTAGTATAGTTTTCTGATTTTGAAGATGCATAAGTTACTGGTGGAAGGTTGGGCATCGCTTCTGACAGAGGTGGCAAAGGTGTAACACTACCTTTAGGAAGGGGCTGTTGTGGTTTATCAATATTTTGGCTAAAATTTCGGCTGCCATACTTAAATGAAGGTAAACTAAAAACATATTTAATTTACTTAATTTTTGGATAAAGGTACACATTTTAACATAAAAATAATAATTAAATTAAATTAATAAAACTTTTTACAAGTTACAGCAATTTTTTTATCTAAACTAGCATATGTACATAATAATTATTGTTTATCATTATATTTACCCATTTTTCATAGAACACAACCTAGAAAATAGAATTTTCATGTCTGTTACATGAGCCATTACAGTTTTTTACATATAATTTTTTTTAATTTTTATATGAGAGAAAAATAATGTTGCTATTTAGTACAAATTGGAGTTTTTCTAAATAATATAAGTAATTTTTATATGTATGTATTTTTTAATTTTCAAGACAAAATGACAATCACAGTAAGTTCAAAGAAGAACAATTGACAATCAACTCAATCAAGTTCAATGATTGCCATAGATAATATAGGGACTAAGGAGCTATAAGTTACAAGTTCTTTATTTGTATTGTTTTTCAATTTAATCTTTACCGTATGTATAATCAATTATATTTTAAGTAAGAGATTTGACTAATAAATAAAAATTAATCCTTCTTATGTGATTATATATATATATATATATATATAATTAGAAATAAAATATTTTTATTTGACATTTCATCGACAGTGGTCTTCTTGTTTACATATTTTCTAATACCTCAAGTTTTGTATGTTTTTTGTAATAATAAAATTAAGTGGACAATGACTTTCAAAACATTTAAAATGGCTAAACGATTAGTTTCTACGCTTAAGGATATACCTCGTGTTTGTATAGTGGGGGCTGGACCAGCAGGTTTTTATGCTGCAATGCATTTGAAAAAAAAACTTAGTGCAGTAGAAATTGACATAATAGAGAAGTTGCCGGTGCCATTTGGATTAGTACGGTAATATATTTCTAATACATTTGGCATATACTAAGTGATTTGAAAGTTTTAAGTTCGGCTTTATTTGTTTCTTTAAAGATATGGAGTTGCTCCTGATCATCCAGAAGTCAAGAATGTTATTAATCAGTTTACTAAATTTGCTCAACAGCCAAATGTAAATTTTTATGGTAATATAACTCTGGGGAAAGACGTAAGCTTGAATCAACTAAGGCAGTATTATGATGCTGTTTTATTGGTATATTTTTTAATACAAATAAATATGTTAATAAATTTTTGTTGATTAAGTAAATTATTATAAAAGATTGTTAAATGATTTCAGACATATGGAGCAGAAGAAGATAAAACTCTTGGTGTTGCAAATGAAGATGCAACAAATATTATTGCAGCAAGAAATTTTGTGGGATGGTATAATGGACATCCTCGTGACAGAAATCTTAAGGTATAAATTTTGAAAAATCAATAACCATCCACCTTAAAGTTACTAAGATCTTTGATTTCACAATTAATAACCATTCTAAATTAAATTCTTTTATAGTTATTTACATTTTATTCTAGATTGATCTATCAGGAAATACAGCTGCAATACTTGGACAAGGAAATGTAGCTTTAGATGTGGCTAGAATATTATTATCACCCTTAGATCAGTTAAAAAAAACAGATATAACAGAATATGCATTACAAGAGTTAGCAGATTCAAAAATTAAAGATCTCTACCTTGTAGGAAGAAGAGGGCCTCTACATGTTGCATTTACAATTAAAGAATTACGAGAACAGGTGAAACTTAAAAATTGTGCTACCGTTTGGAGACAAGAAGACTTTGTTGGAGTTGAAGATGCTGTTAGTAACTTACAAAGACCTAGAAAAAGACTTACAGAACTTATGCTATCATCACTTAATGCTAGTACACAGCAAACCAATAGTAATAATCCAATATTTAGACCAATTTTTTTTAGAAGTCCCCTTAAATTTTTAATAAATAAGCAAAGATCTTTAGTTGGTATTGAATTGTCATGTAATAAACTTATTGGCGATAGTATTGAAAAACAAAAATGTATTGCGACTAATGAAAAAGAAGTATTAAATTGTAGTCTTGTATTTCGGAGTATAGGATATAAAAGTATTAAAGTTGATGATGACTTGACCTTCTCTAATGGTGTGGTGGCTAATGATAAAGGTAGGATAATTGACAATAATGCCAGTGATAAAGCAAGACTGTATGTAGCAGGATGGCTAGGAACTGGTCCAGTTGGAGTCCTGCTACATACAATGAGTAATGCTTTTCAAGTTGCTAAATTAATGAGTGAAGACTTACAAAAACATAATCAAAATTATCCCAAAGGTGGCTTTGAGCAGCTAAAGAAAGATGTTTTAAGAAGTCCGGTAATTGATTGGAATGGTTGGGAAAAAATAGATGCATATGAAATTGAAGCAGGTAAAAAACTAGGAAAACCTAGAGAAAAATTAACTACAATAGAAAAAATGATAGAAGTAGCATTATCATAAGTATTGAATTAAAATAATAATTATTTTTTGCTTATGTATAAAATTATAGACAAATTGTGTATAATGGTTAGTCTAAGCAAAAATTTTATATTAATGTTGTATAATCTTTTTTTATTTTATATGAATGTTAATAAAAATATCAGTCAGAAATATTGTTAACTAGCAACCCTCTCACCTCTTTTTTAACCCTCTAACTGCTTTATTATTCTGAATTACTTTGGGTAATATAATTATATCATTTTAAAGATAATATCCATACTTTGGGAACTTAAATTTCAACCAATTATTTTGTAGCAATTTTGCCAAAATTAAAGAATTTATATTGAAATCACATTTTCATTTACCGATTCATTTAAATAAAAATACTATGTTAAGGAAAGTACGTACTTTAACCAACTTTCAAATTCTGTATTTAAACCAGTTTAGCTGATTCTAAGGCTGGCGTAGACAAACGCACAGACAAGCAGACAAAAATTGTTTTTTTTTTGTGTTCTATTATATTGATATATACAAAAATAAAATTTCTCATATATCCTATGTACAGACAGCGATCAGTTACATCTTATTAAATGTGAACAGACAAAAAAAATCTGCATAGAAACTTCCTTTCCACAAAGAATAATATAAACTATATTTCTTTTAATCGTATTTCAAGAAGAGAAATATATTTACAAAGAAAAAAATTAAAGTTATGGATAAGATTATAAATTTAAACCTCAATCAAATTTTATATTGTGAGAATAAAAAATAGTATGATTGGTCTATTACTGCGACACCTTACGATACGCTAGCACCATATATAATTTATATTGATTTATCGATGAACTATATTTACAATTTAGAAATTAAAATATTTTACTATAAAAATATATAACTTCATTTAAAAAAGCTGAAAATATTATTTCTAATTGAATACGAAATCTTATCGTGTGCACTCAACTTATCTATCTATAATATTTTTATTAAAAACTGGCAATAATTTCGATATTGCCAACAACAATATTCTACCTAATGCTAACTTCCTTTTTCTCGTGTTCTTTTGACAACGCGAGGTTATAATTTTCAGTTTGTGAAAAGGTATGTTAAATATTTACCATTTGGTGTCACAACTTATTCTTATTTTTATAAATAGTGAAAAGTGAATATTTGTATTTAATATTTTAGGTGTTCACAATGGTTGAGGAAAACTGGAACGACGATGGCGTGGAAGCGGGCAGCATGGCTATCGACAGCATGCCATTGCCACAACCGGCTGACATTCCCGAAATCAAATTATTCGGACGATGGAGTTGTTATGATGTCCAGGTCTCTGATATGTCCTTGCAAGATCATATTTCTGTCAAGGAAAAATTCGCAAAGTATTTGCCACATTCTGCAGGTAGATACGCACACAAGCGATTCCGTAAGGCCCAATGTCCAATCGTTGAGCGTCTCACTAACTCTTTGATGATGCATGGCCGCAACAATGGCAAAAAGCTGATGGCTGTACGTATTGTCAAACACGCTTTCGAGATCATCCATCTCCTGACAGGTGAAAACCCTCTCCAAGTACTTGTGACAGCTATAATCAATTCTGGTCCTCGTGAAGATTCTACTAGAATCGGTCGTGCTGGTACAGTACGTCGTCAAGCCGTAGACGTATCGCCCTTACGTCGTGTGAACCAGGCTATCTGGCTGTTGTGCACAGGAGCACGAGAAGCAGCCTTCAGAAACATTAAGACCATTGCTGAATGTGTTGCCGATGAGCTCATTAACGCAGCAAAGGGTTCATCTAATTCTTATGCTATCAAGAAGAAAGACGAGTTGGAACGTGTTGCTAAATCCAACCGTTAAGTGTTTTTAAGAAAGGGACAAAATAAAAATGTAAGACAAAATTGTGTTTTATTTTGATTTTTCTTATTTTCTAATTATTATTTCAATCACTTTAATATTTGTTATAAGTTTGGATAATGGTTTGATCATGTTATTTTAAAACATTTTTTATAATTGGTTTTTTAAATATTATTAAAGGACAAATTTATTTTATTGTAAACATCCCATAGCGTAACTGAAAATTAACTGAATTAATATGTAAGTGATAAGAATTAAACTATATAATTATAATATTAACAACATATCTATAATATGATCATTGATCATACATGTGTTGGTATTAAGGCACTATTTGATTTAGTATTTGAAATATAGTTTGTGTTAAAACATTTTTTTCTACTTCATATTTAGATAAAAAAGCAGTATTTGGCTCCATTGGCATTCCATTACCCAGTGTCTTGTAATATGCAGTTTACAGAATATCATAAGATTTTGTTATTTTTTTGCATTAAGTTTTTATGGCTTTATGCTTTGCCCCATAAAGCAGGCTAGCAAGGGCGGCTTCATCAATGAAAAACTAATTGTCTGCTCTACACCTCAAACAAATTCAATGCCATACTCTACATATTAAAACATGAAAATTATACAATATATAAATAATTCATTAATTTGAATTTTTTAAACTCACAACCATCATGTTTACTGTCAGACCCTGTGCAGATTAATCAAAATGACTAGGTATTTTATTTTCTAACTAAATTTATACATATTATGTGGGGTTATATTAATAATTTTAATACATTTTTCTTTTTAAACTAAATATAAGAAGTATATTAAAAGAATTATGAACTTTACAATTAATAAAAAAAACTATTGGACATTGGTACTTAAAGTCTTTACTGTGAACAAATTAAGGTAAGTGTGGGAGTGCATTGGTGAGTATCCACCATCCATTCAAATTTTTATCTTTGATTTGCTTGTAGTAATGAAAACTGTTATTATTTTGGAGAAGAGCGTGTTTAATTCTTGTCTTTTTTGAACAAAATTTAATTAAATAAAGAGCCCTATATTATTTATTTCACAGATACAACGTTTTTTTACATACAGATGCAAAGTTGTTTTTATTTTTAACGTTTTTAAAGTGTTATTTCAAATTGTATAGAAAAATAAAAGTATAGAAAAATACTTAAAAAAAAACAAATGTAAAGGACGAGACACTGTTACCCACTTCGCCGAATTCTGGTTGAGTGACGGAACACAACACCGCGCCTCGTCTCGACACGATAGCGAAAACATCGAAATATAAATTTAAATAAATATTTCTTTTCCTCCAGTGGGAATCGAACCCACTAACAGTCACACTTTGTGCACCTATGCCACGGCTGGTGTCATCGTTACTTTAGGTAATTTTTTTTAAAATGAAAAAAAAAAAAAAAAAAAATTATGTAAATTTATTACAGAGTTTTAATGCAATATGGGGTAAAAATAATTGGCAATGACCCTCTCTATCGACTGTTTCAGTTTGTCATTAATTATTCTTTATATTAAAGAAAGTTGCAGTTTCGGCTGAATCTAAAACCAAATAAGTAAATTAAGTTTCTAAAAGAAAACAATTCTGTTAACAAATTTAAAAACAAATTTCATGTTACCTCAATGGGAAACTGGAAAGACAACTCATAAGTTGATGTATATGCAATTGATACAAAATTATACTCATTAACACGAATATAAGCTTGCAATAGTTATTTCTGTAATATACTTAACTAAAAAAATCCAATTTACGGTTTTTTCAATTTAGTAGTATTGTTTCAAATTCCATGATGGTCAACGGGAAGTGATTACCGTATAGGTTTTGAAAATACGTATTTCATAAAATACGCAAAAATATGTAAACGTATCTTTTCATTGTTTTGTTACATTGCGTTTGCTTACAAGTTTTATGTTTTCCGTGCTTCAAGGGGTTGAAGACCTGACTTATATTGAATACAATTTCAGGTTAATATCTTCACGGGATCTTGAATAGAACTTGACCTTGAACCTGCATTCACTCCGTATCTTTGTTGAATCGTGGAGTCTTTCGCCTCTTGCGTAACTGAGGTAGACGGTGTTTTTTTAGGACTTTCGGTAGCGCCGTCTCCTTGATATTTACAATATGAAGAGTAGTTGCCGTGTGATCTCGGCCTAGAATAGGATCGTCGTAGAGCATATTAAAGAGATTCTCCCGGTTAATATAGGGAATTTGATTTTACATTTCCGATCAGTTCTTCTGCTCGGGAAATTATAGCAGCCTTTCATATTGCTCCAAAATGATTCATCAGGGCTTCCTTCACCATGAGACGCTGACACTTTTCTGATTTTCCGATTTTTCAACCCCGTCAACCAGTATTGAAGCCATAGTGCGAACTTTAGTTTTAACTAAGTGCCGTATGTTTACCGACCGCGTCTTCCGGAGTTTTTGGCTTCCTCTGTAGTAGTGATGATGATAGTGTCTTAGTTGAATGTAAGTTGTTTCATCGCATTCGAACTTAAGAATATTAATAGAAATCGTTAAATTTAAGATATTTTTTTTGACTTATATAAGCACAAGTAGCTTATTTGTGTACTATTCTACATGAAAAAACAGTAATAATATTATGAACGTTTGTATTACATTAAAACCGAATGCCATGGAAGGATATGTAGCATGAAGATTTTAAAGAATAGAATCCAAGAAGTGGTCATGGACAAAATTTACATAGGTACTACGTAATTTTTTATTCAGATTTGGTTTAAACATAAAAAAATGATTACACGAACCATTCGTGAGTGAGTAGTGAAGTATATAAAAATATCAATGACGATTGATGGGCTAACATTAGGCAAATTCAAATTTAGACTAAAAAAAGGAATTAGCTCAGAATACACTAAAAAGTCACGTATAATATTCAATTTTTTAAAGGTTTTTTCCTAAAATATATTTTTGTAAATAAGTCTAGACTAGAAAGTTTAATGATTAAGTGAATCATTAAATTTTCTAATTGTCTAGATAGATTGCTTATTATTTAGTTAAGTATTTAATATAATATTTATCTTTTTAAAATTATTTACTAATCATGAGTAACCATAAGGAACTAGAAATTTGTGTGCATCAGAGAACTGCCAGAATCCTTTTTTGATTAAGTAAAGATTTGTTTAAAAATATTTTTAATAAACAATATATTAAATTTATAATAAATATAAAAAGTTACATTTATAACATTTGCCATGTATATATGAAAAAGTTATGGTATGGTTTTGGTTAAAATGGTAATCTTACTGTTTGCTACGTCAAAGTCAACCAACAACTAAAATGAAAGTTTTACATTGACTGTTTGACATATATCATCAATAAAGAGAAAATACTTATATTTTACAATTTCACTTTGTGTATTTGAGTATTAAGGACTTAATGTAAATAATATAATTTAAAATAGAAACGCGCTTTTACTTATGTAGTCTTTTGCAAAAATTATAAAGGAGGTTAGAAATGTATTAAATAAAAACAACAGAAAAAAAGAAGAAAATCCTATTAACATATTGTAACTCAAAATGATCCACAGTTTATTTATTATTAACCCTTCTGGGTAAGTTTAGAGTACAGTAGAATATGAACACTACACATTATAGTGTTATATTACTTTAGATTATTTGTCAAATTTCTAAGATTACACAGAATATTCCTATGGATGTATTATATTTTGAATGAAATGATTGAATTTTATTTTATTTACTTTAGGGATGTTTTTCTTGAGAAACATTGGCGCAGTGTGATACCAAGATCAGTATGTGACTACTACTTAGAAGCCCAGAGGGCTTCACCCAATGTAAGTTTTTTAATTGTGTAAAATATTCATCTGCATCTTAAACTTTTATTCATATACATTTTCATATATTTTCTTTGTTTTAAATTTAGGATGTTCCTCCTGTACTAGCTGCACCTCATCATTACTTAATATCAATTCAAAGAGGGGGAGTGGCACTTGTGGCAGTTAGTAAACAAGAAGTTGCCCCTCTTTTTGTTATTGAGTTCTTACACAGAGTTGTTGATACATTCCAGGTTAGGCAACTAATTCTAAATTAATTTTTATTATTATTTACTTTGATGATTTAGTAACAGAATAAAAAAATATATTTCAGGACTATTTTTCAGACTGTACAGAAACTATTATTAAGGAAAATTATGTGGTGGTTTATGAGGTATAGAATTTTTTTTCCTACCTTTCTTTTCGAGTTATATCAGAAGCTTTTTCTTATGTATTTAATTAATGTGTTAAATAAGGTTACTAATATTTAAATAATATATTTCAGCTACTTGATGAGATGCTGGATAATGGTTTCCCTCTAGCTACTGAAAGTAATATCCTCAAAGAGCTTATCAAACCTCCTAATATACTGAGGACTATTGCAAATACAGTGACTGGTAAATCAAAGTGAGTTGTACAAATATTGTGTTTTGAATATACATATGTTTGTGAATTCTAAATAATATGATGTCTCCACTTAAAATTTTAAAAAAGATTAAATTGAAAAACAAGGTTCCCTGTGTGTGTTAAAAGTTGAAATTTTCTATCCAGGAGTAGTATAAATCTAAATGTAAACTCAGGATAGTCTGTATCTTACACACTTAATACAACCAGCACATTTAAACTCCAAGTTAACTTTCACTATCTATGTCTACACCACAGGTTTGCTCATACATGTTATTACAAACCATGTACTAGGCTTGCATATTGTGAATACTATATCAGGGGGAGAAAAAATTAAAATGTGCTTAGAGTGAAAATTAAACCCCCATCTGTTGCATTTATAGTTAGAAGCTGTGCCCATTTACCAAAAGGCCTTGATCTACATACAATATTATCTTAGTAATAAATGTGTTTTTGAAATTGAAAAATTCAATAAGAAAATTCTAATGTTTATATAATCTTTATGTGGTTTTAATATGATTCTACCTACTACTACTTCTTAGTGTGTCTTCCATACTGCCTTCTGGTCAGCTTTCTAATGTACCATGGAGAAGATCTGGTGTAAAATATGCTAACAATGAAGCATATTTTGATGTTATTGAAGAAGTAGATGCTATTATTGATAAGAGTGGTGCAACAGTTTCTGCAGAAATACAAGGATATGTAAGTTTTTACAAGAATAATTTTATAACATTATTTATAACATAATTATAATTATATCATAATTTAGTTTATTTTCTTTATTAATCACAATGTATTTGTTTAGTTCAGCTATCTTATTATTAGCTATAAACAGATAAATTGGTAGACATAAGAGTTATAGCTTAAAAAAAATTATGAATGAAAATATAAATATAAATAAATACTTCAATTCGGCGAGTGGGTATCGAACTCACAATCAGTTAATTCCAGTCACTTTTCACTCCTGCGCCATGGCTAGCCTCAATTGATTAATAAGTATTACTGAAGATGTTGTAATTAATTTATAGATTGATTGCTGTATCAAATTGAGTGGTATGCCAGACCTGACACTTACATTTGTCAATCCTCGTTTATTTGATGATGTATCATTTCACCCTTGTGTAAGATTTAAGAGATGGGAGGTAAGTTGATGATTTTTTTTTCACAATTTAATTTACTTACCTACTTAATTATATTTTCAAATATAATTATAGATAATAGACTTGAAATTTAAACAAATTACAAGTAACCTATTTTAGTAATACAAGTATTAATATTAATTATATGTATACTTTTATTTTTTAATAATAAATATTTAATTTTCAGTCTGAACGAATATTATCATTCATACCGCCAGATGGTAACTTCCGTTTGATGTCCTATCATATTGGGTCACAGAGTGTTGTAGCTATTCCAATATATGTGCGACACAATCTTACTTTAAGGTCAAATGGGGATCAGGGAAGAATCGATTTAACTGTTGGACCTAAACAGACTATGGGAAGAACTTTAGAAAGTTTGTATTATTATTTTTTTTCTATTTTTAACTATTAATTAATTATCAAGTAATGGTTTCCTAATTAATGAACAAAATGTTGAATGTAATTAACTGAAAAAATATGTTTTGTAGATTTTATGGAAAGATAAAATTAGAACAAACTTTAATATTTTTTATTGATATAAAAGTATGGATTATAATATAAAGAATTGATTATATTTTTCGTTATAAAGTAATTTTTCTATTATTATAAATATTTCATTATACTATTGCACAACTTGCACATAAAAAAAAGTAATTCTACAAACTATTTGTCCTTTTGTTATAGATGTAGCTTTAGAAATTTGTATGCCGAAATGTGTTCTGAACTGTTCCCTGACAGCCAACCAGGGGAAATACTCGTATGATCCTGTCAGTAAAGTACTGATGTGGGACATTGGACGCATTGAATTGCCTAAACTGCCTAATATAAGAGGAAGTGTGAGTATTAGCTATTTGTAATATGCTATGCCACACCGCGACGACCGTCTAGGTCGTCGCGGTGTGGTCTGATTGTAAGCGCGATCGTAATTAATTCGAATCTCACTCATGGAAAAGGTTATAGGCTCTCTTAATTATTCTCATTTCTCTGTTTTAGTAGAAAAACCACACAATGTCTCAAAAATTAGACGGGAACTGGTAAACGGTGTTTCTTAATACTAGTGTTAAGACACTCCGCTCCCCACTTTCCACTGAATTCTGTAGTCATTGTGTGTTGAGGCAACACCAACACTGCGCTTTGCCTCGACAACAGAGTGAAGAAAGGAAAATATAAAATATTTAATTTCCTCGAGTGGGGATAATGAACCTGTCGCATTTACAGTCACGAACATGGACCCCTGCGCCACGACTGGCCTAATATTTATAATGTGGGGCACATATCATTGTTTTATCCTAAAATTATTCTGTTCTTTCAGGTGTCAGTAACATCAGGTGCGGACACGAGTGGTGCCAACCCGAGTATTAACGTTCATTTCACAATACCACAGTTAGCAGTGAGTGGGCTTCGTGTCAGCCGCCTGGACATGTACGGAGCTAAATATAAACCGTTTAAGGGAGTCAAATATGTCACTAAAGCGGGAAAATTCCATGTTAGAATGTGATTAATGTTCATACAATGCTAGATATTGAATTTGAAACGTATGAATATAGAGAAAGATTTATATTAAAAAAAAAAGAAAAGTAATTTTTAATTTCTGGATCCTTATATGTTTTATATATATTTTTTAAAATAATAATGATATAGATAGATAAAAATTCATAATTTGAGTACAAAAAAGGCATAGGGCCTATATCATTATTATTTTTAAATAAAAATATGTTATTATTTCGTCTTAGTTAAGTTTGTATTAAGATGAATGTAAAGTGCAATGAAAATATTTTACGTCGCATTTGTAAATTTGAAAATACAGAAAAAAGAATTAAAACATTAATTTAAAAAAAGATAAGAGAGTTAATGACACAAGTTGTTTAATTATGTTTATTTTTTGAAAAAGATACAATATTTCATCAATTCTTATAATTGCTTGGAATTAACAGAATTTGTTGACCTAAATTCTTCAGGTCGACATCATTTATTACTTTTATTGTGGACAGGTGAGTTATTTTAGTAAATATATATATATATATAAATTTTAATATTTTTTTTAATATCTATTATCAACTGCTCCTTAAAACAAATAGTGATTGTTCATCAGTTCTGAGAGGACGATAAATTCTTTATATATTATATAAAGTTATAACTCAATTGTAAAATATATTTAAGAATCTTGCATTACCGTTATTATTAGTTATTTTGTTATAGATATATGTAATAAAATTGTTAATGCAAATGGTAAGCGTGTTAATGTTTAGTTTCACGAGAGCACCAGTTATTTCAAACATGATCTGATTGTTTCGTTTTTTTTTCATTTATTGTACTTACATAATATTTTATATGTAGAAACATTATTATATAAGATATAAAATTATTCATTTTTTAAAGACAGATAAAACATTTTTTTTTATTTCTATCGTTGTTTGTTATTTACCTATTTCGAGTTTCCTGGGGGGCCTGACTTTTAGCATTGAAGAATATCTTATTCATTTTTTACATTTTCATGGTTAATTTATTGTCAGTAGTATTGGGCACGAGACTATACTTAAGTGGGTACGGTTCACCGGGCTCCCTCTATTCCTGTGTATGTTTTACCAAAGTATTAGATGAAGTAAAATCTGTCTCCCTTATATTTGATACCCATATTGGTTTAGTTGAACAAAAATATGTACCTAATCCGCTTTCCAATCCATTTTTCGAGGAAGGCTATTAAGTATATTACTTTACGTAAGGCATGCACCTGCGTTCAGAGTTACCGCCATCATAGATTGTGTTATACACAACTCTTATTTCCATTGGGTCCAACGGGCGCAGTCGCAGGTTAAATATATATAAGTTAAAACAGGGCCTACAATAAATTAAATGAAAGTAAAAGCAAGTAAATGAACTGTTATTTTTATCATTTTATGAGAGCAAGCTATTAAAATTATATTTTTACCTTTAAGTCTACAAACTCTCAGAAAAAAAATAAAAACACGAAGGGGGACAGGAACACGGAACAACAATTTCAAGAGCTAACATTAGTAATTTAAACGATAAAAAAGTGGTATCAGAATTAAGTTACATTTTAGACTTATATACATTTTTGTCCGTCTGTTTTCGGATCGGGTTTCGGATTTCAATGAAACTAGTATTTGTTGGACGCCAGCACGGCCCTCCTGGCGTAGGGGCACAATTGTGTCTTTAAACACGAATCGCTGTGTGTTCAATCCGCATTCGAGATAATAAAATATTTTATTTAAAATAAAATATTTTTTTAATTTGATTTACGCCACACCACGTACAATGTTGCCAGTCAGTGCAGTCAGTTCAATCGTGGCGCAGTGGAACAAGCGTGTGACGCGACAGATTGTGGGTTTGATTCCTCTTCTCCTTTCCTCTTCTTCGCTCTGGTCTCGAGGTTAAGCGTGGCGTTAAGTTTCGCCTCTGAGCAAGCAATGCCTCCAGAATTCGGCAGTAATGAGGAGTAGAGTGTCTCCACACTAGGCTCCTTCTGCTTACACTGCAGTGTGCTGGACACAGTGTGATGCTAAAAATCATAAAATTCTTGGAATTCGGGGGAAAGTGGAAAAAGGAGTGACTTGAAACTATAGCTGCTAACTGCTACATGTTTGATGTTTGAAATGACAATGAATAGTGGGTAAATGGAAGTAGCATATGAGAAGGGTTATTAATTTCGTGCAAACTAAGCTACAGACGGCAACCGTAAAAAAAATGATAAAATTCTGTAATTGCTTTCCAACAACAAATTTTAAGAACCGTATTGCTTAAGATTCCGATAAAATTAATCGAAATGAAATGATAAAGGAATTTTAAGTACTATTGTTATTTAAAACCGAAATGTGAAAGTTCTACATACCTGTGAGTCTAAAGTTTCGTTACCGTTTAATGACACATGAAGTAGTGACCCAAAACGAGAAAGTGAGGGCGAATAGCGCGAGTTATCATCACAGCGCGAATTCATCGGTTCAAAAATAATGCTTGATTTTTTAGTCACGTCATACAGATAGTTACCTATTTGCAGGCTGGCTCGCTTAGATAATAATATAAAATATTCAAGTTTAGCTACAATATTTATCACATTGTCGTGGCGCAGGGGCACAAGTATGTGTCAATTGTGAGTTTGATTTCTACTCGAGGAAATCATTTATTTATTTTTAATATTTTTATTTCTACGTTCTGATGTCGAGGTCAAACGCGACGTTGAATTACGCCACTCAACACGCAATGCCTCCAGAATTCGGCGGGAAATGGGGAACGAATGTGGCCTAATGGGAACGGAGTGTTTTTGCACTCGGTTCCCAAGTTCCCTGTGCCTACTCTGATATGTACAGAATACGGCGTGAAGCTAAAAAACAATATAATATTTTTCTGTTGAACTCTATCCTGCTATCATTTTTTTTTAATTTTTCTTAATATATTTTTTTAAAATTATATTCATCCTATTAGTCAAAATAATTATTTTTATCTTAATATTGGCTGACTCTTTAAGTGGTGGTTGTCAAAATGGAAATACTTATTTGTATAATCTGTTTGGTGACTTCTGCGAAGAGCTTTTGCCTGAGGCCTAACAAGCAAAATATATTCTTTTACATTTTCATTTTGGCCGCACGTAACATTACTTTATAATAGGATAAAATTAAAGTTACTTTTTGTTACAAGATTTTCAAAAGTATACTGAGAAATAAAACCGTACAGTGCGTCATTTAAAGTTTAAATTACGTTTGGAATTTTAAATATAGAAGACGAAGCTTAATTTTTTTTCGAATTATCCAAATATTTAAAAAATTATATTTATCGTGTGATGCATCAAAACTATATTTATTATAATTATTTTATATTATTTCATAAAGTAGTTACTTATAAACAGAGGAAATGGATGCCAACATTTAAAGTCGTCTCACACGTTTATCTCAGACATACATTTTTAGTATTCTATTTAAAAAGTAACTTATGACCTGTCACGCTTAGTTAAATTTTTGTAGTTGCGTTACGGTCAGTGCAAGAATAACAAATGTGATATTATTTTATTACAGCTAGAATGTCTGCTTGAGATGCGTTTTTGGAAAAAAAAAGAAAGATTATTACTAATTTTTTCCCAAAAATGTAAGTATTAATAATGCGCCAGATTTTAAAATGTCGCGCATAAATTTTGAGTATTTTCTGTAGGTCAGCAGTCAGCAGTCATTCAATTCTGAAAGCATTGCGTGTTGAGTGGCGGGACTGAACGCCGCTTTTTGCCCCGATACCAGAGCAAAGAAATTAAATAATAAATTTAAATAATTTCGAATTTCGAGTTGGAATCGAACCCACAACCAGTTGCGTTTAACCAGTCACACTGTGCCCCTGGGCCACGATAACCTCAATACATATACTGTTGGGATAATGACAATATATGGTGCAGTGATAGTAGTATAGTAAGGCCAACGAGCTGTGGTCGTTCCTTAAGTGGCTGCACAGATTTTATTTGACATTTTTTCTGACTTTATATTCTTCTCTAGTGTATAAAAGTTCAGAAATTCTAACGGCACAGCGGTCACAACTTGTCGATTGTACTTTACATATGTGAAGATAAATAATATATAGGTACCTATATAATATATTCCTCATATTTTTTTAGTTGTAAATAAAAGGAGGTTAAACCGAGTCAAGCGTAATTATAATAATAATCAAATTTAAAAAAATCACATCTTTCAATTTTGTTCAATTTATTGTCACTTTATTTTCATTAAATTCACTAAACGGAGAGAAAGCAAAATTAGATATTTTTTTAAAAAGATTAAATCAAACTATAATATGGTATTTTTAGAATATTAATAATATAAAATAAATTAAAAATATTAGGAGCTATTTTTCATTTACTTAGTGTTTTATAAGTCAACAATTATTTTGATTGTTTTGCTGTACAGTAAAATTATTAGATCTTAAGTATAAGAAAAAAATATATATCATGTTTTATCCATTTACTCACATATATTTTACATTTTTTTTCTGTTGACGTATACATACTACATTTGTGTACATACTACATTTGTGTTTTGAAGCTTAGTTTTAATAATAATAATCAATGGCTACACGTAGTAGCCTAAAGAATCTAAAGCACACTTAATTATCGCTATATATAGTGTAAAGTAGAGCGAAATAAGAATAAGACCTTGTCAATATCTGAAAAAAGAAATTTTAACAGCGTCATAAAAGTAACTTTCAACAGCATTAATAAAATATGGTGAAATGATTAAAACTACGCAACTGTATATAAAATGTAAATAAATAACTAATATCTAGGTAACATTTTAAAATGTCAAACCAAAAATATTTTCAGATTAACCTTATAACAAAATGATTTACGAGTAAACAAGTTGTAAAAGCTATATAACAACATATATATTTGAATTAAAGACCTCAATCGCTTACCGAAGCATAAGTCACTAGGGAAATGTTCGTAAATTTCATTGCGGTAAACGCAATAGGTTTCTGACACCTGCGAAAGTAACATGAAGAATGTATAAACCGTAGATGTTGAACAAAAAAGTAAGACATTCCTTGTAAACACTTACCTCAGAATGAGAAACAGTAAAGCCCGTCGACAGCGAGGACTCATTTTATACCAGTCACTGCTGTACACCGCAGCAGCTATATTGCCATTCTAAAAAATATAACTAAATGATTAAGGCCGTCGTATCGCATCGGCCCAAGGGTGTAGCGCGACGGTTGTGAGTTCGATTACCACTCTAGGAAATGGATTATTATTTCTTAATATTTTCATTTCTTCACTCCGGCGCCAAAAAAATGGGGTGTTGAGTTACGCCACTCAACACGCAATACGTCCAAAAATTCGACAGAAAGCGGGGAGCAGAGAGTCTTAGATTCCCTCAGCCTATCTTGCTGTATGCGGGATACAGCGTGAAGCTGATTCGATTTTTTTTATGTAAGAAATTAATTGGATTGAGAAAAAACGTATTAAATTTTATTTTCGTGAAGTTACCGTCCTCCATATGAAGCATAATATACACACCGCATAAAAAATGTCATCCGCATACCAGCATATTGCCCCGATTTGAATCAGAGCTGATACAAGAAACAATTTATTGCTAATCGCCATAAACGGTTCTAGTAACTAAAATAGATAATGTTTATTTTCATTAATAGTCTAGACAAATGTCTACCTAATTAAATAATTAGGTATCTATATCTAAATATATAAATATTTTAATAATTTTAAATGATGTTTTGGATATATTAAGCTTTTAAATTAAATCGAGGTTAATTATGGCGCAGGGGCACTAATGTGTTACAGTAAACATAAGTTTTACTATTTACTTAAATTTATATATTTTTTTCGTTCTGGGGTCGAGGCAAACCGCGGCGTTGAGTTCCGCCACTCAACACAACGTGCTTTAACATTGGGTTCCCTTTGTCTACTCTGCTGTGTGTGGGATACAGCGTGAAATTTAAATAAAAACATAGGTACCACATATTAATATACTTACCACAATTACAAAAACAACGCAGCAAATGTTTATGGAGCTCATTACAATATTTATGAGATTACAGAGAGAGAAAGCATCTTCCAAATTGTTACAATAGCTGGAATTAAATTTCGAATAATTTTTTTGTAGTTGACCAAAGATCAGAACAGGCACAATAAACAAATTAAGCTACTTTTAATTGTTACAAGTTTTTTATTTTAGTGGCCGTCGTGGCGCAGGGGTTCAAGGATGTGACTGTAAAACGACGGTTGTGGGTTCGATCCACATTCAATTTCTTCGCTTAGGCATTAAGGCAAAAGCACGGTGTTGAGTTCAGCCACTCAAAACGCAATACCTCGAAAAATTAAGAACGGAGAACGGAGTGTACTAGATTCCAACTGCCTACTCTGCTATGTGCGTTATACAGCGTAAATCTGATTTTTCATTACTCGTAAAAAAAATTATGCAAAATATTTTATTAAATGAATATCAATTAAAATATTTCGTAAGTGAAAACTAAAAATTTTTACATAAGAACCTTATAAGCCTTTGGTGTAGTTTGATATTAGAGCGAATTTCCTCATAGTTTTCATCATCAGTTTGTTCTGTAGAGGCTAGCGATTCCAGACGCCGTTGCAGGATCCGCATTAGCAAAGCAATATGACTAGACATGCCAAAGAATAACAGATCCTGATGACACCATTATCCATACACAAGTGACGCCTAAATAAGGAATAGCCCGGTTACTTTATGTATATATATATATATATATATATATTTTTAAGGTCATTGTTCAAGTTTCATATTAACTGCGTGTGATAGAGTCGCCACGAGTTGTCGTTTTGGGACTAACTCATATTATTATCGTTATTAGTTATGTTCAGTTGTCATAATTATTGTCTAAGTGATAGCTTATTCATATGATTTTTACGGATTTTCTGTATCTCAAAATGTAAAATAGGATCCTTTATAGGATTATCATTTTAGTCGTTCGTCTGTTCGTCTCTCTATTAACTATTAATCTTGAGATCACGTGGAGATATCAAGCTGAAATTTATAAAAAATATTAAGATCTATAGTCCTTAGAAAAACCGAAAATATCAAGCTTCTAAGTCAACGTTATCAAAAGATACAAGCTTTTATGCGTCGTTTATGATGCATTCTGTATGAATTCACCGCGTGATTAAAACCTATAGGGTACGTAGCGAGAACTAACAGTACAAATAATTTAAAAAAAATGAAAATGTATACATTTTCATAAAAACATCATTACAAACTTATGATTGATTCATTTTGTATAATATGAATGCATATGCCCGCAAATGTCCTTTTTGTTTTTTTAATTTGTCATCAACTAATTATATAATTTGTACTTCCAGTTGACCTAGTTGACGTACAATCTTGAAATTGGTACGAAGCCTCGGCGGGTGAACCCGACTCACACTTACCGGTTTTTTAATTTAATAACGTACTATTACCTAACAAAAAAGCATTATTCTAATTTAAATTATACATTTTAAATAGCACTACGAAACAATACAAATGACCATTAGAAAAATAACCACAACTCCATGTGATCCAAATTACAGACAGCTAAGTGATATTTGTTTTGAGTTCATCACAAAATAATAGCCATACGAAAGGCTCCGGGCCATGTTCTTGTAACTACTGACCGAATAATCAATATATATGTATATTATATTATAATTTGCGTTTAGCACATACTTGCGCTTGCGTGAATTCAATAATTATTTATAAAGAAGACTCTTACTTGTATCATTATCTACTTTCATTCTAAGTTGCATGTCAATATAATTAAATGTATACTTTCATTAATGTATATTTAATCGTCTCGTCGTCCTTAAAAGTGGACGGCGTGTTTATTAAAATTAAAATTTAAATTTAAATTTGATATTAAAAACATGTTTATATGTACTTTCCAATTTCTTTTAAGATATCAAGGACAATATATCTTACTTAAGGCGGCGGGGACAAGATCCGATATTTGACAGATTACCCTATAATATTTAACACGAATAGCTAATAATAAAATATGATTTAAGAAACTGTTTTACGCAAGAAACTTATTTAGTTTTTATTATTTATTTTATTTATACAGAATGGAAGTGTCAGCACCACTTTAAATGAAACCATAGTTTTAACTACTCCATAAAAGCCTAATACAATTATTTTTTTTCCCCCCAAAATTGACAAAGTGATTTTTCAAAAAAAATAAATAATAAAATTGTCGTTATAAACAAAACGTCATTTGTCAAGAACGACGCACGTACACATTAACCTATCAAAGAGAAACCGCCACATATGGCTCATTCCGAAATCGAATCGTAGGTATTAACCTTTAGTAGTATTTTTGTAGTAGTATGCGTTTACGATATTCGTTTCTTTGCGTAATTGCGTCACACGAAATACAGGTATGGATAAACGTCCAACGTCTAAACTGTTGAGTTATCTTGATTAATTTCTTTAGGTATGGGGTTGAAATATTTTACCCTATATGCTAGTGATTCTAAACCACTGTGTCGCGGCACTTTTGTGTGCTGCCAAATTTATATAACAATATTCATATTATTTAATTATATCTTTATTTTTATCTTTTTCTTTATATGCCGCCAAATTTTGAAATCGTTAAATATGTGCCGCAACAAAAAAAAGGTTGAGAATCACTGCTATATGCTGTTTCCGTAAAAGGAGCGCTGCCTCTTCCACCCTGTATATGTACTACAAGGTTTTGCAATTAATATTTAAATTTGAAAAAAAAACGGACTTTTTGAAAAAAAGCTTGTTTTAAAAAAATGTTTTCTATTAAATATATTTTCCAAGACAAATAATATAAGCCCAACCAACAACAAATAATATAACCACAACTTGTATACCTTCCTTAGTTCAGGAGTCCCTTTACCCTTTACCTTCCGGTTCCATCCATTTAGTAGACATCATTAATTTATTTATCAACTTAACACCAGAGTGCTTGCCATGACATAAAAAACGAATCCAAAGATGACCTTTCTGCCTTTTTTTAGTTCAGACGTTCCTTTGGCCACCTTCCAGCTCCATTACCCAGTCTTTAGATATTTTTATCTATGATATATGATTTGTATTTTACTAAGCAAGCCCTTTCAATGATATCTATCCATAATTGACGGGTAATATAATAATTTTAAATTCGTCTTTATGATGTGGTAGCCATTTTGAATTAACAACAATAATCATTATATGTTAATTTCATTATCAGAACTGAAGTCGTAATCCAAAATTCAGTTCAATCGAATTTTGAGAAGTGTGCCAAATGTAGCTTACAAGATCTTATATGTACTAAAAAAGTAACTGACATGGTAAGGTGAATGAAATTTTGTAATTAGTGTGTAATGTAAAAAATATTTATTCGTTTAAAAAATGCAGAAGATATGAAAAACCAAAAAAATATAATATTCTTCTTACCAGCGAAAATTTCAAATAAGTAAACAGCGACATGCGCAAATGGTTGGTGTTTGTCAAAGGGATACCAAGACACCCACACGAACCCGACTTGAGCGTCCTGACCCTGCCATACTCGGTAATAATAAACAATTATTGGCGTCAAATTGTAGAACCATACACCCAAAACATTTAAATAAAAATACCCTAAAAAATATTTTTAATATTAACATGTATGTATTGTATAATATATTTTAGAATATTAAAAAAACAGCAGCAGCTTCATGCTGTATTCCGCACACATCAACGTAGGCAGAGAAAACCTATTGTTAAGACACTCCGTTCCCCTGGTAGAATTCTGAAGGCATTGCGTGTTGAATGGCGGAACTCAACACCATGCTTTGCCTTGACACCAGAGCGAAAAAATGGGTCCAGTGGGGATCGAATCCACCACAAGTCGCACCTACAGTCACACACGCTTGTACACCTAGGTCACGACTGGCCTCTATAAAATATATAAATATAGTTAAACAAAAATTACAGCGATGGCTAATGCGAAAAGCGGTTAAACTTTTTTCCTTAATTCCAAGCGCATCTACGTCAAGAGGTGGCATCGGCCATATTTCAGTGAGTTCTTCAATTAGCTCTCCGAATACTTTGTTTTTGTACCATAAAACAAATACTTTTGCAATACCTGAAACAAGTTACAGCTTGTATAGAAATATACTAAGGTTTTAAAGGTTTAAAAGATTAAACTAAAAAATGCTGAATTTACTATATTAATCGAGTGTGACAAAAATATATCCTGGATTTCGTATTTAAATTCAGTGAGTAGCTGTTGGCATTGTTTGTTATTTAAAAAAATCGTTTAACACTTAAATAAAAGAAAATACAAGATTAAAAAATTTAAAACATATAAACACAAAATATGAAGATACTAGCAGCTGTAATTGTATAAACAAATATAATATTACCTAATCGATCACGTCCACTAATAAAAACCAAATCATAATAAATACTATAACAGTTAAAAATGTTCAATACTAGGTAAAAAATCTTACTTAAAGCGCCGTAGCCAAAGGTATGAAAGAGCGGAACGACGTCTTCGACACGAGGCGAGCTCGCGAACGTGAGGACTATGTTAATGAATTCAGTGGAAACGTGACAGCAGATACCGCAGATGGACAGAGAGAAAATAAGTTTTTGGCGAAAGTAAGCAGCGGCATTCCGCGGTTTATCAAAAGATAAGCCTATTCGTCTCATGCTGAAAGTGCAGAGCATCAGTGATTCATCAATTTCCATTTTGGCCGCTTTTCTTGTAGCTTCGTCCATTTTGTGTGTGTGTTGTGAGCCCAACTAGTTTAAAGTATGGAAAATAACGATGTGGTTAAAACAACTCACAATTCTAAATTAAACTGTTGATATGTATATAAAATTACATCAGCATTTTTTTTTGTTTGTACATATGTATATGAGTTACAATTAGATTGTTTTATTAATCAAACCAATAATATTATTATTTTTATATTTATCGGTTTTGAAAATGTTGTTCTTGAATGGTAAATAAATGATTTGTTTGTTTTTTATAGTTTTAACTCACCATATAATATATTATTTACATATCTTAATTACTTATGTATATATATGTTTAAATTATCTTTTTATATAAATAAATAAATAAATCAACTTCACGCTGTATCCCGCACACAGCAGGGTAGGGAGAGGGAACCTTGTTTTAAGACACTCCGTTCCCCACTTTCTGCCGAATTCTGGAGGCATTGCGTGTTGAGTGGCAGAACTCAACGACGCGCTTAGCCTCGACACCAAAGCGAAGAAATGGAAATATAAATTTAAGTAAATATTTCACCTCCTCGAGTGGGGATTGAACCCACAACCAGTCGGTTTTACAGTCACACTTCGTGCCACTGCGCCACGACTGGCCTCCTTTTATATTTTGTACCTAAATGTTGAAAAGATTCTTAAAATATTATAAGTAAAGTCGAAAAAGTCGGTATCTATTCATTATTACCTGGATAATTTAAACGCTTGTAAGGGGCGTTATTTAAAAGTTTAAAAAGTTAGAATTTTTATAATTCAAAAGGTAAAATATGTTTGATAGATTGAAACCGCCCAGTTTGTTTTAAAATAAAGTAAAACTTTCAATATGGTATGACTGACTGAATGTGTATTTAGACGCAAAAACAACTTAAAATCATGAATAAATAATTAACTTTTATTTTTAATTTCAACCACCTTTATTTCTTTAAGAATTGTTAATTATTAATCAGCTTCACGCTGTATCCCGCACACAGCAGTATAGGCAGAGGTTATAGAGTAAACCTAGTGCTAAGACACTCCGTTCCCCACTTGATTGATTTATTTATTTTATTTTTAATTATTAATTAATGACAATGTAATAATGAATAATTATATACAATTTAAACTACCGATTTTATTTTATTAGCATACATCATAAGAAAACAACGACGTACCTAATTGTTTGTTCTAAATGATTTTACTTGTACGTCACCACAAGTACACTTCGAAGGTGTTATTACTTTACGTATTAATATTCATTTGATATTTTTAATTGTCCAAGTTCAATTATAAGCGGCCATCGACACGGGTTGAAGTGATTTAAAAATTTCCCGCTACAGATGGCGGTGTTTCGGCAAATTTAGCACGCAGCCGCGCTCCGTGGCGCACTTTACAGTTCGCCACCGTTACGCGGCGATTAAGTTGCGCACGCGCACCACAAAAGGTACCGTCCCAGCGATTGCATCTTACACATGTCATTTGATTGTATTGATATGTATCAACTTGTATGGAAGTTCCATATGTAGCCTCAATATTAGATGTATGTATCTATATACTAGATGATAATAAGTGAACAGCAATTCATTTTAATAAAGTGTATTTTATTATCATTCTGTATATAGTCTGAAATGTCTGTAATTGTCTAATTTAATGGTATATAATCAATAAGCAATGTTTAAAACAACATGGGCTGTTTTAGATTTTTCGTTTAGTTGCTTTTAATTTAATTCAAATTTAACATTTAATTAAATAAAGTGAGATAGTTTATAGTGAAAAGCCAGTCGTGGTGCGGAGAAATTAAGTGAGATGGTAAACGCGACAGATTGTGAATTCAATTTCCCACTCGAGGAAATAAAATATTTAATATTTTCATTTTCTTCGCTCTGGTGTCAAGGGAAGCGCGGCGTAGAATTCAACCTCCAGAATTCGGTGGAAAATAGCAAACGGAGTGCTTTAACACTAGGTTCCCTCTGCCTACCTTGCTGTGTGCCAGATACAGCGTGCCGCTAAAAAAAGTTAGACGGAGATACCTTTACCTTCATAATCATTCATGAATTATTTATGTGCAAATATACTTTCATACAAACGCCGAAACAAAAAAATCCAATTATATCCATGAGCAAGAAATTGCATTACTTTATACATTGCTACGTTCTACTATCGCTGTACTACGAATGTTATATTCAAATTTCTCTTCAGCAATTAACATTTATTTACTTGTTATTTGCTTTGTTTGGTTTGCTCACGTCTTCAATTACGATATTCGATTTTATTATGTTGCCTGACAGAAATCGGTTAAGTATATTTCAGACGCAAGTTCAGTCGAAAATAAAATTAATAATCGACGATCTCTCCAAGTAAAAGTGCTAGGTATTATCAGCGTTCGGGCGAGCGACCCAGATCTGCTTGTCGAGCACGCAGTTCAAGCAAAAACATCTTACAAATCAATGCAATATAAAAGGTGTGAAAAAAAAGTAAATTAGTTCAAGTGTATAAATCTTCAAAGAATTCTATTGCGTATTGAAAATTCGATTTTTTTGCAATATTTATGATTTTTTATTTATGGAATTGGAAAAATGTATGTTGCATCCATAGACTTTACTTACATAAATATTATCGCATTTAATTTAAATATTATTTTACTAGAAAGTAGAGCTTTACGCTGTATCCCGCACACAGCAGGGTAGGCAGAGGGAACCTAGAGTTAAGACACTCCGTTCCCCACCTTCTGCCGAATTTTGGAGGCATTACGTGTTGAGTGGCAGAACTCAACACCTTTTTTTCAATTTTTTTTTATAGAAAGTAGAGAGATTCAATAATAAATAAAACTGACATTGAATAATTGTGTTTACGTATACAATAAAAAGAATATCAAGAACCTTATATATATTTGCTAAAGCGTTTTGATCTCCTTATCTTAATCAGCTTTTTTATCAACATTTTTTTTTGCCAGTTGATTTCTTCCAATTATAACTTTAGTTACATACATATACCCTCTATTTCTACCTATATCCATAAAAGTTGTATTCTATTTTTTACAACATATAATTTGAACATAGATGGTTTTCAACGGGGTTTGAACCCACGCCAGTTGGAAACCATCCAAGCACAATGATCAATTAAGACTTAAGCTATACTTTCTTATTGGCCTACGTGGAATATTTTTTTTGAAAACATAAACATTTGAACATAGCGGTATATAATAAATAGCATTTTCTCTCGCCAAATGATAATTCCAGGTAATAGTTTTTGGGGAGCGGAAATTTGTAAATACTTCTACATCATACTACAGAGATGCTAGTTACAAAAATAAGTTGTAAAAAGCAAATAAAAATCTCCACGTAGCCCGATAAGAATGTATGACATAATTAGTCAGCGCTTGAACGGCGAGAGGCGTGGGTTCAAATCCCGTTATGTTCAAATTTTCATAAGTTTTCTAAACAAAGTATATGATATTTCGTTTAACATCGTCATAATTAAAGTACGAAAGTACCCGGCGGAGATGTGAGGGACTGAAATATGTTAATGAGATCGGAGTGTAATAGCATTAGTTTGCCTCTGCTTGCCCTGCTATGTAAGAGATACTAGTATAGCGGGAAACTAAAATAGTCGTCAAAATTCAGAAGCTATAAATTGTAAAGAAATATATAAAATTTTATAGAAAGCACAAAATAGACATATTATTATTTTCATATGAATTTTTGAATACTTAATCACTAAGTATTTGAGAATGATTTCAAAATTTATAGAAAAATTACATTTTCGCTACAGTTATTTTTTTTATTGTTTTGATTAATAAGGTATGAGTACCAATTATAATTAAAATACGCAAGTAGTCAAGAAACAGCTTGGCCTAGCCGGTACAGGATGTAAATAGATTAATATTTTTCAAGCGGTATCATAAATACTATGCAGAGCGTATAACTTACAAGTTTTACTAGAATTATACTAACTTCTTATTATCCACAGCATTGGTTTGCGATCGTGTCGTTATGTTAAATGCCACAACGTTAACACAATAACCCACATGGGTAAAGTTAATATTGGAAAATTGCTTCTAAACATAAAGTAGGCTGTCATCAGTGCTAATTTCGTCTCTATATCTGTATTTATGGTAATGGTCCTCAATTCAAATCAAATTTATTTATACGTTTATTGTAAAATACTAGCTACTGTTTCGAGGTTTTGTCCACTTGAGCTGTACAATTATAAATTTACTCATCAGAATCAATGTCGTTTTCTAATAACTTTATCATTTTAAAGACAACATAAGACTACTTGTTACACTAAAGTTTTAGCCAATTCCATGAAATAATTATTTTAATGAACAAAATATTTCTATTGCTTAAAAAAGATATATTGTAATAGTAATAGACATTAAAAAATATTTTGAAATATAACAATTACTAAATGTTAATGCCAAAAAAAATCGATTAAGCCGTTTCTGAGATTAACGTGCATAATTTTTTTTTTAATTTCTTATGCTATAGATGCTGTTACACTACGTTGAGGTTTATATGAGCTAATTTTAGATATCCTTATTGTCATATCTACGTTTTTCTATCATATAACAAGTACAGAGCTTGGACTGGAATGTGCACCAACAGTCGTACACAACTATGTGTTCATGTTTTGTATGCTCACGAATGCCGACGGGTCGCCGTTTATTTTGTCCCCGGGAGTATGATACCTACTACACCTATTTAATATATTCCATCTCTATTGAAAACCTTATCTTGTTTCATCATAAATAATTAAATTGTATTTTTTTAATTAGGAAAAATTTAATTATAACATATGAATGGAGAATTCAAATATTAATAAAACATTTCAAAATTACAAATATGGATTCCGAGTAGTGTGTACATCATTCAAATAAAAATTTAATTTTCGCAATCTATGCGGGTGTTCTCTCAGCATTAACACCTATAATGATTCATATTTCACATAAAGATATATTTAATTCGATACAGATATAGATTATATTAAGTTAATAATAAATAAAAGAAGACTATAATCTAGCGGTAACACATAATGAACATTACGGTAAACGCAAAAAAAAGTTTAAAATAACAATATCAACTTGCAGTGATAATGCAACACAGTAAGAATAGCCCCTCACTAATTCTAAAAGATTAAAAAGCTGAGAAACAATTTAGCCGTTTCTGACACTGTACCGCGCTATCGGGCTTCATCTTATTGCTTTACTGTCACAGAGACGTACCGGCTCATTATACTTCCAATGACTTACATTCTGACTCCCAGCCGAAGCCTTCGGCGCTAGCTTGTAATTATTTTAGTTTAGATGCGAGTAATTGAATCCGATTCAAATAAAAACAGACTGTGATTTGCCGTGCGCGATGTAATTTAAGATTTTCATCTCGCAGATAAGTGGCTAAATGAGAATTACGCGAATCCACACATTAACTTTCACTAGTGTATCGTTCCGAACTTGGCCTTAAATCCTCTTTGGGAAACCGCAGGAAGTGAGACTAAAAAAAACGCCTGCCAGTCTCACGTTTCATATTGTTTTTATTGTACCACTAACGTTATTAAGTAGCAATAGCGCGCATATAGAAACTATAATTTTTGTTTGTATCATGCTTGGTATCTTTTTAATGTTTTATTTTTATGATCTCGGACTGGTGTTGGATTTGATTTCGATTTGTATGATTGTTGGGTGTGAAATGACGCGTTTTGGAATTTTGTATTGAATGATTTTTTGCCAAGATTCATTTTATATATGTATAGTTTATTAGAAAGTGTTTCTATATATAGTATAATTATTTTTCTTTATGAACGAATCATAGGTGTTAACAAATTCTTACAATTTAAAACATAACTATTTGTAAAGGCAGGCACCGTAGGAAAAATATTGTCATTCTTTAAATAACTCCGTTCCCCACTCGGCGGAAAGTGGGGTACGGAGTGTCTTAACACTAGGTTTCTTCTGCCTACATTATTTAAAGAATAAAAAAATCAGCTTCACGCTGTATCTGCTATATGCGGAATACAGCGTGAAGCTGTTTTTTTTTATTCTTTAAATAACGCCCAAGATGCTTGTAAAGTGTGGAACCCAACATACCAGTAACTAAAAAAAACCAAGACTAAAATTTTTTAAATACACTTTCCTACTAATTACGAATACCTTATTTTGATAATTTGAATTGAATGAATACCTTACTTTAGTTACCCATGTATAAGAATATAAAACAACCAACACCTGGGCTGTTGATCTCGTAGTCATGGGTCGTGGGCTACCGTTAATACCGTTTAGAATATTTGGTATGTTATTCATATGCAAAAATGTAAGAGATTTTATTCTTAATCAAAATAATAAAAAAAAATCCTTAATTTCAAGAAAGTTATTCCTATAAGCATTGTGAACATTTAACATGAAATAATTTAAATGTTAATGGCTTTTTGCTTTTTACCCGAGTACACGATATAAATGAGGGTAATGTGTTCATCAGTAAATGTATATATGTTTGTTCTTATGTGGAGTTGAAAAGGCCGAACAGATCATTCTTATGTGAATTGATTGAATTGATTCGTCTTAAACTTTTAACTTTGCGAATGTCGTAAAAAACTTGACAATAACTAAAATTCACAACAGCTACAAGACGACGACGAGACGCCATATTGTTAAAATAAAAAAAATCGACGAACTATTGCAATTGATATGACTAGCGGTCGACTAGGATTTAAAGATGAACTTTAGGTTTATTTTATCATTTTAAAAAATCTGATTACATAAAAGATTGAAAAGAAAAAGAAAATAAGCCCAATAGAAAGTTTCCAATTTTGTTAACGGTAATACAGAACCATTACATAATTGAATAAAATAATTGTATAATAATCGGGACCTATTTTTCAGTAAATCACTCGTAAATCTTTCAATATTATTTTTGACTATTATTTTCTTCCTTTCCTTTCATAGTTATTATTATTCATAATTAATAAAATTTTTTAGTAACCAAGCGAATTTAGAACATTCTGGATTTGCTTATAGTCATCTCTTTTAATTTGTTTTTTGTTTAAACAAATCAGACTAAAAACTATTTTACGCAGCTTAAAAACAATATATTCTTTGAAATTTCAGAATTAAAAATACAACTTCGTATTTGTTTTCTTAATCTGAATTACAAAAACAAAAGAAATTTTAAAATGATGGTATAAATATTTTATCCGTTTCCAGAACCCATAAATAAGAATAGATACTAACATAATGTACTGTATAATTTAGAATCATGCAAATTACACAACGTTTTCCTTTAAAGGTATTTCTTACTAGATAAATTCGATTCGAGCAATTGCCTCAGATGCACTGATCATAAAGCCTAATTAGGTCTATTTTTATCCATCATACTAGTTGGATACTTCTAAGGAATGTCGCGGTCGCTGCCGTGTTTCAGCGTCGATAGCAAATCTGGATGACATTCGCCGATCCCATATCCTGTACCTTATTCAGGGCTTTACCTCTAGATAGCAAATTGCAGTGTTCAGCTTAGGGCGCTTTATTGAAAATTCGATCTATCTGTTACAGTGGATCTTATAAGATTAACAAATATACGAGCTATGCGTTCGATCGAAGATCCAAAGTTGTGTAGGTTCCGCGCTGGCTGGAGTCCGTTATCCGGCGTCAGGTTACGGCCACGTCTATAAAAGGCGGCTGCATCTTCTCCACCGTTTCATTCTGTTTGAGACGCCCCGGTTGCGTGCCCCCGTGTGCGCTGTCTCACTAGCCTGTCTCACTCGGCAGTGTCGGTTTCGCGAGCTTTGCCTTTCTCACTTACTACTACTGTTAGATATAGGCTTAAGTGCTCGAGTTGAAGACTCTATAATATATAATAGAACTCTATTGCGTGTATTTACTTGAACTTGCTCTTGTTATTGGTGTCCATCCGTGACGTTTCAACAGGTACGTTTTGTGGTTTACTATTAGAATTAAGTTAATCTTGTATGAACTGTATTAGTATTTTAAGTATTTTTTTTACATTCATCAAAAAGATGTTTTTGAAATAGAAAAGAGAAAAGAATTAGAAATTTATATATGTGTAGGTATATATTCTTATAATTATTGTTGATAATACATATTAATTCGATAATTTTATTTAATTTTGTCTTAAAGATTTAATTATTATATTTAAAATAAATATTTCTACGACTTCCAGAGCATAAAAGATGATATTATGACGTTCTTCATAACTTAAAAGCACATTACTATAATAATTGTACAAGTATTGACTTTTAGTCTCACTATTTATAATAAATAAAGTACATTAACGACATGGTACTTTAGTTTTATTTTAGATAACTATAATTTCTCTTACTTTAATAAAAATTTTATAAAGCTTATTCGCACGACGCAGTCGGCTCTACCCGGATAAGTAAACGTACATTATTGGGACGAAGATGGTAAAATGATTACTGTCATTAAAGGAGAATTACGTGACGGGCTCGCCATTACATCCACTCTGGACTGTTATGCTGCCACGCTATTGTTGATTATTGTGTTTCAGTAATAATAGAAAATGGCTTTGGGATTTTTCTTAGAGAAAGTAAAAGTTCTTTCATTATTTTTATGGTAAAATCATAATTTAGATATATTTATGTGTACTGTCGTTAGGGCTAGGTTGACCTGTTTGTCCAGTGGTGTTTAAACGATTAAGCCAGAAAGAGATTTTTATTTATTCTTTGTCTTATCATTAGTATGTTGTAGTATTTTAGTACTTTTTTGATTCTGACTCACAATTTGATATATTATTGTTACATAAATAATTATATATTTAAATTATTTATTTGTTGTCTGCATTTTGTAATTATAAATATTATAATTTTAAATAATTTAGTGCGGCGTTAAGTTGCGTTAATCAATACGAAAGGTCTCTAAAATGAGGAAAAAATGATAAAAAAAGACAAAAGAATGATAAAAAATTTCTAATTGCCTTCTCAAAATAAATTATGAAAATAAAATATAAATTGGATGCGGGAACTTCAATTAACAAAATCCTTATGACCTCGTTTATGTATAAAATATAAATGTACGTTCCTCTATTCGGATTAGACATAATATTAAGATATTATGTATAAATTAACAAATGGCGAAAAAAATGAAAGAGTTACTTTATAAAAAGGCATCTAATGTTATATAAAAGACTCCAGGTGCCTGAGACGTTGCAGAACTACATTATATGTATTTTTATTGCTAGTAATAATAGACGGAAAAGAAATTAATAAGGACCTGTCCTTCCCAACAGGTTTAAAACAAGTTAGAAAGAACGCGTATTATTTTAAAAAAAATATCGTGGACAAGGGTGTCCATAGGTCCTACGTATTTTATTTAAGTTGCAAAAGTAACAATATGTTTGTTAAATTACTAAGTGTGAAATATCATATTAAAAATGTTAAAAAAGATATTAGTAATAATTAGTAAATTTTATTTTTAAAGCTAATCCTAATACATCCTATTGATAAATTCTGAGCAGAATATATTATATTATTTGTATGAATGTGGATTAAAAGGCGATCAAAATAAACCGTTCATTGCCCCCGCGAGGTATGTCAAAGACAGCAGTCATATGCGTGAACACAAAGAGTCATAACCTGTTGGTTTTTTGCACAGAAGTACAGGTGACCTTGACCGTATGTAGAGTACGTCAAAATCACATATCGGCCCAGTTTTGAATAATAATATAATATATTTATTATAGACTAGCATATTTTTTATTATATAGTATAATATAGTATATTTTAGTAAAATTTTAAATTGAGACATTTAAAGACACGATAAATAGCTTCAATATATAACTAAATAAATTTTTGTGTGAGATAAGGGATTACCGATGTTTTAATGAAACAAGATTAATTAATTTTTAAATATTTGAGTATTTATTTTAAATTTCGTTTTCTTCTAGACCCTACATATAGAGCGATGCATTTTACACTAAATCATTTAACGTAAACTTATAATTTGAAGTACGTATTAGTCATCTTGGAACTCGTAAAACGAATAATAACATACCATTTACATAGAGACGTAAAGCTTCACATACGTATATACACTTTGGTACATTTCCCTTGCTTTAGAAGTCCTTTTCTCGTACAGCTTCGCTTCACAGTATGTTTATAGTATGATTGATTGCCTTTACTATGGTGCAATTTTCAGCAGCCACATCTGAGGTACTTGACAAGTTGAATGTCACCCGCCACCGTAATTTATTGCTTCTTGTTACTGATCTTTATACCTTGGTTAAGTTAAAATTACCTTTAAGCGTCTTTGCAGTGTTGTTGTTAGATGTGATTTGGATGCATATATTTTAAATAAGCATTTTTTATATTAGTTTGATGGTGTATCCCGCGCAGCTGAGTAGGCAGAGGGAACCTGGTGTTAAGTCACTCCGTTCAATATTTTCCATCGAATTCTGGAGGTATCCCGTGTTAAGTGGCGGAATTTGATACCGCGCTTTAACTCAACCCTGTGCCCCGACTAGCCCTTATTAGAATTTATTCGATATCTTTTTATCACATATTTTACATTTATAGTACCGCACAAAGCCACAGAAAAAAATTACGCTGTAGTTTTCACTTTTACTGTAATCTAAAAGCATCACGTAATAGATGACAGAAAATTTATAAAAGCATAACGTGCCAAATTTAAATAAACTCTATTTACAAATATTGTAAGCTTTTCATTCAAAATGCTTTAGTTGCTAATTGTTGATATTTTTTTATTTTAATGTGTTTTGTTCATTGTATTAGCATGAATATTAGGTGGACTGTAACAAATTCTTTTGTCACTACACAACACTAATGTTTCTGCTGTTGCGATACAAAACATTAGTGAAAGTTATATTTTTGTCGTTTTGTCAAATGTAAATACCGCTATAACTTATAAGGTAAACACGTAATAGATGACAGAAAATTTATAATTGCACTAACTGGCGTAAGCGTGAGGCTGTAAACGCGATAGGCTGTGGGTTCGATTTCCACTCAAGGAAATGAATTATTTAGTATTTTCATTCGCCTGGTATCGAGGCAAAGTACGGCATTGAGTTCCGTCCCTCAACATGCATCCAATTCGATGGAAAATGGGGAACGGAAATGTCTTAATGGGACCAAAGTGTCTTTACACTACGTTTCGATGGTCCCTCTGCTTAACACTGTACAGGATATAGCTTGAAGATAAAAACAAGCAAACTTCAGTAATAATCCATGTAAAAACTCTATAATATAATGAGGTTGGATCTGTTTTATACCATTACGGCGTTAGGGTTCCAATTTCATTACAATTCTAAGCAATGCAGCTTTATATCCTTTTGATACTTTTTATAACATACTAATATTATAAATGTGAATGTAAGTTTGTTTGTTACGCTTTACGTTACACACCAAAACTACTCAACTGATTAATTTGCAACTTAGTACGCATATTCTTAGAGGTATTAGAAAGGACATAGGATATTTTTTAGTAACAAAATATTTTTAAAAATATTATCCTTTGTCTACAAACTTTATGAGCAAAGCCGCACTTGAGTCTCTAGTATAATATTTTTAAACTTCCTTTATTAAATGGGAGTTATTCAAATATTCAATATATTTTTCATATAAAATTAAATTTAAGAATTTTAAAATCATAACTTAGACATTTGATTTGACATCTACCTATGTTTCTGGTATCTGACCATGCGCTTCGTCACGAACTCAACGGCCCACGCTCACGAGACGCGAAGTATTGTATCGCACAAACGAAAACGGCGGAATTTCAAAAATTTTCGTCTAACTGTTCATTGTTGGACACGCGGCCGCGATAGGAAATGTATAATGAAACATACATATATGACAACACTATATCGATTTCTTTACTCAAATCAAATAAGTAAAACTTTTTATATCTGTATTAGAATAAAACTGTTCGAAGTTTCCTTTTTCCTGTAAGTACATGTAGATAGTTAAAATTTTATATGTATTCATAAGGATAATATATAGGACTAATGTAATATAATATATTGATTAGTCATTTCAGTTGGTGAAGTTATTTACAACGAGGTAGTTTTATAACGAAGAAAATATGCAATTCAATTGCTTTATTATACAATACACTCTTCTTGCAGATTGAAATGGTTCGAAATTACAGTAATTTATTCCTTCTCGTATTCTATGGTTTACGGTGGTAGGCTTCATTTTTCTGTAAACTTATGTATATCATTTTTAGAAGCTAGCTTCTGCAAATGAACGCTAGCAATTCTTTTTGATGATAAAATTATATAGCTTATTTGATGATTTGATTGGAATAAGTACGGTGTAATCTTAGGTTATATACATTAATAGTAGTTTTTTTTTAAAGTTAGATACGCTACTTCTACTTTTAATTGATATATTTCTCAGATTTAATTTACACTTTAGTTATATATATCTTTTTATTTAAATTTATTGATATATTTATTCTCATATCAAATTGCATACAAATTTTGTACATAGACATATTACTTTTTGAAAGTAATTTAATAAAAAATTCTATAAATAAATTATTAACGTCTGCACATTAATTTAAAATAGGATTAGGTATGTGTGTCAGCTTGACAGCATTATCTCTGTATGTCAACACGTATAAATCTAGACATTTACAGTTTTTCATTTAAAATACTTTGATATATATTTAAAAGTAATAAAAATATAATAATAGAAATAGAATAAACAGAGTAATTCTAGATACGATGATGGCGGATAGCTCTATATAAATATTGTCAAGTGGGTTATTGATGTGGACAGATTATAAATACCGTACGTGTAACATTTTCTGCAGTGTTTTTCTAGAAAAAGAGGCGATGATAAAACAAATCATCAATAATTATATGTAAATATGACAAAAAGGTTAATTGATGAATATGAAAAAATTTTTTTTTTAAATATTAAAAGTTCCATTACAAAAAAAGCTTCATTTTCTTAAAAGTGGGCAGGGCAGGTTTAAGCAGTCGAGTTATCTTTTTTAAATATATTTACTTATTTGAAACTTTTTATTGTTTTTTTAAGGAGAACCTACACACCTTCGGCGCTTTTTTATTTTGACAATATGACGTTTGTCTAATAGCACTCGCAAGGTTTAAACGATTCGATTTACGTAGCAATCATCGAAATTGGTCAAACCATTTGGTCTCTACTACGCCACATATGAACAAACACATGTATATATACATAGATTGGCAACACACATTACCCTCCTTTGCATCGCGCAGTCGACAAAAAATTTACCAGCATACATTACCAACACTCAATATAATGAAGTTTTATATTAAAAATATTTTTAATTTTTTTTGTAGGTTTGAATTTAAGGATAAATAATAACTAATTAAATACGTGCCTAATAATAAGCCTTATATTTTCTTCTCACAGTTAAATATATTTTTTTTCCAATATCTCCTTGCAAGGCTATACTTATCGTTTAAAACAAGCAACTTACGGAATTGCGAAGGTTGTGGGTCGAGCTGGCACTGCCGGCAGAGAGGGCACTGGGTCGAGGGAAAGTAGTGGGGACGTACGGTGCATACCACAATTACATCCGCGCGTTATGTTGTATTCAGATTAAGGTCGCTCTCCAATAACACGGTGCAACGAGATTTAAACGTCGCTACTGTACATATATAAATTTTTATCCTTTTTGCAATAATAATAATATAGTAGTTATATAGAACAGCAAAGTTATTTAGAAATTAAATTATTTTGACTTAACTTATCCCTAGCGGAGTAGTCAAAGAGAAAGGAGCGCCAAACGCTAAGATCTCTACATACCTCTTTCGCCTCGTCAACTGCTATCAACCTTTTCATACATGCCCTCCAGGGGTGTCCTCATGCTACAAAAAAAGTAAAAATTTTATAGCAGAAATAATCAATTGTAAAGGTACACGTAGGTATTTTGACGAAAAAATATGAATCTGAAAGTATAGGGGTAATGTATTTCTTAGAGTGCGTAAAGCATTTGTGCGAAGTCGTCCTAACGACATGATGACAGAACATCTAATACTAAATAACACATGTTAACATCTTCATAAAATGATGAATAGGCGTGTCAAACAATAACATAGGAATGCTTACAATAGCCTACGATGTAGACCGCTCTCACCTGAAAGGCCTAAGCAATCATAGGTATAGAGAATAATAGACTCACTACACAGTTGTAAGCCCACTTTACAGAATAGATTATAGTTTGTACGAACTTTGTGAACTTAAATTTTTATGCTTGTATACTGAGTTGACTTTTTCAAAAACATAAATATTTATTTCTTACTGTGAGCGTTTGTACTGTATCATTGAATCTGTAGTAAATATTACGTTAAAAATATTAAATGGTTGTGAATATGATATACGTAAAAGAAAATATTTTTCCATTCACAAATTATAAAAGTCGTTATCAATATAAAAAGTTATTAAGCTCCATTTTAAAAAGAGATCGAACCATTCGTTACCATTTTCTCACTGGTTCTATAATTCACACTTTTTTATACTTGATGGTATCAGATTCCGAAGCAATTTACTATTATGGAAGGGCTGGCTTCCTAGTAATCAGTGTATTTTTCTATATTTAGAATATATATATAATATTGTAAAAGTTCCTTTTTACTTAAATTAGTCTTATACTTAAAATAATTTTTAAGCCTTCCGGTAAACTCAATAGCAGCAGAGTGGTATTATAACTAAGAAAATTTGATATCAATATATTAAAAAAACATTTTTTACCATATATTTAGATTTTTTTAACCATATATTTAGTTCACAAAGAGCGGCGTTGAGTTCTGCCACTTAACACGCAAAGCCTCCAGAATTCGGCAGAAAATGGGGAACGGAATGTTTTAAAACTAGGTTCCCTCTGTCTACCCTACTGTGCTCGGGATACAGCGTGAAGCTGATGATTTAGATTTTCTTTATATTTTTATTCCACGGTAATCAGCCGGCAAAAGTGGTATCTATTAAAATAAAACCAGCATTCTAAGTAAGGAAGTGTGACGCTACGGTTGCATAGCAGGCGGTGACGCGTAACGTAGCCTGAGAATAGTGTCTGTAGAGTATAAGATGGAATATAGCTTTTATGTGGAAAGTTATAAGAACCAACGAGGTTGTTCCGTGTGCCCTCTGCTCCTAGCTCTGGCCAACTTGTTGGTAGAGCATGACCAACTTGACCGCCCTCCTACTATTACTACTTTATAGGAAGCTTTTTAATTATGCACCAGATGAAGAATCTTTTATTTACGTTTTCTTGGTTCGCTTTTTTTTTTGAATGTATGATTTAGATTAATCTTTATTACGGAAATTTGAGGTGAATATCGTTTTTGCGTTGGTCGTATAAATATATTTTTTTCTATTATATAAATATTAAACAACATTAATAGCTTACTTTTAATTATATCACTTGCGTTAAGACAATATTAAAAATAAATTAAAAATAATTATCAGTAACAAAGTACTACTTCCAAGTTCTGTTTAAGTGTGTATTCATGGAGTCGAACTCTTTTTAAATGATGTTCAATTGTTAGCCATATCGATAATGATTCGATCGAGAATGATTTAGAAGAGTAGTAAATCTAAAAGAGAAAAAAAGTGCTTTCGTTTATATGCACTCCATTATCGTAATATATTATGTTGTCAATATAAAACTTCAGTACAATAACTTGGCTTGTATTCAATACGTTGTTGTGCCATTGATTGCTTTGACATTAAAATAATATATAAAAACTTTTTTTATACATTGTAAACGATCCTAGAACTAGTTTGAGCAGAACATATCGACAGATAATTCTCACTCAATGAACACAGATATTATAATAGACTTTTTTCTTTTTGCTTACATTTCTTCCTTGTAATATGAAACTATGTGGTTGTGAGACCGCATTTAGTTTTTTATATTTATGAGAACATTGTACTGTGTTCATATCTCTAATAAACATAATAACAAATTTTTATTATCATTAATTAATTTAAGGCCAGTCGTGGCGCAGGGGCTCAAAGTGTGACTGTAAAACCGACTGGTTGTGGGTTCGATCCACACTCGAGGAGATGAAATATTTAATTAAATTTATATTTCCATTTCTTCGCTCTGGTGTCGAGGCAAAGCGTGGCGTTGAGTTCTGCTACTCAACACGCAATGTTTCCAGAATTCGGCGGAAAATGGGGAACGGAGTGTATTAATAGTAGGTTCCCTCTGCCTAGCCTGCTGTGTGCGGGATACAGCGTGAAACTGATTAAATTTAATTTGATTTTATAAGCGTTCTCTTATGTATTCATTTAATATAGTTAATTTATTATAGCTCAAACTTTTCAATATATTTTTTTTACTTTAAAATAAGCTATTTTCTTTATAGAAGATGAGTTACAAAGATTTAAAGACAATATTATATCACAGCCTCTATGTACAGTTAAGGTTATTTATTGTCGAAGTTTTTTTTTACTGTATTATTAATTTTAAGGTAAATTATATTTTGAAAGTACAATAATTATCTACACAATAAAATTTAATAAGTTAATAATAATAGTTTTTATACCGATGCGAGCATACGAATTTAAATTTGACGTAACATCCTTAATTTGAAACGCTTAATCGTAGCGACATAGAGTCTTATCACCGTATTAATATACAAACTTTGGATTTTAAATTAATTTGATCACGTACACAGATTTGTATCTATTATATAATAAAAGGAACGGCCTTTATTAGTTTTAACTTTATGATGTTGTGCGAGTGGCAACGTGAGCGGGGTGCTGTTGCGGTAGAGTCGATGACCTCAGGATGTTTCCACTCCTGATAAATCCTATTGCTGAGTAACAAGCCTTGTCATCTGCAATTACAAACGTTAGAAGTGTTAAATAGTACTTTAAATTATATTTAAAAGTAAAATATCCATCGGTATATCGGTTCAAATCTATAATACTCTAATCAAATATAAAATGTGTTTATTGAATATATTGAGGCCTTCGTTGTTGCAGAGGCGTAAGGGTGTGACTGTAACGCGACGGTTGTGGGTTCGATCTACATCTATTATTATTTATTAATGTTTTTATTTCTTCGTTCTAGTACCACAGCAAACCCGGCATTGACTTTCGCCACTCAATACGCAATGCCTCGAAAAACTCGGCGGAAAGTGGGGAATAGAGTGTTTTAACACTAGCTTTTCTCTAGTTACCCAATGAGCTTTAGCAACCTGTTTTTTAAGATAAATATATGAAAATTATTTAAAAATATATTTAATAAGTAATACACACGATGTCCGTCACTCCAATACCAGAATGATAGTAATTTATGTTAACTAATAGTTTATACTTAATCATCCGTTAGAGACAGAGGCAGGTCATTACAGTTTTGTTTATATTATAAGCTTAGACTCTAAGAAAAGCAATAGCTGCTATATAGAAAAGGGGCTATAAAAAGATCCAACGACGTCTCGTACCGAATGAGAGAGACATTAGCCTTTAAAACAACTATGGACACTTTCCAGAATCTATTTAACTTAATATAAATTTAATGATTAGAAAATTTATTTTAAGTCAGTTAGGTGTAATGGGTTAAAACTTTCTTATGTTTAATAAATAATAAGCATGAATTCGACTACACTGAAGTTAATTGTGTTTTAAATAAGCTTTACGGTCTTATATTATATGAAAATGTTAAGTTTGTTGTTTTAAAAGTTATCTCCATACAAAAGACATCAACGATAGACTTTTATTAGAAAAATTACCTTAAGTATTTTTTTTAACTTTATTAAATATATAATTATATATTAATGGTCACTTGTACGATAGTTTAAGCAATAAATTTATATATATACATATGTATATATATAAAAAACTTATTCGTCGGCCATATTGCCAATTACATAAGACGTGCCTGTAATATAGAGTGTTAAAATATAATTCGATAACAATGGTGCTAAGATGACGCAACGATAAAACCGTAATCATTTAAATTTTTTGTCCTCTCCTCGTGGACAGTCAACTAATTCGTAATTACAAGAGTTAAATAGACGATAGCGTATCGCAGTGACGAATGTTCGCAGGAATTCTAACGGGTTTTTCTTAAATAAAATTGACGTATGACGAAAATTAGGACAATTTGAATAAATATTAAATAGTAAATTTTAAGTGTAGGTATTTTTTTTTATTTAGGTACTTTTTAATTTGCTTATAAGTAGTTAATTGAAATTTTATAAGATATATTAATTTTTATTTTTTCGAGGTAAGCTTCAGCGTTCAGTTATGTCATTCAAAACGCCTCTAGAATTTCGAATATAGTGGAGAACGGAAGTGTCTTTCATAATGGGAACAGAATATCTTAACACTAGGATACCAGATTGCCTGCCTGCTATGTGCGGAATACAATGTGAAGCTAAAAAATAATATAAATAGAAATGATGTCGTTGTAACGTATTTTAAACGGCTTTGTCTGTAGCTTTAATTCCAATTTAGCTTAATTATAAAAGCAATTGGATGATATCTTGATCAAATAGTGTTGCAAATAACTAACATTTATCAGTAAATTATATTTCTATTCTTACAAAATGCGACGATATTTAAGATGGCCAACTGAATTTTAACAATCTTTTAATTAATGTATCTATATAATAAGTGAAAAAAAACTCAATTTATTTAATTAATCTATGATAAATCTTAATTTTAGAGCCAATTTTACTAATTTAATATATATTTACATGAAGGTTTGCCTATACAATTTTTTGTAATAGCTTCAATTCAAGAAAATGTATCTACATTTTCTTTGATGTCATATTTGTTTTTTGACGCTTATAACAAGGTGATAATAATCAATTTTGATTTACTATAGTCAGTAAGTACTAATTTGTACCTATTAACTTAACAGCCACTACTAATGTCACATATTGAATTTAATATCCTATTACTTTTCTTAAACATCTAGTATTCTCCAATTATTCATTCCGTTGAGAATGTCTTATTTAAAATTTAATAAATCAAATAAATAAATAAATAAATCAGGTTCACGCTGTATCCTGCACATAACAGGATAGGCAGAGGGAACCTAGTGTTAAGACACACCGTTTCCCACTTTCCACCAAGATCTGGAGGCATTGCGTGTTGTTTGGCGAAACTCAACGCCGCGCTTTACCTTGACACCAGAGCAAAGAAATGAAAACATAAATATAAATAAATATTTTATTTCCTCCAGTGTTGATCGAACTCACAACCAGTCGATTTTACACTTTGTGCCCCTGCGCTACGTCTGGTCTCAACCTCTATACTCCTAGTATTCTCCAATTATTCATTCAGTTTTCTTTGAGAATGTGTTATTTAAAATTATTCTTCAAATAATAATTTCAACTAGCCCCAGTCTAAGATATGTTAATCGTGATCATAACTTGCATCTAATTACAATAATTGCTGTGACTCGTATATAAAGTCGTCGTTTATTATCTCAATTCCCATACTTTTACAATAACAAGAGCACATTTCTTAGTAGCTAGTATTGATATGGGAATGTTATATAATTGATGTCTAACTGTGCTTCAATATTGAGTAGGTATTAATGGAAAATTATAATTATATACTGAATAAGATTTTTTAAACTATTATGCTTTTAGCTTTTTGACATTATTACGTATATTTTCCGTAAGCTTCACGCTGTATTCCGCACGCAGCAGGATATGTAGATGAAACCTAGTGTTAAGACACTAAGTTCCTCATTTTCTTTCGAATTCTGAGGTCGTTGCGTGTTGATTGGCAGAACAGAGCAAAGAAATAAAAATATTAAATATTTCACTATGTCAAATAGGAATCGAATCCACAACCTCGGTTACCAGAACGGACTTTAATATTAAATAGAGCTTAAGTAATTTATTTACATTTTATTTCTTTATACTGTCATTAGCTAATATAGTATTTATATTTGTATTTTCTTTACAAAATATTTATTTATATTTTCCTTGGCGAAGTTCAACAAACGACTATGTTGATATAGATAATTATTCACAACGAGTGGTTACGGTTGATACGTAATTGACGTAATAAAAACAGGTTTCATTCTTAAGTCATAGAATCGTAAAACACAAGTGTACGTAACTGAAGTGTGGCGCATTTTAAATAATAAAAATGATAATAACCATAAGGTTATTATCATTTTTATTATTTTTATTTGAACTTGGCTGGTAAAATTACTCGTTATTTTAAAGAGGTTAGTATTCTACATAGGAAAAACCACCTCTAAGCCAATAAAGAGTAGAGTATAATTATTTTTACTTCCACAGCACATTATAATATATTGTATAAAATATACAATAATACAATTAATTATGTTATATATTATTTTAATGTCGTTGCGTAATTTTAATGCACACGCGTGTGACTGTAAACACGGGTTGTGGGTTCGATTCCACACCCGACAAAAAGTTTTTTTTTATATTTTTCGAGGCATAACGCGGAGTTGAGTTGCGTTGAGAATTCGGAAAGTGGAAAGCTGATAATCTTAACACTAGACTCCCTATCTTCCCATAAAATAATCTTTTTATTTCTCTACATTTATAAAGCGAAGACTTTACTAATTGAGTAGTTCTCACTTAGTCTGCCTCATTGTCTACAGAAACTGTGTAGTTAATGAGATAGAGAAAGATAAAGATGTTCCATTTATAAAAACACAGTGACACTTGTCAGTTGCCGTTCACGACTTCACTTGTCGTCGATGCCTTGTGGTTATTTTTATTTCTAAAGGTCTTTGATTGCTTCTATATAATACTATTTTTTTTTGCATATATGTGAATATACTATTGTAAATCAATGTAGATTATGTTTCATTAATTCTATATAAGAATATATATGGACGTAAAAGAAATTAATATTCTAATCTAAACCTTAGGTGATTTATTAAATATTGTCTAATAGTTAATTAGAAATGGTATATTTTTTATTTAAACAGTTCTAAATAATTGTAGAGTTTTGAAATATGTAATATAAGATTTTTAAATCCTCCAACTTACATACGTATGTAAATTTTAAATTTGGCTATTTTTTAAAGCTAAAAAAAACTAAAATTTAAAAAAAAAATGTTAATTATTGTTGTATATTTGATACAATATATTATAATGTGTTGTAGAAGTAAAAATAATTATACTGTACTCCTTATTGGCTTAGAGGCGATTTTTCCTGATTTTTTTTTACTGCTAATTTTGTGGTTTTCCGTGGCCTAGTATACTTTAAGTGCTTTAAACTGTTCGTATTTGTCAATTTGAAGACAATTTGGTGCTTGGTCCGTTATGTCTATTGTTTTGTTGTGTAGATTCGGTTTTATCGATTAGTTCCATGTAGGTGTCAATTACAAAGTTTGAATTTGTTGTGAATAAATATATTTTATTAAAATTTTTATTTTGTTACCATAAATATTGTGAGGTCAGTCGTGGGGCAGGGGCAAGTATGATTCTCGAGCTCGAGGTAAGGAAATATTTAATATTTTCCTTTGTTCGCTCTGGTGTCGAGGCAAAGCCCGGCGTTGAGTTCCACCACTGAACATTCATGCCTGCAAAATTTGGCGGAAAATAGGAATGCGAAGTATCTTAAAACTAGATTCCCTTTGCTCTCCTCCTTGCTGTGTGCTGGATATAGCGTGAAGCTGATTTTTATAAATGTTATGAATTTCACATGCTGGAAAAATGATTAGGTAATACAACTTTGGCCTAGTAATTCAAATTGCCTTGTATGCCTTACCTGTATTATGAATTTTACCTATTTACTCAGCTTGTTTACTTTACAATATACACTTAGAAAGGTTAATAACCCAGTTTTCCTTTCTCATGTATTGTTTGTCTTTCATTCAACGATTTATTCTCATGTAGCGGGCTTTGCATAATCTCCGTTACATTATGGAAAAATACATAAAGAAAAAAATAGTTTATAATAGAAATAGAATATTTAGGGCGATATGATTTTTTTTTATTTTATAATAATCTAAAATAATATTCGATCTACTCGTACGAGTTAAATTATATTGTCTGTTCTGTTTTCTAAGGTTTTATGTAGATATATATTATTGGTTAGACGACTCGGGAGAGTCGCGGGAGTCTTAGGAAGAGCGGAATGTGCGCGCAAGGTCATTGCGCCCTGCGCGGTCATGCACGTACCCCTCCCGACGGCATCCCCCTCGCCCCCGCACCCTGCCGCATACACAAACCACCATAAACACATCACCACACTCACACCACTACCACATTGTCTAGCTCGATCAGCTGCAGGATAAAAGCGAACTAGCGAAAAGCCGATAGGAAACGTTTTAATGCGAAGTATCTTTTTATTTTTACCTATCACGACCGCCGCCGGTGGTTGGGCTCGCTCTAATCCCATTTTCTAAGGTAGAGAGCGAAAAGGCCGGATCCTTGATTTATTTACAATGCTCGCCTTAACGACTGTTTCACTGAGGCTTATGCGTCGGGATCGCTTTATGTTCGGTACCATTAAACGCTAAAGATTGATAGTCGGATATTATGCTCCACTAATGTTCCGTACAACTTTCACATTTTGCTCTTAAGTATCCTTAAAATGACAATATATATATATATATATATATATATATATATATATATATATATATATATATATATATATATATATATATATATATATATATATATATATATATATATATATATATATATATATATATATATATATATATATATATATATATATATATATATATGATTTGCGTTAAAGAAATACAGTTTACTGTGTTTATAGTATAATAAAATTTTTTTAGTGATTTGCATGTGATTATCTGTTATCGTATAATGAAATCAGTATATATTTAAATTCGTACCGTTATTTGTTTATTTTTATTGTAAAATCAAATAACATATGTATAATGCCCGTATGAATTTGCAAATATTATATTTTTTTTATAGATTGCTACTGACCTTAGTAACTATTGTTAGTGATGGTTAAATTTTGCATGTGTTAATTTTTTAAAATTAAATATAAAGCCTAAAAAGACTATCAATAAAGAAATAATGTGGCAACACTATATTTCTCGAATTGGGTTCATATACAGATATTTAAAATCTTTAATTATATATAATTATAGCTATAGCTAATGAATTTTGAATTATTTTAGTTGCGGGAAACGGAGTGTCTTAACACTAGGTTCCCTCTGCCTACCCTGCTGTGTGTAGAATACAGCGTGATTAAAAAAATATATACATTTTATGTGATCATACAATATTTCGAAATAACTCTACTTACATTTATTTTATAATAATATATATTGAGAGATGATTTATATATAAAGTAAACTTGTTCATGTCTGCAAAATTGAACTGCATATTGAAGCAATAGAAAGTAGATCTTTATTGACTTTTGCGCCAGAGAAAATCAAACATGCTCTACTTTTAATTCGAATACGGCTTAAATAGTCTACGATTGCTCAACGCTTTGTTGTAACAGTTGAAGTACTTTAATGTGCATATGCCCATTCCGTAAGAGAAAGTTTTCATTTTATAATTGAGACAGAAATTAATGTTGAAACTTATCGAAATTCTATTAATGATTAATTATTTAATCAATTTTAATATGTGAAAGTATGATTATTCGTGATTATTAATATCACGTTTCCACCTATTTGTCACTACATAACTGTGTATTAAACAGTGTCACATAGAAGGAAAGTGTGCTGTTAGTTTAAGTGTAAATGTGTACTTTATATATATTTTTATTTTTTATTGTTAAATATATATTTTTATGAAAACCGTTCGTCATACGATTATTAAGTATGTAAAAGAAAATATAACGATTTCTGTTAACATTTTCTACATTAATAATTAAGTGTACATGGTGAATCCAGTAAAAAAATTTTAAAGAAATAAAATTAAATGTATTTTTTTCTCTGTTTATTTAGGCTATTCGTTCTATGTTAAAAGATCAGGAAGACGTTCTTTGAATCTTTTTACATTTCAAAATAGTTATAATAGTCAAACCATAAAAAACAGTTCCTGTGCGTGACAGTATTCTCTGTCTGTGAACGACGTTGAACTTTGCCCTCGCTTGTTTCGCGAGTTTAGATATTCGCTTTACAGCTCGACCAGTTAGCTGTCCGGACATAGACATTATAAGACGAAATTGTCTACTATCATTTCTCTCTCGTTTAGTCACGTAGAATTGTAATAAAATGTTCTCACGTACTCTTGTATATATATGTTGGCTTGACACTATGTATTTTTTTGTATATTTTACAAATTTTGTTGTTGAATGCCAATGTCTGGTCTAGTTGCCTGGGACACAGGGTGTAATCCAGAGAAAGTGCTCTCTAACTCGTGCTCTGGATTCGAAACAATTCAGATTCGAAGAGAGAGATAGAGTCAGCATCAGATTTCGGGAACCTACGACATAATGGAAAAAGCAATGCTTGGACATTCGTATAAAATTAAAATTAATTGGCATATTGGACAAATGGCAGTGCGCAGGACACATAGCGAGGGCCTAACTAATGGCCGTTAAGGTGGAAATATTGGTGAAAAGGCGGATCGAAGATTATCTAGATTTATATAGATATAGACTATCGTCGTGAAGAGCCTCGGGACAGGCTAGCATTCAGCAATGGGTGTTAAAAATGGCTATGATAATGACATTTTAATAGAATTCATAAGATTCGTCAATACGACAAACGCTAAGTCCAATTGTCATATTCAAAATATTCTTTTGTTATTATTAGCCTTATTTCAAAAATAAATTTGTAATAAATTAAAATTAGAAATATATTAAATATAAATATTTATATAAGCCAAAAAGAAAATGAAATAAGAATCTTGAAATGATTTATAACGAGTCATGCCCATTATGAACATCGGGTGGGCGGTGCGCGTAGCTTCCATCATGATTAATCGCGATCGAATTTGCACTTGTATGCTGTTGTTGAGCACGATAGATGATTTGACTTTTGATTACTAGTGAAAGTAAACATTGAAATAACTTTATTTTGTTTTTAAGAAGAACTTTTATACATATGTTTGTAGATATGCGTGGCCATTTCGTGACGCAGGATTATAAGCATGCGACTGTAAAGCTGCAAGTTGTGGGTTCGATTCCCACTCGAGGGAATTGACAATTTGATATTTTCATTTCTTCGCTCTGGTAACGAGGCAAAGCTGGCGTCGAGTTCCACCACTCAATAACGCAATGCTCAAAGAATTACATGAAACTAGGAAGCGTGTCTTAAAATTAGACCCCCTCTATCTACCCTGCTACTTACTACAAACTAAAAAAAATATAAATAATTTTTGCGAGAATATATTACATTATAATTAATATAAGATTTTCTCCTTCAATTCTATGAGTATGTTTGATACTATTTTAAATGTAATTCATAATGCAAAATATTTTACAGTTATCTTTAAACAATAGATATAGCTACCGTAGTGATTTTGATTTCGTAATTATTTCACTGATAATGTCTATCTCGTTGTCATGAATTCTCACGCACATTAATAGCGCACGAATTACGGCATCTTCAGTAAAAATACATTTTCTAAGTTCGTTAACATCTACTATAAACTTCTTTATAGTAAAAAGTGTAGACTTGTTTGTTTTTTTAACTTCTGCTTTCCGTCCCCACTTTCTGCTCAATTTTGGAAATAATGAATATTTAGAGCAGTAATTTAACGCCACGAATTAGTATCGAAGTATCATAGTAGTAAGATTTCTTTATTTCTCTGATTTTTCACTTTGAAAACGAATTTCTTTTAAGATTTTATCCAAATAATACACATACGTACGTACGTCACAAGATGTAACTCCAAAATGATGTATATATATCATCAACATTAAGAAAAAAAAATCATCCTCTATTTTATTGTTATAATATGTTAAGAGGACATAAAACACTTTATACGCCCCCAAGAAAACCCTAACCCATTTATCAAGTGTCAGTGCTATCGGTACCTAGACCTTAAGCCACGTGTTAAGTACTGACAGCAACAAGAAGCACCTCTGCATTCCAAGCCACGCCACAAGATAAACACGCGAGCTCATTGTGTAAAATAAATAAATTCAACACAATGCGAAAACGGGCTCTAAATAATTCTATGGTTATTCTGAACTTGTTGTGTTGTTTTGTATGTTACAGTACGGTCAACAAGTCGTGGCCGCTCTGAAGTTAGATTATATAAACTAGTGCAGCAAATTGCGCATCGAGAAGATAATATTCAAAAGTAAGAAGTATCGTAAAATCAAATCTGCAAATCCTCTACAGCTAACTTCAGAGCGGCCACGACTAGTTGACCGTACTACAATTTATCAATTCTTACATAAAAAGAGGGTTCCTCGGGCGTCCCTTTTATGCAAGTGATTTGTATTTGTATTGCAATAATATGTATTTTTTTTTTATTTGTATGGAGATTTTATAAAACTCGTTATAAAATAGCGGGATATATCGAATAAGTTACTTGAAAAAACCAACCTAGTTTTCATATATAATTGGGTCAGACGCAACCTGCCTCATTCACATTGTCTCGCGGTAACGCTGTACCGTTATCTTTTGGCTCATTGGGACGCGAAGTGTGACTTTTGTAGGGATTAACCAAACAGAAATACACTATCGACATTGATATATTAAACGTTAGTTCACATTGGTAACAGTTACAAATCAATTTATTTATTTAATAATTTATATAATATTTTTTTTATATATGAGGCCAGTCGTGGCGCAGTGGTACGAGGTGTGACTGCAAAATCGACTGGTTGTGGGTTCGATCCCCACTCGAGGAGATGAAATATTTACTTAAATTTATATTTCCATTTTCTTCGCTCTGATGTAGATGCTACGCGCGGTGTTGAGTTCTGTCACTCAACACGCAATGCCTCCAGAATTCGACAGAAAGTGGGGAACGGACTGTCTTAACATCAGGTTCCCTCTGCCTACCCTGCTGTGTGCGGGATACAGCTTGAAGTTGATTTATTTATTTAAGAATTTATCACACCAACATGATTAAACACAAAAAGAAAACAGAACACACAGGTGTTCCCTTCCAGGCAACTCCTCAGAAAAAAGACTTTAATTACTAATATTCACTTAAGTTAAATAAATTAATTAATACCATAATTTTATATGGCTATTAAACAATAATCGTCAAGTAAATTGACCATAAGCGGTTTTATCTCGATGCACTTTGATCTCGGAAATTATCAAACGCGTAGTGTTAGAAATGTATGAATGCAATCTCTATATAGAGGCAATCGAGTGTCTTCTTTGTGTAACACAAAGAATTTACACGGCTGACATACATTAGAATATTTATTACAACTATCTTTAGTATTAGTATTAGAGGCCAGTCGTGGCGCAGGAGCACAAAGTGTGACTGTAAAATCAACTGGTTGTGGGTTCGATCCCCACTGGAGATGTTTATGTAAAATTTATATTTTTATTTTTTCGCTCTGGTGTCGAGGCAAAGCGTGGCGTTGAGCTCTGTCTACGCAATGCCTCCAGAATACGGCGGAAAGTGGAGAACGGAGATTTATTTTTTTTATTTTTTTAGCAATAGTACATATAGGGTGCCATTATGGGTAATCTTTTTATAGTTGACACCGATAATTTTTGTGAATTGATTGATATCTATTACTTTTATAATTTGGTATCGTAAAAGTAATTAAACGATTAATAATAAAGTAAAATATATTATTTTCACAATTTTTTATTTTACGTTTGTCTAAAAGAAAAATCGTTTGGAATAAGTCAATTTTTATATTTTGCCAATAGCTTCTTAGTGATAGAATTAGTATATTTAAATTTCACGACATTCAGAAAATTCAGAAATCCATTTTCATCAATACTTCTTAATATTTTAACAAAAGCCAATAAAAGATTAGATTTTATTTTTGTATTTCATAGAAAATTTTAAATAAAAGGTGTACAAAATATAAAACTTAAAAGCAATAATAGCAAATGATATTTAAGGATATATTTATTATCCCATCAACCGAATGGCCGTGACCGCTACCGTTCGGTGTGCCACTGACCGCCGCCAGCCGACACACTACCATTGTGAGCACTCGCGACTGACGGTCACGGTCTGTAATTGGGGAGTGATTTATCAATATAGGCTTATATGGATATTTTTTATTTATTACTCTAAAAAGTTAAGAGAGGTCAAGGTTTTATTAAAATGTTGTTATAACTTCTCCTTCTTCATTTATAATATACATATATTGTAATCTATTTGAATTTAAGAAAAAAATATTACGTCACAATATTAATGCGTAGGTATTGATAAAAAAATATATTATAGAAATGCTAGTCTCTAATTTTAGGCAATTTGATCGAAAATAAACGGTCATTGTAAGTTCTATAACAAAAGAATTCGATGAGACGCTAATTGTAGGTAGATTTGACCTTTTAGCTTGTACGATTTAGCTTTAAAATATCATGTATTTTTCAAGCAATTATTTTATTGTAAGTATTATCTTAGGTTACGAATGAGGCCATTCATGGTGCAGGGGCACAGGCGTGCGACTGTAGCTATAAGCGTGATAAGTTGTGGGTTCGATTTTTCTTCGTTCTGGTAACTAGTCAAAGGGCGGAGTTCAGTTCTGCCACTCAACACGAAATATCTCTAGAACTCAGCGGAAAGCGGGAAATGGAAGTGTCTTAAAAACACAGAGTGTCTTTAAACTAGCCTGCAGGATATAGAGTAAAGCCAAAACTATTAATAATAAAAAAAATCCTTAATTATAATTTTCACAGCTTACAAAAAGCTATCACTGATTCGTAACGCAGAAAGTCTTTAGTAACATTTACCAAATAGCTTCGAAGTTGGTTTTACCGTTAAATTGGGTAATTTGAAAGCGCACCTACACGGTGCGGTGGTTGCATATACGTTACGGCGTTTCTGTGTTTGTAAGGAACGTCGTGACATAACTGTGAAATTGTAATTATTATTTAACTTTACTTAGATTACTTAATAGAACGAAATGACATTTTTCCAAATTGACTTCCCATTGTACGAAGTGATATTGAGCAAGGGAGCAAGAAATAAAATGACGTAGACTCTATCTCTAGATCTGTCATAGATTGAGGCCGTCTTGCAGGCTGACAAGGGCGTGACTGTAACCCGGCGGTTGTGGGTTCGAACCCTCCTTTTTTCGCTTTGATATCAAGTCAAAAGCTTGGAGTTGGGTGCTGTCGCTCAACACGAAATGCCGGTACATCAAAAAATTCCACGGAAAGTGGGGAAAGGAATGTCTTAACAGGTTCCCTCTGACTACCCTGGTTGTGTGCGTTTTTTTTCTTTATAGATTTGTATTTATACCATTGTTAAATACAATATTAGTAACCGGATCCATTACAGTTCCTGAGATCTAGCACCTCTAAACATCACACGATTTAAAAATAGTTTATACATATACCTAACACTTTTATGGTATCTCCATTAACGATTGTGCACTATATAACTGTTACTATCACCATATGTGTATTATGCGAGACAAGTCATACTCGTTAATTGCGCTTTAATATTACGACGGTGACACGCCCTAGTTCATTCTTACCCTAACGGTATGTGAATCTGCTAGAGTCGTTTATTTCGTAATATATGTTAGGTACTCGGTTCCGCATTGTTTACATTCGGTTAACTATGTTATATTGTCTAACCGTCACATTAAAGATTAATTTATTATGTTTTACTCATTATTAATGTAATTTTTTTAATTTGAAATTTAATTTGGCATTTATTGTTATCAGCACAAAATGAACAGGAGAATTGAAATTTACTGAGAATCTTTATCTTTTAGATTATATGTTTCATAATCTAAGACAAAAAATTATATGTTAAAAACGATTTAAGCATATTCTGAAAGTACGTGTACGTGACTATGATACATTATCTTTTTTAAAAATAATTTCTTTTATACATTTAGGGAGAGTAGTAAGCATACATTTTTGAATTTACAAAACAAAGAAAATAGATTGTTTATGATTTGGATCAAAGGTTCCAAATGGGAGGATATTGCGGTTAAGACGGTGATACGTTTTACGATTGTGAGAAGTAACTGTTTCTTATACTTATCCTTACATTAAAGTAGAGTAAGATAAGATAAGATAGAATTAGTTTAGAGAATACAGGAAAATATGATCATTTAATTATCATTACGACATTTAAGAAATATTTGTTTCAGTGTTTTAAACATCGAACTTCTACATATCTATACTTTTATTCTGTAAAAGCTATATTTAGTTAAAATAGTTTTTTTACAACAACTTTACCAATAAAAATCTATAGGCAGTGGATACATATTTTATTTAAGAAATTATTTTAAAACAACTGTAGTTTTATAGTCAATTAAAATTTTTATAACAATACTGTTAAATATATTCTTAATAACACCGATTAAAAGAGATTACGTTGCATTTTATGAAAGTGCTTGCACTCTACTTAAGAGTTTATTATCAGTTTATTGAATGAGTTAAGCCGGGCAGACATGGGCGCTGGGTTAGGGGTGACTGATTGGTCTGGGCCCTCCACAGAAGGGTCCTATGCACATCCCAGAATTTTTTGTTATAAAAAAATTGCCTTTAAAACTTAAAAAAATCTGTTGAGGTCTGTCTTGACGCAGGGTACAAGCATGTTATTGTAAACGCGAATGATTGTGGGTTCGATCCCCACACGAGGGAATGAAATATTAAATATTTTCATTGTTTCGATCTGATGTCGAGGCAAAGCGCGGCGTTAAGTTCCATCACTCAACACGCAATGCCTCCAGAATTAAGCGTAAAGTAGGGGGAGCGGAGTGTCTCAAATACTAAGCTCCTTGTGCCTTGCTTCATTCAGGATACAGCATGAAGATGAAAAAGAATTATATTATTCTTGATATAGATGAAGGTCAAGATACACAACCAACAAGGAAAGCTGTGACACAAATTTTCATTATTTTTTTGCATTGCAATATCGCTTTCACTATTCTTTTTGTGATCCGTCGAATGATCATCCGTAAACGTGAAAGTAAGGCGATTGTCGTATTCTTTATATCGAGTACAGCTGGAATCATTCTTTATACATGTTTAATGAATCGAAAAGCTTTCGATTGGTTTTATAATGTTCTACGAGAATGGGCGTATGTAGAGAATGAGAGTGACAAATGAGATGTTTTCTAATCTTTAGCTTTGAACAGATTATGTATGTTAGTGTAAACGTTAGTTTTTTTTAAATTTTATTTCAACTTCACGCTGTCTCCCACACATAGCAGAGAAAGCAGAGGGAACCTTGTTATGTTCCTTTCTCCAAGACGCTCAATTCTCCATTTTCCAACGATTTCTGGAGGCAATGCGTGTTGAGTGGCGGAAACTATAAACTGTCGCGTTTACAGTCAAACTTGTTTGTATATATATCATATATTATCATATATTAATATCATAATTTACAAAAATATGAAATTTTATGACAACTCTTAATAAGTGGTAACTATAAGATAATAATCTTCTAAGATGCTTAAAGAAAGGCTATCATTATCGATTAGTGAATCTGATAATATTCATTTCAAAGGCCATGTCAGGTCTCTTATTGCTGACCGACTTTCGTTTTTATTTCTTTATTATCTTCTCCATACTATTGTGTTTTTATATTTGAATAGAATGTAATTTTTTCAAGTTTCATATCAAACAAAGATAAAGCAGAATTGTTTTTTGCTTTGTGTATTTAGACATAATAAACTATAAGGTTTTTAGTGCGGGTTAATGTGTACGTAGCATTGAATGTCTTGAAATAAATTTTAAATTTAAATAAAGTTACGTTCTTAACGCACGTCTTAATGGTCAGAGCGACTGGTCAGTTTCCAAGAGGTGCGGGTTCGTGTACCGCTACGTAATTTTTATACGTTTTCTAAATAAATAATATAAGTTATCAATATAAACTAACTACATTTTTTAATTAATTTATGTATTCGGAGGAATAAAATATTTCATGCTTTTATTTATTCGCTCTGATAACGAGCCAAATTATTCGGTGGAAAGCGGGGAACTTAAGTGTCTTATAGGAACGGAGTGGCTTAACATCAAATTTCCAGGTACTCTGTGACTTCACTGCTATGTGAGATATACAGCGTAAACGAAAAAGAAATATCTAGAATTCTAAACAATTTACTACATATAATATTCTTATAATGTATTTAAAAAAAGCATAGTTGAAAATAATATTTTTTCATTTATTTGTTACAGGTACATACAACATGAGGAACAAAGTATTTGATCTGACGAGGCTAGCTCTGCTTTTGCTACAGTCATCATACGTTCTCAGTAAGTTTTCCATATTAAATCTAAATTATATTTATGAAGTTCTAAAATTGAGACCAATTGTATCGATAGGTGTGGGTTCGATTCCCATTTGAAGAAATTAAAATATTTAATATATTCATTTCTCATCTCTGGTCTGGTAACGAGGCAAAGGTGCGATTGACAGACATAGAGTTCCGCCAAGTGGGGGACGGAAGTGTCTTATTAGGAACTGTGTTCCTTAACTTTACATTTAAGGTGTTTCATCTCTTTACCCTGATATGTGAAGGGTACGCGTGAAATAAAAAGAAACGTACTATTAATAAAAACTGTTATTATGGAAATTGTTATGTTAGAGATATCATCTTTCAGCAGTTAATAGCTACAACAATCAATATTATCATTAATAAATATAAAAAAATAAACGTACCGTACGTTTGTACGTCACTTAACACACAATACACGAGAGAGCAAACGGCAGGGAGCTATTTGCTAGCACTTCATTGTCAATGTGTGTAGCGTAATTGTTTAGACAATACTATTGCACTCGAATCGGTGCTAGCCTTGTATTCCCAGAGAAACTTCCGTAAGTAGCCGTTATGTGCTCCTCATAGTGTATGCTCTTCGTATTGTATGGGGTTATGTATTTACGTATTCTGAGAACGTATTTAAATGATTATAGTAATCTTGTTCTACATTCGGTTTTATATGGAAATTGAGTATGGTGTATTCTGGTAATTACGCATAGAGGGTAACGATTACCGTAAAGCACCAAACATAGGAGTATTTTGTGCTATGACAACATTCCAATAGGTATCTAAAAGGGAGAATCCCTTGAGATACCTTTATTTCGTGTAGTAGACACAAAATACTGCTGTTTTTGGTGCGTTATTATTAGAAACAAACGCTTTTCGAAAATGCTCTAATGCACCTTATATATTATTTATTTTTTGGGTTGTTGTTTCTACTATTCTTTTGTTGTTACAACGAAGTATCGTTGAGTTTAAGTTATATTTTTTAAAGAAAATATATTTTCTCTTAGGTCGACTGGCATTTGAAAAGTTAACAGATGTCGACTTTGCGGGCACAGCGTACTATACCGTACGCAACTTGTCATTGTATGAGTGTCACGGGTGGTGCCGAGAGGAGCCGGACTGTCAAGCCGCCGTTTTCAGGTTTGTCTATTTTTTTTGTTTTTATCAGTTTCACGCTGTATCCCGCACACAGCAGGGTAGGCAGAGGGGGCTCAGTGTTAAGACACTCCACTCCTAATTTTTTCGTTTCGACACCCGAGCGAAGAAATGGAAATATATATTTAAATAAATATTTTATTTCCTCGAGTGGGGATCGAACACACAACCAGCCGATTTTACAATCACATTTTGTGCCCCTGCGCCACGACTGGCCTCAATTAAATTTGTTAACATAAATCTTTATCTAAAATCCTGTAATTGAATATAATAAGTTTTTTTTTATTGAATTTACCAACCTCAATTAACGTTCATAAATATTTTTGTTTGTCAGTTAAAAAAATAAACGACAGCCCGATAAAATTGTAATTATTTTAACGATTGCTTGAAAGTTGGACTCTAATCAGGTACATGACTTGTCGTTCTGTGACTGATCACAAACAACTAGTAACGTATCGTAAATATCGCAGATCACGCTTAACCCAAATGTCTCAGATAAGATCCGACTGACGCGAAGATTCACTAATCGTCAGTTATCTGAGGAAATCACATCTAATGGCATGACCGTTTGTGTTAGTGTCAAATGTGTGTCAGTCTGCCAGTCCGACCAAATCTCAAGTACTTGAAGCGTTCCAATGATACGGTGCTGGCTTGTAACAATGTAATTCACGTCGCCACAAACCGTGTAAAAGCGGAAACCAACACTCGCTCCAAATTGGATAACAGTAAAAGTGTTCGCATACGTATGTACGTTCAATAGAATATTGCCATTGAACCATTTGCATTTCATGTCTATTGGCGGTTTGAGCTCATATTCAATTTAATATTATTATATGATTTTCTAACGGATATTGAATGGTTGGGAAAGTTGATAAAGAAGGTAGGAAGTGCCTATGTATGTAAAAAATCTATAAAAATAAATGAAAATTTATATAAATACATAAAATTCCGATGCGATATTTGATTTGTGAATGATTAAAATGGGGCTCTATTACATACAGCGTGAAATTGAAAGAAAAGTTAAAGTTTAGTCTTAGTCTTTAGTAAAAATAAATTGAAATACGCTAATCCATCTATGTCGTTTATTGCTATATTTTTATCTGATTAAAATATATGCAGTACAGTGGATTTCGTTAGATATACAACAGTTATCCGCAGCATCCCACAAAATCGATCTTAACGGTATCAAAAATAAAACCAATTCAAGTGGATATTCAATTCAATTAAGCGACCAATCTATCCACTTCTAATTTGGCATTGTGCTAATACAGCGTATCTCAAATCAATCTGTCCAAAGAAAAAGCGATCCGACAATAGAATAAGAGGAAGGCGATATTAACAATTGGTAACTGTTCCCCACGGTGCCACCGTTCCGGGCCTTGTACGATGGTAACGAGCCGATCGTTGTTAGAATAACGCACTCTCCACGTTATCTCACACGTTATAATGAACTTTAACAGTTGTTAGTGGGTAAGAAATGTTTTTTATGAGGCGCATCCGTGGCGCGGAGGCATAAAGTGTGACTGTAAACACGATAGGTTGTGGGTTCGATTCCCACTCCAGGGAAGGAAAAATTTAATAGTTTCATTTCTTCGCTCTATTTAAGAAGAGGCGAACTGCGGCGTTGAGTTTCGCCACTCAAAACGCAATGCCAATAGAATTCAGCGAAAAATGGGGAACGGAGTGTTTTTACATTAACTTGTCTCTGCTTACCCCGCTGTGCGGGATACAGAGTATCTACATACATTCATTGCGTTTAAATTCTTCATTTAAAAAATAAATTGCATGTTGATTTCTAAAATAGATATTGGATTCATTTTATTTTTTATTACATTTACATTTAAATTCCATTCCATTACAACAATGCCTTTTCTAATCTAAAGGAAAATTGATATAAGTTATACTGTATTATTTTTAAGGATCGTGACCTGCTGTGCATTTCGCTGTCAGGGTTGATAGCATCAGAAAGATGTACGTGGTCAGATTTTATTGATTTACTTTATATCTGATCGAAATTTGTGCCGTTATTACATGATGTGGGCAACAATTTTTGTGTTATAGTATATAAATAGCTTAAGCTAGAACAGTACAAGGAGCAATAAAGATTATTTTATACTCATAAATAATATTAAGATGTATTCAATATTTTCAATTCCTCGCTCTGGTTACAAGACAATGCACGGTGTTGAATTCCGCCACTCAACTACGTGTTGAGTGGCGGAATTCAACGCCTCAAGAATTTGGCGGAAAGTCAGGAGCAAAAATGTCTTAGCACTAGGTTCCCAGGTTTCCTCTGCCTACGCTAACGCTTAAAACACAAAAATGTATTCAAGTACCTTTTTCCTTTAATAAATTTTAAAACAATCGATAAAAATTAAACACGAGAGACTTGATCAATAAGTCATTTATTACAGGAAACCGGTCATTAATATACTTTCAAATCAAAATATATCGAGGTATTTAAACAGTAAGATAAAATACACAGATACGAGCCAGCTACTTACTTTACTTACAGTTTCACCCGTTCGTCTTTGATTGATGCTGTGCTTGGTGCGCGTTCTGGCGCCGGTAATGATAGGTGATTTAATACATCTCTTTAGACTTGACTGACGACTGACTGTCTTTTATTAGTATGGATTAAGTACAGTTTTATTTGCATAGAACAAAATAAAGTATACGTAAATTTAAATATTTAAATTATTTAATTTAATAGAATTACAATTTTTGTTTGTCATTTTGTTTTATTTATTTATTTATATATTTGTGTTTTATATACTTATTTACAAGAGTCTAAAAATGTTATAATTTATATGTAAAATTAAATTAAATTAAATCAGCTTCACGCTGTATCCCGCACACAGCATAGTAGGCCGAGGGAACCTAGTGTTAAGACACTCCGTTCCCCACTTTCTGCCGAATTCTGGAGGCATTGCGTGTTGAGTGGCAGTGGAACAATTAGAAATATACATTTTAGTAAATATTTCATCTCCTCGAGTGGGGATCGAACCCTCGACCAGTCGATTTTACAGTCACACCTCGTCCGCTGCGCCACGACTGGCCTTATATATATATTTTTAAATAGATAAATTATAAATCAAAATAAAAGGATTGTGCTTTTGCTATGTTTGCATAATAATAATAACAATAACTAATTTCCAGAAATAATATATCTATACAAAGTCGTACAGCCAGCAACAAAAATTTTAAGATTGATAGTACACACCTGGTATTAGCGGAAAAATTTATATTCAAAACATTTTTTCTCTTTTTTTGCAAAATATATATTTTTTTGATGAAAGAACATAAATTATTCTGTATGTTTATATAATTATTTGTATTAAAGCCGTAGTAGCTCAGCGGCACAAGGGTGTGTGACCAAAGTGTGAATGTGACTGAATTATTATTTAATAATATTTCTCCATAATTCGGCAGAAAGTGAGGAACAGAATGTCTTAACGCTAGGTTTCCTCTGCCTACCCTGCTGTGTGCGGGATACAGCGTGAAACTGTTTTTTATTTAATATTTCCATTTTTTCGCCCTGGCACCAAATTAAACCGCGGCGTTGAGTTCTGCCACTCCACACTTAATACCTTAAAAATTCGTCGGAAATTGGAGAACAAAATGTCTCTACACTAAGTTCCCTCTGCGTACACAGCTATATGCGGGATTGAGCGTGAACCTGAAAAAAAAATATGAATGTTGAGTAAGCATACTGTTAGTAGAATAAGATTTATTAAGCTTGTTTCGAAATCAAAACGATATTGAGTATCATTAGTCTAAGTTGTTTGTGCATTAATCAAATTTCCACTGACACGTGAGTATTTTGTCTATACATCATCAAACTTGTTAATTTTATATGATTTATAATTGACAAAGAATAAGAAGCTACGTGAAGAATTTACTTTCTTAACATTCAAGTACACACAGCGTACAGCGGTAAAACATACTTTAGAATCGCGATTTTAATAACTTAATTCCCGTTTATGATGTTCAGGAAATATTTAATAACGTATTCCTCAATTATTATTGCCGCCGTTATTTTCAATAACCGTTATTTGATTAAAAAAAATATAACTTATAATTGCTTGTAATGCTAATGAGTACGAGAATGTTTTTTTTATGAAATTAATGAAATTATCCAAATTTAGCACACACTAATGTTATATAGATTTTTTTATCAGCTTAAAGCCGCATATAGTAGGGTAGGCGGAGGGAACCCAGTGTCAAAACACTCCGTTCCCCCCTTTTTGCTGAATTTTTCCAGGCAATGCGTGTTCCGTGGCGGAATTTAATGCCAGCGCATTTGCCTTGGTGTCAGAGCGAAGAAATGAAAATATTAATAAACAACAATTCATTCCGTCGAGCGGTGATCGAACCCACAACAGTCACATACTGTCACACTCTTAAGCGTCATGACGGGCTTGTGAAGAATTTCTATGTGATATGACGAAAGTGATATACTACATCGATTTAATTTATTCGAGTTAAGTAATATGTTAGAAACATGCTATTTCCCATGTTGGTTTACATTAATTACGATAGCAATGAATAATACTCATGTATGGTAACATAATGGTTTAGGTCGTTCTTCTTAGGCTCTTAGATATAAATGAATAAGCTTCACGCTGTATCCCGCACACAGCAGGCAGAGGGAACCTAGTGTTAAGACACTCCGCTCCCCAGTTAATTCCGTATTTTTCGAGACATAGCATTCTGAGAGGTGATATTTAACGCTAGGCTTTTGCCTTGGTAAAAGAGCGAAGAAATGAAAATATTAATAACTGCCTTGTGCCCTTGCACAACTACGGGTTTGTAGCGAATTTCTATGTTATAAATGTATATATATATATATATATATATATATATATATATATATATATATATATATATACGTATATATATATATATATATAGATTTAATTTATCCGAGTTAAGTAATACGTCAGAAACATGCTATTTCCCGTTTTGGCTCGTTTTAGTTACGATAGCAATTAAACGACAATATTTATATCCCTGGATAGAGATAGATTTGCTTTAAATATGGATCAGATCGGTCCTGTTAGGCTCTTAGATATAAAATAACAAAATATCAGGTTGGAACGGTAAACAGCCCGTTATGCACTCTGTAAGTGTAACGCGCGATCTGGTGTCATTAAGATGAATGCAACGCATTAACGTATAGCCTTTTAGTGAGAACAAATTATATTTGTATCTAATAAAATAGAATTTTACAATTTTAAAATTATTAATTTTATTGTATTATGTTTGTTCGAGGGCTTAAAATTTTATTTCTTAATTTTTGGCTTTGTAAATAAGAAGTGTTTTTGATTTTAAATATTATTTATTAAAATAAAATAAATAAAATAAATCAGCTTCACGCTGTATCCCGCACACAGCAGGGTACACACTCACACTCTGTTCCCCACTTTTTGCCGAATTCTGGAGGCATTGCATGTTGAGTGGCAGAACTCAACGCCGCGCTTAGCCTCGACACCAGAGCAAAGAAATGGAAATATAAATTTAAGTAAATATTTCATCTCGTCGAGTGGGAATCCAACCCACAACCAGTGTGTTTTACAGTCACACTTCGTACCACTGCGCCATGACTGGCCTCATATTATTTATTAATAATGTTAAAAACCATAGATATACCTAATAATAAATATTGACTTAAAAATATACTATTGATGTCTATTCAAGCAATCTTATTTTTTTAATGAATTACTAGTTTTATTTTTTAATAAATATCTATATTAAAACAAAGAAATTGCTATCTAAAAAAAATATTATTGAAAATTTTACTAGTTTACTACAATTTCTGTTGGTTTATTTTTCAATATGATGACCGTTCCACTGCGGTAGCCGGTCCCACTTCCCGGTGCATTGCTCTCTATCTCGTCTAGTAAATGTTAAATGGCACTCTTCTAAATTATATCTTTTACAATCCAGAGATAAATTTCATATAATTTCTGCACTTAGACGTTCTTGGCTGTTTTAGATACGTCTTATAAAAGTTCGTATAAATGAAAAAAAATTTAGGTTTACTATTTTCCTGAAGCATATTGAAAATTTATCTTATTTTATAATATTTTTGTTTTAGTTTCGTCCTCAATCCTCTGACTCCAGTCCAAGAAACGCGTTGCCTGCTGCAAAATGATACACAGGCTAACAACCCTATGGCCATACCACAGGTACGTATTATTTGGAATCAACTTCCATTATTACTGTTTTGTAAATTATCTATAAAACGTCAAATATTAAATTAAAACCCACAAATTAAAAACATTATTTCATCATTTTTAAATAATTTACTGAATATTTTTTTTTATTTTATACGATACATTACTCCGGTTATTTATTTTTTTCCGTTTGATCAAAATATTGCACGTAGACCATATTTAGATCGCGTTTTCGCCTTAACTATTGTAAATATTTTAATTATTTTATCAATTTATATTATAGGAGCAGCACCTATTTTTGAGATATACAAATAGTGGGGATACCACTTTGTTTTAAATTTAAGAATCCTTCTACTAAAACAGATTATGTTTTAAAATGACTACAGTTTAGATCTAGACATCCATTAGTTTATATAAGAAGCATGTATATATACAAAAAAATATTGTTGATTTTGCTCGTGTAATAGCGAAAACCGCACTAAAATTCGTTGCGCAGCTTGCAAGCTCAAAGTGTAGGTACATTGCGTTGATGGGGACTTAATTTTATACTATGAAAAGATTATATAAGTAATTTTTTAATAATCGCTTATTATAACGTGCCCATTTTAGATTACATACTATGATAGACTATGAACCCATACAGTATATTGTATATAATATACTTTATGCCCACAGATACGGCAGTTCATGCCAATTAGCCGCTGTTGCTATGAACTAAGATTATATTAACAATTCAGATTAAATCGGTTAACAAGGTTTAGGATCCCGGAAAGGCTTTGCCTCTGTTAAAGAACTATACGTGGTACATTTATATTCATTCTAAGCCATCCAAGTTCATTTCTATGCGTTTCTTGCTGCTGATAAATCTGGGGCACGCTGGCTGGTAATTTGCTCAAGTAATATGTAAATATTTCTCAGTTGATCAAACAACCAGAGGCCAGTCGTGGCTAGTAAATGTGATAGGTTCGATTCCCATTCGAGGAAATGAAATGTTTCATATTTTCATTTCCCCGCTTTGGTGTCGAGGCAACAGCGCGGCGTTGAGTTTTACACCAATCCTCCAGTCCAACATCCAATACCTCCAGAATTCGGCAGAAAGTGAGGAGTGGAGTGTTTGAACACTAGGCTCCCTCTACTTACCTCTGTGGGACATAGCGTGAAGCTGATAAAGTATCGAAGATCCATATACTAATCTACATAATATATTTAAGATGTCTTTAAATTGTGCAAAGTGCAAGTAAATATTTCCACTTGAATAATGACTTCAATTTCATTTTGTAATTTAATCGTATACGACAAAAAAAACATGTTGTTCATATAATAGTCCGTGTTTTTACCCAAGTTAATGTAAAACTCATTAACATCAGCTATACTATTTCAAATTGCTGTAAAAAATAGCGAACACACTTTCAGAACTAATGAGAGCGGCCCGCCAGTAAATCCTATGTTTAGTGATGCATCTCGACGTATTACATGTTTTGCTTATTTTATAGCTAGCTTTAAAAAAAAGCGGAGAAATACGCGTGGGCACAGGTTTTATTACGTGTCGTGGGTAACTTACGAAGCAGGTTTTTGCATTGATGTAAGATAAGTTAAATATATGAAACAATAAGCCTAGATACAGTCTTTTTGTTTATTTAGCTTCGCGTATCCATCTAGGCATAGGGAGTTTAGTGTCAAGACGCTCCGCTCCTCACCTTCTGCCGTATGGCGGAATTAAACACCGCGTTTTGCTATGATGCTAGAGCGAAAAATTAAAAACTTAAGTGGGAATCGAACTCACAAACTGTCGCGTTTACAGTCACACGCTTGTGCCCCAAGACTTGCCTCAGCCTCATAAATATATCGAAATATACTCTGTGAAGATGTTCTGTGATTTGTTACCGTTTTTTTGTACAGACAGAAATAAGGGAATAATAAATATTTACATACTACTATTGTTACAGCGGTCGGTGAACACTTACTATATGGTGAAGCTGCAAGTGAGATCAGAAAACTTATGCTTGAGGCCTTGGGCATTTGAAAGAGTTCCCGGCAAAGCGCTCCGAGGGTTCGACAACAGTATAATATATACCTCTACTAAAGAGGCCTGCCTTGCTTCTTGTCTCAGTGAGGTAATATATCCAATTACTTGAAATTATTTTGATATTAATATCGATATGTATCGATTTACATTTATTTTAACTCTTTATAACCTTTCCGATATATCTTTTCAATTTATATTTTATGTGTCCGTACTACTTAGATAGATAAAGGGAAATGATACGGGTTTTATTAGGAACGGGGGACCAAGCGACGGGCAACTTTGTAAGTTTATGGAAAATCGATTGTAACTTTATGGGACCGCTTTAGTGCAACGAACTAACCCATTGTTTGCTTGTTTAATAAAATATTTTATGTTGAAAGAATTAGAATGAACAATTTAGTATAAAAGATAAAGTAAGTTAAGGGTCCAATACGTCTTTAAACAAGATACTGGACAAAAATGCTTACCCACATTTATATTATTTACAGAAAAAGAGTACAAAATACAATTTATTGCTCACGCTGTGAACCCTTTTCCACTTGACAGATTTGGTCCCGGACTACAATAAGATAAAGATTTTTAAAATTATAAGCTTTTAATCTGTTTTATTTTTTATATACGGCAACAGAAAAAATTCGCATGCCGGTCCGCTGAGTACGAGTACGGGAGCATGAGGTGCTCGCTAAGTGATTCTGATAGGAGGACCTCTCAGCATATTGCGCCACTCGTGGACACGCCGGGCACTGATTATTTTGAGGTATACTAGGTTTCAAATGCGATATGTTTATTCAGTTAATAAAAAAGAAAAGGTTTGCACTATTACAGTGCAGGTATTCTCATTTCACTCTGTATACCGAGTATAGAAGCGAAGGAAAATGGAATCTAGTGGTAACAAACTCCGTTCCCATTAAGATACGTCCGCCAAATTCTCGAGGCTTTGGGTGTTGAGTGGCGGGGTTCAGCGCCGCGATTTGCCTCGTTACCAGAGCAAGGAAATGAAAATTTTAAATATTTAATTTCTACGTGTAGGGAACGAAAACATAATAAGTTATAAGTTTTTTAAGAGTTTCATAAATGGTTATACACTTTTCAAAATATTATAAATAATTTTAAAAATCCACCGAGAAAATGTCTATAGAACAGAACAAGACATAATATGAGAAAATACGACTTAATATGAGAAAGTACGACGACAACACACAATTCCATGAACTGTCTACTTTATTTCGCAGTAACAATAATAAAAGGCAGTGGTTAACCTTATTTTCTTGTAAAATTGGTTTCCAAGAACGTTAACACATTACACCAGCGGTGGTGTGAAAACAGTGTTTATCACTATTATATATATTTTAAGTGATTTGTGTGTGGTCGTGCAGAATCTATGCCTGAAGGGGACCCAAGCGTGCAAGGGCCAGAGAGTATTTACGGCCCCACGTATAGGAGTCGCCGAGGACAAAGTGGCTCAGTATGCTGGTCTACATTATTACACCGATAAGGAGCTGCAGGTAAGATACGAGATAACTTAGATATTTATAGAAAGTTAATTAAGTGGAAACTAAAGAATGTGACTCACTAAATATAACTATAGATGCCATTTTACTACATGTTAAGCACGTTATTGGCGCCGGTGTGTTTTAGTTAAGGATTGTGAGCTTACGATTTACATTATGTTTGGAATATTTGGTTTTTTTACATACTCCGCAAGATGAAAGGGTTTAGGGGAGAAAAAATATATAGATTTGATATCCGAATGTGTTATATGTGTCTCTGTAAAGGTTAAAATTCTGTTAAAAAGTTAAAAAGTAATTACATTTTTTTATTTGTTTTAATATTATGTTAAGCAGCAAATGCCACTTGCGTTTATTATTCTTGCAAGCATATTAAAAAAATTAAAAAAATATTTAATATGATTTTAAAAGATACATTCTAAAATTAGTTTAAAATTAACATAAAAATTGCCTTGTTTCTTGCCAGGTGACATCAGAGTCAGCGTGTAGACTGGCTTGCGAGATCGAATCCGAATTCCTTTGCCGTTCGTTCTTATATATGGGCGCGCCGCACTCTGCTACGTACAACTGTCGATTGTATCACCTCGACCACCACACCCTACCCGATGGACCATCAGCATATTTGAACGCTGAACGACCGTTGATCGACGATGGGGAACCAATTGGGAAATATTTTGAAAACTTCTGCGAAAGTAAGTAACAATTTAATACATTCGTGAATAGATACATTTTATGTAGATAATTTTTTTTTTTTAATTGACATACATATGAGCTAATTAAATACAACATACATCCTAGATCTTATTAATATTAATATAAAACTATGGTTAGGTAACATTACAAAAGGAGCGATTATAGTGTTTTTATAAAACATGTTCATAGTATTTTAAGTTTTTATCTGTTCTAATTCCATTACACATCTATTTAATGGGAAAATAATATCATGGAATCACCACCATAAAAACTAGTAGTACTTAATATTAGACATAATTATGTGGCCAGTGGCGCCTGCGCATCCGTACTTACACAGTAATGGCCGTTTGATCTATATGAGAAGATTTCAACGGAAGTTTCACACGATATTTTTAACTTACATATAGATTTAAATTTTGTTAATATACCGTTTTTTTTTAACTCAAAATTTGCCGACGATTTTCTGATACTTCTTATAAGAGGGATTTGTTGTTGGTTTTTTGTAAATAGATATGAAACAGTTGCAGAATGAATTTTATTATTTATTTTTTACTGCATCGCTAATAAAATACAGATACCATAAATAGTTAAATTTCAATTATATCGCAGTAGCGAAAATATAATCTAGGCGAAGTCGAGTAAAGATAATAACACAGTGTGGGTAATAATATAAGCGAAGTCGAAAATGAATATCTGAATACTTGTACGAAGGTATTATATTTGTAAATTATTTAATTGCGTGTGTCCGATTTTAATTGAAACACACACGCACGAAACGCACAAAGCAGGGTAGGCAGAGGGAACCTAGTATTAAGACACTCCGTTCCCCACTTTCTACCGAATTCTGGAGGCATTGCGTGTTGAGTGGCAGAACTCAACGCCGCGCTTTGCCTCGACATCAGAGCGAAGAAATGGAAATATAAATTTAAATAAATATTTTATTTCCTGGAGTGGGGATCGAACCCACAACCAGTCGGTTTTACAGTCTCACTTTGTGCCCCTGGTCACGCCACGACTGGTCTCAAATTTTGATTTAACTTGTTGAATAAAATGTTTGTTCATTATTATAAGTGGGCTTTCAACAAGGATTTAAAATTTAAAAGAAATGATATTCTTGTTAATGTTAGTCGTCTCTGTACGGAGACTTTTACAAATTTTCGCTACCCAAAGATAATTATTAAGAATTTATCGTCTGGTAAGAGAGAGATGACAACGTATTGTCAAAGCGCCTAGTCGGTTTCTAGGAGGCGCGGGTACGAATATTTATACGTTTTCTAAATAATTAAATACTAGGGTCCCTCCTCTTACTAGATAGATAGATTGCTTTAAAATATTTTACACTTCTATATATGTGTATAGACAAGAGCTTATTAGTGATTCTCACCTACATCGTACACAGTCAGATCAATTAATATTTCCAATGCGCAAATCCCGGATGCGCCATTGAATCACCCGCAATACGTGGTTTAAATTTATAACACCCGCAGTTGCTGGAGAAGTTATACAACCTATTTCTAATGAGCTCTCTTATGCCATTTCTTGAGTTCAGATGTCCCCGGTTGAACCTGATGGTTGTCAGTCTTAATCCAGTTCAGGGGATTTGTAAATAAGTCTCACAATACTATTATCTTAGATCGCATCAGTTAGTTTTTTTATGTTTTTAAATTTAGTCATAAGCGTATAATTTGTCTAAATGACAACAAGCCTTATTCCACAGATAATTAAAAACTTTACGTAGAATTATAACTTATGTCTTTTTAACTCGCTAGTAATAGTAATACAGTTGTGGGGCAGAGGCACAAAGCGTGACTGTAAAATCGACTGGTTGTGCATTCGATCCCCATCGAGGAAAATAAATATTTATTAACATTTGTATATTGTTATTTACATTTCTTCGCACTGGTTTCGAGGCAAAGCGCGGCGTTGAGTTCCGCTTCTCAATACACAATGCCTCCAGAACTCGGCGGAAAGTAGAGAACGGAATGTCTTAGTACTGGGGTTCCCTCTGCGTACCCTGTGCTGTGTGCTGGATATTGCTTGAAGCTGATATTTTTTTTGATTAAAGAAATTACAGATACGATAAAAATTAATAATTACGAAAGTATTTCTAAGATAAATCTTAAATGTGTACACTTAGAAAAATTAGTTCCAGACCGACCACAGCAATGATATCACGACTGACAATAGCGACCACGGTGGTCCGCAATTAACGGTCCACGTTTGTGCACTAAAGAAATTGTTTTCCAGTAGCGCGGACCTGAGGTGAACTCAAATGAAATTGCATTTTAGATACTCTACATACATGTACATGTTAGGCATGGAACATTTTGTAGCGTGTAACTTTTACAGTTGCTTATTTATTGGAGAACGAAAAAAATAATTGAGAGCGAATATTCTTTTTTTATTGAATAAATTAGGAAAAAAATCAATTAAATCAGCTTCACGCTGTAGCACAGCATGGCAGGCAGAGGGAACCTAGTGTTGAGACTCTCCGTTACCAAATTTCACCCGAGTTCTGGAGGGATTGCGTGTTGAGTAGCGGAACTCAACGCTGCGCTTTGTCTAGAAACCAGAGCGAAACAATGAAAATATAAATGTAAATAAATATTTTACTCCTGGAGTGCGGATCAAACCCACAACCAGTCGATTTTACAGTGTAATTTGAATAAATTAATAATTTTATTGATATGTTATTTGACTTGTGATGTAGATACAAGAAATTATGTAAAAATATAAGCGTTATGTATGAACATTGCGGTATAAAAATCAATTGGTATATTTATATATGTACTAGAATACTTAAGTGAGTTTAGGTTACGAGGACGGACGTACATACATAAATCTAATATAATATACGTAATTCATCCGGTGATCTGGATTCGAATGTGATAATTATTATATTTTTACTTATAACAGTAAATACTGTAGAAAAGGAACTTCGAGATAATTGCTAATGAGTTCATTAATACACCGTAATCATTCGAGGAATTTACTGTTAAAGAAAGCAATTACATTTACTCACCTCACGAGTTTGTGGGAAAAGTACATTTTTGTTCATTAAAAGTACATGGAGAGTTATACTTTTAGTTTATACCCACGATGTTTGTTTGTTTATTTGTGCAAACCAATGTTACCATTTATCTACTAAACCACTGGTCCGATCTCAATGCGGTTTTCAGTGATAGATTTTTATTTGGATGGTGCATGTTCTTAGATAAATATTGCGGTACGGTTGCTCGTGAAAATCAAAGTTATTCTTTATTGTGTAAGTGAAATGAACATAAAATTTACATGACCTTTATATGCCTTAGGCCTTCTTATGCGCTTCACGCTATATCCCGCACGCAGCAGGGTAGGCAGAAGGAAAGGCTAGTGTTAAAATACACCGTTCCCCACTTTCTGCCGAGGTATTGCGTGTTCTTATAATCAATTCAGAAAAAATATATGCATTATTATAAAAAGTAGCTAGAGACTACCAAATTCATCAAATCCTTAGGCCTTAAATAACTAATAATAGATGTTTTGATTTATTTGTTCTATGACTGTAGAATATACAGCAAAATAATTTACAAGATATTTCTTACTAAAAGTACCATAAAATCTGTCATTTTCATATCGAACATAAGAAATGTTCAAAGTGTAAATAAATATAGAGTCAAATTATCCTTTTTGCATATCCACGGTGGTCTGTATAGAATCCATTAGAATGTAATGACGCGTTGAAATGCACTTATGTGTACTCTACATCTATATATTCGATATTATATGTATAAAACATATGTACAAAGGCCATCGTAGCGCAGTAGTGCAGGTGTGGGACTATAACGATTGTGGGTTCGATCCCCATTCGGAGAAAAGTATTATTATCTATTAATATTTTAATTTCTTCGCTTTGGCAGCAATACAGAAGACCAATGTTAACTTCCATCACTCAACACTCAATGCCTCGAAAAATTCGGCGGAAAAGTTGAAGAAAAGCTGAGAAAGCGAGCAACGGAGTGTCTCAACACTAGGTTCCATCTACCTATCCTGCTATATGCGGGATATAGCGTGAAGCTACATAGATCATGAAATAGATTATGAGAATATATATCCACACTTGTGTCTTGTCCAGATACATACATGTTATTTATATAGTAAATAACAACTGAAATCATCGACGGTTTATCTTATGATTTATGAAGGAATGCAGCTCGCTCTATCGATATCGTAAATATGGTTGGATCGAGATAAACTCGGGTTAATCTCGCGAACGAGGGTCAGGGTCATTGGCAATCATGGAGCTTTGAGTAACGACGGACAATTTAAATTGAGGCGATCGTTATATAAATATAATGTTAATATATTTTCATGTCAGCTTCACGCGTTATCCTCCACAAAGCAAGATAGGCAGAGGGAACCTAGTGTTAAAGACACTATTTTACCCATCTTCCGCCGAATTCTGGATTGTGTGTTGAGTGACGAAACTCAACCCTGCGCTTTGCCTCGACACCATAGTGAAAAAAAAAGAAAATTTATATATATATACATTAAGATAATATTTAATTTCCACACACTTGTACCTTTGCACCACAACAGGCCTCTGATTGAACTGAACATTTTTTAATATTTATAAATTCACTAGAGTATAATATTACATGTATGAATAATGATAAAGCCTCATTTAAATAATACCGTTATCGTGTTATGCTAATAGATATGTGATATGGCTTAAAATTTGTAAACGTTTGGGCATAAAATAGAAAAGAATAAGATATGTAAATAAAAAAAATGTAAATTCTAAATATAGGAAGCGATTGGAGGTAGAACAGTTAGATTCCGCTACAAGAAAGCTTGGAAAGCTACTCCATTACGTGGGCCCAATGGAACGACATTTAGATTGCCATCTTTTGCTAAAGGCAAGCTAAGAGAACACTGAATAATATTATATATCAAATACTCTCAGTACCGTTATATTAGAATGCCATCCCTTGTATAACATATATCGAATGATCTAATGTTGAATTGAATGTAAGGCCGCCGTGGCATAGGGGCACAAGAGTGTGCTGTTGTAGGTTCGATCCCCATTCGAGGGCATTCTTTCTGGTTCTTATTATTAATATTTTCATTTCCTCGCTCTAGCACCAAAGCCTCGCTCCACATGACTTAACAGAAAATTATGCAAACTATTATTAGTATTTTATTTTTTATTTTTCATTATAAACTTATATCTTTTATAATGAAAAATTAAAATAAAATACTTTTGTTATAATTTTCATGTTAGGATCTTATAAACCTTTGGTGTACTTCAATATTAGTTGGTCTAAAGTCTGCACGCAATGCCTCGAAATTTCAGCGGAAAATGGATAACGAAGTGTCTTAACACTAAGTTCGCTCTGCCTAAACTACGTGTGCGGGATACAGAGTGAAGTCGATTTGATTTACTTGATTTAACATTGAATATTTAAAATAAAACTCGACAGTGGTCACAAATTGATCAAATTAAAGATGAATAGGCGCATCGCTACCTATCAGGTACATACCGACGTAATTTCGTTATGTTTACAATGCACAATATGCTGAATCACGACAACAGTTGCATTTTGGTGCAAAAAGTTCTATAGCTGGTTGGCGTCGTCGCTCGTGCGTGCCTCATAACGGTGTTTGTACACGAAATTGAAAATTAGTTTTTGCGGCGCCCGAGACTTCGGATCCGCCTTGCTCCAGTCCTAATTTGGCTATAATTGAATCGAAATGGATATAGAACGATCGAGTCGATTGTGCGTCCATAGCTAATTTACATCGCGTGGATTGACTAAGTGAATGTATACGAGGTGGTATGCCAAAATAGTTCATTGCTCGACTAGATATATTTCTTTTTTACATGAGAAACGGGACTTCCCTTTTTTAATTAACAAAAATGTATTTATTCAATTATTGTAATAAGCACGTTTCATTTGCATATCGTACTTCGTACATTATAATATAGAATCACAAATAATACGTGTATACATTAAGATTTTAATTTTAAATCCTTCATAAAACTTTTTTTTATTGACCAATCCGAGTAAACGCGACAGGTTGTGGGTTCGATTCCCACTCAGGGAAAATATTTAATATTTCCATCGCACTTAATTCGGTTTCGGCATAAAGTGGGTAGTGGAGTGTTTTAACATTATATTCCTTACCTTCCGGCTACATGCGGGATACAGCGTGAAGCTATAACTAAAAAAATATAGTATCGGCAATGTCTTGCATTTATTAATCATTAAAAAATTATAATACGTATTATTCATAGCTAACTAGCGCGCCTTTGCTAATGGCCTTGGCTGGCCTTGCAACCAGTAATACAGGTCGGTGTCCGCGCTATCCATCTCATGTATTACAACAATAACGACTATGTTACAGCCTCAATTATTGCATAATTTTATGTTAAATAATATGCTTACGATGTCCTTGTCTGAGAAAAAAACATGGTACAGGTATTCAAGCATTCAGTGGCCTAAGAAATAATGTGTTTATCATAAAATAACTTTAATAGTAGAAAAGATTAGTGCGATAATTTGATATCATTAAAAAAATATTATTATAGTATTGCCAATAAAATAAATCGCTATTATAAGAAAAAGTTTATTTAAAAAATAGTATTGTTTTTTGTTAATTATTAATTTCAAACGCTATAAATAACAGACTATAAATATTAAGCCATAAAATGTGCCTAAAATATAATTGTCATTATTGTACTTAGTGACGTTTATTGAAATATAGAGATTTGGCCTTGAATGCCTTGTCAATTGCCTTGCAACGTGTGGGACACTCTTGGATTCCAGAAACATTTTATTAGTCGTTTCTTCATAGTTAATACTACCCCTAGCACAGCTTCGAGAGGTTAAATTGCTTTTAACTGCAAACCATATATTTAGGTGTCTATATTGTGTAGTTGAAACATTTGTGGATTCTTTTTCAATTATAAAATCCGGTTGCGTAAACAACTGTAGACAAGTACTATACATTACGTTATAATTATGTTTTTTAAGATGCTTTAGTACTTTAAAAATAGCCTTTTACCTACCTACGGTATTTATTGTAAAGATTAAAAAAAAACCACAGATTGTATATTCATGTGAAGGTACATAATAATTAACCGGTTTAGTTCCGTTTTTTTTTGTACAACAAATTAATTTTATGGAAAATATTTTAATAACAACAGAATAAATTCTAGATATGAAGTATTTATTTGCAAATAATTTTACAAATAGCAATATTATAATAAGCTATAATATATTATAGAGCATTACTTTCACAAATTAAATAAGTTCTTTTCTTAAGTTGTCAAACTAGAAGCGATATGCTTCGAATTATGGTTATGTTCGGTTGTTACCATATGGTTATGTTAATCGGGTATTAATATTTATTGCGTAACAGTGGCTAACTGTAAAATGGTTTTCTCAGGTTTTTTTCTATAAAAGGTTAAGTGAAATTCTATGGAAATACAACGGTAAAAAAACATCATCTTATTTTCTTTCATTCATTTAATATCATATATATATATATTTAGACATATTTCTTTTGAAAGACAAAATTTATGTTTGATTTAAAAGGAATATCTTAATCAGATCCTCAGTGCCTTTTTTCATACTCTATATTCTAGCATTGACTAGAGAATATAAAAATTGGTGCTCTACTCTAAATTCTGAGCTCAGCTAAACATAATATAACTGATTATCTAGATTACAAACGTCCCATATATAGAAATAATAGAATAACAGTTTTCCCAGTTAAATAATAGATCTATTAGACTCCAATAGTAGTCCGCTGTCCGTAATCGTAACATACCTAACGGCAAGCTAGTTTAAGTGAACAAAAAGGGGAATTTTCTATTGTAAAACGATGATCGCTTCCATAAAAACGACGACTGACTCACTTTCAAATCGTAGGCGATTTCTAAAGTTTCTAAGACCGCCGAAAAAGATGATAACAAAACTATTAAGCCTCGAATGTACTATAATCATACGAAAGATGGCATTTTTTTTTAAACGTAGCGGTCTATAAAACCATGACCTTATTGTCCATTCTTTGCGTTTCGAAGTATTTTCTATACATAAAGTAAAAGTTCTTTTAACTATTTTTTGCTTTGAATCATCTACAAATATTATTTTTAGAGCTTATTGGACTCGATCTAGGTAACATTTTTAGATTCTTTTCACACAAAACTGCTTTGCTTTTGCCCCTATAAATATAATTATTACGTATTGCAAGTCGTGCCTGAAAATTTTAAATGCTAAACGGATATTTAGACGATAAGCTATTTCGCGAGGTTTTAAATTTAATTCATAACAATTCCAAAGCTCAAAGTTTAAATTAAGTTTGTTTTAGAATATTTCCGTGGGAAAAATTCATTTGAGTTACTGAAGCGTTGCTAATATAAAACGAAGTGAAGTCATCGACATTTATCTAGAAAATACAAGCGTAAGAATAGGTTATACGTGCGAAACGTCTAACATAAAAAAAAAGGTTTATAGCTTGGGGTGACTATTTGCTAGGAATTTATCTGACAATTGTAACATACAGACGTTGGAGACACAAAAGGCAGTTCTTGTTACTTTACAATTAAATTAATTTTATACTTGACCGATGTGTTCGTAGCATTAAACTGAAATAAGTTTTTTGTTGGAGTCGTACAGGCGAATTTTCATATAGAAGATAACAGCAATTTATTGGGATAAATCGGCTATATCAGCCTCCGGATACTACTGTTACATTGATTTTAATTTCGACTAACGTTCTGGAAAGCGTTATATAATTGGTAGCTATATTTTGGTATGAATTAGATGAGAACAACGAAGGCGAGGGACCTTCGTGACCGGTCAACGCCCTAAATCGCTTCACGTCATTTTTTTGGTGGCGTGCCGTATACGAGACATTGGCACTCTGCTAACGAATCAATTCGGGATGGCTCACCGGCGTTCCGGTAAACGACTTTGTCATTAGCACCCCTGCGTTACTGTTGTTCCACAACGGAAATATAGTTACAATGACGTTTTTACGATATGCTTTTGCTTGTATTGATATTTTTTTATTACTTTCCTTATATATTTATATATGGAGTGTTTAGTGTTATTTATTCTTATATTGTACTTACTGCGTTTAATCTAGCATCGGGCTCCGTGTGAGGTATAGTATATAATGATTTCCGCCGTCCACGTCCATGGAAGGTTAGAATAATTCTTCGTGGCGACTGGCGACATGTTGTAAATCACAATTTAATAGTATGTTAAAATAGCATATGGCGTTCCTTAGTGTTAGTCCCATAGAGAACGTTACAGCTCCTAAGTATGCACATGTGAATTGCGTGTGAAAAATCTAGAATTGCTCGAAGCGGCGAGCTTTGCTTTACCTTTACTTTGTAATTACAGTGCCCACGTTACACTTGGAACCGTCCATTGCCGCAATCTTCCATCGATTATGATCCTATACGTCGAACGCATCCGTTTCAAACTAATCAAAAATCTTAAAATAGACCTTGGTTATACATTACTTGTGAGTATTCAGAAATGCAGTAGCTAATTCTGTTCTATTTGTTACAGAACCACCTGCCAGTCCCAGTGGAGAACTGCCCGTGTCTATAGATCACCAACAAGATACGAACATGTCCAGCAACTTAACGAGGAACGACGCCAACTGCGACAAGACGGGAACTTGTTACGATGGTAATTACTTTTCTACATACTTCGTATATTTTAGCTATAGCGTTAGTTTAAATAATTAATTGAAATTGCTTTTGAATTAACTACTGGTGGCCGTAGTGGCGCAGGGGGACAAGGATGTGTGTAACGCAACGGTTGTGGCTTTGATCGCCATTCGAGGGATTGAATTATTATTTATTAATATTATCAATTCTTCGCTCTGGCACCAAGGAAAAAGCTCGCAGTTGAGTTCCGCATTTCAGCACGCAATGCCTTGAACAATTCGACGGAAAGTGGGGAACGGAGTGTCTTACCACCCTGCTGTATGCAGGATACAGCGTGAAGCTGATTTGATTTTTGATTTTAACTATTCATTTAATATTTTAGTGTCAGTACATTGCAAGGACACAAGGATCGCGGTGCAAGTGCGAACAAATAAACCATTCAATGGAAGGATCTATGCTTTGGGACGTTCCGAGACGTGCAATATCGATGTTGTTAATAGCGATCTGTTCAGATTGGACCTGACTATGGCCGGGCAGGATTGTAACACGCAGAGCGTTGTAAGTTGTAAATTTATTATGACCTAAAAACGATAAATGATTATAGATTTGTATTTTAATCTATATTAGCAGTAGGTTTTCCCTGTTTACACTGAGCTTAATATATACGTACCACATTTGCCACTGAGTACCCAGCTATGTGCGGGATACAGCGTGAAGACTAAAAAGTGAATATATAAGAAATTATTCCTACACATCTTAAATTTAAAGGATAAAATTTTTAATTCGAGCTCTAATTGTGCTGATAATATTTATTTGTGTAAAATTGTATAAATCTTTCCATAATATTATAGACTGGCGTATATTCCAACACGGTTGTGCTCCAACATCATAGCGTGGTCATGACGAAAGCGGACAAAATCTACAAAGTGAAGTGCACATACGATATGAGTTCGAAGAACATTACATTCGGAATGGTGCCCATCAGGTCGGTAACAGTAAATCGGCATAATAATGTATGGTTTTCGGAAATCATGGTGTCCACGCCAACCAGTGATGTCAAGATCTACGTGATAAAAATATAACTAAGCCATCTCAAAGTCTCGACGACTGTGTAACAGCATTTTTTCTAGACACTTTTTGCGACAGGTGCTTTCTAAAAAACGTTTTGTTTTTTTTGCAAATAAATTTTTAGCGCATTTCTGTTTTTGCCACAGTTAGACTATTTTAATTGGATTTAAAAACAATGAAAGAGTCTTTTAAAAATATAAATATATAATAAATTCGTAGTGTCACTAAATAATGTCAATATAGCAGTTCACATACCGACACACACGCGAACGCATATATAAAATTCTATTGACCCAATATCGTATCTGAATTATACATACATAAAACAATTAGATTCCCCCCACACCGGTGCGGAATGTAAACGTGGTGTGCATGATAAACAACTTTTACTTCTTTGTATGGATTTTTAATAGCCACACTAGGTTTGCGATTAAATCATGATTGCTGTCAATGATCCCGATATGGAAATTTCTAAAGGCATTGTCTTAATGGAGTGAAGTGTTGATCATAAGTAATTATTGTTGATTAAAATGTTTAACTTTAGGTTGTTTTAGGCCAGTCGTGGCGTATTGGTACAGTGTGCCTGTAAACTGGTTGTGGGTTCGATCCCCACTCGAGGAAGTGTTATATTTATTTTAGTATATATTTTATTTAACTCCGTACCCCACGGTACGGAGTATCTTAGCACGAGGTTTCCCTCAGCCTAACCTTCTGTGTGCGGGATACGTCGTGAAGCTGATTTGTATTTTAATTTCTTCGCTCTGAGGTCAAGGTAAAACGAGGTGTTGAGTTTCGCTGCTCAACACACATTGTCTCCAGACAATGGCGGAAAATTGGGAACAAACTGCCCTAACTGGTGTTTGCGGGAACAGCGTGAAGCTGGTTTTTGATTTTTAAAATATTTTATCAAGATATATGTATGACTAACGAGTAATAACTATGGATGAGCTTGCTTACTTTGTTGCTTTGTCGTTTGCGACGATACATTGTAATTATAGCAAGTTAATTAGCATATTTAACGTGTTAATAAACAGCTCGTATAGTTTCATTTTCATCTTATTGCAGAATATTTTATGTTTAATGGTCTCACATTTCATGTTTTATTGAATTTTGTTCGCGCAGGAAAGTATTTAAAATGTCATGAAATGAACTTGGCTCTAATTAAGATATATTCAGAAGCCAGTTTATAATATTTATTTATTGATATTAACAGGGATCCGGAGATGATTTCTATCACTGCCGCCCCAGAGGCTCCTCCCCCACGCATCCGCATCCTGGACAGCCGCCAACGCGAAGTGGAAACTGTCCGTATCGGAGACCGTCTCACTTTCCGCATCGAGATTCCAGAAGACAGTAAGTTTATATTAAGTACTTCTCCTAACAATATTATATGAAGTATTTTCTTAAAATTTAAAATTATTTTATATTATTATAAGTATTTTTATATTTATACGTAATTATAATTTTTGCAGCTCCTTATGGAATCTTTGCGCGCAGCTGTGTTGCTATGGCCAAGGACTCGAAGAGCACATTCCAGATTATCGATGATGAAGGGTTTGTATAATATATTATTTTAAAATTATATATTTTTTTAATATTTTCTTTATAAATAATGAAGAAGTAATACTATAAAATATAAATTTATATATTAATGTTCATTTTCTTTTTGCATATTGTGTGGACACTCCTTTCCGCGGAATTTTGAAGGCATTGCGTGTTGAATGTTGGAACTAAACGCCTCGCTTTTCCTTTACCAGAGCGAAAAAAATGAAAATATTTCTTTCCCCCGAGTGGCAATCGAACCCATAGCCGCCGTGTTTAGTCACACCCTTGAGCCACGTTGATATATACTGGGATGATTTACAAAATATCTCTAGGTACTTTAAGTTAGACACTATAAACTAGCTAAACAATTTAAAACTATAAATAATTTTCATCCATTGTCTTAGATGCCCAGTTGATCCATCAATATTCCCGGCTTTCATTCCCGACGGCAACGCGCTACAGTCAGTGTATGAGGCGTTCAGGTTCACTGAGTCATATGGAGTTATATTCCAGTGCAATGTGAAATACTGCCTCGGACCTTGTGAACCTGTAAGTATTGTCAAGTTAAAGTTTTAATTAATCACGCAGTTTCTAAATATCAACGAAAATAATATACAGAGTGATACATACTCGTATTATCATAATTATTTTTTTTTATGTTTCTGTATCCCGCGCAGGGTCGGTATAGTAAACCTAGAAACGTAGTGTTAAGACACTCTGTTCCCACTAAGCCACTTCCGTTCTCCACTTTCGGTTGAATTCTTGAGGCATTGTATTGAGTGGCGGAACTCAACGAAGCGCTTTGCCTCGTTTCCACAAGAATCAGCTTCACGCTGTATCCCGCATACTGCAGGGTAGGCAGAGGGATCGTAGTGAAAGACACTCCGTTCCCCACTTTCTGCCGAATTCCGGAGGCATTGCGTGTTAAGTGGCAGAACTCAACGCCGCGCTTTGCCTCGACACCAGAGCGAAGAAATGGAAATATAAATTTAAGTAAATATTTCATCTCCTCGAGTGGGGATCGAACCCATAACCAGTCGGTTTACAGTCACACCTTGTGCCGCTGCGCCACGACCGGCCTCTCTTCCACAAGAAGGAAATGAAAATATTAAATATTCGATTCCCCCGATTGGTAATCGAACCCAGAACCATCGCATTAACGGTCGTACGCTTGTGTCTAAGCGCGACAACGGCCTATATTGTAATATAAAAAATATTTTTCTAATATTAAGTTTCGACTCTAAAGTTTTTAGCCATATTAACGGGTTCCAAGGTTACCATAGATTAAGCTCAATAAGGCTAGTCAACTTTAAACGCTTTTCCGTGCACAAATGTGACGCCTGTAATATTCTAATACGGTACTTAGTCACGCCGATTTAGTTAATATTCGCTGACTTAAATTTAATGTATAGTTATTATTCTAGCTATTTTTCCCATGTCACGGTACTTTATAATATTGAAAGTTCTAGTATTATAAACATGGTGATTTTCTTTTCACTATATTTCAATAAAATATCAGCCTGTATATAAACATAATTTAAATATAGTGGAGGTATAATTGTTATTTACTTTCGTGATTACCAAATTTATTGATATTGGCAATTATAATAATATTTTTGTTTATTTGTGATTCTTATACTATAGTTACATCTAATACTATACATTTTTTTTTATTTTAGAAATATACTAAATAAATTTACATAAATCACATTGAAAATGCTAAATATAATAAATAAATATTTTTAATTCGTTTTCCTAGGCTGTATGTGAATGGGGCAGGGAGTCTATTGAGTCATGGGGCAGAAAGAGGCGTTCGTTGCCTCTCAATGAGACCGGCGAGGCTCACAGCCAGGAAGAAGACATGAATATCTCGCAAGAAATCCTTGTCCTCGACTTTGGTGACGAGAGACAAAGTACGGATTTCTTACGTTCTGACAAACCAGGTGGAACTGCCAGTGAAGCTAACTTTGGAGGTAAATAATTTCATATATAAAAAAATAATATAAACTGAGTGCACAGCGGCATTCTATATTCTATTCATTCTATCCTTGTAATAAAATATATATATTGAATATATTCAAATTGATACTTTATTGTAGTTAACAAAAGTAAATTAAAGTAACAGTATAATAACTGTAATATTTAAAGTCTATTATATACTATTTAACGATGAACGAACACAACAACGCGGTTTAATTTAGTTTTTGAGATCCTATCTAGTTATTTTTTTTTTCAAAAGATTGAATATTTTTTGCCTATTCGTAATTGGTGGCCTGTAGTTTTTCTTTTCATTGCCTTCTTTGCAGTGCATTGACGTTAAAATTGTATTTTTTTTTAATTTATTTTGTTTTTTTTTTTCAGAAAAAACCGTGACGATTGTGGAGCCGTGCCCAAGCAAGTCTTCTGTTCTGTTACTAGGAGTTGCTTGCGCGCTCTTGGTGCTTCTCTACATCGCTACCATTTTTTGCTACTACATGCGCAAATGGCTGGCACCACCTAAACATATGTCGTAATTTAAAACATCCTTAGGCTGAGTAGTTGAACATTGACAACGGAATTCCAACGTTCAAATCCTGATAAGAAAGATATATTATCCTACAAACATGGCGCGTGGATTTTAATATTAAACTTTTCGGTTAACGCTTTAAATACTTAGTCGTGAAATCGACGACGGCCATTTGGAAGACATTGTTTACACTCCAAGAAGTAAGTTTTAAATGGAAATTGTGATACAAATGACTGATTCGAAATTTCATAATATTCACGTCATAATATCCGTCCATTAGATTAGAAATTAATTAATTAATTATATAGTGGTGATGAGCCTTCATATTTAATGTGACCACCGCGTGTCTATCGATTGCATTTGAAAGCATTTACTATTTTCTAAGTAGATATACGACTCTAGGTACAACATAATATTAAAAATTAGATATAATAAGATGCTATGCGTGTTACGTACATCCAATTAGATAAGGTACTTTTAGTGGTAGGATTGAGTTCAGAATTTGCATTTATTAAGCAATAAGTAGCTAGGTCAATTGGAATTTTAATTGAGATTTCTTTTTTTGGAATAATCCCTGAAAATTATTTCTTTCAGTGCCCCCCTATATATTTGAAGGGACTATTCTGAACTATGTTTCATTTATTGCTGTAGTTTTTATAGAAATTGGCATATATTTTACTTAGGCATTAGCGTTAAGTTGTCATAATTCATGTTATTGTGCCCATTGATAACATAATTAAAGCATTTTTAAGTCTTCATCGAAATTAAATTAAATATTCTTGTAAATATACTGTTATGTCACTGTACGCGCTAACAGTTTTATTTCTCTTATATCTTGGTGAACTTTCAGTTGGGTTCTGTAGAAATATAACTTAAATTACATAGTATTTTGTTACATTTTATTGAAAAGTATTTGTTTCTCTTAACCCAACTTGAGATTTCTACTTTATTTATTTAGACTTACTGTAACATCTATTTATTTTTTATTACATTTAAATAAATGAAATAAATTTGTACAAATCAAATGATTGTTTTATTTGGTAACATATGTATAAAAACAAAATGACTATAGAAATATCCTACATATACTCATATAATGAAGTTAAATAATATTCAAAATTTATCCCAAGTCCATCATCAATTTACTATAAATGTTACTAAGAATTTCTTGTTGGGTGTCTATTTCTAGCTCTTCTGTCTCACAATTAAATACTTTTTCAAAATGTTTCACAAATGTTGGAGTCATTTCTTCTATTCTACATTCTCTGCCAGTTTCGTTTGATAATGATGTTACACCTTTATCAGGAATACCGCAAGGATCAATATGGGAGAACCAAGATAAGTCAGTGTTACAGTTCAATGAGATTCCATGAGTTGTAATGTATCTAGAGGCATGCACACCAATTGCTGCTATTTTTTTGTCACCCACCCATACTCCTGTATGGGGTGATTTGTTTGCACTTATTCCTAAAACAAAATACATGACAATGATGAATATATTGATTTAATAATAACTCTATATTGTTCTGACTACCTACTAGGGATAAAGTGTAAAGCTAAGCAAATATTGATAAATTTAAAAAAAAAAATTTTCAGCCTTATGCAATATGGCCCGTATACAGGGTAGGCAGCGAAAGAGCATAGTATTAAAAACATCATTACCAACCAGATATGAGTTAAGAGTTATGTGGGAAGTTTACTATGACCTAGATTCAATTAATGACCTATGAGGCAATAAATTATTAAAATAATACATTGCCTCCTTCAGTGGGGGACCAAATCCACAAGCATCACATTTACAGTTTGTAAATTTAATTTGTACACAATGGTCTCTCATCATGATATGTCAAAATTTGTATTATTATTAGCAAAACAGTTACCTAATTCTTCACACATATTTATAACAGTTGCTTCCAAACTACAAACATACCACTTAACACTAGGTTTATAGTGTTTCAAGTTAATTATAGGGTATGCAACAAGTTGTCCTGGTCCATGAAACGTGATAAGACCGCCTCTATTTGTTTTTCTGAATTCTGCACCTAGACTTCGAAGTCTTAATATTTCATCATTTGGAGTATGATCCCTTATTCCTTAAAATAAATAAAAAAATATCATACATAATATATAAAGTGACAATGTTTCTAAAAAAAATCATATCTTGTGATAAAATAATGATTTTCAATTAAGATATTTATAATAGGATATCTTATTTTTTTAATAAAATGATATAAATTTCCAGAAATGTGCTCATTACCTACAGTATAAACTGGTTTATGTTCAACCAGTAAAATAGTATCATAGTTTGTAGATATTCCTTTTCCTATTGCATCTAAATGTTTTCGAGCTATGCTACATTGGATTTTAAAAGCTGTATCATAACCTAATAATCCTAACCTCCAAATTTTTACCATATTATTTGCAAACTATTATTGCAATATTAATTATTATTATACATTTTTTATAATATAATACCATGTAAATACACTAAAAAATAAAACGTTAATATTAAAATAAATAAATGAGAATTTTTATGTCAAAAATCTTGACAATCACATTGACATTTGACGTTCATTAATATATCAAAAGCAATAAATGCGAAATATATAAATGAATTACTTTTAAAAAGTAGTTATTGTACGTAAAAATTTGCGAAAAACACAACTTATGATTATATATTGTATAAAGTAATAAAACATTTAATTACGTATGACATTAGTGCCATCTACAATATATGAATGGAACAACTACGTTGTACATATTTATGACAATGCCGCTATCTATCGCTAGATGGCGCTGTAAAGAAATTTCCTTCAAGTGGATTTTACTGTGTTAAAGTGTTGGAATACAAAATATCATCTTTCAGCCCGCTTAGTTCCTTCTTGTTCCCTGTTCGTAGGGCGGTGTTTCGCTCATTACGTAAACAAGTTGTAACATAAACATTGTATTTAATATATGATAGCATTTCTATTTGTAAAATAGATACAGCAATCTATTATTTTATAACAGATCGCTTACTAAGTAATTTGAGCGGAGTCTATCATTAAATGCAATTTTTCGTAATTAAATATATGGTACTGTAGCCGCGCTTTATACTTTTGAAATATAACCCTTATGATATTAACGCCGTCTCTCGTAAATGTCGTGCTTGGACAAAATGTTAGTGAGGTCGGAGATGTGGAGTTCGTTAAAGCGATGACAAGAGGGGTAAGTTTTTGTTTCCAGAAAAAAAAAATATATCAATTGAATTTAGCTTTAGATTTAAACGATAGGTACTTAAATATAATTTTACTTTAATATATATATTTTGTATAATATTTATGCCCTATAACTTATAGTTTTTCAATGTATATTTGTATTAAATAACAATTACCAATATAACAATTTAATTAGTTATACTTAGGAAACGTTTTAGGCGTGGTGGGTGAGGACGTCACAACATAAAGGGAATTCTTTTCGTTATTATTTTCAGTTGATAAATTTAGTATTTCAAAATTAAAACCCCAGACGACTACAGTAATCACAGAACTGAATACACTTGTGTACATTTCTTATGAAATATTTTATATTTTAACGTAGAAAGTTTTTAACGAGCACGTTTCTTTTACTCCATATAAATATCTTGTTTTTTTATAAAACACATACTATTATATGTATGCCTAAAATAATAAAAACATTAAGATATTTTCTCATTGTTTTTTTTTTTCTTCACGCTTTATCTCACTCACATACAGCAATGTAGGCGGAAGAAATCTAGTAATAAGACGAATTCTGGGGGCTTTACGTGTTGAGTGACGCAACCCAACGCCGCTTTGCCTCGACACCAGAATCAAGAAAGGAAAATATTAAATAATTAATTTCCTGGAATCGGAAAATTCCAATGAACGCGCAGACTTGAAATTGTAAATGGTGCGGTTTTATTTATTGTTGTATTTTTTTATAAAATATGTATATATACTATATTATATTTTTTCTCATGAGCTTAACAATGAACTAATAGAAAAGAGTGAACCCTATTAATATACTAGGTATGACAGGTAGTAAAAGTGATATAAAAGTAGGTACTTGGCGGTAACCCTTGTTTAGTTGAAGTAGTATCGACAGTGTACCTAGAGCATCAGGAGAGACTTCATGCTTAAAATTTATGATTTGAAATTGATGAATTTATTTAATAGAGCTATCTATTCTCACTTATGAACATGGGTGGTGTCTAGAAAATTTTTTCCAGAGGGCGGCCTAGAAATTTTATTTTAAATTTTCTTGGGTTTATGTGGAAAATTTTCTTAAATGTGTATTTATTGTGCTTTCCATTATACGCAGTATCTTATGTTAAAGTAATTTTAGTTTTTTTAAATTATAGTTACAGTATTTCATAAATATTTCACTCCTCGTGTGGTAATCGAACCCACAATGGTCTCATAAAGCTTATGCCCGCAGCGCTACGTCGGTTTCTATTATTAGGTATATAAAAATTTAAGGTCTATTTTATAGCAATATACATAAAATAGATGACTGAATAAATATTTATCTATAAAAATAAAATTGATTGCTTAACACGAAGAGAGCAAGGGTTAAAACCACTAATAAGGTAAACAAGTGTCGAGTAGCTGAAGCAGGAAGGCCGGTGCTTCCGTCCGGGGTATTTATAGACGCTAGGGTGGCAGGGTGTGCGTACACTACGTATGTATCTTCGACACTAATTGTACGTAATCCAGCATAGATGAGGAAACTATATTAAATTTATATATATATATATATATATATATATATATATATATATATATATATATATATATATATATATATATATATATATATATATATATATATAAAAAAAATTGATAAGCCTATTTTCTTTTTATGTTCTTGGCTTTATTAGAATTTACTGGATATGTATGTAGAGTATTAGGATATAAACAATGTTTTTTTGTTTTGTTTCTTTAGTTTCACGGAGGAAATAAAAACATTAAATATTTCATTCCCTCGTATGGGAATCGAACCCACATCCTGTCGCGTTTACAGTCGCAGCTGCAGCGTTATCAAGGTTTTACCGTAGCTTGATTATAGTACAATTATGAAAATGTTTCATGTCACACACATGACAAATTGTAAATATATAGTATGTAATTTTTAAGAATTAAAACGGCAAATTAATGGCCTCGCTAAACTATTATAATTTTTTTCTTTTATCTTTGTTAATTTTCTTAACTGGCCTTTTTTCTTAACTAGCTGTTTATTGCTAAGCATTTACAGTAATAAACTATAATATATATAAACGTACTTTTCTACTATTTTTAAATATGCACTAAAGTTTTAAAGGTTTTGGGTGAAAATTATAAATGTGATAATAGAGTGTCTAACTAAATATATTTTTCATAGTACAATCTCTTTTGAGATTGCAACAGAATTATATGACAATCACTAGCTTAAATAATTATAATTATTTCGAAATTGTTAGTAAATGTCAAAACATTTCAATTCAATTAATATGTGAACGTAACATGAGTTAAATACGCTACTGTGGCGACTCTTGTAGGGCTTTGTACCAAGAAAGCACTCGAGTATAAAGTTAATAAGTAGGTTCTTGTGGCTTGTAATTGAAAATACTCTGAGAATTTTCTATGTTAATTAAATCCACAAATATATTATTTTTTTTAACTCGTACAGCGTCCTGCACACCATAAGGGGGGGTAGAGGGAACATCGTGTTAAGACACTCCGTTCTCCATTTTCCGTCGAATTCTGGAGGCATGTTCTCTTCTGTGTTTTGAGTGGCGGAATTCAACGCTGCGCTATGCCTCGACACCAGAACGAAAAAATGAAAATCTTCAAATATTTCCTCGAGTGGGAATCGAACCTACAACTGACGTGTTTACATACCTATGCTAGTGCCTCTGCGCCACGACTGGTATTTTGACATCGTTGATTTTTTAAATTCAATACTTTGTCTTCCTGTTAGGTACTTAACATAATTGGTGTACCGAGAAACCACCTATTTTGCCGAATGTGAACCCACGAAGGATAATTTTTGATTTGTTATAAAAAAACAAATAAATTTTGCTTATAATAATAAAAAAATGTAGTGTATGTATGTCTGTGAGCTCGTTGCCATGGAGACGGCGCAGTAGGCTGCAAGCCGTGACAGGAATGACAACGCATGGATCGATGTCGGTCTACACTTTTTATCACCGCCTTTGATCTCCTCTAAAGCCTTCTCGGACCGAAATCTACGGTGTAAATTCCAAATTTTCAGAGATTTGCGGTTTCTTAATAAGAAGTGAGAGCCTTGTAAAAGGATCAACTGAGGCAATATTCATTTTTCTTTTAATTACATATTGTTAAAATCGTAAGATATCTTATAATTAATCAGCTTCACGGTATATCCCGCACACAGCAGGGTAGGCAGAGGGAACCTAGTGTCAAGACACTTCGTTACCCACTTTCCACCGAATTCTGAAGGCATTGCGTATTGAGTGGTGGAACTCAATGCCGCACTTAGCCTTCGACACCAGAGCAAAAAAAATGAAAATATAAATTTAAATAAATATTCCATTTCCTCGAGTGGAGATCGAACCCACAACCAGTCGCGTTTACAGTGACACACTTGTGCTCCTGCGTCACGACGAACCATACTATGGTTTTCTTTTCATAACTCTCTTTCTGCTTTTCTTCTTAAGTCTCCTTATAATTAATTAACATATAATAAAAAAAAGACCCAAACAGGTACTGAACTTGGACTAGATAACATAAATAAGACTGTATTAGTATTTACTAGAAGCAGACAAAAACTGTAACATCAAATTCCCCCCTAGCTAAGAAGCTAAAAATACTGCAGTGCTTATTTTTTATTGGACTTTTTGTACTGTTTCTTTAAATAAACGTTCCTGATTTCCGCTTTTCTTGGTTTAATTTGGCCCTTAAGTTTCTTTAATTAGGTTCACCTCCGTGCGACTTCAAACAGACCAGACATTTTTGGTCTCAAGCTGATGATGTTACTTACTATATCTATATTTAATAATAATAATAAAATTCTCGTTTCCAATACTTTTAGTTTTATTCATAGAACTGAGTTGAAAATTTAATTTATTGTTGTTGGATATTTTGTTCCACCACTCAACAAGCAATACCTCCAAATTGGGCGGAAAATGGAAAAAGGAGTGTCTTAGCACTAGGTCCTCTCTATTCTCACACTGCTGTGAACGGGATACAGCGTAAAGAGAAGATTTTATTTTATTTTTTGCATAATTTTACATTAGCGAAATATTACCTATGTTTGTTTAATGTGAAATGATTATTTTCGATTTGTTTGGCTTGCACTTCTTATTTTGAAAAACAACTCATCAAACAACAAATCTTATTACAGTAGGTAGGCATGATAAAATTGCGAAAACAAATTTTCATATAAAATCAAATGAAATCAAGAGAGAACCTAGTGCCAAGACACTCCATTCCCCACAAGTTTTCATATAATATCCTTATATATTTCTGTATTTATTTGTTAATTGTTCACTAAAACGTTACAACGAATAACATAATAGGCTTTAACATACATATAATATAATACTGACAATACTGACAACAAGATCGCTGGTTAAGTTAGTACCATCAGTTCTATCGAGATGTAATTAAGCCATAAAAACGTCGTTTCCTCGAACAGTCCCGCGACGGTCGGCGGGCGGCGGGCGGCGGGCGGCGGTCGCAGTGCCAGTGAGTTATCGCGTTAGTTTAATTATTCATGAGCCCTCGGACAAGTTTCAACAACTTTGTACTGGCATCTGGCGCTATGTTTTAATTCGCACTTGTTAAAATTTAAACACAATATTATTTTGTTTAAATGGTTTTCGCTTGCTATATTTATTGGTGTCACAGAGATATCTGTGCAACCATCCAAATCCACTACGAGTTCTATTTGAGAGAGTTTTTCTTTGGCGCCAGTCTCTAATTTCAATCAAACACTAAATAATCAAAAATAATAAATTATATCTCGGAATAATATTTGAATTCATCGCAGCACTCGCGTGGAGTAACACACACCTCGACAGTTCTGTATACTATTTAAAATATCTATTGATATATACGTATTTAAAAAAAGTAATTAAGATTTTATTAAATAGTTAACTTACCAATTTTCCGTACTAGTAACAAATTAACTAATAAATGTATCACAAAATATTATTTGTATTTTTTTTATAATCCTTTAGTGATTTTAGTGATTTTATAATGCAACCCGCAACCAGTCGCGTTTGCAGTCACACACAGGCTCTGCTGCGCCACGAATGGCCTCATAATGTTTTTATAGAAAATATTAAACAGAAATATCATATTGTTACAGATGTGGACGCCGCAAACGCGCGAGCGCCAGCGAGATGAGCTCTGTGGCTACCAGCCGCAGCTACTCATATGATGAAACCATACAGGTACACCAATTCTAATATCACTATTATAGAAGGTAAAAATTGAATAGGTTAATATAATTGGTAGTTTCCAAATCCTGAAATTTTAATACGAGACACACCTATCCAAAATATTGTATTTTTTTTAAATCTAACAATTATCGTCATTCCGTTTTGCCTTATAGAAAACAACCTATTAAGTACAGTATAATTTGAGCCAACAAGAATCATCGATTTTTTTGCCTCTATCGGTATGTACTGTAAGCTATAATAGAATTTTTTTTTAAACATTTTTAAAGTGTTAATCCACATAGGATCTAATTAAGTATATAATAGAAATATTGTATTTTGTAAGCGTACTTACTTGCAGTAAACCTACAATATAAACTTTCACACCGCGTGTGCTAGTCAAGTTTCAAGCGCAGCGGGAGCAGAGTTAACTTTGAGCCTAATATGTAAATATATACAGCATTTTCAGCGATCGAAACTATATGCGACAAGAGAATATAATCCAGAACATTGTAGCAGCAAGAGTTTGTTTCGAGTGAAAGTTACATCGCTGAAACATCAGGTTGTTATGCGCGATACATAATGCGATTTGGCGAATCCTTATTTTATGGTATTTTCAACTGTATACTTATAGAAATAGGGTAGTTTTTTTGATAGCTGTGTTGTTATTGGGGGTGAGATGAAATTTTTCAGGACGGGTCATAACGACACATTAGCCGAGGCGGGCTCGCTCACCTTTATTAATGTGGTACACAGGTTCCCGCTTACATAATATGGTTTTCTTGCCCCATAGAGGTCAATGGAAATTGGCATGCAGTTAACTGTTCATTATGCCGCCATAAACGCGTGTCAGAGAGCGGCGTATAATGGCGAAATATGATTTAGCTAAACTCACTTAACAGTGAGTACTACCTAACTTGGTCGTGTTGTAGTGAGTGACGAAGCACTTAACAAAAAATAGTTACGGATATTTTTGCGATTTTCACTTATTTAATTAAATAAACAATTAAATATTCACTTATAACAGTCGATATTATAAATACAAAATTCTCTAGATGTAAACAAGAAGCATGTAAACAAGTACTGATACAAATAGTACCAGTACAGAAAACGTATAAAAATTTTAACGTAGCGGGATTCGAACCCGCGCCTCCTAGAAACCTACCAGGCGCTCTCACCACAAACCATACGTTCGCTATACGTTTTCTAAATAGTATTTAGTATTTTTCTTTCCTTAGCGTGGAACACTTTAGAAAATAATAAAAAAGTACTGCTACTACGAATAATTCACAATGTACACCAAACATTTCGAAGCTTCAGGCAACGTTTCCCTGCGTAGCGTCGCCAAGCCTTTATTTTGGAGATACAACCCATTATTTCCTAGATACGATATTCCCTCGAGCGGGAACCATGGAACCATTTATCAGCCTGCGACCCACATAGCAACATCTGGCGAACGCCACCCTAATATTGGACTTGAAAGAGAATGTGGAATGAAGCTTAGCTGTTCACAGTACTTATTTTTGGTTACTGATATTTTGTTCATTCTAATAAAATGAGTAACGTAGGTTATTTTGAAATATAAAAGATCTCGATATTTTTTTATTACATCTAGATTTTTTTTCTTTGGTAAATATTATCGTAAATGTTTTTCTATATAAACGTTTAATAAGAGCACTAATTTAGTAATTAAATGTTGAAAACACGAAGTATGTCTGGAAACGCGTTGGGGGCGAGGTTTTGGGTTCGATCCCCCCTACTCTAGGAAATTAAGTATTTATTTAAATTTAATTTTTCGCTCTGGTGTCGATGCAAAACGGCGTTGAATTCCGCCTCTCAATGCCTCCAGAATTCGGCGAAAAGAAGGGACAGCGTGTTTTATCATTAGGTAACCTCGGCCTAACGTGCTGTATGCGGGATACAGCATGAAGCTGATCATACAAAATTTATTTTAAATAATAATAACAAATTTACATATTTTTTTTTTTTTTTTTATGGAAAAGGCACGGCAAACGAGCGTGCGGGTCACCTGATGGTAAGTGATTACCGCCGCCCACGGCCCCGTGCAGCCCCAGAGGAGCTACAGGTTTTTCTATACAATAAACTGGAATAAACGACTATATCGTAATTGTTTTTCCCACAGTAGATACAGATTGGTTAAGTGATTTTGATTAGCAGAAGGGAAGGGCCTAATGTGAAGCGGGCATCATAGAGGCGCGGGCTAGAAAATCGAATTTTCTGCTCCGTGCCTTCGGGCCTTTGTCGGGCTTTTCAGAGCGTGACATAAACATAAACATTGACACACTTCCGCGTGTCGCTCCTCCAGTTGATAACATGAGAAGGTCTCATCTTTTTGCAAAATAAATCTATTTTGTATTGTGACTTCAAACATTTTAAAAAATAAATCTATTTGGTATATGGTAAATGTCGTAGTGTAATAATCGACTTGGTGTACTTGAACGTGTTTCATGTGTCAAGTCTTGTTGTCATATTTTGGATATCGGACAATATTAATAAAATTAATCACAAATTGTGACTGTAAAATCGACTGGTTGTGGACTTCGATCGGTGGGAAGAAATAAATTTATTTAAGTTTATATTTCCATTTTTTCGCTCTGGTGTCAGCAGCGTTGATTTCGCCATTCAGCACGCAATGCATTCTAAATAAGACGGAAAGTGGGGAACCGAGTGTCTTAACGCTACTGCCTGCTATTTGCGGGATACAGCGTGAAGATGATTTGTTTTATTTTTTAATTAAAATATAAATTTGAAGCCAGTCGTGGCGCAGGGGCACGAGCTTGTGACTGTAAACGCGAAAGGTTGTGGGTGTAATTCTACTTCAGGAAATAAAATATTTAATATTTTCATTTCTTCGCTATGGTGTTGAGGCTAAGCGCGGCGTTGAGTTCCACCACTCAACACGCAATGTCTTCAGAATTTGGCGGAAAGTGGGGAGTGAAATGTCTCAACACTAAGCTTCCTTAGTCTGTCCCGCTACATACGGTGAAGCTGAAAAAAAACTAATATTTCTTTACATATTATAGATATTCCGAGCTAAGTATCATTTAAAAAGGATTAAATTCTGATTACACCAAGATGGCGTTTTATGACCTTTTTTATATAAAAAATAATAATAAATATAACATTGACACACATTCAAATCTGGAACCAAACAACACACATTGCCAGAAATTGAAAACGCTGACGTTCCTGGCGCGGTGTTTAAACAGTAAACAGGATATAGCAATTTCAGGAGCTGAATTAACGCAGTTTACATAGATTTGGGAGGGCCCTTTAATCCAAATTCAAATTTTCCAAAAGATAAAACCTTAAGGGCCTCCCGAGCCTTCTGTGATTATTTTAAAAACACGGGACTAAAAATAAACGTGAAAGTAACGTTGTTAAATTTCACAGATGTTTTTGCTTGTTATTATAGTAAGCTTTTTTAGGTGTCGATGAATTAAAAAAAAGTTTATTTCACGCACCACGCACTAGAGAATTCCGCGGATAGTGCAGAGAGTGTCTTAGCACTAGACTCTCTCTACCGCTACGCTGCTACATGCAGGATGCAGCGTGAAGGTGAAAAACAAGTAATACCCATTTGAACGTAGCGGAATTTGAACCCGCGCTGCTTGAAAGCCCCCCCAAGAGGCGCAGGTTCAAATCGGGCTACCGTCAAAATTTTATAAGTTTTTTACATAGTACCCTTTCTTTCCTAAGTGTGGAATAACGTTTTAAAATTGTATGAAACCATTAATATTCATTTTATCAACAGATTATTTACGGGGAGACAGAAAACTAACTATATCTACAGTAGCTTGGATATGGTGTTAGTTCTGCGTTATGGTTTAATTTCGCTCAGACACACCCCATAACCTCTGTCTAGAGCCAATTTGTGCCTCCAACATGTTGGTTCATTGTGGTTGGTCTTGTTTCCTTTATTTCAGTTGTTCTTGTTGCAATCATTGTAACTGTAGTTGAAATGGAATTTTAAAAGTTTATGAGGTTTTTCATTTGAGTTCTTATACTAGCTAGTCCTATACTAGCAAGTTTTCTTTTTTTCCTCAGCTTGACGCTGTATGGGTCAAGCTGCACGGGTAGGCAGAGGTTAAGGCACTTTGCTCACCACTTTTCTCCAGAAACTGTAGATATTGCGGGTTGAGTGGCGAAACTCAACGCCATGCTTTGCCTCAACATCAGACTGAAGAAATTAAAATATGAAACATTTTATTTCTTCGAGTGGAAATCGAACTCACAACCTGTCGCAATTTATGGTCACACGCTTGTGCTCCTGCGCCACGACTGGCCTTTAGTCTCTATAATCTATATAAAAATAAAATAATATATATTAAAAAAAATGTGCGTAAAATCAATAAATATTGGTTTATAATGATGAAAATATTAATATTATAAAAAATTTGGATGTGCCATCTAGTGTTGAGGTACAGTAATAAAATTCAAGTTGATAGCGCATTACACTACCAGATGGCAGACTAATGGTCGTCTAACTTGCTCTACTAAAAAAATATTTTTAAGTAATAAAAAAAATCATTGTATTTTTGCCGTTTATATTTTAAAGAAAAGTCATCAATGGTTATATGTTATAAGTTTGAATAAATTCTACAATTTTATATTCTTTCTTAATAAAAAGAGCGTTAACTATATAAAATGAAAGTACCTATACTAAATAAATTTTATGTTTATGATATAATCTAGAAATTAAATATTTACCTAATTTATACTTAATATCATTGACAATTTTGTATGTGAAATACTTATATATCTTGATTGCTACTATGATTGCGAAAACGACTCAATTAAGTAATACATATAAAATCAATACAACAAGATATTAAATCATAAGGATCATACAGAATTGTCGCTCTGATAACGAAGCGAAGCACGTCGTTGAGTTCTGCAATACAACACGCCTTGCCAATGTCTGCCTGTTGCCTTGCCTTGAACACTAGATTCCCGGGACCCTACATCCTACAATACTACCCGAAAAAAATACATCAAAAACGTCAAAACGCTAAACAAAAAGCATTTGTAAATACATGCCTCGTTACGCAAATCAGACAGCCAGAGCGTTCATTGGTCGTTTGTCGCAATCAACTGGCGAAAGTTAATCTGGCGGTACGCGCGTCGCGACGCCCTAAATCACCGTCCACGCCGCAGTCCGGCTACGCTAGCGCCAATAAATAGCATTGCAGTTCTAGATTTTGATACTCTAGAATGTTTTTTTTTGTGTACGTTTTGTATCAATTGTGTGTAAATATAATTTAACAGATTTTAACCTTAATTTGATTCATATTTTTCGGACGCTAAATGACGTATGTTTATCTTATTCTTCTGCCTATGTGCCACGACTGACCTCTATGCTGACATTTTTGTGACAATTTATTAATAATTTTCCACTTACATGTGATATCACTTAATTTATTTTGTACGAATATAAACTATCAAGAATTAAAATATAATGTAGTATGTAGTTTTCATAAAAAAATGCCTTAATTGGAAAGGTTAAATGCTTTTTAATAAAATTGTACTAAAAAGTATATTGTACTGTTGTAGTATTTTCGTATTTTGAATGTATTATTAATAATCAGACCTCTTTGGCTATACTGAATGTTCTGAAGATGCAATAAATCAAAAAAAAAACTCGTTCCCGTCATTTTTCAATTGTTTTTCAAGCGAGCAAAATAAAGGTATGTGACAAAAAAAAATCGGTACATTTTAATAATTAACTTTTAATAATTTAAAATTTAACATGAGATTTCCTGTTTCGATCATTGTAGATCTCTTTAGAAAGCATAAAGCAAAAGAACACTGTGAACACTACCTGTCAGATTCTTATAATCAAAAATCTCAAAATTTCTACAGAAATGAGATCATGGCACTACGCATAAGATGGCAACAAGTCATCGATCAAAACGGCACGTTCATATTATAAATAAAAAAAATTATAGCTAACAAAAATATTCTTCCTTTGTATGAACAATACGAAAATACTTTTGCCACGACCTTTTATTTAGATTCTCATGACTGACTTGCCCGGACTCTTCAATAAAATAAATAATATCATTAATTTTAAAAATTGCCTTATGTGATGTCGCATTTATGTTACTACTATTATGGTTACTGTTAAAGCTCGATTATTTTATTATAATTAAGTTTTATAAAAAGCGAATCACATTAGTATTAGTCACTAAAGATCACGTGGAAATTTAGAAGCAAAGCACGTGAGCAAAATCTTATTACCGTCCAGAAATCGTAAGAGGTGTGTGACGTCATCGCCCTCAGGAGTTCCCGTATTCTTTCATCAAATCCCGGCAGAGCTCAGTGCGGTTATTCACACGATGAGCAAGCGCTTCTCAACGTTTTACGAATCCTAGAGGTTGATAAAATGACTCACTTTGTTGTATAAAGAAAAAGATAGAATAATAGAATGAATGAATTTTAAAAGAAATCAATTAAAATTTTCTTTCCTTTTCGTTTCGGTGTCACATTCCTAGCTTTCCATCTTACATAGAAAATTCATTTTTCGTCTACATTCACTTGTGCACTTCATATGTCTATGAATTATAACGATAAAAACTTTTATTAACTTTAACATTATATTTAATAATAGATATTATGTATACATAGCAACTTAGTTACTTACTAAGAGATGATGTTATTTAATACTAGCGATCCGCTCGCGGCTTTACCCGCTTCTGCTATACAATTATTTATTTACTTATCTAAATAACTTCTGAGTTCTGATAAAATTATCACCTTAAAGACAATATTTATATATTGAAAACTAAAATAATTCAGCCAATTTTATCGAACAAAATACTTTAAGTATATATATATTTTTTATTTCTGAATATATATAATTTTGGAAACAGTCTGTTAGAAAAAAATTGTAGAATCCCCTCCTTACAATAGTAATCCCGAAAGTAGACGGTAATGTGATGATATATACAGCGTGTTTATAATTTAAAGTTGCAATTGTTTTTTTTTTATTTTTAACTAGGTATATTCGTCTTAATGTAATTTTGTCACCAAGTAATATTATTTTATTAATTAAATGAAAAAGTTATATCGTTCTATTATGTATTTCTTAGTACTGGCAATTAGTTAACAAAACTTTTTTAGTCAATACTTAAAAACGTCTTGTTTTCTATAAGTAAAGCGAATTTCTCCATGGTTTCAGGTTCTCTTCGATGAGTGCTAACAAGTTTTCTATACTACGCTTACTGGACACGTTTAAATAATAAAATAAACAATAAAAAAGCTATATAATCTCAAATGTAAAACAGCATATTTTCCAAACATCCTGTATCGTTATAGACGATGCATCGATGCACCGGGAGGAGGGCGGCGCCCACTGCAAGCGCCTTAATCAAACCGAGCAATTTATGATCGTCGCACCACGCCTGTGGTGTTATTCTAAAACAATTTGAGACATTTAGTGTATTATTTACTGACACTCATTAAAAAAGACAAAAACCCAAGTCAATATATTTAAAAATTTATAACTTATTCTGTGGATGTAGATAGACCTTGAGCTTCAGCTATGAACTAATAAAAAGGAATATTTTTCGTTTAGTGCAGAATCCGCTGTAACAAATACGTTAAATATAACAACAACTTTAAATTAATACCATATTTATATACAAATTTCTTTTTATATTATTAAATATGTTATTGTTTATTAAATATATTATTATTACAATAAAATATAACACAATTATATAATCAATAATAAAAAAATATTTAAAAAAAAAAACAGTTTTTATATATTCCATAATGTAAAATGTTGTAGAATGGCGCAGCACAAACGTATTGTATCTTAACTTATAGGGCGGCGCCCCTATAGAAAGTGCTTACATTGAGACTTACACTTGTGGGCTGTCGATACATCCGGATATTGCGTTTTCACTTCTACTTCATAACTACTAATTTTTATATTTCCTCCTATGTGGCATATGCTGGTGGCATATGTGGTATAAATCCTAGTTAACGCCTGTTTGCTAAAATCGGTTTAGTCTAATAAAGTTTTATATATACAGGCTAATCGTATCGCAGTGGCACACAACGTGTGACTGTAAACACGACGGGTTGTGGGTTCGAGCCCCTATATCTGTATCTGTGTCTTAAATATTTTCGATGTGCTGTCTAGGCGATGAGTTCAGCCACTTAATACGCAATGCCTCCAGAATTAGGCGTAAAGTGAGGGGCGGAATTTTTTAACACTTCCTCCCTCTATCTATCCTGCAACATGCAGGATACAGCGTAAAATAGAGAAGAATACGTTTTATAGAATATAGTAGAGTCCTACTTGAAAAGCTATATTTAGCATGTGTAAAATTTATCTAATAAAAAGGAAAGCTGGACATGCGACAACAATTATATTGCCGGCATCGTGGATAACAAGTGAGATACTACAGGTATATGGATTCGATGTCCATACAGTTAAAAATATCGTGTCGCGTTCCACCATCAAACACACAAACTCGATAAAATTTTGAAAAGTTCTGACCCGTCCCTGAATATTCTCCTCACTTGCCATGCTTTTTAGATATAAAATATATATGTTTATCTAGAAAAGAGTTTTATTTATATTATAACAGTAGTATATGAGGCCAGTTTTCTTCACAAAAGTATAAAGAAACTAAAGTGTTCGAGTTTGTATCCATTAGAACATGTAAAGCGCAAGTCATTTAGGGTGGATCTTTCGCGCCGGGATGCACGCAGTAATTTATGCAGGCGACGATGCGTGTAATAGACACAGTACGTCTCTATGATCAGTGAAAGGAAGTTTGACATTTTGAAATTTCTTTTTTTTTTAGCGATTTTAATGATTTTCTTTTATACAAATTAACAGCTGGTGTAGATAAGATTCTGATTTTTTTTTTTAAAGCTTAAAGTTTATAAGTTGTTATAGAAGTTTCACTTTTAACTCATGTAGGCTTCTTTGCTTAAGCAATTACCTATTTTATAGGTTTTTTCAGGTTCTTGCACTCGCACATAGCAGTAGGCAGAGTTAAACTGGGAACCTAGTGTTACGACACTACCATTTCCCCACTTTTCGCCTAATTCTGTACAGAATTCAACGTCGCACATTGCTTCGTTAACAGAGCGAGGAAATGAAAATATTAAATATTTCGTTTCCTCGAGTGTGATTAGATCCATAACGTTTATCGTTGCACGTTTTCGCCACAGTTGGCCTCTTATATTAAATAGGTTTTATAATTATTAATTATATTGTTTTTATAGAAAAAAATTGCTTAGTTTTGGGCAGTACTCATATAAATAGTATTAAAATTTAATAACATACTGTTTATTCATAAGAAAAAAAAAAAAGATTTATTATTGATGGCAATATAAATATAATAAAATTACTCTTTTTTTGAAATTGGTAAATAAAGATATGATAATGGCGAAACAAAATTTATGAAGTGTAGTTTATTAGGTACATAAATAGCATGTTTTATTGCTTTAAAAAATCTTCTGTTCAACACCGTCAGACAATTTTAATTCAATTTGCCATAGATATCTTGTCACTATAAAGTACATATATTTATTTAAACTTGGCATTTTCTTCTTTATCCCAATACTTAAAGTAGTTATCTAAAAGGATCAAAGAGAGGGCACTAGCGCTTCGGACGTCAATTCAAGTTAACCAACTCTACGTGACTGAACAAGCAAAGAATCGGATAAAAGGTAAAAAAAGAGGTTTTATGTAATTGCAAGCTGACAGTTTATGTCTCCAAAAAAGATACAATGATACAATGGGGAAAGTTGGTGCCCTTCTACTTAATACTAGGTTCCCTCTGTCAGGTGCCTGCCCTGCTGTGTGCGGAATATAGCGTGGTCCTATAAATAAAAAAAAATACATCTATTAATAGTAAAAATTCTTCGATTTCGCTTTTGCTATAATAAATTAGCTGAATTTTCGTATGAATTGTTTAAGCTATCAATCGTGTAGTATTTTTTTTAGCTTTACGTTTTATCTCGCATATAGCAGGGAAAACAAAGAAACGATTTAAATCACTCCACTTTCTGCTCTCCGCCTGAATTTGAGACATTGTATGAGTGATGAAAGTCAACACTGCATTCTGGATTTCCACGGAGAAACGGAAATTATTCTTCGCCTCAAATTTAAAGTCGAACTTACAACCATTGCGTTTACGACCACACTTTTCTACTACGCCAAGATGGTCTTAAGTAAGTATATATACAATTTTAATATACAATAAATTTATACCATAATCTTGACTATATTAAATTTCAGTTTATGTGTAACATGTTGAATAAGCAAAACAGAGCAGGCTTCGTATGGGAATATTTGGCGTCTACGTAATGAATTTTCCCTCTCTGTAATATCTGTAATGGAGAAATGTGATAATGTGATACATTTAGCAGCGGGGGATTTATTCGAGTCTTTGTTCAATATTATTGATAATTTTACAATAAATGTTTAGTTATTGGTTTTTTTATTCAAATAAACAATTATATTGTAGTTGAAACAATAGTTTTCAACAAAATAATAGCCTGTTGAGGTCCGATGTGGAGTACGGGCACAAGGATGTGACTGTCAATGCGCAAAGGGAACCTGGGAACCTAATGCTAAGACATTCGTTTTCCGTTCTCTTTTTTAATTCTGGAGGCATTAGGTGTTAAGTGGCGGAACACCACGCTGAGCTTTGCCCCATTAATATAATGAAAATATTAAGTATTTTATTTCTTGGAGTAGGAATCGAATCCACAACTGGTCACGTTTACAGTGTGCCCTTGTGCCCTTGTACCGCGACTGGTCTCAGTCAACTATTTATAATTATAAATATTAAATATGTATAACTTAGCTATGATAACCTCTTAAGGCTTTAGAGACCTCAGACAATCCTTTGCCAATTCCTATTTCTATAAAACCTCCTTTACAGACTATTTAAACGTGGATGTGTAACGACGATAAGTTCCTTAGTGCTAGTGCTTGAATGTATATTACAAATACCCAGACTAAAATGCTAAAATAAATTCTGATTGTAGTAAATACACAAGTGTATTCTTGTTATCGCCAGCCAGGCACGGGTGTGCGCCTGCAGACGATATGTTCAATTCCTACTCATAACGAGAGAAAACGCGGCGTTGAGTTCCGCCATTCGACATGCAATGCCTGCATATTTCAGTGTCTCAAGTATGCAGTGTTTTAACACTAGGTTCCCTTTGCTTCCCTTGCTATGTGCGGGATACAGTGTAAATATCCGATAGTAATGTGTTCAAATAAATGTACACATAGCACCTATAGGTTCTCTTCATACATTTAGGAACTAATCTCATCATATATGCTAGCTTAGCTTTAAGGCTTATTATTAATGGATTTCACTTTCACCGCCACTAGTAATCCAGCAGGAGACGAACAATATGCCCTTATATATGAACCATATGCATGAACTATGCATATGTATGTATGTATATATGCATAAAATGAAAACATACAAAAATACGACGCTACGACGACGCTACGGCTACGACGCTAAATAGAAAACTACAAAAAACATTCACTACAAATTACCAAAAAAAAAACCACGAGAGTCAACCTACAACGAAAGAAGAAATTTTCGAATTGAAAACAAAAATTGGAAGAAAGAAACAACGTTCTAGACAGAGGTGTTAAATAGGTTAATAGACCTATAAAGGCAGTTAGACTTTCCAAGAGAGGAGTTCAAACTGCACGTGCGCATCTCCAACGCCGGGGGGTGGAGGCTGGTTGTTTTCCCGATCGGCGGCAGTGCGCCGCGCGCGCCCACCGCATCCACCGGCAACCCCGAGACGGTCCAACCCTTATATTTCTTCCCTTATATTACGAGTAGTTCGTGTAGTCTACGCCGAGCTTAAAATTGCTACGCGCTAATAACGTACGTAATCGAGTGAACTGTGGTATGTGAAACGGTGTTTGTGCTAGCTCTCCAGTGTTACAGGATGTTCGTCAAATTTAATGGTTTCTGAGGTTTTGTGTGTAAAATGTGTGCGTAATAAATTATATTTATCGGATTTGTTGGAAAAGCGTGCACGCGGTAATATTTATGTGTCATATTTCTTTAACAGTTTTCCGGGTTCTCCTTTCATCTCAAATGGAGCGAGATACATTTATATATTTTTTTTCTAATAATATATTTATTTTTATATAAATTTATCTTGTGTACAAGAATATTTAAAATATTTATTTAGTAAACGTATAAAAATTTGAACATACCGGGACTCGGGTTTCCAGGAGGCGCGGGTTCGAATCCCGCTACTTCAAATTTTTATACGTTTTCTAAATAAGTATTTTTCTTTCCTAAGTGTGAAATAATACTTTAAAAATGGTAAAATCATTAAAAATATTGTTAGTTATATATTAACAAATATATATGTATGTTCCCGGCGTTGAGTTCCGCCACTCAATACTGCAATGACTAAAAATATTCGGCAGAAAATAGGAAACGAAGTGTCTTAACACTAGCTTCCCTCTGTCACCCTGCTATTTGCGGGATACAGCGTGAAGCTGATTTGATTTTTTTAACATTTAAGTACAAATATTTTCTCTTTCAAAATACAAACTCTAAAAATTTCAAAAGCATTTTATATGAGTCATCGAGAATAATATATTATTCATGCCATTTTATTGTCATTTTACTATTATTTAGCGGTTGTTGGCAACCGCCAGAACTAGCGTGTGTCGCGCTCGGCGTCAAGTCCTTATCTTGTTATAATCTATATCATTTATAAAGGCAAAAAGTGGGCTTTAATTTTAAAACACGAATAATAAAGAAATAAATTTTACTTATTATTTAATTAATTCAATATGATTTGTGTATAGTTTGAGGCCAGTCGTGGCACAGAGGCACAAAGTGTGACTGTAAAATCGAGTGGCTGCGGGTTCGATCCTCACTCGATGAAGTGAAATATTTATTTAAATTTATATTTTCATTTCTTCACTCTGGAGTTGAGGCAATGCGAGGCGCTGAACTCGGCGAAAAGTGGGATACGGAGTGTCTTAACATTAGGTTCCCTCTGTCTACTTTGCTTGCGAGCGTACAGCGTGAAGCTGAAAAAAAAATATTGTAAATATTCATCAACGGGCTACAAGTAACTAAATTACTAATACTATCCTCATTTCAGTCATTAACATTACCTTGAACGACAGTTTTTTTGTATTTTCTTGTGTTTCTGGCGATTTCCTGAGAGAATATGTATTGATATATCACTTACCAACGATTTTCAATGAGAAATACCCTCTTAAAGACGATATGTATGTCCAGTATGACGAAATCTACAATTTTCGATGTACATAGTTTACTATTCCCCTCCAAAGGAAAATCAACAGCATTACAATATCAACAATTTATACTCATAATTTTACCATTTACTAATATTGACGAAACGTCGTCCTGACGCAAATGCCCAAGCGTGTACTCTGCTACCAAGCCAAAATCGCGGTTGAGTTCCACCACTTTCGTGGGAGAGTGTATTAAATTTAGATTCTCTGCCTACCCAGATAAATTAGGGATACAGCGTGAAATGAAAAAAAAAAACGAATAATTAAAAATACAAGATAATCCAAACAACATCTACAGTATACTACCAGACGCGTAACGATCGTATAACCACGTGTACACCACGCCGCACCACCCTTCATCCAGTTACCCATTTAAATAAACACCGCTATGTGTTAATCACTTAATTTGTTTTACATACAAAATATGAAAATTTATAGCGGCTTATTTGATATTCTCAAGTGAAAATTGTGGGACGAGCCACTGTAGAATTATAGGATGGCGACGTGACCGGGCCTCTGTGAACGGAATAACAATACGACAATATTTGCTCCCCTGAAAAATATACGTTTGTTACATGCATGTTCCCTCGTTACTCCTAAATCCGCTTATATAGTTTGTTTGATGAATATATGGAATTGGAAAGCTTTTTGCGCTGAACTGATACGTCGATGTTATGCTGTAGTTTTTAAATGACTTTTGTTTTTATATAGTGGTATGAGGCCATTTCTATAAGCGCGACACGTTGTGGGTTCGATTCTCACTTAAGGAAATGAAATATTTACTTCAATTTATATTTTCATTTCTTCGCTCTGATGTCTTGACACCAAGCGAAGAAATGAAGCGAAGCTTGACACGAAACTTAACGCCACACTTTCTTCTTCTTCACTTTCACTTCTTCTTTTCTGCTTTCAAAGCGTCTTCAGAATTCTGCAGAAATTAGCAGCGGAGAGTCTTAACACTAGGTTTCCTCTGCCTATCCTACTACATGCGGGGTACAGCGTGAAGCTGAAATAAATGTAGGCGAAAATCATATTGCAAAGTAAACTTTATAAAGATATCTAAATAGAAATAGATTGAAGTAGTTTAATGAATTTGCTAATATTATAATAGGTTAAAAATATATTACTATAGCGGTTATTTATTTGTGAATGTTTTATGTAGACAATATACTTTAAATTTTTATAAAATTATTTAACAAATGGCACGCTCTATTTTAAGCGATTTATCATTAAGTTTATCGACTTCTAGAAATCATTTTATTATTTAAAACACAATCTAGCAAAATAAAAAAATGGTACAAAACAAAATAAAAAAATGGTATATCAAAACGTCGCTGTGGTGTGGCATTAATTATTCCAAAAGGTTCGGGTTCCAACTGTGTTTCTTCTACTGCTGCCTTCGATTTCTTTTACGTTACTCCTATAAACGAGTTACTGCAAATAGCCATTCCTATCGTAAGAAGATTTTTTTTCTCTTTATTTTTAAAGTCTTTCTTTCAGTTCTCTTTCAGTTTCAAAATAAAAAAAAACTAAAATAAATCAGCTTCACGCTGTATCCCGCACACAAGCAGCGTAGGCAGAGGGAACCTAGTGTTTTAGACACTCCGTTTATCTCGGCACCAAAGTGAAGAAATGAAAATATAAATTTAAGTAAATATTTCATCTCTTCGAGTGGGGATCGAACTCACAACTAGTCGGTTTTGGGGTTTGAAAATAAGTGAATACAAAAAGGATGAACGTCTAATAGTGCTAGTTTGCTTTAAAATAGCGTTGGATAGTAGAATAGCGAATGTAATTGCATCAAGTTTTCTTTTGTCCAAGTTAATCGAAGTCTATCTCCCGTTCATTTACTAAGCTTTCATTGCAGTCGGCGTTTCTATAGTAATATTTCTTTCCGTACAAAGACTTGTATTCTCCCAACAATCTTTTATGGTGGTAAATGAAGAATTTCTTGTTTCTGACGTTCCACGATAGTTTTTTGTTTTCTATTTTATTAAGATTTCATGAACAGGCTTTATAGTAAATACGCTAATTGTTGTTTTTTTTTGTTATATAAAATTCAACCGTGGTTGAGTATTAATAATATTTTTAAGGAAAAGTTATTTATACATAAAATCCAACCGTTTAGAATAATATATGGCAATTCATATTTTCCCTACAGTCTACATAGTTTGCTTTAGAAACTGTAGAAACATAATAAATCAGAAGATCAAGAATGTGACCGTGACTAAGGTTGTAGGTTCGATTCCCCATTTGAGGGAATGAATTATTATCTATTACTGTTTTCTTTTCTTCGCTCTGGCACCAAGGCCCAAATACTCGGCGTTGAGTTCCGCTACTCAATACGCAATATCTCTAAAAAGTGGGAAACAGAGTATCTTCTGGGTACCCGCTATATACGGAATACATCGGGAAGCTGATTATTTTTTATAAATAATATAAAGTAGAAAGATATAATGATATAAAAAATGATTTTTTTATTTATATCTATGTAAAACAATGTGACAGTAACCATATTTCTGACTAAAGGTTCCGCGCCGACTAATAAACAAACACAACAAATCTCATCGTGACAACGAAACAAAAACAAGAGTCAGGTTACGATCGGGGGAGCTACATTTGTTTTTGATTAAACAAATTGTCCACGCAGTTTATAGCTCCCCCAGCGCGCGTCCTCGCTCGTCTCATCTGTAACTTTTATTATTTACTTTGATAAGACGTGACTGTAGGAATTATTGTCGAAAAATTTATAACACAATGCAAAAAAGTTCGCTTCAAAATTTATTCACCGATATATGAATATATCATAAGTTAATTATATAAAAACTAAAGACCATGACCAAGACTCATTCTTCAATAGTAATATTAAATTTCGCATTCAAGTAACCGTCACTTATTTTTAAACATTTTTAAAGTTTTGCATTAATATAACCGTCACTTACTTAAGCCAAGCGAGCCTAAGCCCTATACAAATTTAAATACTTAAAAAAATCAGTTTCACGCTGTATCCCGCATGTAACAGGGTAGATTAGGCTCCCTGCTTAGTGTTAAGACACTCTGTTCCCCACTTAATACCAAATTCTGAAGGCATTGTGCATTGAGTGGCGGAATTCAAAGATGCAAAGAAAATGAAAATATTTAATCGACCCCCAACCTATCGTGTTTTACAGTTACTTGTGCACCTGCGCCACGACTGGCCTCAACTATTTTATTGACATTCATTCATAAAAATATCAAAATCAAATTATTTTCCAACGCAATACTTGAAAATTCATATCAAATTGGAGTGGACATGGAGCACGATAACAAAAATGTAGTGTACGTTGTATACAAAACGAATGCGTCACGTTTTTGCCCGGTTCTAACCCTTTACTAAATTTTTCACAGTCGCTTGAATCGCTTAAAAGTTTTATATTCTGCTTGGTAAGTTGAAACCGCTTAGAAATAGGCTCACCTGAAAAAAGATTAATATAAAGTGTTGTAAATTTTTATGGATGGTTTTGTATTTATCAGTAGTCATCTAATTTTTGTGTTCTTATATCATTTAAATATAAGAAATACTTTAAAACGTTTATTTTTGGCTACGAGATTACTGATTTTATGCAGCGAGTGGGGTTATGTGCGAATCTTACTAACTAATATTTAATATTAATTATGATAAATGTTACACACTTGACACCAGTCGTGGCGCAGGGGCATAAGCGTAAGCGTTCAGCTAAAAGTGCGACGGTCGTGAGTTCGATTCCCACTCAAAAGAAATGAAATATTTAATATTTTCGATTATATTTTCGATGTGTGGAAACAGCGTTAAGCTAAAAAAACGTGGGAAACGAATTACTGCAATAATCATTACGAGTGATAAAATTTTGTGAAATTGAATATGGAGACAATTCCGTAATATAATTATAACGTGCCTATCCGTTCGGCTAATGCTGAATTTGGACAATAAAAATAAAGGTATCAGTTAAATGGTTCGCAAAAGGACAGTCTGGGTCCCTCTGAACTTCGCTTCGAAATTGCCTTTGCACCTGACAAGCATAAGGAAAAGATAAAAAGGAACCGACGAACTCTAATTACATAATATGTGTTCTGGTTTCTTAGATATAATATTAAGCATAAACGTATAAAAGTTACTAGGCTTCGCTTACTATTGAAGACATAACTTAGACTTTTGTATAAGAAATTATCCATTCTATGTGATAAAAATAACACTGAAAGTCGGTATAATGTGTTTCGTTGAAACAATTAACGTGGTATAATTAACGTGGTAGTCTGTAGCCGTCCTCAATAAATTGACTAGGTATCCAAAAAAAATTTTATCTCATCAAAACATTTTTTTATTGTCGTGTAAATGAAATCTTTTTCCTAGTCTAGACTTATGAAGCCTACAAAATGTATAAGAACATTTTATATTTTATATTAAGCTTCAATATGTTACATGACGAAGACGGTGCCAGTGAAAACGTATAGCTACAATATTTGTGTAGACCCTCAGCTAACTTCGAAAGCACGTACTGTGACAATATATCTTTATTAATATCGATTTTCAAACGGGTATTTTTTCATATTTTCGATTTATTTCTGTTTCAATTTTTAGTTCCTTTATTATCGTCTTCGATTTGTAGGGCAGTAGGGTTCTGGCTGAATATAAGTAGAAAATATTTAACATATGTATAAGGCAAGTTTTGAGACCAGTCTTGGCGCATGGGCACTTAGCCTTGTGGGTTCGATCCCCACTCGAGAAAATGAAATATTTATTTATATTTATTATTTAATTTGTTTTAAATTATATGTAATTACATAAATATTTTGTAATTACATTTTTTTATACGGTGTGATCTAAAATGTCCTGTGTGTCTGTGAGCACAGGTTCAAAAAACTAGTTACATAATTTAACAACATAATAATTGTATTCATATAAACCAAGAATAAGTTAAATTTGGCAACGAAGGAAGTAAAACATTAATTTACGAGAAACTGCTCAATTATTTAGGTAGAACCAATTAAGCACGATTTACGGTGCTAGTATAAAAACCACCTTCTTGCGTAAACGTGAAATGTGAAGTTAACAAGACCTGAACGAGAGGGGAGAGGATTAAAATTTTCTTTGAAATATATTATTGTTTTTTAAGTTTTGTGTTTTTATTTGTGCTTGTTAGTCATTATCTAAAATCTAATATGCTTTATTTTTATGTAATTATAAAATAATTATGTATTTGATTATATTTTTTATATTTAAATACAATATATATTTGTCTTAATAGCTAAATAAATAATAGGAAAATCTACTATTTTATTAAACAATAATTAATAACCACTAATACATCATACTAATAAGTGATATAAGAGAAACTAAGAAAAATATATTTTACTATAAACAAAACCGAAGGCCCAACATTCAGTAGAGCTACCCGGCACGAGCATTGCGAAATACTTCGTCATGCAGTCGCGTGAGGAGGCGGCGTTATACAGAAAATGTCGTGGAAGCACAACCCTTTGGTGTTATTTATTGAGAGCAGCCGGCTCTAAGCTACCTTAAACATTATATAGATATATTATAAATATATGTATGGGAAGTATTGTGTATTGCTAGTGAACATATGGAAGGCAATGGGGTCAAAATGTTACTTCAATATTGTTTGTTTTTTTTTCGTTGACGTTTGCCTTTTCATTATATAAGACTAAAAAACTAAAAGATAGACAAAGATATCGTTTTATCTTTCTCTTGTTTCTAAAGATAGGACTCACATTTAGTAAATTAAATCCTAACTTCTATATATGTATAAATAAAGTATTTTAAATTTTACTTGAGATAAGATTTGTACGTAAAAATAAAAAAAGCACAAATTTAATCTTGTACTTTACCTCGCTGAAGCTATTCATCAATAAATAATTAAGCAGAACTTATTAGCCCGCAACATTTATTTATATTTTACTACAAAAATGTCGGTATTTCAAGTGGAAATGAAAATGTAAATAAAATTTTAATTAGTGTTTCAGTTTTAGTTATAAATATTTAATGATATTTTTCTGTAAACTAATGTACAGTAGACAATGGGTTATCAATTACTGGTTATAGGTTCTAAACTAGAATAAGAATATATATATATATATATATATATATATATATAATAAATAACTAAACAAATCGGTGTACTATTCTTATAGTATGTATGTATGAGTTAATGGAGCCTGTTTGCTAATGTGATTTTGTAATAAGTTATTATTGATTGTAAACGCAAAATAACTCAGTTAAATTTATTATATGACTGAGGCCGGCATGGCGCAGCGGTGGGGTGCAAGCGTGTGACAGTAACGCGATGATTGTGGGTTCGATCCCCATTCGGGGGAATGAATTATTATTTATTAATATTATCATTTATTCGCTCTATCTTATCCTTAATGCGGCGTTGTACGAGTACCGCCACTGAACACGCAATGCAAGATATAGCGTGACATTTAAGAACTTTTTAAAGATATTAAAGTCACTTGTAGACGGCATATAAGATCCGGACAGTAAACACGTCTGCACTGGCGATGGCCGGATATCGATTTACCATCAAGAAGCGAACCGTTAATTTTTAATGACAGCCCTACTCCCTAATTCCCTGTCATTATATCTACATTAACGACAAATGACAATATTTATCTGAGTTACTTATCTGTTATCCGAAATGTTTTATTAATATTTATACTACATGGTATTCCTTTCTACTTTTAATACATCCAAACGAATATGTGTCTATGCTTCATAAATGATAAACTTTTTCTATTAACCTACTTACTATGTTTTGACACTATGGTACTGTATTTTTTTAGTATTATTTACTTAATATATACATAGTATTTTTATTAAGATATTATTCATAATATTTTTATTATTTTGCGTAATGTCTGTCACCCGGCTATAATAAATGTTATATATATTTTTATACGTCACCACTATATAGTTTGCCACTACCACAATTTAAAGTAGCTAAAAAAAAATTTACAAGTAAAGCTTATTACACTGTTTCAAGAATATTTACAGGATAAATATGTATGGAAATAATGTCTATTGAATGTGATGCAGGATAGCTGCCAGATAATGTAATAAAATTATATATTATACCATTAACATTAAAAAGAGCAAGTGTTGAGTTTCTTGCCGGCTCTTCTCAGCAGAACTGCCTTCCGAACCGGTGGTAGCCTTTTTTTGTTTATACGTTCATTCGACGTCCAAAAGTGCTTATATCAGTCTATTTGAATAAAGAATATTTTGATTTGAGTTGAACTTATCTTTTATTAACATATAAGTGTACATTATATGAAAATTGAAAATATATAATATTGATAACAAAATAAGTCCTGACCAACAAGTATTATCTCATAAATTGGGCCTAAAATTGGGGGTACAAAACCTTAACACAAGGTTCCCTCTACCTATTGACTATTTGTTTTCACCAATTTTTTATACTATGTAGGGATCTGTAGTAAAGGTATTTTGCTTTGTAACAGCTGCTTTGACGGTTATTTATGACTTCTGATTTGGCGGACATCGGTCACTCTGATCGCGGTTAATGTCTGTTGAGTTACTGCTGGGATCACTGCGCCTTAGGGGCCTATCTCTGAAATTCAATATAAGAATCTTTGTTTTCATATGACTCATTTTATACAATCAATAATTGTTAATTTATATTTTATTTATTGTTTATATTTTATTTATATAATTTGTCTAATATATATTTTTTTGCTAGTAGTATCAGAAGTAATTTTTTGTTATTTTATTAGTTAGTTTTTGATTTTGCTTACACATGTTTCAATTCAAGGGAATGCCTAGAGTTTGGCTACTGTATTTTCAATCACGCTCATTTTAGATTAAATATTGGCTTTTATTTTAAATATTGGCCTTTACAGATACTTTTTTTATATATTTAGAGTAATTGTAAGCGTTCTGGACCTGTTGTTATGACTCTCCGATATCATTAAGACACTGCTGTTTCCTACTTTTCGCTGAATTATGGATTCATTGCGTGTTGATTGATGGAACTCAACGCTGCGCATTTCCTAGTTACCAGAGCAAGGAAATAAAAAAAATAAGTATTCCATTTCTTCGAGTGGGAATCGAACTCACAACTTGGCGCGCTTACTGTCACACGCTTATAGGTATTAAACTTAATTTCTTTACTTTAAAATATAAATGTTAAAAAAGATCATCTGTAAAAGAGCTATATAATTGCGTCGTTCACTATAGGGAAAGGAGCTTTAAGTTTCATGACTTACTATTGTGTTTATATCTCAGTGCAAACTTTTCATTCATTCTTTTTTTTCTTGTAGAATATTATTAACAATTTTATGTTTCATATTACGCTATGTGATTATGATTATTTAGGTAACTAAGTACACTGATATTTTGAATTTTCACATATTTCAAATGAAAAAAAAAAACACAGTTTAAAAAAAAAGTTAATCTTGAAAGCTTTCAACTTAACGAAATTCGTAAATAAAAACATCACTACAGCATTGTACCATGTATCCATTTTCACGTCCGTAATCCTCAACTCCCATTACGAAAATCATGTTATCTCTAACAGGTTAAAAGTTTCCCGTAGTCCGTGCGCGTAGTATGATAATTTACGGGCTGACGGGCACCGGTCAGGCGGATCAGGGCTAATACCTGTTGAGTTACCGTCCAGATATTGTGATATCGATTATTGTTCGGCATACAAGTAGGGAAGTACTTCATGTTCGTCCTTGAGGTCAGTCGTGGCGCAGGGGCATAAAGTGTGACTGTAAAACCGACTGGTCGTGGGTTCGATCCCCGTTCGAGGAGATTTATCTTAAATTTATATTTCCATTTCTTTTCTCTGGTGTCGAGAGCAAAAGCGGCGTTGAGTTTAGGCGTAACCCGCAAGCCGTTCCCCGAACGGAGTGTCTTACAAACATTAGGTTCACTCTGTCTACCCTGCATTCTGCGGGATACTGCGATATAAGGAATAAGAAAATTTTATTTTATTTATAAATCTTAACAAATATAGTATAAATTATATTTTTAATATAAATTAAAAAAATTAAATCGGCTTCACGCTGTATCCCGCACACAGCAGGGAACCTAGTGTTAAGACACTCCGTTCCCCACTTTCTGCCGAATTCTGGAGGCATTGCATGTTGAGTGGCAGAACTCAACGCCGCGCTTAGCCTCGACACCAGAACGAAGAAATGGAAATATAAATTTAAGTAAATATTTCATCTCCTCGAGTGGGAATCGAACCCACAACCAGTCGGTTTTACAGTCACACTTCGTGCCACTGCGCCACGACCGGCCTTTTAATAATATAATTTATTATAATAAAATAATATCTACTAAAATTTAATATTTTTTAAATCTTACAACAATTTGAATTGCAATTGCATACTTTAAGCATACTTTTTAGCTGACTACATTTGGTTCGGTAGTACTAACAGTAAATACACCAGTGATTTCTTAACTTTTACTTCTGAACAGTCAATTTGTTATTCCCTGTCAGCTGTAAAGCAATTTCCCTTGCGGACTGGACTTCAGTGCAAGAGTACCATCCATCTTCTTGAAGTCAAATGTCCAATAGTTCGCTTAGACAAATTATCATATATTTTTCTCTTAAAGATTTTTTAATTTTTTTGAAAACAGATTTTTTAACTTTTTTTTTAATTTTATAATTTTATAGTTATTATACAATTTATGCATATAATACAATTTAAGCAAAGTAAATTTTGCTTTTAACAAACGAAACATGAAGACAGTGAAACCTTCTAGAAATTATTATTAATATAATTTATTTTTACAATTTTATTTAGAAAACATACAAAAATTTTAACGTAACAGAAGAACCATCGCTTGTACAGTTCGACATTTACTAAGTACTTAGCAAACACCAGCATTGCGATTTCGTTATTTTTCACGTTACTCATATAGATAGTAGAGGCTAAAAGCACTTAGTAGCACCACGACCTTAGCCATAGCAAAAATAATATAATTTTGATATATGAGAAAAAAAAACGCGGCGTTGTCTTCCGCCATTCAACACGCAATGTCCCGACAATTGAGCGTTGGGACCGGAGTGCCTTAACACTAGGTTTATTCTACATGCGTGATATAACGTGAAGCTGATATTTAATATTCAAAATTTTCAACATAATTTTCATTACAATATATAATTAATGCTTTAATGGTTCGTAATCTCATAAGGCGATATTTTCATTGTTTCCCCTAAAATTTTCCCCGATTTATTATCTCTTAATTTAATCAAAATCTCCTTGCAGCTGGCAATTTTCCAGACAATATTCCATATCGGATTTGTTTTCCACTTAAATAGGCTTATTTTATAATTAATGTGGAATCGATATTAATTATCCTATTATCGCTTTTGAATTGTGATGACTAATTTGAATAATTGATATAAGTGTGATTGTATAATACCTAATGCATTTGATCAGAGATATTTCAAATAGTATAGTAGGTATCTGTTAAGAGTTAACAATGAAAAAAAAATATTTCTGTGAAAAGATTCATCTAATTTAGCTGTGGAGAACGATATTGTTTACTACTTAAACAACTTGTAAAAAATCTTTTTATGAAAATTTATTTATATTTTAATTTTCATTTCTTTGTCCTGATGTCGAGGCAAATCGCGGCGTTGGGTTCCGCCACTCAACACGCAATGCCTTCGGAACTCGGCGGAAATTGGGCAACGGAGAGTTTTAACTCTAGGTACCCTTTGCCTTTTCTGCAATGTGCGGGATACAGCGTGAACCTGAAAAATAATAATTTAATAACTCTTTCTAAGCAAACATCACCAAATGTTACCATTGTAATTAATCCCCACAGCAAATGTTATTAATAAAATGAGGCGACACTATTAATTAATTCTGCACGGATGATTTCTATTCGCGTACTACGATAAAGTTCTATCTGAGTACAAAAACACCCTATCGTAATACTTTTTCCGTTTACACGGTAGTCATTAAGGGAATGATCCGGTAGCTTGAACGGATAACTTATGGTCGGCTCTGGAATCTGCATATAAATAGGAATGAGGTTCATATCAGAGGGATTACGAAGGCACTTTCCGTCCTCCGTCCGAGGGTAGCGTGGCACTGTGCCAGCTAGGGAGGGTCGGGCGTTAGAAAGTTCTTTTATTTCGTTATTTCAGTTTTAATAAGTTCTATTATTAATGTTTCATACAGTTAACTGTTTCATAAGGTAGAACAAGATATTGTTTAGTCTTCACACTTGTCTGATGAAGGTAGAGAAACGGGAGAAAGATATTTTTTTTACCGTTTTGTTGTATCCGGCACATAGACATAAGGGAGGGCGAGGGAACCTGGGAACTTAATGTGAAAATAAAACAAAAAAATATTGTCGCAATATTACTGTACTGTTCACTTTCTAAAGATGATTAAAACCAAATACTTTTTCGAAGTTGCTTTTAGGTCGACGTTTGTTACTTTATAAAGCCATTTTTGCTTAGAATCCTATAAGTGACGCTTACAGTATAGAAATGCAAACAACAATACTTACGTTCAATAGCGTAAATATTGGGCATTACGTTCAATAGTCTCATATCCCGCACAAAACAACTTTACTTTGTGCGGGCAGGCAGAGAGAACGTAGCAACCTAGTGTTAAGACACTTTGTTTTCATAAAGACACTACCGTTTCCACTTTCCGCCGAGTTGTGTTTAGTTCTTTCTGTTTAGTTGCAGAACTAAACGTTGCGCTTTTAATCGTTACCACCGTTACCGTTAGGGAATAGAACCCACAACCTTTAGCTTTTACAGTTGCACGCTTGAATCCCTGCGCCACAACTTACCTTTATCAATTATTCATGTATTGCTTTGACAAATATAGTCACATAACTTTCTTATACATTTTTTTTACTCTTTTTGAGGCCAGTCGCGGCGCAGGGGCTCGAAGTGAGACTGTAAAACCGACTGGTTGTGGGTTCGATCCCCACTCGAGGAGATGAAATATTTATATAAATTTATATTTCCATTTCTTCGCTCTGGTGTCGAAGCAAAGCGCGGCGTGGAGTTCTGCCACTCAACACACAATGCCTCCAGAATTCGGCAGAAAGTGAGGAACGGAGTGTCTTAATACTAGGTTCCCTTTACCTACCCTATTGTGTGCGGGATACAGCGTGAAGCTGAATTGATATTTATTAATGAAACAAAAGTATAATTAGCTTCACACTGTATATATGTACATTTTACTATGAAAATATATTATTGGACAAAGAAATATGAACGTCATCTCATTAAACTTCACATTAACATTAACCTTTACGTTAAAACTACACCAAAAATTATAAGAAATTCCTTGTAATGGAATGAACGGGGCGGGGAAAAAATAATTATGGGGTGGTTTGCAGCAATTTCGCGTTCCACGCCTCGCGCTTTACTCTTTTAGTGATGCTATTTTAAAAATATTCTGAGTAGTCTTTTCTAATCTATGCCACTATCTTTTCTTATCTATATAACTTTTTTATTTGCATTGTATATAATGTATTGTATTTTATTTGTTAATTGTGTTATGGTAGCAATAACCAAGGCCAGTCATGGTGCAGGTTCACAACTATGTTTCTGTATACGCGGCACGTTATCACGTCGAACCGATAGGTTCGATATCCACTCGTGGAAATGGAATATTTTATATTTTAACTTCGCTCTGGTGTCGGGCATTCAAAAGGCAATAATGCCTACAAAATTTGACGTAAAGTGGGGATCAGGAGTGTTTTATTGTTAATGGAGTATCTTAACACTAGGTTCCCCGGTTCTTTCTGACTGCTATATATATAAATGTCGCGCGGCGTTGAGTTCCGCCACTTAACACGCAATGCCTCCAGAATTCCGCAGAAATGGAGAACAGCGTGTCTTAACAGTAGGTTCCTTCTGTGTGCGTGATACAGCGCGAAGTTGATTTTTTTTATTTTGTCAACAATTATGAATTTATTAGCTTAAAATACGTCGTAGATTTTTTGCCAAAAAAAAATAATTCGAATGCCACAAATATTGTACGAATTCTGATGTGTTTGATGGCGTTGTAAAATTGATAGCACGCTACGTTACTAATAGCTCTACAATTTCGAAACATCAAAGGCCATTATCATTTTTTCAATTATAGAGCACAAAAGAATAAAATAAAATCTTTGTCTGTCATAAAGGTTAATTAATTAATTTTTTCAAAAGAACAACAAACTTATTTAACTTTTGTACAACAAATTTATTTAACTTTTGTAGTGGAAACATCTTATAAATGAGTTTTTCAAATCAATATTTTATAATCACATAAGATATTTGATCACTTCACAACATTCAGACACACTCGTTGTTAACAATGGGATAGTTTTAAGACCCTTAACTGGAAATTAAAATAGCAGTTAAAATTTAATTTTATCAATAAAAATACATCATGACTTTTAACTTTATAATATTTAATTAACATTCAATAATGTTGACAATGATCTTTTAGTCAAATTGAAGTAACCTTTGTATACTTACATATTTTGCTTGTTTTGTTTATCTTCACGCTGTACACACATAGCCAGGAAGCAGAGGGAACCTGGGATCCTAATGTACTTCCATTAAAAAAATATGACGTGTTGAATGAAAACATTAAATATTTCTTTTCCTAGATTGAGAATCGAATCCACAACCTGTCACGTGTACAGTCACACGCTTTTACCACTCCGCCACGAGTCACTTTATTCAAATAACTTCGTATATCTACAAAGAACTCAAATGTCAACGGTACTGTATACATCTTAACCCAAGCCCAAGAGAATCAGCTTAGCATTTTTCTTATTACATTATCATATCAAAAGTAGTTAGGTAAAATTTCCGGTGCATTCACTTGTTAGAGTGAAAGCGTCAACCCCATACAATTAGACAGTGATAAATGGATCATACAAAATCTCATCTAAATATTTAATCGAAAATTCCCCTACATACATTTCTGCATAGGGTGTATATAGGGTGCAGCGCTGGGTGCATTGTGTTGTTGCAAGAGAAAACAACTGATGATATCGGTTAAGTGACGATAATTGAACTTGATATATATGACATTTATTATTTTTTATTCTCTTAAATGTTTCGAGAAAACAATATAAATAAAACAATACATGTAACTTTTTATGTAGTTTTTTTTGCATACGGTACTGAGCAACCCTAAATTAGAGGCAAATATAAATTTTCGAATACACTTTCTTAATTAAAAAAAAATTGTGATATCGCTTTATTGATATTATTTTATGCACCTTATTTAGCTATTAATCAAATCCATCAAATTTCATGTTACCTCATAGTACTTACCGGTGTTGGGAGTACGCGGAGATACTTCCAGGTCTTACAACATACAGAAACTTTGGATGCTTCCGGCTTTTAGGATATTAGTGAGAAATTAATATTCGATCATAAAAGGACTGATAACTAAATGTGCCTAAGTATTTAATGAAAAAGTAAGTAGGAAGTAGTAAGTTCTAGTTTAGCGATATTTTAAATCTATGTTTATCTAAATCATCCAATATGAATATATTGGATAAACTTAAATCATATGATATTAAGTTCCTTTTAGCTTCTATTGTTGTCATTACCTCGTGTTTTTCTACTTTTATTTTCGTACATTAAAAATTTTTCACACAAATATGAAAATATTATTTATTATTACTCAATAACTAAATATACATATGTGTATTGAGGTCTGTAACGGTAAACACATTATTATGTATAAAAATATAATTAATAAGCCAAAGTTGATTTTATATTTTAGATATATTATAAATTATAAAATAAAGACGCACAGCGCGTTTTTTATTAATTTTATTCCAAATTTAAGAACACAAAAATATTTATTCTTGAAAATTTAACGTACCGGGATTTGAGATATATCCCGCACACAGCTGGGTAGGCAGAGGCAATCTAGTGTTAAGACACTCCGTTCCCCACTTTCTGCCGAATTCAGGTCCCCACTCGAGGAAATGAAATATTTCGAACCCGCGACCGCCGTTTACAGTCACACGCCTCAAATTTTAAAGTCTAATACAAAATAACGTGAATTATTTATCCCAACTCAACTATATTTTAGTTGCAGTATTTCATCGATAAGCACCCATTACGGTGGTGCCTTACCACCCCACTCGAGTGCCGTCACTTTATGCACTTTCTTCGTTCGTTTTAAGTAATTACGTATGCACGATGCACACATGCTGCCTTTGGTGAATGCTGTCCTCTCTTTTAGCTTTTTAAACCGTATTTTTAAGTTGCTTTTGTAGAACTATTATTAATAATTTGACACAATTATTTAATATTATTATTTAGTTTGTTTTTAGAGTCTATTTTATTTCCGCACGTACCAGAGTAGTCAGAAGGGACCTAGTGCTAAGACATTTCGTTCCCCATTTCCGTGGAATTCTGGAGGCATTGCGTGTTGAGCGGCGGAACTCAACGCTGCGTTTTGCTCCGACACCAGAGCAAAGAGATATTTAATTTCCTCGAAAGGGAACTGAACCCACAACCTAAAAATAATTTTTGACTTATAAATTATATTTTTACACATAATTGTGAACTTTTATAAAAAAAACCCATCGATAATCTCATATAATCAACAGAACGAAGATCAATAAACATTATACTGGAATGCAAACTGCAGGGTGGGCACCACCCCGTTATCCGATGCAAATATTTCTTTCTGACAAAATATAGCAGTGTTAATACCAAGCTAAAATGCCACACAATACCACCCCATGTACACTTTGTCCATTGGGTGTTATTAATTCCTTTTATTGGCCATGTATGTTTTGTTAAGGTGAATCAATATTGTCGATATTGATATTAGAATGTTAGAGATATTGTGTTTCGGCTTATTCATTCGGTTATTGATATTTTTGAGTATTGGTCTCTTGATATGTTATTTTGTTGTGTGGTTTTAGCGATATTAAAGTAAATAAAACCGATCGATGTGTGAGTCGGAAACACGTATTGAGGGATCCGTACCAATTTCAGGATTGTATTGCAAACGAGAAGTAAATAAAAGTTTATAAATTAAAATTTGCAGATGAATGTATTCATTTTGCATGATATGAACAATAAATGTAATGAATATAAGCTTGTAACGTTTTTTTTCTATGAAATATCTATAGACTTTTATTTTCTGGATTTTTCCCTTTATTTGTAGAAGTTCTCACTTCTAGCCATATTTCATAATTATAGGTCCATGGGATACCCTATGGTATGGTTTCGATTAGAGCTGAACATTAGATATTAATTTTAGCTTGGTACCCCTCGCAATTATCTTTAGATAATAGTCTTGACAGACGGGCAGATGGACAGACCAACAAAATTTTGACCTTTTGAGTTACGGGACCCTAAACATTCATAAGGGTTACATTTTTCAAAGGGGTTTAGGGTTTCGTATTTTAAAGAGAAAAAAGGAAATTCCGCAAATTTAAATTTGTACGCATTTATAAGTTGTATCTCTCGTTGAACTATCCTGAAAATTGTTATGAATGCCAAGTGTTGAAGTTCAAGTGTGTGGATTCACACTTGATTGGCGTTTTCTAATTATATATTAATGTTAATTACAGATATTTATAAAGACTGTAAATATTAACTATATTTTATGCTATTATCGTAAAATAAAAAAAATATATTTCAGCATTACAGGGAATTTATTTTATTATAAAATTTCCTTGTATATAACTTTAGCCCTGAATAATTTTCTAATTCAGCCTCTAATCCGTAGATTTTATTGCTTTCGGTTTCCCTAATGCCAAATGGCGACGTAAACTTCGCCTTCCTGACCTATTTAAAGGATATCGTCGTTTCAAATTCAGTTCCTTAAAATTTGCGTCCCTTTTCTACTCGATATATATGAAAGGGAGAGAAGATTCTTTAACAGTAAGCCTCTCATTTTGCACAAACTGGATTTTCAACTATAAAATGAATTTCAAGTATAGAATTTCTTGTTAGATGTAATATTTCAATTTAGACTTATATCATAAATATTTCAGAGTTCAGAAATCTTTTTTTTTGGACAGATAAAATATTTAATAAATTTTAGAAATCGTAATAAACTTGAATTTTGGCTGAAAACACAAAATATTTTCTATGGCATAATAAATTTGACCTTAATCACTTTACCAACTGTGAAAGTTCAGTAGGGCTTTATGTGGAACGTCCATAAAAGGCTGTGCCTTTGAGGGTGTACTGCGAATGGGTCACAGGGCGCCTCTAAATCACTTAGAAGGAGAAGGAGGCAGTGAAAGTTTCTGTTTCTGCATAAATGGAAATGCAAGATAAAAAAATATTTAGAATACAAAGGATTGCTAAAATATTTTTATTTTTTTACGTACTTACTATAAACATATATAATAAGTAAGTGTATAAATAAATCGTTAAAAATACACATTTTTGTTACTGGTTGTGGGTTCGATCCGCACTCGAGGAAATGAAATATTTACTTATATCTATGTTTTCATTTCTACGCCCTGGTGTCGAGGCAAAGCAGTTTTCAAGTTCTATCCCTCAACACGCAAAGCTACCAGAACTCGTGTGGGGAACAGAGTGTATTGACACTAGGTTCCCCCAGCCTACCCTGCTGTGTGCGGGATACAACGTGAAGCTGATTTATTTGATTTATTATGTAAATACAACACATGTGTATATTTAATATAAGGAAATACGTACGTAACGTTATCGGCCTTCGTGAATTTCCATCAAATCGAATATCTATTCAATATGCAGACGGCACAAATCCCTTGGTTCATGCACCAAGGAACTGAACAAAGTTCAATTGCGAACTACTCCATTGTGAAATACAGTGGCAAAATAAATAACTCTGGTTCAGTTAGAAATAGTGACTTGTTTGGAGTATAGGATATATGAAATTTAGAGTTTTGATAATAGCGAAAAAGAATAGATTAAGTCATAATCTAAGAGGGAATTGTTGAATATTTTCGCTAGCGGACTTATTATTAAAAAAACCTATTTTTTGATCGTAATAATTGAGCGTCGTGGCGCAGGGGCACAACGGTGTAAATGTAACGCGACGGTTGTGAGATCGATCCCCATTCGAGGGAATGAATTATTATTTATTATTGTTTTCATTTCTTTGCTAAAGCACAAAGGCTGAAAGCTCAGCGTTAAGTTCCGCCACTCAACACGCACATTAGGTTCCCTCTGCCTATCCTGCTGTTTGCGGGATGCAGCGTGAAGCTGCTTAGATTTATTTTTAATTTTCTTTAATTTTATCGCAATATATAAAAAAAATATTTTTGTAAATGGTATTTTGATCTTTAAATTTTTTCATGTTATACACTATATATTGCAGAAAAATTGACAAAATTGTACTACACCGGTACCCTTTGAGTAAATAATGTCACGACCACAGTTGGTAAAGTTATACTGCCCCTACTTTTCGGGTAATTAGGTTACCTAGCGGGACGCTCGGGAGTAATTTGTCAAAATTTCTTACCAACTTCGCTTGAAATGCCTTATAGTTTATTAGTTTTGCTCCTGTCGTGGCGTGGAGGCTGGAGAATAAATGTATTTAGTTATGATTTAACTTAATATCATTTTGAGAAAACAGTTTTTTTAATAAAAAATTGAAACTTGTATACTAGACTATCGCACAAATAGATCTTTTTAGGAATTTAAAAATAAGCGCTATATTTTCACCAAGAGCATGTCTAACTCTGGAGTACCTAGCTTTTTTCAAATTTATTAAATTAAAAATTAAATTAAATCAGCTTCACGGTGAATCCCGCATACAACAGGGTAGGCAGAGGGAACCTTGTGTTAAGACACTCCTTTCCCCACTTTCTGCCGAATTCTGGAGGCATTGCGTGTTAAGTGGCAGATTTCAACGCCGCGTTTTGCCTCGACACCAGAGCGAAGAAATGAAAATATAAATATTTCATCTCTTCGAGTGGGGATCGAACCTACAACCAGTCGGTTCAGTCGCACTTCGTGTCGCTGCGCCACGACTTGTCTCAATTTTTTTCAAATCTATAATATACTTCTTTAGAAAACGTATAAAAATTTAAACGTAGCGGGATTCGAAACCACGCCACCTGGAAACTATTTTTCTTTCCTAAGTGTGGAATAACACTTTAAAAATGTTTAAAAAATTTATAATATTATTATTGTCTTATTTTACTATATCAGACAAAACTCTCCACTATATGCTAGCACTGCTACCCATTCTCTATCACAGATTCCTAAGTATTTTCAATTAATATCGACAGAAATAGAGATAGAAGCTTTTAAGTTAATTACTTTTACAATATTTTGCTTTTACCCTTATTTTTACGGTTAATTGTTATTTCCACGAGGCCAGTCGTGGCGCAGGGGCACAAAGTGTAACTGTAATATCGACTTGTGGGTTCGATCCCCACTCGGGGAAATGAAATATTTAATTACATTTATATTTTTATTTCTTTGTTCTGGTGTCGAGGCTAAGCGCGGCGTTGTGTTCCGCCACTCAACACGCAATGCCTCCAGAAGTTGGCGGGAAGTGGATACGTTCGATACGTACACTAGGTTCCCTCTGCCTACCCTACTGTATGCGGGATATAGCATAAAGATGTTTTTTTTAATGATTATTATCGAATATTTTGAGTGTAAATTTTGATTGTTTTATAAATTTATATTTTTCTGGTGTATGCATAAATACGGCTTATAAAGTAGCCAAAGCGACAAGGCAGTAGTTTAAGTTCAGGAAGAGTATTGCATCGTACAGTAGATACGTTTGTGATGCAAACCTTCGTTCAGTCTCGAAACTGTCTAGAAAAATAGTATTCGCGTAAATGAAAAAGAAATACGTTTTTACCTTTCCTCGTTACTTTGCGGTCACTAGGTATGTCATTGTAAGGGGATTGTTATTTCGCATCTACTTATTAAATTATATGTTTCGGTTCTTTTAATAGTCTCATATTACTAAATATAATAATTATTAACATTAATAAATATTTGAGGCCAGTCGTGGCGCAGTGGCACGAAGTGTGACTGTAAAACTGACTGGTTGTGGGTTCGATCTCCACTCGAGGAGATGAAATGTTTACTTAAATTTATATTTCCATTTCTTCGTTCTGGTGTCGAGACTCAGCGCGCCGTTGAGTTCTGCCTCTCAACACGCAATACCTCCAGAATTCGGCAGAAAGTGGGGAACGGAGTGTCTTAACACTAGGGTCCCACTGTCTACCCTGCTGTGTGCGGGATACAGCGTGAAGCTGATAAATATTTGAAGGTAATAATTTTTTTTTTCAACTCACGCTGTAATCCCGCATATAGGCAGAGTAAACTAGTATATACTAGTATTAAAATGTTCTATTCTCCATTTTCCCGCATAATTTCCAAGGCATGTATAATGTTGAGTAGCGGAACCCAAACATTGCGCTTTTGCCTTGTTACTATAGCGAAGAAATGTAAATATAAATAGAGTAGTAATCGAACACAACACATCTTCGCATTAAGTCACACACACACGCTTGCACCACTTTACTACGATAGCCTCGGTAATGATAATTTCTGACTTAATTACCGGTTCACTTAATTTCACATACCTACAATACCTATCGACGTAGTGCCCCATGTGGCATTTACATCAAGTTCGTAATTAGATAACAATCGAGCTCGGCGACCGGAGGCGTGTTCGTGTTCGAAACAACTAATGACCAATATGTAACTAACCCATTATCTCTTTCAAACTATATGCTCACATTGTACGCTATTCCAACATCAAATCAGAATAATATATAATTAATATTAATTACTAGTAATATCAGTGATATAACAATGTAAGAGGCCAATAATGACTAGCCCGAGACGATCTAAAAAGAGTGGCCAGTGTGTTCTGCAGCACTTAGACTGGGATTCCCCGTCGACGGCAACAGGCACGGTTAAAAGAAGACGATCGTCGTGTCCCGAAAATTCTTCAAAAAGGAACGTTCCAAAGGAAGACGGTGCTTTCGAAACTCAAACTACGTCTGACTATGGCAGTGGCACATCAAGAACTCTTAGTGAAAGCGATAAATCTGACTCTCTCATTGATGTAGAAGAAAGAATATCGTGCATACTGAATGAAAACAGATCATCTCTAAGTAATTCTGAGTCCGGTGATGTAGATATCATTATAGACAGTTTTTTAGAAAACCCTATCGATGAAGAATTGTTAGCTCGAACTAACTTACTTAAACCTGGCAGGAGTAATACTTTTATCAGAACTCAAGATACTCCATTAGATAAGCAGCAACATTCTAATCAATCAACGCAGAAAAGTAAAGAAAAGCGGTTGAAAACTCCCATTCCAATTAAAAAGTTTAATAAATCTCTAGATATTGTGAGAAATACTAAACTACAAACACTAAAGTGTTAAGCGACAAATCTAGTGTCCTGCCTATATATAAGAGTAATGTTCGGGACTGCGATGCAGATTTAAGTAGTAATAGTCAAAAGAGAAAAAATTCTAAGTTAAAATTACCATTTTCACCTGCAAAATCTATGGAGAAACCAAAGGCCGGTTTCTTTCAAAATAAAAATATTTCGCAAGAAACTAAAACACCGCCATTATTATCATCACCTGTGCGAAGAACAATATCAAATGAATATGTCCGCTTAAAGTTTACGAACGATACGGTCGTACGACGTACTATTGATGGCAGATCAATTAAGAAAATTACTCCAAAAATACAATCCATAATACCTGAGAGTCCGATAGACAATGAAGATCCCTTTTTGAATTTAAGTCCCAACAAAAAGTACACTGTGACAGTGAATAATAGAGTAAGATGTGATAAGGACAATTACGTTATCTTCGATCCAAGCACCGGATTTAAGCCCGACGAATCGCCTAGACAGTCCCGACTCTCGTGCAAAGCTTCTGAAAAATGTAAAGTGCCCTCAAAATCAACAGTAGGCGAAAAATCTACAGTAACACCAAAATCTGTGAGTGTAAGTGATACGGATAGTGGTATTTTATCACCAAATTCACCTGTTGAAACGAGTGAACAAGTGAACCCCTATTATGTAAACGCTGCAGTTTTTAGTGACACTGCAAAAAGATATACATCGGACTTGGATATCAGGATACTCGATCCGGCCGTAGCGAAAAAAGCAACCGAACAAATAAAGGTAAGTTCTAATTTAAGGGTTACTTAATAAAAATGGCAATAATGACACATGAAAATATATACAATGCTAATTATATAAATTAAATATACATAACTTGATAGAGTTTCGCAAAATTCTGATTTTAATGTAAAAAATTAGCGCCATCTCTCGGGAAATAGCGAATGGCAAATCAAACATTGGACTTACATTATTTTTATTATTATAGTAACCTTTGTTATGTCAACAAAATAGCAAAAAAAATAAGTGAAGTTATAATATACTACACTATATGAATAGTATTATTATGTACATTATTACGAATAGTAGAAATAAGAGAAGTAGAGGCTTATTTAAGTTTAAGCGCCATCTATTGGTTTGTTTACATACTACCTTTTGCTTGCCTTGTGTAGTCGAACTATTTTTCACTAGATGGCGCTAAGAACAAAATAAAACTAAAATACGATCTACGAAAGCTTTTACCCTTTATAAATTCACCATAATTTGTTTTAACGCTTCCCTTTCTCGTTTCATATATCTCTCTGCATAAGCTCATTATTCGGGAGCAATCGTGCAGTTAATTTCCAAATGGGCCCATTTAAAGCGAATAACGAACAGTGGGCACGCACTAAGTTTTTTTAATATAATGATGGCATTTGCGTTTATGCAAGCAATTACACTACATTACTGACAATTTTACTTTATTAAATATTAATTTATTCGGAAAGTAAAATTCGTTTTTGATCATTTATGTTTTATTGATTGCTCGTACTTGTTCTTTACGAATGTGTGGAATAACTTTAGTAGAATGGAAAGTTAATGTTTTATAAGAAAAGTTTTAATAAAAAATGGAAAAACAACTGATAATGATGAAAGCATAAGATAATAAATATTTTAAATATTCATCTTAAAATATAATGGTTTATGTTACATTACAAATACATTTTGAGTTAGCGCGGCGCCAAACAATCGATGATATTTAAATTAACTTAATTTCAATCTAATAATATAATATCAAATCTCCAGCGATAAATTGAAATTTCTCAAAGAACAAAGTCACGTTATCCGGGAAAAACTTAAGCTGTTTTTTTGTATATAAGTAGCAACCATATTTAATTACTTACCGCTACATATATAATATGATTAGCAACGGGGAAGCCGATGCAGAACGGAGCACCAAACGCTACGGTCTTTCGCCTTATAAACTGTCAATAACCTTAACTTCACGCTGTAATCAAAACCCAGCAGAATAGGTAGGGACAACCTACTGTTAAGACACTTCGTTCTCTATTCAGACACTTCCATTTCCCACATTCCGCTGAATTCTTGAGGCATTCGCCTGATTACCAGAGTAAAGTAATGATAATATGAAATATTTCATTCCCCCAAGTGGGTAATCGTAGCCACAACCGTCGCTCGCTTATGCCATTGCGCTACCGCGGCTCCAAAAAGTATTCAAATCTAGAACTTATACAAATCCACCTTTGCTAAATAAATAGATGATGTCTGTGCAATAAAATGTTGAATGCATTCGAGATTTCTAAATAATCGATTGCCACTCAAATCACATTCGATGCAAGACGATGAGAACCCGAGCCTGATTACTGCGGGCTTGTGTTTTGAATAATTGATATAAACGTGGTTCTGGAGAAATGGAATCGGATCCAACACTTGCGATTTTGTTTTGATAATAATATAGTGTCTTCTTATTATCTTAACTGAGGCACGGCGGTGTTTGTGGATTGTAGAAGTTTTAGTTAATAGTGGAGTTTTTTGGCAATATTTTACGATTGTTGTACAGTCTCTGAGAAATGGTTTATTATTTGTTTAATTGTATTCCTTGTAATCTCGTCTGATTCTATGTTGTATTATATCTTTATTCTAAATAAGCGCCAAATGTAGAATATATAATTTAAATTTATCATAATAGAGGTCCCCCGATATTCGATATAACTATTAATATTCTTTATCTATTTTTCATAATTTGACTACTAAGTTTTCGAATCTGTAAATAGTCAAGCTAATTACTATTATTATTTTAAACAAATTCAAAATATCTATACAAGTTGAAACTATATATACTTGTTGAAATTCTATAGCGAAATCAAATGGAACATTTATACTATCGACTTTATTTCAACCATATATTTCATTGAAACTATACTTATTTAAAAGTTATGAGAATCATTTACGAGAATTTTTCAGGCTCCTAACTATAAGAGACAAAATCTCTCTACATATCCATATAAAATAAATTGAGGCCAGTCGTGGCGCAGGGGCACAAAGTGTGACTGAAAAATCGACTGGTTGTGGGTTCGAACCACACTTGAGGAAGTGAAATATTTATTTACATTTATATTTTCATTTCTTCGATATATAATAGTTTTGAGACAAAGCGCGGCATTGAATTCTGCAACTCAGCACGCAATCCCTCCAGAACCCCTTCCCTCTGCCTGCCCTGCCCACCCGGGATACAGCGTCAAGATGATTTATTTATTTATTTAAAATAAATTTATTAGCATTACCCAAGACTTCCACATAAAATAGTTCCATATCAGAACATTGATTATTATAGAGCCGGGAGTCGGATTTGAATCCAAAACCATCAAACAACCATAATTCAAATGCGAAAACATGATATCTAAAAGATAACAATTATAAAAATACAATTGAACCATTGTCATTTTACAACACTATACGAAATCTGAAAAATAGTTTCACTAATATTTAAGTACTCCCACCGAGTAATGAGTATAAGCGTTGGAGGCAAACACTCGACGCGGCGTTGAGGTGCGCCTCTAGAGGACCCTTGTCTAAACGCTTCACACCGAGTGAGCACTGAAACGTTTTACTTCCTTTACGTGTTAAACATTGTTGCTGACTGAAACTCTGTGTACGGTTCGTGAGATTCGTACGTTGTATGTTATTGACGTTTATATAGTAAACTCACACCTACAAGAGTATCTTGTTTTGTTTGTAGATTATATTTTTTCTTTATTTTATAAAAGTATTTAGGATTTGACGAAAAAATTTTGAGCATGCTGTATATGAAAAAGTTCATCTAAAAGGTTTTGTTGCAAGCTCGTCCTGTTTTTGCTTTGTTTATTGTGTTTAGAATAATCCACAACAATTATAAAATAAATTCACATATTAGGATGTGATTTATATGATTTATACGTTAAGATTATATTGGTTTTGGTTTCATGATGATTTGACAAAAACATTATATGTTCTTGCTTCCCACTTTCCGCCAAATTGTGAAGGCATTACGTGTTAAGTGGCTGAACTTAACGCCGCGCTGTGCCTCCGTACCAGAGGGACAAAACAAAAATATAAAATATTTAATTTCCTCGAGTGGGAATCGAATCCACTATCGGTCTTGTTTACAATCACACGTTTGTGCCACGACTGGCCTCAATTAGATCTTCTCATCCATTTAAATCCAAGATAACTTTAATTTATACACTTTTGATTTATTTGGTTTATTTAATTTAACGAAATAAAATAATATAAATTCTTTAATAAATACTATTAATAGTAGTTATTGTATGGCCATCCCTTGAAATATAAGGATATGACGCTTACGTTAGTGGTGAGAAACAACCCTTCTCCGATCTCGAGTCAAGGAGCCTTTCGAGAGCTCTTCACACTTAGGGGGTGTAAATTTAAAAAAGATCATATTTCCAGAATATCACATTAAAATTTTAAAATATAGAAAATGCTTAGTATGATTTTTTACTATCGTAAAATTTTGAAAAAATTATAAATCAAGAAATTCTATCTTTTACGTTAAAGATATATGTAAGTAAACGTTATCATTTATAAATACGTATATATTTTTTTAAAAAGCTAGAAGTTTAACTTATTATATGTAAATAAAAATTTAAATGTAAAAAAATATATTTTTATAGCTTCACGCTGTAGCTACATAGCCGATGGATGAATAGACGATGGAATCTAATACTCAGACGCTCCGGTCCCCACTTTCGCCGTGAGTGGTGGAAATCAACGCGCGTGGTATTGATGCCAACGCAAAAAATTTAAATATTAAATAATCCACTTCCTTGAGTGAGAATCGAACCCGCAACCGTCGCGCACTCTGCCATTGCGCCACGATGGTCTTAATAATTTAAACGTAAATTAATTCTATGGGAAACCATACTAACTACAATTTTCACAAAAAAAATACAGATCGGTGTTAAGCTCCCGCAGGCAACGCAGCGGAGGCGGGTTTAATAAGCCGCTCACGCGCGGGGTCCGTAACCTAATTACGAACCGTTCGTTACTGATTGGAACGAGACTTTAAGGGATATTTTCTTGTCTAAATATAAATCTGAATATTTTACCAATTTTACTAAAGTTTTACAAGACCGCTTTCTTTTTCGTAAACAACAAAACAAAGGGGAAAGCATCAATCATGTTAAGGGATGATACTCAACGCAGCGAAGAAAATATTAAATTAAATCAGCTTCACGCTGTATCCCGCACTCAGCAGGGTAGGCAGAGGGAACCTAGCGTTAAGACACTCCGTTCTCCACTTTCCGCCGAGTTCTGGAGGCATTGCGTGTTGAGTGGCGGAATTCAATGCCGCACATTGCCTCGACAACAGAGCGAAGATAGGCACCAGGCATAAATGTAAATATATATTAAACAAAAATATTAAATATTTTCTCGAGTGGTAATCGGAACCGCAACAGTCACACACTTGGCTCCTGCGCTACGACTGACTCTTCGTTATGACTCTAATAACAAACCTACTTGTGGATAGTTGATTTTTAAAATCAATTTAATACTAGAGGCCGGTCGTGGCGCAGCGGCACAAAGTGTGACTGTAAACCGACTGGTTGTGGGTTCGATCCCCACTCGAGGAGATGAAACATTTACTTAAATTTATATTTCCATTTCTTCGCTCTGTTGTCGAGGCAAAGCGCGGCGTTGAGTTCTGCCACTTAACACGCAATGCCTCCGGAATTCGGCAGAAAGTGAGGAGCGGAGTGTCTTTCACTACGTTCCCTCTGCCTACACTGCAGAGTGTGGGATACAGCGTGAAGCTGATTTAATATTATAAATTTTTACAACTAATCAATTGACATAACAATTTGAATGGCTTCATTTGTTTGTAATTTATATTATTTATATTGAAAATACATAAATAAATTCTTAAAATAGTTCCTATTTTCACTCAGCCGATGTATTTCCATTGAAACAATACAGACAATCTTGAAATAACAAAAAAAAAACAACAAAAAATTTACCAAATATATTAGTTTATAAAAATGTAACGTAAGCTTTAAAGTAAAAAAATAGTATAAGAAGCTTTCCAAGCTCACCACCGCGGCCGTTGTTGTTACGCCGCTCACGCTCTACCCGTAACCTAATTACGGCCTACAGACTCGTTACTGATTGAGACAGGGAATTAAAAAATACTTTTTACTACTTTAATCCACTTATTTACATTGTTTTTAGGTTTTTACGTCAAAAGAGGACGTTGTGGAGTATGGGTTGTGATTGTAACGTGACGGTTGTTAGTTCGATCCCCACTTCTAGGGGATTTTTTGGGAAATTAATTAATTTTTAAAATTTGAGCAAATTCGGGTTTCGAAAAATAGAGTGTCGTGACTCTAGGTTCCCTCTGTCTACTCTGCTATATGGGGGATACAGCCTGGAGCTAGATTATTAAGAAAAGTTAGAAAAGAAAAGTTGCAAATACGCAATCTTTTTACCATCACTTTGTTGTCTTCTGTCCTTATTTCTCATGTAGTCAAGATCATTTTCGCAATATCGCGGTCCATCATTATTCTCATCGACATAGAATCAATAAATTTAATAACTAAAAAGAAAAAGTTAAATGTACATGTAAAAAAAAAAAAAAAAAATCAGCTTCACGCTGTATCCCGCACACTGCAGGGTAGGCAGAGGGAACGTAGTGAAAGACACTCCGTTCCCCACTTTCTGCCGATTTTCGGAGGCATTGCGTGTTAAGTGGCAGAACTCAAAGCCGCGCTTTGCCTCAACACCAGAGCGAAGAAATGGAAATATAAATTTAAGTAAATATTTCATCTCCTCGAGTGGGGATCGAACCCACAACAAGTCGGCTTACAGTCACACCTTGTGCCGCTGCGCCACGACCGGCCTCAGATGTAATTAGTTCAAAATAAACTAACATACGTAACAAACTCAAATTCCTTAATAAAACATACAATATAATTAATAGCCTGATATTATATCAAATATCGTTTTATTTTGAAACAGTGACATATTACTATTACACTATACTGTTCATCCTTTATAATATTTAATGCACGCCTAGTCCCCTTTATAATTTGCGGTTTACAATATAGTTTGGCACCGCGAATCGGTAATAAACAACGAATTTAATATGCAAGTGACAGAGTTAATGGCGATAATTAATAATGTATCCAAATGACGGCTGTTTGTAATGGAAAATATATGACTTTTTTCCAGTTTCGCAATTTTACTTTACTGGGCTCTATCCGTAAGTACAATGTCTTGGAAATCAAAATGAAAATGTAGATTTTCTGAAGGAAAGGAGGTTAAAGAAGATTATATGTAACCAAATCGTTTCTTCTGTTTCTTCTTTCTTTTATTGTTCAAGTTATAAAATATTTTTTCACTTAAATTAAATTTTACTATAACGTTCAAAGTCATTACTATTCGTTATATATTCTGTGGCGTCATCAATTTCCTTCCGGTCGAATCTTGGACCCTAAGTGCCTATTTCTCGATTCAGCGAGGGTGCATCCACCTCGATACGAAACATCCTTTGCAAACTCCCGCACAATATTGTGTTCAGAATAAAATATTATTAAATTGAACTGATTTTTTTTAATTGAGATCAAAATCCTATGTTAAATTTATGTGTTTTAAATAACCTGCCTATTGAAAATATTTAGATATTGCAAAGACCAACTAAAAATAGTTATATATCTATAAAAATATAACAATATAAAAATGTATTATATATACCTACTACCTATATGTGTGGCCGTCGTAGCGCAGTGGCTCAAAGATGTGATTGTAACGCGACGGTTGTGATTTCAATCCCTACTCATGCTTGAGTTCGGCGTTGAGTTCCGCCATTCAACATGCAATGCCTCAAAATATTCGGCAGAAAGTGGGAAACGGAGTTTCATACGGAACCTAGTGTTCCCTGCATACTATGTGCGGGATGCAACGTGAAGCTGATTTTGTATGTGATCTTTCTATGCCTAGTTGAGATTTGTGTCATAACACGCAATGATTCTAGGAACGTTTGCCGTATATTATCTATATATTTTTCATTAAAATATTGAAGATCCTTGATCTTATTTCTGTATGAAAAGCAGATTTAGATATAGTTAAGCAAAACGAATTGTCGTTAAAATGTAAAAAAAGTAGAGGACATAGAAAATACAGTGAATTCTGATATGCTACTAAAAAAATACTTTTTGTAAAACGAAAAAAAAAGCCGTTATTTTTTTACTGAATGTTTTAGGGCATTTCTATTCAGTCCGCACTCAATATTTCACTGAAAAGCCGAAATAAATCTATGTTAGAGGTGAGAGTCGAAGCTATGGGGCGTTGGTTAATAATGCATAGAGTTTACTTTGCGTATTTGTATAGGGGACAATCTCATACTTTATTAATTTTGAAAACCTTACACTGTGTACCGACTTGGTTTGTTTTTTTTATATTTGATTTATGATACTTATGATACGATATACGATACTTCATAGAAGGTTGAAAAGGAACATTATGGTTCTTAATTAAATTCGAACATATATTTATTATTACAGTCAAAAGATCAGTGGAGACAGAGTCTTAATTCTAGGTTCCCCCTGCCCTGCTGTGTGCGGGATACAGCGTGAAGCTGATTTATTTTTTATTTATTATTACTAGTAAGCCAAATCCGGCTTTACCCTAAGTTTAATGTTATATATTATAGCAAAATTATACAAAATATTCGTATAAATTGTAGTTATTTTGATATATAAACATTAAGTGTAATATAAATCCGTTCTGTAGTTATAACTTAAAAAGGAGTAATCATCCATCCTTACAAACTATTATACTATAAGATATATATACAGTAAGATTAGAAGAATATAAAAAAAAAAAACATTTATTTTACAAAGAAAATATTTTCTTAAATTAAATGAAACTTAACTAAAAATTATAATTTTCATAAAATATTTATTTCCTAAGCCTCTTTATAAGAAATACGTTATAAATTGTAGTAATATTTCCAAAGTGACATATCTACAGCTACGACAGCCACGTGCGATCGACGCGCGCACGATATTTACGGACGTCTCGACTGATATATGAAGCCGCACTTCCGGCCACTGTTAGTAAAATAGACACATTATTTCGTTTTTCACTTCCTATTTTTCAGTTCTGCTCCCTCCATTGTTTTTTCTTTCGAGGAAAAATGGCAGGATGCGTTTTTGTTAAAGCGACTGAATTGGATTGTTAAAAGTTTGTAAATCTCTAAGAAGTTTAGTAAATGATAATAAAGCACGGCGAAGATGTTATTATTTTATATTATCGTTTCATAAACACAATTTAACATTGTCGGAAAAATAAGTCAAACAGAAACTTTCTGTCCACAATCACGACAGGTTGTGTGTTAGGTTCCCGTTCGAAAAAATTAAATATTTAATATTCTTCGCTCTGGTATCGAGGTAAAGCGCGGCGTTAAGTTCCACTACTTAACATGTGAAAAAGGGGAACGGAGTATCTTAATACATTTATTTGCTTCTCCCTACTCTGCTCTATACGGAATACAGTGTGAAATTGAAAAAAATATACAAAGTAACGTTTTTGCCGTGCTACTACAAATCTTCTTTTCTCTTATATTAAGTCTGTATCTATCTTTTATTAAACTTCAGCTCTGATAGCAGTAATATTAATTACTTAATTTTAATTTTATTTATTTAAATTTATATTTACATTTCTTCGCTGTCATATCGAAGCAAAGCGCCGCGTTGAGAGTTGCCAACCAACACGCAATGCCTTCAAAATTCGGCACAAAATGGGGAACGGAGTGTCTAGGTTACACTAGGTTAACACTAGGTTCCCTCTGCCTACCCTGCTGTGTGCGGAATACAGCGTGAAGCTGATTTTTTTTAATCAATTTTAAATTTAAAACGTTAATAAAAAAAGTAATAAATGAAATTTTACAAGTAAAAATATAGATACAATTTACGGTTCTATTCATTTTCAAATGTACGTAAAATACTTATAACGCCTCGTTTCTCCCGTTAATTGGACGTAGCGTATTGCGGTCTATATCGACGAGCTTTTCAATAAGCATTCCCTATTTGCATGATATTTATACAATTCCAAACAGCCTATATCATAAATATAGTTATCTATTATATTTTATTAAATGTTATAAGATTCAATGATTATCTACGCAATGGAGTGCCTACGCAATAATTAACTTGTATTTGTTTAGTTAAAGTTTTAATATAAATTAAAAATATACATATTATAAGTTAAAAACTCTTATTATATATGAAATGTATATTGTACGTTTAATTTTAGTAATAAACAATTAATTATATAATATATTACTAATATTAAAAAATACGTTACAGCGTTGAGTTCTGCCACTCAACACGCAATGCCTCCAAAATTCGGCAGAAAGTGGCGAACGGAGTGTCTTAACACTAGGTTCCCTCTACCTACCCTGCTGTGTGCGGGATATAGCGTGAAGCTAATTTAATTTTAATTTTTAATTAAAAAATACTGACAATCAATACAGATATCTCAATCAGAATCAATAATAAATATAAAGAAATCCACTCGAACAACCGACGCGAGCGGTAATTGTGTAATATTTCATATAAAACGTCCACGAATTTATCTAGATCCCTCTCACGTTTGACGCGAGTGATAATTAGAATGATCGCGCTATTCTAGGCGTCCCTTCGAAATGTAGCTAAAAATGGATGGGGCTTTCGGATGCTTTTAAGTGTCAAGCAGTAAATGAAATGTCTGTTCCTGCATTTTGAGCATTTTAAAAACTCTTTTTTTAATTCGTTTATACACGGCTTCACTCTGTATCCCGCATATAACAGGGTGAGGAGAGGGAGCTAAGTGTTAAAGCACTCCGCTCTATACTTTCCGACATATTCTGGAGGCAATGTGTGTTGAGTGCCGGAATTCAACGCCGCGCCTCGATACCAGTGCGAAGAAACTAAAACAATCAATTTCTATACAATTACTAATTCTTATATTAACAATAATTACTATATAACTTACCTAAGCATAAAGTTTATTATTTTTTGGTAAGTAGCCTGTAAATTATTATTTTTATTGGACCAAATTATCTAGGAAGAAAGATAATTGCTTGCATTTTTTTGTTGTCAAATGAATGGAGAGGGTGATGATTGGTATCATTATTCTGGACTTTTCTTTCGTTTCCAAAATGGCTCAATCTGTCAAACGATATGATGTTATTTTTTTAAGATAAATTGTAGTTTTGTTTTTTCACTTATATATTATTTTTATATTCGCTTTTGTAGTCATTTAAACATATATTTAACGTTAATTCCTGTAATATGAGAAGTATATGATGATAAGTTTAGTTATTTAACGGTATAACCAGTTGTTTCATGTACTTTAAAAGTAGAAGCTTTTGAGAGCACAACACTATTTTGGGCGCACGAAAAGGTATTCCACGAAACTAAACTCTTTGAGGTTCTATTGGAAAATATTATTCTTAGAATATGTATTCTTCTCTTTATAATACTTGCGTAACTTATGTGATGTTTTCCAATTTAGATAAATCTGGACGATATTGACAAACATATATATTAGCAAATCCGTAACAATTTTTAAATCAGAATGTTGCTTAAAAATATAATAAAATAATTTTAAATATTTTGTTGTGGCGCAGGTTGTGATTTCGATTCCAACTCGAGGAAATGAAACGTGTAATATTTTCATTTCATCGTTCTGGTGCCGGCGCAAATCGCGGCGTTGAGTTCCGCCACTCTACGAAAATGGGGACGCTTCCGCTAGTATCTTAACGTTAGGTGCCCCTGCCATGCGTGTTATAGAGTGAAGCTGTAAAAAAATCCAATCTTCATATTTCCAACATTCAAATTCATACTAAAATCTAACATAAAACACAAAATAATAGTTACAGTATACGTGAATTCCATAATATTATGTAAATATCTCTATTGTAACCATATACCGTCCGTCCCGAGTAACGCTACTAATATGAGATGCGTTTGAAAATGTTAAATAACAAAGGGATTGAATTTTAAATTGAGTTTATGGCAGAACGTGTCCGTACTCGAATTTTGATTAGAGGCTAGTGTTAGGAATTATTGAATGTTTAAATGGTTGCCTATCGTATTTTTTTTCGAAGATATATATTATAATAAAATCATAAGTCTTGTGGTAATTTAATTCTTTAATCCTAGAACTCTTAATTTTTCTTAAGAATCTTATTTATAAGAGAATCTTATTTATACCGGGAAATTTTAAATAAGCATATATTTTTTTATTTAAATAATAACTTATTACTACAAGCTACTTTTTGATTCTTTTCAATATTTTACTTATATATACGAAACAATAAAATATCACTTATAGCTTTTTAGTATGCGGAGATTAACTGTATATTTTTTCTATACTTCGAATAGATAGAGCCTACTTTACTACAAAAGAGAGATAAAAGACCCTTCCCCAATCAATTTGAAAATAGTATAATAGTGAAATTTTACAATTTATAGGAATAATAGAAAGTAAACATATATAGCACATGACAAACTTCTATTGTAGCCATTTTTAAATAAAATCAATCCATATATAACTTATATCAATCACTACATACAAATAAAATTTATTTACTGCTAAGGTATGGTCCGCAAGATACGCTGTCAATCTTATAAAAGAAGACATTAGCAACCCTCGATTTTGCGTAACTCAATACTATTTTCAAAGGGACAGACAGAATAGATGGCCCGTCGTTTCTCGAACTCGAATTTGTGGATCTTCCGTGAGTTATTTAATTTGTTCCTCCATGTAGGTACTGTGTATCGTGATTGATGGATCTAGAGCGTAAGATTTAACAAATCGTTTGGTTTCTTTGAATTTTCGATATTGTTAATATGAACAAAGCTTGTTGGTATAGATGTTTTTTTTTATAATTTAATTAATGTAGTTAACAGAGTTATTTATGCGTTAATAGATTTCAATAATGGAAGTATATTATTATTTTTTAAGTATCTTTTAAATGTATGCTGACGTTATTATAATCTTTTATAAATATAAACATTTTTATCGAATATTTTTTTGTATTTATTTAAAGAAAATCAGCTTCACACTGTATCCCGCACACAGCAGGGTAGGCAGAGGGAACCTGCAAATGAAAATATAAATTAAAATAAATATTTAATTGTTACACACTTGTGCGTCTGCCCTACAACTAGCCTCTATTTATTAATGGATTTATTATATATATACCTTACCTACCTAGTCCGTACTTGTCCGTACAGAAATAAAGATTAAAAATAAACTACTATAAATAAATATATCTAATACTATTTTAGATATAATAAAAAAAAACACCACAATTTGGTAGTCACATCCAGCCAGGAGCACCATCTGCATCCCCGCGGGAGAGGGCGCCATCGATCCGCCCCGTGCAAGCCCCGTGCAGTCGCGAGTTGTACGTTCGAGGTGCGCCCGCCCGCCGCGAAGCCTCCGTTTAGGCGGGAACTGTTTACGTTACGTGCACACATTTATTTACATTATTTTACCTGTAAAAGAAAACTGTTTTTTTTTTACTTGTAAAATAAATTGATATTTTTTTTCGTATGAGAAGTGATATTTGATGTGATTGTGATTAACTTTATTATAGTGATAAATGTTGGATATTAATTAAGAACTGTGTTGGTATTTGGTGGTTTGGCAATTTTTTTTGTTTATTATGTATGTATATAATTTAGTTATTTATATAATATGATATTTTGATAGTTATATATAGATTATGTATTACAGTATGATATATTATCTAATATTTATTTTATTGTTCATGTATTGTATATTATTTATTATGTATTTATATGTGTATTAAAATTATTTATGAATATAAATAATTGTTTTATTAATATTTATATATAAAGAAATTACTAAGAACAATATAGGACTTCTATTAGGCCAATCGTACAAGGATTTCCCTTTTCTTAAGCAACACTTCCTTTCAAATCGTTTTTAACATTTTAAAGTGTTATTTCACACTTAGCAAAGAAAAATGCTTATTTAGAAAACGTATAAAATCCGGGACGTAGCGGGACCCTAACCCGGGGAAGAAAAAGCGGGGATTAATTTTTTAAATAAGTATTTTACCTTACAAATCGACCTGTGTTTTTGTTTCTATAAATTAAACAAAATTCCAAAGTTTATTTATCTTTCGAAAAGTTAGCGGTCTCCTTTGCTACAAAGTTCATTACAATACTTCTAATATTGTGAATAAATTTTGTTCTACGTCTGAAGGGAGAAATGGTTTATAAGGTTAAGTTTTTCACCCATGGGCGACGTGTTTCGATTTGTTCTGTTGGTTTCCTCAAATACTTGCTTTTTATAATTATGCGTAGTTATAGAATAGTTGTATTTTTTTATTATTTATTTATACTTGTCCAATAGTAATATTGAGGCCAGTCGTAGCGTAGCGGCACGAAATGTGACTGTAAAACCGACTGGTTGTGGGTTCGATCCCCACTCGAGGAGATGAAATATTTACTTAAGTTTATATTTCCATTTCTTCGCTGTGGTGTCGAGGCTAAGCGCGGCGTTGAGTTCTACCACTAAACACGCAATGCCTCCAAAATTCGACAGAAAGTGGGAAACGGAGTGTTTAAAAAAAATAACACTAGGTTCCCTCTGCCTACCCTGCTTTGTGCTCGATACAGCGTGAAGCTGATTATTGATTATTATTATAAATAGTAATATAACCTTTAATTTTCAGAATTACTCTAATTTAAAAGTGATTGAAGCCCAAAAAAATATTTTAGAAAATAAATTTAAAGAGCCTACAATTCTCTGTTTATACCCAAAGCTAAATATAAAATTTCGCTTGTATTCATTATAATATAATGAAATTTGTTATTCTCTTTTAAATTAGTGAATCAGGAAAGGCATTTCTCCATAAGTAACATGTCAGGTCGATTAATCTCCACGTTTCCCTCCTCTAATACTGTACACGCGAGCCCGCACCGAATTACGAACAATATAATTTTATTTATTAATTTAATAGTATTAACTCTTATCTGCCTTCGTGTTTAGGTATTTTTGAAGTCAATTGGTATTATGTAGGTTAATATGTAAATATAATGTAAATTACTGTTATCACTTTTTATTTTAGCAAAATTTGTTTTTATTAAGAAAATATATAGGCAATACTGTAAATTTTCTAGAGTACTAAAGTCTATTAGATATATAGAGCCATTATTATGTAAATTAAAAGTACATAGATTCCATTTCATTTGTGTTTTTTTTGTTAAAATACGATATTTTTTGTAGGTGTAGGAACAGACAGACAAAACTTCAGATATATTATACATTTGAATATACCATCCTTCTATTTATTTATTTGCTTAAAAGGTTTGTTAAGTGCCTTAATATTCATAATTTGTCCGCATCAACTGAAACAAAGTCATCAAATTAAGCAATTTATCAAAATCCTTCATTCTTAATCTAATAAAGTTTATACTGGTGAGGCCAGTCGTGGTGCAGGAGTTCCAGTGTATGGTGTACCTATGAACGCTCAGGCAGCGTACTGGTTGTGGGTTCGATCCCCATTCGAGGAAATGAAATATTAAATGATTTCATTTCTCGCTCTGGTGTCGACGCAGAGCACGGCGTTGATTTCCGCGACTCAGCACGTCATGTCTCTATAATTCAGCGGAAAATGGTTAGTGTCTTAACCGGTTCCCTCTACCTAACCTGTCGTTTGCAGGATACAGCGTGAAGCTGTTTTTTTTATTTTTAGAAATTTAATACATTTAGTAGTCAATGTGGTATTTAAACACATGGCAAAGTATGCTGAACGATCGAAAACTGTAAAACAAAAATAAATTTATGGACACGTAATAAACGTCTTCTTGTAATTAACTAATTATAAAATAGGCACGGAAGCTGGACGAAGCGGCACTGTCATATTAAAAGAGTTAAGAGGATAAATGTAAAGTGTATAATACATTAAAAGATGTCGATATATATTTTGTCGAAAATGAGGTATTCAATAATATGTTTACTAAATTTCACGTAGGTTTTTTTAATATTTAAGAGAGATTTATTTATTTAAGAGTATTTTCTGTTGAAAAAAAGAAAAGTTAATGATAACTATAAATTTAATATATTAAATTCATAAAGTTAGTAAAAAAGAAAGTATTCATTGATAATTACATCAGCAAAATTGGTTGACAACATTTTCTTAAGCAGCTTATACGCTGTTCATCATAATAACGATAAATATAGATTTCTAAGCTGGAGTGGGAATCGAACCCACAATCTATCATTATTACAGTCATACACTTATGCCCCTGCGCCACAACTGGCCTCACATTTTTAAGCTTCTTAAAATATTTTATATAATATATAAAATTATCATAAACAGGAAGTATTAGAATAATGTACTTGTTGGGCGGCGATGACATGACCGTGGCGTTGAACGAATAACAATTATACTCAATACCAAATGCTAATAACTTTTATACAATGGATTACCTTCGTGCAAATATAGTTTTATAAAGAGTTTTTTTTTTAAATAAAAATCGTGATACAGACATCTATGATCGAATGTGAAATCGATTTATAATCGATACGGGTTTTAACAGAACAAGCTTTTGTACTTACAGCTGTAAATAAGTGATAAATATAAAAAAAATACTTCAAGTACGAAAGATAAATACGAAAGGTGTGGTTGTGCCACAAAAAATGATGACTCGATTGTGAATTTGCGATGTTTATCTAATGATTTATATGAATAAATAGCATTTGGGAAATGGTTGTGATAATATAGTTATTACATTATTATTTTTTATTATATAGATTTTAGTATCTATAGTTTCGTCATCTGTATGCTTATTGAACTCTCGTTCCCATTCAAAAGAACTTGTGGAAAAATAGATTTGCTTCATTGAAATAATTTCTATAAACAACATTTTATACCATTTCTCTTACTATAGTATTAAAAAGTATTTGTTGTACAAAAAAGAATGACACAAACTATATTACTACAGTAGATTAAATAACGAAAAGAAAACTCATTTATATGAAATTAACCGATGATAAGCTTATTTAGTGTGTTAAAATTATAATTACCAATGTAAGTAACCCAGCAAAATCTTACCACATATCACACGTCAGACGCACTAAGCTGACCAGCTAATCCCCACTTTGAGTTAAATAATCAGGTATATGCCCTACGTCCAGCATAGCATATTTGCATTTTAATGAGGTGTTGATTTGAAGCAATGCTTAACTTGCATAATTGCATACATTATGATTTATACTAAGAGAAAAAAGTTTTTGTAACTTTTATTGTTTTTTTTTTCTTCAACGTTTCGCTGTATCCTGCACACAGCTGGGTAGGCAGAGCAGAGCAGTAGGGGTAACTAGTATTAAGACACTCCGTTCCCCATTTTCCGCCGAATTTTCGAGAAATTGTTGAGTGGTGAAACTCAATGTCTCGTTTTGTTTTTGTTATCAATGTAAAGAAACAAAAATATTAATTAATAATAATTCATTCCCCCTATTGGCCATCGAATACAGAACCGTCGCGTTCACGGTCACACGCCTGTGCCACTAAGCTACGACGGCCTCAAATCAATTATGCTATTTATCTTTCAATATATAGTATGTAGTGCGGTCGTCTTATCAATTCTCCATATTTATACTCGATTTAGAAAATTAAGGTTATCTTAAGTACGTAACGAAAAATATATATGGAATATACGACTAATTTTAAACGACAACTTTGTAATGTTTAATATAAACTGCCTTGATATAAATATTTTTTTAAATTAAACTATTTATCTATAAATTTAATTAAAATACATAAATATTTATATTTAGTATTACACATTTTTAAATGTTAATTTTTTTTAGATTTTTTTTAATATAAAGTAATCAGTGGAACGTAAGTTCCTTTAAAATCTGTTGAGTACTTATTTTAAAATAAGTTAACATTATACTTCGGCCATTCATCCCATTATTTGTTACGTATATATCACCTTTCATTCTTAAATTATGTTGATCCTACTTACCCAGTAAACTCTGACAATAAGTCATATTGGACCAAACCTACCGCATTGACTACCCGGCGCTTTATGATGTAGTCGATTTAGATGCTAGTGTCTCACGAGATAAAGGTGATTATCGTAGAACACTCTATATTCCTATGACAGTTATGTGGGAGCAAAAAGGGTTCCCTTGGGTTGAGAAACATAATTCGGTTCTTGACGCGACATCTTAATTAAACTTGCCGTGTCAGTACGCGGGTTACCGTTATATTGTATATCCAGTCAGCTCTTCTTATCATTTATGTGTATATATCTTTAGTATGTAAATGTTACAGGCTGTGGGATTCGATTCCCATTTGAGAATGTGAAATATTTAATATTTCTTCGCTTTGGTGTCGAGGCAAAGTACGGCAAATTGAATTCCGCCACTAAACACGCAATTCCTCCAGAAATTCGGAACGGAGTGTCTCAGCACTTGTTTTCACTCTGTCTACGCTGCTGTATGCCAGATACAGCGTGAAGATAAGCAGAGGTATATCGTTAATTAATTATATTGTATACAGAATATTTTTAAATTTTCCCATTTGGGCGTAGTATTTACCTCAACGACTTACATAGCAATAGCATACATTGTAGACGTAAAAACAAGTAATTCTTTGATCATGACAGATACAAAAGAAAATGTTTAGATAAGCATTATAAATATTAGCGCATCAGTGATTCTAATTAACTTTCTAACATTAATTTGAATGTTTAGAATGCCTTTCAAACTTAGAAAGCCATCAAAGGGATCTCGACGGCTGTATATATCCTGTTTATTTCCTAATACAATGGAGATATTGTAAAAATAGCACGCGAGTATATTGTCAAGTTCACGTATGGGGTACGCGGCTATTTCTGAATCGGTAGTTATAGAAACATTACCTTTTTTCAACGTTGACATCTAGTCAGCGCTGGTTCGTTGAACTAAACTCATAGAAAGATCACTGAGTTCCTTAACAGAACGTGCTCGATAATTTATAAATTTCTCATATTGTTAAATTAGATTTTTAATATATGTAGGTCAGTCGTGGTGCAGCGGCACGAGGTGTGACTGCAAAACCAACCTGTTTGTGGGTTCGATCCCCACTCGAAGAGATGAAATATTTACTTAAATTTATATTTCCACGTTAAGCGTAGCGTTGAGTTCTGTCACTCAACACGCAATGCCTCCAGAATTCGGCAGAAAGTGGGGAACGGAGTGTCTTAACACTAGTGTTAAGACACTATAGGCAGAGGGAAGCTAGTCCCTCTGCCTATATTGCTGTGTGCGGGATACAGCGTGAAGCTGTAATATATGCAGTATTTATTGAATTCAACTCGACTCTGAAATCGATCTTGAGATGCAGTTTTCATTAATAAATTACATACATATATTAACACAGTAGTAACAGACAGTGAGTGAATCCAAATATTTTCTGCAAATATAACGGAAAATTTATCTTTTCTCCTCCCTAGCGGTCAACGCTGTGGGACTTCTATGTCATCTCCAATTCGTCACGTTATCGAAATGTAATAATTTCCCCTCTTATCGAGATGCTATTTACAAAGGCAAGGGGAAGAAGACGAAAATAGCGGATCAAGTGACTCGATTGATATACCTGAAGTTGTCTCTGTGTGCATAGACAAATCTTCTAAATATATATATATTTTTTAAGACATTGTTTTATTCATATATTTTATATTAAAATAAATATTGCTATTAAATATATATTGTAAAAATACCATATCAATAATATATTTTGTAAACATACTTTTTGTATATATTTCATTATATACAAATAATATGTATAAGAACCATGAAGTCATTTGACGCTAGGAAATGGATAAGACAATATTAATCACAGGCTAAGAATAAATTGAAAATTATATGAACGCAGCGATATTTTGCAAAGCTTATTCAAACACAAAGTGAGCTTTCAATATGTGTTTCTGATAGTAATATTAAAGTTATATAGGACTGACCGCGTGCACCCTACAGATAATATACGACCCAACGACATTGCGAATCTCACATGTAATAAATGGAACGTTTGAATCTGAGAAAAGCCTTTTATTGTTATATTTCTATTCGACTAAATAAAATTATAATTTATATTTAAATTCTTCACGGTAAATTGGCTTTACATAAATAAGATATTATTAAGAACGTATTGGTGAAGTCTTGAATTTTTCCTCATAAGGCAATTCAAATTTCAATTTTTAAAATGAAATTGTATATATAACTTAAGAACTTTTTCCAACAAACCTTTAAGCGTCTTTAAGATGTATAATTATATAATTTATGTTTCATTTGTATTGATATTAGTCATTTTCATGTAACGTGATTGTAGGTTCACTTCAAAGCAAAGAAACTAACCCTTCTAGCAATTGATTACCATTTTTTGAAAGGAATACTTCGTAGCGGAGTAAGATGACAGCTAAATTGATGTAAAGTTGGGTGCGTGCTAATAAATAGGAGGGGAGCTATAACTTTGAAGTAACTCTAATTTGAAATTAATATTCAAAAATAAATGTAAAATATGAGGCCAGTCGTGGCGCAGTTTCACAACGTGTGACTGTAAAACCAACTGTGTTGGTGGTTCGATCCCCACTCGAGGAGATGAAATATTTACTTAAATTTATATTTCCATTTCTTCGCTCTGGTATCGAAATAAAGCGCGGCGTTGAATTCTGCCACTCAACACGCCATGCCTCCAGAATTCGGCCGAAAGTGGGGAACGGAGTGTCTTGACACTAGGTTGCCTCTCAGCGTGAAGCTGATTTTAAATGTAAAATACTTTATTTCATAGCAAAAGTAAAATAATTAATATTTTCGTCATATATAACACAATATCACAACAAGGTAAAAAACAGGATATCCTAGATGTTCGAGACAATCTCTTTTGTTATTGTAAAGCAAATTGTAGCTAGAATTTTATTTATAATTAAAAAAACTTTAAACACACTTCCTAATTTTTTTGTCTTAACTGCACATCATAGGGTATGCAGAGGGAACCTGGGAACCTTCGTTCTCATTAATAACCGAGGTATTGCATGCAGAGTGGTGGAACTTAACGCTTCACTTTGCCTCGTTACCAAATCCAAAAAATGAAAATATCAAGTATTTCATTTCCAATCAAGGTACACAACTCACAACCATCGCATTTACAATCACGCGCTTGTGCCCCTGCGCCACGACTGTCTTAACTCAAATTCTTTCATAGAGCTATTCAGTATGTAAGACATGTTTATATCTTACACAGAAAGAGTTCTCCTAACTTTCAGTTACCTAATTTAGCCTAATATGAACTTTTCTACTTCGCAATAAAGATCATTTTAGTAATTTCTAATGATAAGATAAGGGTACAGTGTTTACCAACGCACAGCGATCGATCGGCCTCCGCTTGAAAATTGCAACGCGTAAGGCTGTCATGCCAAACGGAATTACTGGAAACGATACTTTAGATTGATAACTTGAATATTTTTATTTTAATATTTGTATTTATTTCAATATACATGAAATATATTTGTTTAAACTATCTTAAAATGTATTATAATTAAATTTGAATAAGTATATTTAATATATATATATATGTATATTTAATATATATATGCAAAATTATATATGTACTAAGATTATTTTATATTTTAGGAATTGCCTGATCAAAAAATTAATCAATTCTTGTAGAGACCATTGTGACAAAATAAAATTTTAGTAAGTGTATGGTGAAACAAAAGAAATTCATGGAGCGAAGATTCACAAAGTCGCATCGTACTACTATACCAACAAGTTTTAAGATCCCCGAACCCTACGAGTTTTACAACAAAGCAACACCTTTCGTGCAACGTACTTTACTGTTCGTTGCCGACGAAAGTTCAGGACCGAAACCCAGTTGTAGTGCACCAGAAAACTTGGAAGCCATTCAAAATGTACCAGATGAACCGAATACATCAAAACCAAGCGAGGCGCAAGAAAAATCACCCAAAAAGACGTCATTTTTCTTTTCCCCCTCGAAAAGTTGTAAGATTCACGGCCGCAGCTTTTTCCGACTACCGACGAGCCCCAAGAAAAAAGCCGAAAGTGATGTGGCTTCGGAAAATAAAGCGGGGGCACCGGGGAGTCTAATAAGCTATGCCCCAGGCTGGTCCCTCAAGGGTGAACATCTTATGAAATGGCAAGCCTCTGGAAAAACAACTATTGAGGTAACAACCAATATATTTTATTTCACAAAATATGTATATATTTAAAATTTAATAATCAAATAAGTTAGGAGTGAAGAGCTCACTGCATAACGTATTAGAGATAAGTAAAAAAACTGTGTTTTATTATTTTCGTCAGTATCTATTAAATGTTTATTTTATGTAATAATTTTATTTAATCTTTATTATTCAGATAGAAAGCTTGATGTTTTAATTTTAGGGCTTATAATGTATTTTTTTTAATACTGTGACTATTTTCATTTCTAACTTAAATAAATCTTTAGCTTTTAACATAAAGACATAAATTTTAAACAAAAATGATGATTACAAGAATATCGCAACCTTTACTTTTCTCTCCTAAACGTAAAAAGCGTCTTCAATGCCCACTTTCATGTTTTTCAAGCGGAAACCATTTATCTTATAAAACATTTCAGATCCTCGGAAAGTAGGAAATTTCTGAATAAATCTATGTTACGGGTGGAAGGGGATGTGGAGGCATTAGAAATACATAGATAAACCCAATTTACATGAACCAGGTGTTTCGGAAAAGATTACACAAAATTCCCTTTGTTTTTTTGTTGTTTTCACAAGTATTACGAATCTAAAATATTCTATAAAATTATTATTGCCTAAAGAATAATCTATAAATTACATGCCACCATACAGTGATCGAGCATTACACACACCATTGCAGGTGTAATAGTGCGTGAGCGTTTTCGCGTATTACGAGACCATTTGTCTCTGGCTGTCTGTTGCTGAATAGATCGGGCCGAAAATGAGTATCAGTTTGTATGGGAACAATGTCATTATTGAATGTGTAATCATGAAACTCTGTATGATCATATAATATGCGAGGTATAGTAGTTCATGAGACCAATATCTGTATTAGTGAAAGGTGATATACAAAAGTATAAAAAATTGTTCTGTTTGTTCTATTTCTTTTTTCAGGCGTAGACCAAAAAGGCCATGTCACCTGCGTATATATTTTTCTTGTTGCAAATAAACTCATATTTAAAAGTCTAGAGAAGATTTAAAAAACTAAATAAATAAAAGTATTGCTGTATTGCTTAATATTAGATTTATATTAAATTTTTATTAAAGTAGAAATCATTTAATATATATAATATACTTGACTAAAATATTATTCATAGGTTCAAAATCCAAAAATTTTTTAATCTGTATATAATATTCCATAAACGTAGAATCTGTCAGCAAATATTATAAGATTCGTTCCGACATTTTGTTCCGCAGTAATATCGAATCAGCTGGCTCACCGCCCCCGCTTTTCTTTTCGTCAGTGAGACGGAAAAGTGGCAAGATTAGTATTGTAAATGCAATTTCAAAGAAACAATGGGAATTTGCTTGATATCTGTCTATTGGATAATTGTATTGTGAAGCAAATGTAACTATTGAATAGTAGTTATTAAAACTAAACCAGCTTCACGCTGTATCCCGCACACAGCTGAGCAGGCAGAGGGAACCTAGTGTTAAGACACTCCGTTCCGAATTTCCCTACGAGTTCTGGAGGCATTGCGTGTTGAGTGGCGGAAATCAACGCTGCATTTTGTCCCTACACCAGAAATGAAGCTGATATATACAATAGGTACCGCTTATTGGAATACGCTCGCTTTATCAAAACACTGCGGGAGGGAAACACCGCACGCCGAAACTTTCCCATTGTGTTCGCAACAAACCGGGCAAACCAAAGTACATTTTGCAAAATTAACTCAAAGCAAGCTCAATTTTAGAAGGTAGAACTCCAATTTATATGAAATATCTAATTTATCGTTTACAGAGTTCTACGTAACTCTTACTTTCCTATACAGAAAGACTAAAATATGATATATTAAGTGTGAAGAGTCCTCGATAAATTTGAATATGGATGAGGTAAGGGATCTGCGTGTATGTGACGCGTATCATTTGCCCAGATTCTGGGGTCGTCATGTGTCGAATGATATTGATTGTACTTTGTTATTATTTATCGAAATTTATATACAAAACATACACATTATATTTATAATAAAATTTTATCTCATATTGGTACTAAAGCTTAAGAAAATTAAATAACATTATTCAGCCCAAATGAAATTAAACAATTAATTCGAAATCGATATTTTAATATAGATTCAACAGTTAGTTGAGATTAGATTGTTTTTACTAGATATATTTGTCCTTTGTTGTATAAATAAAAAAATAAGCTAATAAGGTGTTTTATGAATTGTTGTGAAATGTTATTAAGTACAGAAACGAATAATTTTTTATTCTATGGATTCACTGTACGGGTGTCGGATCCATCGAGTTGCAATATGAGGAGGACGGAGCGATGTTTTTGACTTACTACCCAAGTGTGGGTTTAATGGGTCCTTTTAAATATGCATGTAACCCAAAGTACATTTTGCAAAATTAATAAATTAATAGTGACCACGGACTACTGTAAAGTGTTCGAAATGTCGGGTTTCGAACACTAATATAGTAAAATATAGCAAGAAAAATATTGAGGCCGGTCGTGGCGCAGCGGCACGATGTGTGACTGTAAAACCGACTGGTTGTGGGTTCGATCCCCACTCGAGGAAACTAAATATTTATTTTTACATTTATATTTTCATTTCTTCGCTTTGGCGTCGAGGCGAAGCGAGGCGTTGAGTTCTGCTATTCAACACGCAATTCCTCCAAAACTCGGAGGAAAGTGGTAAACGAAGTTTTTAACACTGGGTTCCCTCTGCCTACCCTGCTATGTGCGGGATACAGCGTGAAGCCGATTTGTAAAAAGTTTTTAACGTTATTAAAGCTCGCACTTTCTCGCAAGCATATTCTATATTTCGCATAATTCTAGACATTGTTTACATAGTGTTTTAAAGTATAATCTAAGAAGAATTAGAATTTTAATATTGACTCCTGTTATTATGTAATTTATACGTATATACAAACATAACATATTTATGATTTCACATGTGTCGTAAAACTAATATTATTCTAATAAAGTAATCACGTACGAACAATTGTTTGTAGTCGCATCAACTATTCACCCCATTTTGCAAATATATTTTTGAGACGCGTTCAAGGGGCGATTGATGAATAATAGTCGTATTCACGTAGAAGTAAGATAAATTTAGGGGCATTTACAGAGAAATGTACTCTCTTAAATAAAACTGATGCAGTGATCATTAATTTTTATTTTCGAAAAAAAATAATAAATACAATGTATTGTGATGGTCGTGGCGCAGGATCACAAAGTGTGACTATAAAACCGACTGGTTGTGGGTTCGATCCCCACCCGAGGAGATGAAATATTTACTTAAATGTATATTTCCATTCCTTTGCTCTGGTGTCGAGGCGAAGCGCGGTGTTAAATACTGCCACTCAACACGCAATGCCTCCAGAATTTGGCAGAAAGTGGGGAACGGTGTATCTTAACACTAGGTTCAATTTGCCTACCCTGCTGTGTGCGGGATGCAACATGAAGCCGAAAAAAATGTAAATTAATTTAGTATTATAAGGAACGGACCGGGGAACGGACGAGTTTTAAAGGAAATGTAGCGTCTTAACGCTAAGTTCCCAGGTTCCCTCTACCCGTTCTTTTAAGGAATACAGCGTGAAGCTTATAAAAAAAATATAAAAAGAATTATAGTTATTTATTATTCTTTCATACTTGGCAGGTAAATTAAATTTATCTTACCAAAGAATAGGTTTCTAATAAGTAATCCACGAATCTATAAATTTCATATTCGTTTTGTTATGGACAATAAACATGTATGAATTAAAATAGAGTGCCTAAACACTAGCTTCCCAGGTTCCCTCTGCCTACCTTGCTATATGCAAAATACAGTATGAAGCTAACAAGAAAAAAAAAGATTTATCACATACATATAAACAATATTCATTGCTCAGTAAATGTATTAGGGTAGCTTATTAGCTGGCTAATTATGAAAAGGAAGTAGTTAGGGCGCTACGGAAGGAGGGGACGTTCGCCTTCTGTTAGTGACAGTAGGTAGGTAGAGGTACCTACACTCTTTGATTTTCGTGCCTGAATTACAAAGGCTTGTCTTTACAGCATACGCTCCACTGATATTTCGAGGTAAATATAATTTTCAACACATTGTTAGCGATATGTGAATGCTGATCTTCATTTAAATCGAATTACGATTTTTCTAACATTTTTCTTACTTTTAGCTTAGCTTTACTTGTATTAAAATTTTATTTATAGTTATTTTATTGATATTATATTATTTTGTTTAATATATAATATTAAGTATGTAATAAGCCATCGTGGCGTAAGGGTACACGCGTGTGACAGCAAACGGGACGGTTGTGGGTTCGATTCCCACTCGAATAAGATTGAATGAATTATTACTTTCATTTATTTGCTCTGGTAATAAGGCATGCGACGTTCAGTTCCGCCACTCAACACGCAATGCTTTGAAAGTTCGGTAGAAAGTCAAGAACAAAGTGTCTTAACACCAGCTTGGCTCTGCCTACCCTGCTACATATTGAGCTTGATGAGAGTTCGGTTAGGTTCGGAGGATCTGAGGATCAGGATGAAATCAGTTTTTTTTTGGTAAAAAATATAAATGATTAAGATTCAGCACTATAAACCTATATATATAGATATATATATATATTTCAAAAAATATTTAACCATATATCATAATGCAGCTATACGGTGACGAATTCACAAATGACGTCACCCTCACCACGTTAAGGCCAGGGACATCGTATAAACTGTCTGGCATGTTCGGATTGCGGACAGGTGAGCTGGTGGTCCTCCCAAAATTACATTGGAATGCATCGCCACGCTTGAATAACGATCACGACAGACGTGCCGAGTTAAAGCGCAGTGAATCTGAAAATTTGAATTAATATCTATAAATATTAAAATTTTATTTGTGTTTAAAATGTTATGGGAATAATATGCTATATGTTAGGTTATAGTGGCGTTTGTCCCAAACATAATGGTTTTTATCGTTTTAAGCTTCACGCTGTAACACCAAATGGCAGGGTAGGCAGAAGAAACCTGGGTGCCTAGTGTTAAGACACTCTGTTACCGTTGAGACACTTCAATTTCCTACTTTCAACACAATAATAATTTAATTCATATTAACCTTTAACATACACTTGATTATAAACAATATAAAACATGTGGCGAGGGCTTTATTGCAAGTTCCATTTAACACAGGATCGTGAACATCTTTTTACATGCGTTGAATTAATTTGAACTGACGTATGCGCATGTTCACAAGAACCAGTCTAAGGATATATTTTTATGTAATTAGTTTTAATTATATAGTATAATTTTTTTATCATCATCACGGTAAATACTGTATATAGCAGGTAGATAGAAGGATGCTGGTGTTTAAAACATCATGATCTACTTTGTGCCAAATTTGAGAGACATTGCGTGTGTGGTGGAATTTAACGCTGCACTTTGTCTTGTTACCAGAGCCATGAAACGAAAATAATTGATTACTCCTAGTATCAATCGAACCCATAACCGTCGTGTTAAGTCAGACCCTATATGTATCCCAGGGCAGCGATAAGAAGAAAGAAAGAAAGAAGAAAGAAAACCATAATACTTATTCACCTAAACAAAATATATGTAAAAATATGAAAATATCAACATTCCCATACATTGTTGTATAATAAAGGAAATCTTACTAAAAGACAAAATAAAATTGACTAAAACGCGAGCATAAAATGACTATATATATTTCCCCTTTTACATAAAAGAACAGCGAGTTTCAGTGTAATGGATGCAACAATTTGATACGAAAGTATGTCCTTTCAGCTAACCGTTTATGAGGGGAAACCGCGAAAAATCCCTTGTTATTCTTACATTATGGCGAACAAAACGTACGTGGAAATGTATTTTTTTTCCTTTGTTCCAAAGCAGTGAGTGATGAATGGAAAACAATAGTGGTTCCGTCTATGTGCAATATTTAGAGGCATATTGTATTAGAAGAAATTAAAAGATATTGTATGACTTTATAGCGAAACCACCTGTTGGGTGTTTCAATGTTTGAACCAACAACTTTCTTTGTTGCGGGTAGATCTATTTAATATATTTATAATTTATTTACAAGGACAGTAGTGGCGCATGGGCACAAGAGAGGGACTGTAAATGTGACTGGTTGTGGGTTCGATCCCTACTCGATGAAATGACATATTTGCTTAAAGAGTCTAGCCCGATAAGCATATGAAAGCTGCTCTGCTGCACACTCATATTAAAAACAATTTATTAGAGCGATTGCAACTGTCCGTTAGTCATCGGGCTAGATTCTTTATATTTTCGTTTCTTCGCTCTGAAGTCGAGACAAGGCGCGGCGTAGAGCACCGCCACTCAACACGCAATGCAACCAAAATTCGGAAAATAGTGAACGGAGTGGCCTTAACTGGATTTCCTAAGTTCTCTTTGCCTTTGTCCTTTAAAGTTTGCGGGATACAGCGTGATTATAATACGATATTAGATTACGCGGAAGTAAGACAGGGATAACATCGGATGCTTAAATTGAATTTTAGTATTATTTACACAAAGTATTTTATGAATGGATCGAAATTGTCTCATTTTCGAGTTAAAATTTTATACTTCCAAAGAATTTGTGAATATACACTATAATTTTAATGAGCCCAATGCAAGGTGAGAGGATGTTATAGATATTGAAAAAATATTCTAATTTTATAAGCATTTACATTTTTGAAACTTGACACTTTTCATTTTATTTCTGTAATATTTTAAGATACTTTAAATAAAAGAGGCCGTCTGGCCGTAAATTATGGTTGCGGGTTCGATTCACGCTCGGTGTTTAACACTACCATAATTATTTTTTCATTTCCGTTCTATGGTAGACTAAAAGGAACGGAGTGTCTTAACACGATTACCTGCTATATACGGTAAAACATCGTCTTTTACTATATTTAAATGAAAGAATTTAAAAAAGTAATATATTTGGATCTAATGCAGTTTCTTGAACATATTATGTAAGTAAATTAAACCTATTTCGTCATAAATTTAACCTATTAGTTAAAGAAAAAAAGTCTTACTTGTTATTGTGTAGCCAAATTAATATGTCGGATACTACTAGAATATGTCGTCATAGTCAGAGTAAAGAACATCGTTTAATTCACATGAATGGCGTTTTATTGCAGTGGAATGAATATTAAGTACATCCATTCACGAGCTATGCGGACTGTCTCATCGTAACCTTCCTTGCTGTAACTGATGTGGCACGCACTCGTTTATATATATAAATATATTGGTTTAATCAACGTTGGTACATATTTTACGTTTCAACGAAATTTGTTGTTTTTAACCGTATTTTGTAAGAAAAAGAGTTTTTTGTATGTTGGTTACCTTAGAATTTTTGACTACTGAAAAAAGTTAGTGCTTACCGTGTGGTTATTTCTGACAATGAGAAGTGTCATGTCTATGAGAAAATCACGTAAGTTTTAAATTTGCATTAGGTACATATGTGTTGACAAATGGACGAATAACCCAATATCACGCCAACCAATTGCGATGATTCGTTTTTTATTTGAAAGGATACAAGGATAGTTTGGTGAAAATTTGGCTAGGTTCTGATTATGAGATCCGGTTGAAATCCGGTTTGTTTTTTTTGTCACACGATTTTTTTTCTTTGTTTTTTAAAGATAAAGATTTTTAAATCTTTAACCGAAAATATTGATAAAGGACTTGTAGTAATAATCAGTTCCACGCTGCACACAGCAGTGTAGGATGAGAGACCGTTGTGTTAAGACACTCCATTTGCCATTCAATAATTCTCATATAGAGTCATAATATTTTTGCGGTTTATTTATTATTTTTGTTTTTCCTTTATTATTATTGTTAGAAATATCACCTAATGTTAATATGTATTTACTTTATTATTTATTTATCTTGAATCGGGATAGAAGTAAAACATATTATATGATAAACGAAAATTTTTGCTACCCGATCTCAGAAGAATCAGGATTCCATCCCAGAAGAAATCGACAAGAATTAAGATATTTCCATATACAAATCTATATATAAAATTGTGATACGAACGTTACGCCTACATCGTTTATAATCTTAATTGTTTTGAGCCGCCCAAATTATTTTGATTTATAACATTACGATTGCTGCAACTCGATTTAGAGGGGCTTTGAGGAACCTTAAATTGAACGAAATGGAATATAAATTAAGTTCGTGGTAAAGTGGAACGGTGGGTCAACGAAGAGTGCGTTTGTTTGTATTCATTGACAATAACACTAATCAAATCGAAGACAGAAGTAGACCAAGCGATCGAAAATATGGACTTAAATTAAATTTAAATCAGCTTCACGCTGTATCCCGCATATAGCCGGGTGGGTAGAGGGAACACAGTGTTAGGATACGCCGATACTCCGGTGCCAGAGCGAAGAAAATGAAAATATTATGAAATAATAATTCGCTACCTCGAGTGAGGTTCGAATCTGCAACCATCATCTTACAGTCACAACCTTGAGCGCCTGCGCCACGGTATCAATAATTAATCTATCATTTGTTCTATTTGGCATAGAATGCTCCAATTTTTTATTTATCTTTAAAAGCGCGCATTTTATGTTTACATTAATAAAGCCAACGATCTACCTATATTTAAACCGTAAATTACAATTTTAAATGGAACGTGTGAAAAAAAATTATACTGTATAATTTAAAATAACGATTCTCATATATCTTTTGTTGCGATTTTCCATTATAATTCTGTAATTGGAAAGAGCACTGATCAGCACGTTGTATTGCGGTTTATTCAGAGATTTACGTTTCAATTTTGTACACAAATGAATACCTACGAATAAACCATAGATTTTATAATTATTTCAATATATTCTTCCTTCACTATACTCATATTATATTTTATGACAATTTGCCAATTCGCTGCTAACATTCAATGTGTCATATGCCTATTTGTTAGAGGTTAAAAAAATATAAAGTACTACAGGATGTAATCAGAAAAATTTTACAATAACCTAAATACGAGTACAAAAGTAAAGCAAAAAATAAATCTCACTATAAGTCTACATAAATTTCACTCTAATTTAATGTGTCGTTTGAGGTTACAAAGAATCGATCGAAAACGACTGCAAGAAACATTCGCATCGTCAAGAACAGTGTTGCGTACACGTTTTTTTCCTACATTGATAGAGCCAACTTTATCTTTCACTTTTAAAAATCTTACACAAAAATATAATATTCAAAATTAAATATGTAAAGCCAGTCTACATCCCGATGTACATTGTAGTCCGGTTGTCTAAGAGTAGTATAAACTAGTTTAGACTAAGCAGATGATTCGCCGCGCTTGACGGCTGTCACATCTACATTATACATATATGAACAGTGGACACTCACACTAAAGCAAAGCTCAGCTTACACCTTGCCGACTGTATGTAATATTATACATATTATATATGCCCAGAACGTCATGTATCGATTGGTCTGCAATTCACTCTGGAACGAAAGATTATATTTGAAATAAATGCTTATAATAGTGCTTGTTCTCGCTATCTCTTTTCAATATGTGAAGTGGAAAAGAGAGTTTAAAAAAAACGCAAAAATACACTGCTTAATAACAATTGTATTTTTTATATTTTATGAAGGTCAGAACACTGAAGGATTTATGGCTGTATGGAGATATTTAACAAAAGTGACCACAAATCTTAACGTTCAATTAGGCCAGAAGAGGACATTAATATTGCTGAAATATGGTATTAAGTTACATTGAGTTATGACGGTGGCACAACTGAGGAGATTAAAGTGTTGTAAGTTTAGTATGAAGATCCGAAAGTAAATAAAGGAATTGCACTTTGTGATTTATCTTAAGAACAAGAATTTTGGATGTGGAAATCGAACCTTCAAGCATTATGTTCTTCAACAATCAGACACTATATATACATATACCATAAGAGAAATGGTCAAGTGCGAGTTGCGCGAGAAGTTCCGTGTTGAGTTTTTAAGTGTGCGACTTGACAAACTTAAGATTGCGATCATATTGCAAATTTAGTATGCAATGAACTTAAAAATATTTTTTCTTTCATATATCAATTTTAACAACTCTCTACTGCAAGTTCAACAAGTATAGGTCGATAAAAAGTGCTCTGTATATTTTGATATGACGTTTTTTTTACTTTTATATGGCGACGACTTAAAAAAACGACTTAAAAGCTATATGCTGAAACTGTAAACTTGAATATTTAATATTAATTTCTTTCTTGTAATTGTTATATTTCTACGAGTTCTTCATGAAATGTGTCTTGACAAATAGACAAACAACGAAGTCATTTCATAAGGTTTCATTTTTTTTGAAGTAGGTATAAATAAAAATTGAGAGGTATATTGTGCACGTCGAATTTCATTTGTTCTTTTATCTTCAGAAATAGTACTATAGATTAATTCAGACTAGTTGAGTCAGTGCGTGACTCACCGATACTGCTTACTCGGAACACCGGGACGACCTATAACGCTGTACCAGACGTGAATAAGCGAAAAAAATAAATTTCCAGACGACATGTGGCCAGATTTAATCCTATATTAGACGGGGAATAGTAAAAAATGGACACACTTTTTAATTTTTTTACGGATCCTTGGTTTTAAATGAACTGATTTAGTATGAGTTCTAGTGCTCTGTTATATTTGATGGCAAAACAAAAATATAAATACGCAGCGTAACTAGCTGATACTTACATTACATATATATTTTTTGTTTTACAAGATTCACTCTCCCGAATATAGCAGGTTAGGTAAAGGGAACCTTTCGTCAAGGCACTCTATTCCTCACTTCACGGACGACTTCACAGTTACGTATTGAACAGCGTAATCATTTCGGCTATTTTACAAATACTAAAAGAAGTAGATATATAAAAATTGTGAGAGTCTCTATAGGTTATTATATTTTTAAATAAAAGAGGCCGGTCGTGGCGCAGCGGCACAAAGTGTGACTGTAAACCGACTGGTTGTGGGTTCGATCCCCACTCGAGGAGATGAAATATTTACTTAAATTTATATTTCCATTTCTTCGCTCTGGTGTCGAGGCAAAGCGCGGCGTTGAGTTCTGCCACTTAACACGCAATGCCTCCGAAATTCGGCAGAAAGTGGGGAACGGAGTGTCTTTCACTACGTTCCCTCTGCCTACCCTGCAGTGTGCGGGATACAGCGTGAAGCTGATAAATAAAAGAGTTATTTCAAGAGTATAGATACTTTTTTTGGTATTCATTTAAAATAGGATAAATATTGCCGATATATATAAGTTTACTCATCGTTAAGCAAAAATGTGTTCTCTTTGAAAAAATATTACTTATTTATTTATCCTGATTCTTCTTTCCAAAGGCACTGTACTATACCAAAAGATAAAAAATACAACATATAATTGTATTTAATTCAATACTTTGGGGCAGCGGCACGAAGTGTGACTGTAAAACCGACTGGTTGTGGGTTCGATCCCCACCCGCGGAGATGAAATATTTACTTAAATTTATATTGTTAATGAAAATAATCGTATAAATCGAATAATCGTGAACTAACCGAATAATCGTGAAAATCAAAGAACTTATTAAATTTATATTTCCATTTCTTCGCTCTGGTGTCGAGGCTAAGCGCGGCGTTGAGTTCTGCCACTCAACACGCAATGCCTCTAGAATTCGGCAGAAAGTGAGGAACGCAGTGTCTTAACACTAGGTTCCCTCTGCCTACCCTGCTGTGTGCGAGATACAGCGTGAAGCTGATTTATTTCATTCAATACTTGATATAGGTCTATAAATTGTTAATTGTAATCTTTACTTGGAGAGGTTCACAGCAGTTGGTAATTATTTAAACATTATTCACTATTTTAATTGATAGGAACGTGAATCACTGTAGTTATATTGGTATCGTCATTTTATTTTGAGTTTGCGGGTATATTCCATGTGCGAGTCATAATATTTCGTTTACGACCGTTATAAAGAGTTATCAAGAGACTATTGAATTGTTCAAATAATAATCTATTATGTTAAACACATTCATGCAACATTTTTTTGTGTCACGTCTTATCCCGCACACAGCAGAAGGGGTAGAGGGAACCTCAGTTACACATTTTCTGTAGAATTCTTTAAGTATTGCGTGTTGAGTGGCGGAAAACAACGTTGCGCTTTGCCCCGACTATAGAGCGAACAAAATGGAAATAGTATTTCATTTACTTGAGTAGAAATTGAACCCACAACTTGTCGCGCTTACATTTACACACCACATCTAGCATTGTGTTAACACATCCCTACTAATATAATAATTTTATGTATAGGTATTTTGTTCAATTAAAGTTGTTGTTTTCAATTATTCTTATTATTTGACATTAATAAAACACACAACAGCTTATACCAATTTCTTTTTTATTGTTATTTGACTAATAAATAAAAATTGAAACAGTGACTCAGAACAGTTCTTCTGAAAATAACCAACAAGTTATGCAACAAATAATATTGTTATTAATTGTTAATTTCACTTTTTGCACACTCCAATTTTTTCATATGCACTAATATACGTCGTTAAATAATAATTAAGATATGTTATATCTCTTTTTGTCATATTTTTTTCTTTTAAACACATTTTATTTTAAATGCTTAATTATATTTTACACTACAAGTTCATAAGATGAACAAAATATTAAGTTGCTATAAATCTACTTGAGTGCTATTACCAACTCAATCACAAGAGACCGACTGCGGTAATAAAAGTCGAATTTATCATCGAAACTTAAGCATTATGTTTAAAATACTCGCAAATTATGAATTAAGACGGTGTATTTAGGTAACTATTTACATCAACTAATGCAATTTAACACTCTAAATATATGTACTTGAGTATATAACATATTAAAAATATGTAGATATTGGATGCTAGTAAATAAATGACTTACCTACTACTTAATACGTTTTGTAAATAGTATAAAAAGCAGCTTCACGCTGTCCCCTGCGTTTAGTAGGGAAAACAGAGAAAAACTGTTGCTGAAACACCTATTTTCTGCTCAATTTTCAGAACATCTTTCAAGTGACAAAACTCAACGTCTACCAGAGCGAAGAAAACGAAAATAACCTAAACATAAATATCGTCAGGGTGTGGATCGAACCCACGATCATGGTGTACAATCAGACTCAACACTGCTCCATTATAGCCTCTTATTATAATTTAAAACCTATGTTAATGTTAAACGTATTTAACAATTCCTAAATCTCTTATTACAAATATACTATACAAAAAAATAAACAATTTATATTACTAAATCAAACTCGATTCCTAAAATTAAAATATTAAGCTCTTAATATTCTATTAGTATCAAGATTACCTTTTCTAATAAGCATTAATGGTACTGGCTGCTCTTATTGATGTAGAGCACCGTCGTGCGCTGGTAGCGAAACGAATGCGCTTTAAATAGTTCCATGCACCTTTTTAATCCAGTACCTGAAGCCCGGAAACCTGGTGGAAAATAGACTACGAGATATTTTTGTATATTACTGCATCGTGGCCTAAATTGTGGTTATTAGTGAAATTGTTAAGAAATATATTAAATATTATTTTTCTAGTTGTTTAATTTTGAGGCTGACGTGGCGCAGTGGTAGTCACGTGTGACTGTGATCGCGACGGTTGTGTGTTCTCGATTAGCATTTGGAAGAATCAATTGTTTTTTTTATTAATAATTTCATTTCCTCGCTCTTCGAGTCGTCGATGTAGAGTTCCCCTACTCGACACGCAATGCCGTCCGGCGGGAAGTGGGAACGGAGTGTCTTTAGGTTCCCTCTGCTGCCTCTGCTATCAATGGGATACAGTATGAAGATGAGAACTATACATACGTCTTGGTTTACGCTGTATCCCGCACACAGCAGGGTAGGCAGAGGGAATCTAATGTTAAGATACTCCGTTCCCCACTTTCTGCTAAATTGGGGGCATAGCGTGTTGAATATTGTCACTTATACCATAAATATGGCATCAAGACTAGGATGGAAATGACAATAAACTTATTCTGTAAAGGGATATATAGGAATATTGACAATTTTGCAGGGGAGATAAGGTTAAGTAATAAACGTCGGGTCATAAATGGATGTAGGGTGACGTGTGTCAAAATAAAATGGGTTTTATATAACCTGCCGCCTTATAAAACTAGTAATATACTACGGTCGCGTAATCTACAACATTTTTTTTGCTATCGTCACGTTTTATCCCGCACATAGCAAGGTAGGCAGAGGGAACCTAGTATTATATAAGACACTCTGTTCCACATTGTTCCGCCGAATCTGAAACTCAGCGCCGCGCTTTGCCTCGACATCAGAGCGAAGAAATAAAAATATAAAATTAAGTTAATATTTCAGTCCTCGAGTGGGAATCAAATCCACGACCTCAGCGCCACGAATGGCCTCCTAAAAATAAAATTACTCTTAATTATGATTATTTTTAATCTTAATTTAAAGAAAATTCTATTAATTAAAATAAGGTTTTATCAGTTAGTTAAGCGACGTCCGCTTCTAATTTAATTAACTTATCCATAACTAATTAATAAATAATTAAAGACAAATGTCTACTATTTTTTGCCTAATATATTACAACTTTTTTTCGACGATCAGCATTCCAAATGAGTTGTTCTTGCTCTATGTAATTTAAATTTTTTATTAGGTTTCAATAAATCTAATCACAAAATATATTTCATTACAAAATATATTTAAAGATAGTTGTGGTTTCAATTCCCATTCGGGGAAAATGAATTATTATTTTCATTTCTTTCGTCTGGTAAGAAGGCAAAGCGCGGCGTTGAGTTCTATCACTCAACACGTAATGCCTCGAATTCAGCGGAAAACGAGGAAGTGTTTTTACACTACGTTCCCTCTGCCTACCGCCTACCTACAAGCGAGACAGCTTAAAGCTGAACCAAAAATACAAGGTTATCATGTTCTGAAGAATACGACTAACTTTTGTATACTTTACTGTGTCATCCTATAAAGTAACTATCACGCGTGTCACATACAAAAGTTCTAAAACGGTAGGTCAAGTGCTGGTTTCCCGGAGGTGAGGTTTTGACAAAGGGAATATTTTTTTAATTAATAAGTACGTGACACTGGGGTGAAAGGGTGTGAATGGCGCATTGGTGGGAAAAAGAAATGCCAATTAAAACTATTTCTAGATTTGCATAGTTTTTTGTAGAGTAAAAATATTTTTAGGAAACTATATACATATATATATTTTATATTTTCGTAATTTCTTATTTAGTAGAAAATTCTAGTAGAACTTAATATTACCAGTTAATTTTTCATTCCGATTGTTTTTATATAACATCATATATATTTTAGCCATTATTTGTTTCTCACAACATATCAATCTATAACTATTAAGATATTCCTTTAAATCACAAAGAATACCACATTTTATCGATTAAAAAACACTCAATTAGCGTAAAACACTGTGCTATTCTTCAATTTTCCTGTTATCCCTAGCAATTCTCCCATTCAGACAAGGGCTTTTGTGGAACTTTGAGCTTTCCGCTTAGTCAGAGAAGCGCGAGCGCACCGGCCGCGCGTGTCGCGACTAAACGAATATATGGGACGCTATATCAATAGACGCGAGTGGTATTCATTAGTGATTGAGCAAAATCATTTTTTTTTAGTCCATACGGATATTTATAAAAAAATATTATTTATTTTATTTTTTCAATTTTATTTGTATATGTATGTGATTTTGATGGTATTGTTTATTATAGAAATATCTATATATTATATATTTTAATAGATATTATAAAATAAGCTTAGAGCAATAAATTTAATATCTGCATCATATTAAACGTTCATAAGAGTCTTTAAATAAATTAAAAACGGCAGGTCGTGAGTGCGTTCGGACGATTTATTGTAACGTCTTACGGGATCTTCTTTTTGTAGTGTAATTTCCAAACTGTTTTTTAAATGAACAACTAACAAAATGCCGTGCTCTTATAAATATTATGTCTTTTTTGTGGTTTCTTTTAGCTCTTGAGGCTATGTTGTGCAACATGTTATAAATAATTTTATGTTCAAAGTTCAAAACGAATTCTTAGTTTCATTTCTTAAAACATTTACTAAAGTTGCAATAATAGTCTTCCATAATTTACTTTTAATATAATATATGTTTTGCTATCTTCTTTAAAGCTTTTCGTTTTGCAAAATAGGTGGTAGGCCTAGTGAAAATTCATTCCGTTATTCAGTTTCCGTTAAAACAGAGACAGAGATAACGAACATACATACATCGAAAAGTAAACGAAATTAATAAATCTAACTAACTACTCGTAACATCTTACATTAGACTTTAAAAATTTCAACAAAACATATTTATTAAACAGCTAAATTTAATTTTTGAATAATGTACTTTTAAAACAACAAAATAATAACTAATCTGTCATACAAATGCAAACATTAGAATTGCAGTTGGGATATAGACACCGATCATTTACCTACATCGAGATCCGAGACTATTTAAAGAGTCGACGGAAATGCTGCTACCGTCGAGGACTGGGTTCGGCATATTTTTTGTTTGACTTCTTAACTTCACATGATTTAGGTTTAGCTGTTCAGACTTAATAGATCTTAGTTTGTAATTAATTGAATGGGCTATGCTTAACAAATTTATAAATAAGTTAAATTACTGTTGTATGTGAAATATACGTTACAAATCAAAGAAATAGTTATCTTTGATACAATTATTATTATGTCTTACTCACATTTATCATTGAAGCCGGCCGTGGCGCAGCGGCACAAAGTGTGACTGTAAACGCGACTGGTTGTGGGTTCGATCCTCACTCGAGGAGACGAAATATTTATTTAAATGTATATTTCCATTTCTTCGCTCTGGTGTCAAGGTAAAGCGCGGCGTTGAGTCCTGCCACTCAACACGCAATGCCTCCAGAATTCAAAAGAAATGGAAATATAAATTTAAGTAAATATTTCATCTCCTCTATTGAAGATCGAATTCACAACCAGTCGCTTTTACAGACCCACGTTGTGCCCCTGCGCCACGACTGACCTCAAATTTAAATTGGATTTTAACTGATTTCTTTTACTGCTTATTGAAAAGTATATTAGCAAACATTAAGATGTTTAATTTAACAATGAATAGCAAACCACGCGTAAAGTAAGACTTCTTTTAACATACGTTATTTACTGTAATTATCATCTATAAGCGATGTTATTGTAGTATCATTAGTATGTGTTGAAACATATATTGAATGTTAGAAAGAATCGAAATATGTTGCTTTTTCAATATATTTTTATATAGGTAATGTTTATGCAGGTCATGCTCACTTGAGGAAGTGAAATTATTATTTACATTTATATTTTTATTTCTTCGCGTTGGTGTCGAGGCAAAGCGCGGCGTTGAGTTCCTCCACTCAGCTCGAAATGCCTCCAGAAATCGGCGGAAAGTGGGGAACGGAGTGTCTTAACACTAGGTTCCATCTGCCTACCCTGCTGTGCGGGATACAGCGAAATATTTTAATGCTTAAATTAAAAATATTTTAATGCTTTCATATTATTAGTTCTATTTCACCTGAAAAATGTTTTCATGGCATAAAATCCATTGTACAATTTTTCAAGATTTATATATATAACAAACATATCAAAAACTCAAAAAAAATATACATATAAACAACACTAACTAAACATACTATCAATATCGTTTTAGAATGATAACATTTATTTAATTCTATATATATTTAGATACAAACAGAACTCATTAAAGACATCAAAAGAACAATAAATTTGAAATTGTATCTAACCGATCTAAAATAGACTAGATCGTGTACGTAAATTTACGAACAAACATAATTTGTGACGTTCGTATAATAATGTAGAACGTAATAAAACTTGGAGCGTCTGTCATAAATCCTTTTATGGTAATTTCACACTATCGCGTTTATCTAATCCTTAAAAGCTGCTTTGTTTCATTTAAAGATCTCAGTGCCCGCGACAGAGTATGGTAGCCCGTTTATATTTTATGTAAAATTGTCTGTTTTTAGATCGTAAAAGCACAAATTTAATTTTTAATTAATAAATATAGATTAAAAAATCCTATGCGATTTTGAAATATTATATTTTGAATAAAAGTTTAAAAAATTATAACTATAATCGTTTTAATAGAATATAATCAAAATTTACAATAATAATATTTAATACAAGGCTAAGTAATATCGTATATTGTAGCAACGTCATTTGTATAGTAAATTCACAATATTAGATCAATTAAAATATACACAAATATAAACTTTTTAGGTTCCCTACGCCTCCCTAAACGTAAACGAGCTGTGGTACAGGTCTTTTTTTACGATTGTCACAAGTTCGTTGCTCCGGCGCACCTTCCGCAGTTATAAATACGCACGTCGAAGTTTTGACACGAGTAAACAAACACTGGTCGGATGTGTAACGCACCTTTTTATGAGTTTCACGCATCGTTGTGCCATTTTAGCGGTAGCTTTTAATATGTAATATGCCGAAATTTGTACTCTGGATGACCAAATTAATGGATAGTACTGATAATAGTTATTAAATAACATCAGCTTCAAGCTGTGAGCTGCACACGGCAGGGTAGGCTGAGGGAACCTAGTGTTAGGATACTCCGTTCCCCACATAAAATAATTTTTGAAAAACGAAAATTAATTAGTTCTTGCAGGTATTTCGCTTCACAAGTAAAAAACCATTTTCAGTAACCATATTACAGAGAAAAAAGTACAGATTATATAAAAAAATATTGGAATTTGAAAACTAGTAGGTGTCACTTATAGCTCTGACTGCTTAAGACGGCTCAACGGAGTTCAAAGAGGTGCTAGAAACGCGTCCTCTTCGCTCATCCTTTGACGGTTTTCTTTTTATAGAGACCATTTTCAACCAGTAACTCTATACAACACCGTGAACGCTACATAAATAAAATATAGAGTTTTCTTTTAGGGTTTATTTAGTTTGAATGCAATAAATATTCTCGTTGTATTTGGAAAAACATTGCTTATTATATGTATAGATGTATGAATTACTAAATTGTCATAAATGATATCAAATTTCCACTAATATCTTAATTTATTAGCTGCATTGCAATTAAAAAAAAATGTCCCTATGATTTATTTTTATATTTAAATATATTTGAAAAACATAAGCATTTTAACCAATACACTATCTATATATAAGATCCATGTACAATTACTTTATAATAATATTAATAACAATTTATTATGGTAATATTGGTAATATTCTCAAGATGAAAGATTCAAAATTACCTGATACCCCACGCAGCTTTCATAATTACTATACAAGCTTAAATATCACACAAGTATCGTGGGAGAAACCGAACTGTAGTTATGATTAGGTAATTGAATTTATTACTGTTGTTATAAAGTATCCTGCACACAGCAGGGTAGGCAGAGGGAACCTAGCGTTAAGACACTCCGTTCCCCAATTTCTGCCGAATTCTGGAGGCATTGCGTGTTGAATGGCAGAACTCAACGCCGCGCTTAACCTCCACACCAGAGCGAAGAAATATAAATTTAAGTAATATTTCATCTCCTCGAGTGGGGATCGAATCCACAACCAGTCGGTTTTACAGTGGTTACAAATTGTAGGATTTTTTTAGTACTACACAAAACGAAAAGTATCAGTAATATTTAATATTCGTAAGTAGTAAAATTCGTATCTTATCAATATTGTTTTATAGCACTCAAGCAAAGTCACAGTCATAAACTAACATAGAAAGAAATCTTACAATCAATGTTAACACGCCTAAACTCGTGAGTTAGAACTGATAAACATAAAATCATATTCACTCCCACTAAACGGTACTAAGTCATTGTTTTAAGCATATCCGCTAGTACATTTCAATATAAACGTGAGTACGGCGCCTACACGAAAATTATGCATATGTAATTATAGATATTTTGCTATTCCATTGGGATGTGAGGTTTGATTACCTTTTGTTAAGAACTAGTTTCTATTCTTGATTTTAATTGGGTTTTAATTTCAATAAGAAATATATAAATTAAATATTGATTTGTATACAAATGATATATTGAGTGCAGTCGTGGCGCAGAGGGCATATACCTGTGACTGTAAGCGCGTTAGGTTGTGGATTCGATTCCCATTCGAGGAAATGAAATATTTAATTATTAATATTTTCATTTCTTCGTTTTAATATCGAGGTAAAGCGCGGTGTTAAGTTCCGCCACTCAACACGTAATGCTTCTAGAACAAGCAAAAAATGAGTCTCTCTGCTATATGCGAGATGCAGCGTGAAGCTGAAAAAAAATTGATATGGCAATAAAACTGCTTTACTTTTTCACGCAAAAACCATTAAATCCCCATGACTCCTCTGGGGGGTCTATCCCGTTGCTCGTACCACACGACTCGTGACGCAGTCCCGTGGGCGGAGGCGCCGCCAATAGCCCGAGTAAATATTCTTAGAAGACTTTATCGTATGCGTTCCCATTCATTCGTGGACCATGACGCACGTTTTTACTATACGAGAGTGACGGATCTCTCTTAGACACTTAAACCACAGACAGACCAGTCAATACTGGTTTTAGTATATCAACTAGTCTATAAATACGATTTAGAATAAGCTTACTAACTGAAATAAACAGATTTGTATTGGTAATTGACCAGGAAAATGATATATTAATAATAAACTGTCTGTGTCGCAGTGGAACAAGTTGGTGACTGTAAAATCGACGGTTGTGGGTTTGATATAAATTTCGAATTAGGTTTGAATTATAATTCATTAATATTTTCATTCGACACCAAAGCGAAGAAAATATATTATTAATTATGTCACTTCCTCAAGTCGGAATTGAACCTATAACTTCTCGCGTTTACAGTCACACACTTGTGCCCTTGCGCCATGACTGGCCTACAAAAAAACTATAAAAAAATAATTTTGCTCATCAGCTGTAGTACAAAGGTAACACCATTGTGGACACGATGTTTATTTATTTATTAAGGAAAATAGTGATAAAAATGTGCTTGTGACAAAATGATACCAACTTGCATACGAGCCCCCCGTTCCATACAGGGCTCGACTGATGACGTCACGCGACAAACGCGGTCCATTGTCCAGGTAAAGTAAAATATTGTTACGTTAAATTTTCTTTAACAATATGTTTATTTCAAGTTAGTATTCGTATGTGTATAATAAATGTTATTTGTATATTTTAACATTTTTACTGATTTAAAAGAACATATTATGTAGATATAAATGTGTGATGTAAGTAATATATATTTTTTTATTAACTAACTTAATTTAACTTAGCTTCACACTGTATTCCTAGCAAACCATCAAAGATGACAGAGCGCCAAACGCCAGGATCTCTCCATATCTCTTTCGCCTCATCCACTGTCATCAACCCCTTCATATAAGCCCTCCAGAGGGTCCTTCTGCTTTTTACAAGACCTGCCTCCAGTATCTTGGATACCTACTGTGTTTTCGAAGCTCAACTGAAGTCTCCTCCTCTCTAACCGGTCACTTTTCTTTCATAAATCGACGTGCCCAAATCAATTGAGCACGTTCTTCTTCATTGTCACTGAAATTTTAAAATAATATTTAGAAGATACCTAAACTATATTTATACAGAGTTGCAACATACACCTGCCCTCATATTTTCTTAAGAGATCCTGAGGTCTAACATTAGGTGATTTAAATATCTCAGCTAAGCCAGTAAGTTTTCACATCAGATCTTCACAAAATAGAAAGATTTCCATTTTGAGAGACATTTTACACGAAAGAAAGATTGTTATAATATTTTAACAATTTTTTTTAAATTCAGTACTCTTTAGTGAGTATCAATGGCCTTGGAGTGGAGTGGAATAGAATGGAGTGGAATGGAGAGAGTATTAATACACGTAAAAAATATGCTTATTTAAAATATATAGGTGACGGTATCAACCTTTCAGCGAATTTACTTAGGCAACAAACCATTATTCTAGTTGGCAATTCGCCATGGTGACTTCACTACAGGTACCTACTACTAATATAATATCGAGAATAATGTACCGAACGTGTCACTAAATATTATGAGAATTGAAAAGCATTAATAGAAAATATTTCATTGTTGTGATTTTGGGAACCATGAGAAATATATATAATCCGTATTATTATTTTATTAATGTTGTAGTGTTAATTAACCAGTTTTAGGGTTCCACACTTTTAAGGAAAAAAGGAACCTCTATAAGAACATTTTGTTTTCTGTCTGTTTATAAAGACGCGGTGATGACGCGGCGGATGTCGGTATATAAGACTGAACGCTTGGAGATGTTCGAGTTGAAAAACGCGTATTTCGACGCTATGAAGGAAATGAAAATTAATAGGTTCCGGTTGACCAAGAGTTATGAAATTTGGCACCTAGCATCTACAGATAGTACTAGAAAAAGAAAATTAAACTATCTGCGGCTAAATCCTAAAAAATGTGCCTTAAAATGGGGGCAAAATTTGGTATTAAAGCCGCTAGTTCAAGGGAGATATCAGATAAAGGCTCGGGCTAAACTAAGCTTGAATTATAGAAATAGCTCGAAACCTCCAATTTGTGTACGAAGCCCTTAGTGGGCGTGCGCGACTCGCGCTTGTCTGATTTATTATAATATAATTAAATATTTATTTCTCATATCATCATCGTAGCACCTCGACCCACAACCACAATCTTAAGCCCAACTTAAGGCAGAGAACAAAGTGTCCGGACACTAACTCTGTCTACGACGTGACGGTCAAAAGTAAAAAGAAATAATTCCGTTTCCTTTATTACATCACATTTACAAGATTTTAACAGTGACTAGTATATTTCCAAATTCAATACGTTGCCGTTAAACCGTCCGCCTAGAGATATTAAAAGCTTGCGACCTCATTTCCATTCCAGATTTGCGTTTAACTTTCGTTCATTTGTTTTGTATTTACGTTTGGCGTACGGTACGTAAGCCCGTTTGTTTCATGTGTTGGTGTTGTTAAATCGTGAAAGATGTAGTACAAAGTCCTGATTTTGAAGTAGATTTTAATATTTACCGACTTAAGTTTTCATAATCTTCAGATGTCTATATTGTAGAGTAGAAGTCAATCGTGCACAAGCGTGTGACTGTAAACGCGATAGGTTGTGGATTCAATTCTCATATGAGGAAATATGATATTTAATATATCCTTTTCTCCGTTCTGGTTTGAAAGCAAAACGTGGCGTTGAGATCCGCCACTGAACATGGAATGCCTCCAGAATTCGGTGGCAAGTGGGTAGCGATGGTCTTAACACTAGATTCTCTTTGTCTCTAGTGTTAGACATTTCTTTCTCTATTTTTTTTGTCTAATTTAGATAAACGTTATGCATGATGTGTAACGCTTCGCAACTCTGTAAATTTACGCATATAAAAATTAACTCACATGAATATCGAACCCATAATCATCACGATAAAAATAAGATTTGATATATATATATATATAAATATATATATGTATAGATAGAATAATAAAATGTAACAATAGGTTAGTTACATTAGTAAGAATTATTAGTTAAGAATAGTTGTAATTTACTTTACTAAGTTGTACCTAGCAAGAAATAAAAGGCTTTTTATTTTTATTTTATTTATTTATTTATTATAATCATCACGATTACCAAACAAACCAAACTAAGCTAAATAGATATGCTGAAACTTTCAACAAATACTAAAGTTCAAATGGTATAAGAAAGGAAGTAAATTTTACAAAGTGTGAACCGGTTTAGTGACACTACTAGTGTTAGCACAAATTAGTCGTAAATTACGATTAATGAGGAGGAACTGTTGGAAGCATTAAGTATCCACATGGTCTCTGTTATTTCCTTAACAGATTAAAATAGATCCCTACGTGTTAAAATATATTGTTTGAAACACCCTTTGATTCCATATGGATAGATTTAGTTATGTACTATCAACCCATTCCGGCTTCGCCCGCTTGTACTAGGTTTTTTTTGTCATACGAATTACCTTTGTGATATAATATAATATTATCATTTTAAAGACAACATGGAAACCTAAATTATCAGCGAATTAAATAATAACAGAAATTTTAATGTAATATTATTCATTAATTAATCGATTTAAATAAAATTAACACTAAATATTAAGGGAAATTTGCCAAAATATATTAGTGAAAATTGCATTTAAAGCCATTTCTGTGATTAGCCTGCACAGACATATAGACAAACAGACAAACACACAAAGAAAAATTAAAAACATTGTTTTAGATTCTATTATATTATTACACTTCCCCAATAATGGAATTTCTTATAGGTATATATCTTCCATGTATATACAAGCATCAATACTCTACTGTTTTATTATATGTATAGATTATTGTTGATTTATTAATATGAGATTATCACGCTATTCGCCCTCAATTTGTGTAAGCTTCTAAGCCACCCTGAACCTATTACAGCGTATTATTATCTATGAATTTCCAATGAGCTTAACTGAAAAGACCTATTAATATTATTGACACGGATGAAGTCAAATTTCACCATTTCTTCTATATACCGCACGTCAGGGTCAGCAGAGAGAACCGGGTATTAAAATACTACGTTCTCCACTTTACACTCGAACTCCAGAATGGAGAATGGCGAAGCTTAATGCCATTAAAAACATGTAATAATAAATTTATAAACATGATGTTTTATTATAATATATATATATATATATAGAACAAAATTATATCTTCGATTGGTTACGATATAAAAATAATCGATTAAATATTTTAATCATATAATACGGTATTCTTCAATTATTTTTATACTGCCATATCCCATAGAGAATGATTCGATATAACATAAACGATCACTGCACTTTTGAATTTACAATTTCAAATTAGTATTCTGTATTCGCTCGACTATCCAATTAGTAATATTTTTATGTAAATACACTTTTAGTTAAAAACTTGTTTAAAATAAATTCCTTGATTTCGAAATTAATTAATTTATACTCTCCACATATATTAGAATTATCTTAATTAATTAGATTTTATCTTAATTAAGTCATTTAATGTCAAGAAGATCGTCGTGTTCACAGGTAATATAGAAATCTGTCAGAATTTAGAGGTCAAAGACATGCAAACTGTTTTATTGATTACCTACACACGCTATGAGTTTATATTGACCCAATTGTTTATAGATAGACTAATTTCTATTATTGTATTTAGATTTGTCGATTTAATTTGCTAGTCATTTTTATTACTTGTGACTTTGCCTCTATTAGAGCACGTTTGAACTTATTCTTAAAATGAAGTTGTTTTTCAGTATGTTTGTATTGTGATGGAAATGCTAAATCTTTATTATTTTTTCGAAAAGAAAATTATATTTTACTTTAAAATAATGTTGTGTAAATAAATTGGAAATAAAAAACTCAAATTTTATATATAAATAATATAATAAATAAATAAATATTATTACACGTTAAAAAATAATTCATTTGTTATTTTAGTACAACATTTCAGGCGCAAGACAAACTTAACAAAATGATTTTACTATAAGTATTTACTATCTATAGTCAAGTAAAAGTATATAAGTAGATATTTTAGGTTTTTGTGGTTTTTTATTTATCTTGCACCCGGTACCTACAGCACATAAAGCATAAAAAATATGATATATTTTTCAATTTGAATTCGCATCATTTGATCGTGTCACAAGTTTTTTGTTTAACTTTAACAATAAAACATTAATATTCATCAAAAACACCGCCATTTAAGATATAAATGTCAGGTTGAAAACAGTGTATCGTGTAAAATTTTAATGAAAACAAACCATACACCAAAAATATTTAAAATATAGCTCTTATGACGTTGCAATAAGAGCTACATTTTGTAAATATTAATATACAGCGTACAGTTGATTCGCTTGGGAAATAAATGATGCTGCATGCTGGATATTGAGGACCATTTGTTTATTTTGGGCCGCAGTTTCAATGGTGAATTTACAATACAATTAGATTGTTAGCAAAAATAACGTATGCCTGAAGCAAATATAAATTATGTTGTTATAATTTATGTAAAATATCATTAAAATATTTTGTATAAAATTTTCGTTTAAAAATATAATAAAATCAGCTTCACGCTGTATCCCGCACATAGCAGGGTAGGTAGAGGGAACCTAGTATTAAGACAGTCCGTTCCCCACTTTTTGCCGAATTCTGGAGGCATTGCGTGTTGAGTGGCAGAACTCAACACCGCGCTTTATCCCAATACCGTGGTGAAGAAATGGAAATATAAATTTAAGTAAATATTCCATTTCGTCGAGTGGAAATCGAACCCACAATCAGTCAGTTTTACAGTCACACTTTGTGCCCCTGCGCCACGACTTGTGTTACACTAGGTTCCCTCTGCCTACCCTGCTATGTGCGGGATACAGCGTGAAGCTGATTTATTTTTTATTTTATTTATAAATATTTCATCTCCTCGAGTGGGGATCGAACCCACAACCAGTCGGTTTTACAGTCACACCTCGTGCCGCTGCGCCACGACTGGCCTTTCTATCAAGTATCAGTTATTATGCTTCAAATTATCTTGCATTTTAAATTTCAAGGATCCCATTCCTGTAGTTTTAACTGTTAAACGTTCGTTCCATATTTTCCGCCTCACTCTGGAGGCGTTGAGTGGTAGAACTCAACGCCGGGCTTTGCCTCGACATTAGAACGAAGAAATGATTATATGAATTGAATAAATATTTCGTTTCCTCTTCCTTCCTTTCGAATGGGGATCGAACCCCCAACCAATCGCATTTACGACTGTATACAGTGCAGTGCACTTGCGCACCTGCCCTACGAAAGTACAATACGTTCTTTATAAAAATTTTATAAACTCTGACTCTTTTAGAGAGGTCTCCCTCTGAGATAAGATCTCGGATGATACCATCTTCGGCATCTTAGAAATATCATATAGAAAAATATTTTAAGGCGTTCGATAAAGCGATAAGATATTTGATTTGTGATGGTAATATACTCAAGTAACGTGTCCGTGATATCCATACAATAATATTTAGGTTGTTATTGTAATTTTGAAACGAAACGGTTAAGATGTTTAATATTATCATAATTTATGTCATTCTTGTAGTAATATTGATATTGAATTTAAGAAGTTATATAATTTGAATATTATTTAATCTACTTATCTCATAATATATGTATTTGTATGTATAATATATCTACATACTCGTATTTTTTGGATTTAAAAATATCTTTAGTAGTGTAAAGTAAAAAAACATCTGCTCTCACTCACTTGCAAAAATTGCAAATAGTACCTCTTTCATCTACAGACACCGATGAATTACGATTTTATTATAATTATAGATAAGTTGTTTTTTTTTCAATACGACTGAATCTATATGGGAACTACGAAAATCAATTAGGGCTGAAAACAGGGTTTTAATATTTTTCACATTAGTAACTTTAAGTGAAATATAATACAGTGTATTAAATAAGTAAGTAATTCAGTAGTTTAAGCCAGAGAAGCCGCGAGCAGGTCGTTACTATTATTTTTTTTCATTTCTTCACTCTAATGTCGAGACATAGTGCGGAGTTGAGTTCCGCCCCTCAATACATAATGCCTTAGAAATCAGCGGAAAGTGGAGAGCGAAGTGTCTTAACACAAGGCTACCTCCGCCTACCTTACGACATACAGGATACAGCGAGAAGGTGAATATTTTTTTTTTTTTCAAAACTATATAGAAAGATTACATTGTATTAAATAGGTCCAATAACGAGAAAAATAAGCGCGTCTAAGACAGACATTTGCGGTAATTTCCCACAAGGCTTCTATTACGATATTTCCCTTAAGTGAAAATTATGTGGTTTATGAAAGTTCCTTATTGGAAGAAATTGTTTTGCGACCACAATAAGTGTTGAAATAAAGGTAAAGCTTAAAAATAACAATATCGAAATATATTTTTATTTTATTTTTACTTATCTATCGGTTGATAGAGAGCTAAAATGTATCGGTTGAATCCATAGCTATTATATCCAAATGTCACTACATTAGTTTTAGCGCGATTTATATATACGCATCTTTATTGAGCATTTCGAAATTTCCGCTTAGGTTCGGATAGATCGGAACTTCCGGTTAATATTCCGCCGAATCGCGGATATCTCACTACATCACCAAAAATAAAGATCAATTATGTACATAATTTCTATGTAAAAATAACTATAATTACTTTCTAAGCGTTCAGTAATTTGTTCACTATTGATAAATATCCCATTTCTTTCTATTCGAATAAAATAATGTGGCGAAAAATGTTTCTGATCATAAAAGAAAAATCCGAAAACGAATATACCGGCTTCCATTAAATTATATCCGTTATACCTTAGTTATAATATTAAGGTTATAAGTGTTAACTCTAGTACTCAATTTTATATTTTTAACGGTTTTACGGTTTACTCAATTTTATATTATTTAATATAAAATTGAGTCATATGTTTTCCAAAAAAAAAAATAAATCACAATAAATCAGTTTCACGCTGTATCCCGCACACAGCAGGGTAGGCAGAGGGAACCTAGTGTTAAGACACTCCGTTTCCCACTTTCTGCCGCATTCTGGAGGCACTGCGTGTTGAGTGGCAAAACTCAACGCCGTGCTTTGACCCAACACCAGAGCGCAGAAATGGAAATATAAATTTAAGTAAATATTTCATCTCCTCGAGTGGGGATCGAACCCACAAACAGTCGGTTTCTCATAAAAAATAAAGCATGAATTTCGTTAGTAGCCGAATTTATTGTTACAGACGTTAAAGTGAATATATTAGGTAAATTTAAAATTCTGATAGATATTAATGGTACCCATCCTTCAATTAACGAGTGGGATGAATGAGTAAATTACTCCACACCAAGGTCTGAGTGGCTCCTGCCCTGCACCGGCTCGCGGCGTCGCACTGTCGCGACTCCCCACTTGTCCCCATTCTTCTGCAAATTGACGCGAATATGACTTAATCCTTTTAAGAATTCATTTCGGTAGATTACGCTCACTAAGTATGAGCTCACGCGTGATAAGTGTTTGTGTGGATATAATACAACGATTTCCCATCAATAACCTCGTAAGTGACGGTAATGGGCCAACAAAATAAAAAATTGATACATTTTCTTTTAGTATTTATTTTAGTATTTTTAGACAATAGAATGCAAATAAGCCACTGGTGAGGGAACGGCAATAACGCGACGGTTGTAGGTTTGATCCTCACTTGAGGAATGAATTGTTATTTTTGTTCCACAACCAGTCGGTTTACAGTCACACTTTGTGCCACTGCGCCACGACCGGCCTCTAGGAAATGAATTGTTATTCATTAATAGTTTCATTTCTTCGCTCTGGCACCAAGGCAAAGGCCCTGCGTTGATTTCCGCCACTCAACACGCAATGTCTCGAAAAATGGCGAAAAATAGAGAACGGAGTGTCTTAATATTAGGGTCTCTCGGCTTACCTTGCTGTGTACGGGATACAGCGTGAAGCTAATTTAATTTTTATTTAACAATATCCCATCGTGAGTGACGATAATGGGGAAACAAAATAAAAATCAGATACATTTTTCTTTCATGATTCAATATTTTCAGACAATGGAGTGCAAAGAATGGCATTTGATATTATAATGTATTTGCACTCTTTCTATAAAACTCTCATGCACATATTTACATGGGCCATGTCGTAAAACTTTAAGTAGCAATTTCACATCGAACGAGCTCCGTCTTATCTACCGCTCTTTGTGCGTCAAGATATCTCGGAGAACCTACCTACTCATTTCTTGGCGATAATACTTAGAATAAGGAAAAAAATATAAAATCCAACAGGTAGCTTACCTATTGGATTTTATATTTTTTCCTCCCCATTGTCCTATAGGAGAATAAAAGGAAACTACAATAAAAAATATGAAAGTTAATCAAAATAGTTTTTCATTGTTCGGTTAAGTTGCTATTTTGTTTTAAATAAAGCTTTAGTAAAACAATAATTATATATTCTTAAGAAATATGTAATTATTTTCACCGAATTCTAAAGGCATTGCGTGAAGAGTGGCAGAACTCAACGCCGCGCTTTGCCTCTACGGCAGAACGATACATTTATAACACTGTCACGATTTATATTTATGAATTAAAATTGCCCATCATACTGAACAACTTTTACTAAGAAGTACTTTCTTATAATTTGAGTACTCGGACTATTTTATGTTTACAGTTTTTCTTAAGATATTTTTAATTTCATATTGTTTGCTAAACGGGGAAATTTCATAGTTTGGCTAGGTTCAGATGTTCCAGATGCTCAATTTAAATCTTTTAATGGAAAATATACATTGTTATTTCTAATAGTTCCTTTGGAATACTATAATTCTGTATTATATAATTATATTCTTCAAATAAACTAAAGCCTAGATCCTGGATCAGAACTAAACAGTTATACACAAAACTTTTAATTAAATCACTCCTGTAGTCTTTAAATATCGTATTTAAATATTGTACATGTATAAAGGGACAGTCCACAATTTAAAGAAAAACGGTGAAATGTGAGTCTGGCTCGCCCATCGTGGGTTCCGTAAAAAATCTGTGTAGGTCATGAGCATAAATGACAAGTACCTAACTTATAAAAGTTGACAAGTTGGCGTTAAAATATCAAATGTGATTTTTTTGCAATATTTTTACTGTATTAAAACAATATTTTAAAAGTGATACCTTTTCTTTATTAATTTTTTGATGTACTATCATGATATGTTATACCTACACCAATAAATCTTATCAGCACTTTCTCAAACATAAACTCATACCGGAAGCGCTGTGGTTTACTACAGGATTCGGGTTTGTGGGCTACCTATCCTATAAATGACAAAAATAACAATAAAAAAAAAAAAAAATAATAATAATAATAATTAAAAAAAAAAAAAAAATAATAATAATTTGTTTTTTTTTTTTTAATATGTAAAATTGTAAGAAAAATAATGTAAAATTTTCTTTTAATTATTTTAGATTTACACGGACTGGGCGAATCACTATTTGGAGCGAGCGCGCTCGCGGCGCCGAGCAGGTGCTTCCGGCGGAGGCCTGGCCCGCGATTGTGCGGACGGGTTATTGTTAGCCGATGTGCTGGAAGGCGTCACAGGTCAAAAGGTGCCACGAGCTCATCGCAAACCACGAAATCCTCAACAAATGGTAGGTTTTAAATTTTTGTTTTAATATTAACATTCTTTTCGAACCTAGTACATAAAGATAACCAGCCAAACGTAACTGCTTTGATGTTTTTTTTTATTAACAGCAATCATTTAATGAACAAAACCAAGAAGTAAAATATATTCAATTATTTATAAGTAACAAACCAATTGTGTGTTAGATAATTAGCGTTAATGCGAATAATGTTCTTGACACTAATATAAAGAAAGTCTAATCGGTAAAGTGAAATCAAGCTGTTGACTAACCTAGGCGAGTACTTATTTTCTTATTAGGTTTGTTATAATAAGAAAAGAACATTATAATATTTTAATATTTATGATAGAACCCAAAATCTTTAGAAAAATAAATCATATAATAGATAGAAAATAAATGAGGCCAGTCAAGTGAAGTCAGATACAAACGTGTGACTTTAAACGCGACTGGTTGTGAGTTGCGATTCCGAGAAATAAATGGAAATATTAATCATTTTGAGCAAATAAAACGATTAATATTTTCATATATTCGTTAAGCGCAGCGTTGAGTTGCGTTACTAAACACGCAATGCGTCCAGAATTCGGCGGAAAGCAGGGAGCTAAGTGTCTTAACACTAGGTTCCATCTGCTTACTCTGGTGCTTACGAGATAGAGCGTGCAGCTGAAAAAAAAATAGAACTTTTATGTACGTATCTTATCATAAATCTTGAATACTAATGATATATTTCTAAATAACCATTAAATCAATCATAAAACGTCAAACACAACACATCTAAATATCCGTTTTATTTGTTTATTATGAAATCTAAATCTAATCGAAAATGAAAGCAACACATGCATATTTATTTGGCTTAAAATAACTATCGGCTCACAAATCATATGGGCAGGTACATCTTTGCCCCGTATATGGTCGTACAGTATGCAACTGAGTAAAGATAAAAAAATCTAAAAGTGTTAAACCAAAATGAATTATGTTACTACTAACAAGAAGGCTAAAATAGAATAGTGTATTGAGTTAGTTCTCGTATGTCAGCTAAGATACATTTATAGGATAGGTAGCCCACAAACCCGAATCCTGTAGTAAACCACAGCGCTTCCGGTATGAGTTTATGTTTGAGAAAGTGCTGATAAGATTTATTGGTGTAGGTATAACATATCATGATAGTTAATAGCTGTAGTCCCAGACACTGACACCAGAAAATAATTGTTTATTTTTTTAATATTTTAAAAATGTTATATATCTACTTATATATATTATTTACTTTAGCTTTATATATTTTATATAAGAATCAGCTTCACACTTCTATCCCCACTTTCCGCTGAATTTTTCGTGACATTGCATATTGAGTTCCGAGGAACTCAACGTCGCGTTTTTGCTTTGGTGCCAGAGCAAAGAAATGAAAAAAAATTTTGTTTAGCTTCACGCTGTATCCCGCACACAGCAGAGTAGGCAGAGGGAACCTAGTGTTAAGACACTCCGTTGTTGAGAAATAGAACTCAATGCCGCGCTTAGCCTCGACACCAGTGCGAAAAAATGGAAATATAAATTAAAGTAAATATTTTATCTCCTCGAGTGGGAATCGAACCCACAGCCAGTCAGTTTTACAGCGCACGGCCTATCTCCTCGAGTGGGGATCGGATCCACAACCGTTGCGTTACAGACTCACCCTCGTGCTCCAGAACCATGACGTCCTCTATATTTTTTATATGCATAAAATAATAATGTAATTAAGGAAATTCCAAATATATTACCTTTTCTACAATATATTTAAAACCGCAACCTATACTCTTATAAAACATCATCAAGAGTCAAAGTTGTAAAAGGTTCGCGCTTCGCCGTGCAAAGTTCAAAATTTCCATTATACAAAGACAAGAAGGCGCTACTATAAAAGTGCTCAGCATTTTTGTAATTTAATCTACCTGTGGCAAGCCGAGGCATACAATGCGACCACATCCGCAAAGGGCACGCTAGTATGGACCCCCTGATAGGTTTGAATGATATAGTAAAAAAGCGAAACGACAAGTACTTAAATATCTATATATTAAACTAATTATTGATTCGCGGCTCCATTTTTCTATTTATTAAAATCTTATATTCATTATTATAAGTCAGTTTAGTTCATTTCTTTAAATTACTGTGTTTCGAGCGTGCCAGTTGGGCACAAAACAACATCGCCAATGTCACGTTGTGTAAAATACACGAAGGAGGTTGCACAATAAAAAAAGAGATTCAATAAATTAAAAATTTTGACAATTAGGTTTTACGCATAAAACTATGCACCAACATAGAATAAGAAATGATATAAAAAATTTAATATTCCATAGAATAAAAAATGTAATATTCCATTTATTTATTATCTTAGCTTAGCTTAGTCAGTCAATTTTATTAACCAACCTCTTTTATTTTATCTTTCTAGTCAATAAATAGTATAATAATTTTCGTAGTTTTACCAAAAGCTACTTCAAATTATTTAAATAAATAGTTAAGATCATAATGAATCGCGATTGTTATTAATCTATGCTAGTTCGTAAGCCAACAGATTGTCATTGACTCGTAAACCAATTAATCATGACTCAATTCCACACTGAACACGGTATTGTATGTTATGCGGTTGCGTGTATTTGTACATAGTACTAGTATATTGCACAGATAAATAATTGACAAGCTTGCTTGCTTCAAATGGATTAATCTTAAGAGGGGTAAATGGTGATTGTATACCAAATGTTATATATACGCATAGGAAATTAATAATTATAATTTCGAATAAAATATAGAAATAGAATTAGGAAAACTAAAATTTAATTCTGTATATTTATAGGTATATTCGTTTAGAATTTTATTGGAATAGCAATATATGTTTTTGTCATGCGTGTAATAGTACTTTCATACATTGTAAAGGAACAGAAAACTATTCAGAAAGTGATTCACCTGTCTGTTTGTGTGTCTAGACATGGTGATAAAAAGTAAAATTTTTATTTGCTGTATTAATAAACTATAAAATAAAAAACTATCCCAACAATTCATGTATGTTAATCAAACATAAAGTTTTTAACTTTTCGACTTTTTGTTGTCCATCCAAAATATACTGAAGAAGTCATCAAAATATACTTGTATATTCTGGGAACAACACAGAATGATATTGTAACATCACTTCTGAAAGACAGAAGTGCCCTAGAGCTTGAGTCAAGACTACAATTTCACAAGCAATTTGTGATAGTAGCACAATCGAATTGAGTAAGATTAGGACCAAATACGAAAATTCAAGACATATACGAAAACGACAAATATATACCTAGTAAATGCACTTGGTATATACCTAGTAAATGCACTAGGTGTAGTCTCGGTACTCCTAGACTACACCTAGTCAATAATACACGAAACAATTAGTTTTTCGGTGGAAGGAGCACAACAAAATTCGGCGGTATATGGGGAACGGAGTGTTATAGCGCTAGTTTCTAGCGTGAAGCTGCTTTAATTTTAAGTCAACAAATAATAATAGAGATTGTACAATTTCCTTAACGATACTCCTGAATGATCTCTAATGATGATCCGAACTAGGTGACGTTTTGTCATCGAGATTAGATATATATTTCACTACAGTTCCGTAGGAAACAAATACCCCGAAGGATCATAATTTTAAAATGAATATTTAGGTACTTTGAACTCAAACAGGAACTGTCCAGGTATAGAGTTAATTTGTTTGGCCCAACATTGGACTTAATATAGGTGCGACACGAGCGTTAATTTGCTTTTTAAGATTTTAACTTACACTTGGGTCGCAAGTCTCAAGTGATTGCTCCTTACTTCGCAGCACATTTTTTTTTTCTGATGGACTTACTGCTGTTGACCTGGTATGGTCTTAACAGCGTCACCGGACTGGAAACTTTGCATCACAATGGGCCCCACACCTGCATGCAAGTACTAAATCAATTCTTTTCATTTGATGATAAATTCTACATTATTATACTAAATTTTATTCATTTTTAGACAAGATGATAAGAAACTAAAAGTTTTAATTGCCGAAAACATAATAGCTCAGTTAAAAGAAACAAACGAGAATTGTTTATTACTTTAATAAAAAAGTAGCTTTCCACCGCGTTTGAGTAATGGCCTGTAGGTGCTTACATAAAGTTCAATGTTCAAGTTTAAACAACATGTCAACTTATCGCTACTTTAACGACGTATTCTTAAGCCCATTCCACGGTAACTTATGATGAAGAAATGTAAACTGTGGGAACTATTCGTATATAAGTCGTTGAAAATAGTTCTACTTAGTTGTGTTACTTTTGTTTTAAAAACAATTCACCTTTCTCGATCAGGAGTTATGACGCCAGTGAAAATTGTCGTTTGTTATATTAAAATACATATTGTGTGTATGTTTCCGATATTCCAAAGCAAATGAGAACAGAATAAAAACTAAAAATTTTTACACTAAAGTATTTTAATTATTTTATCAATAAGACTCTCTACAAACAAATTTAATTTTAATATAATACCTTAGTTGTACGACGTACAAACCATTTTTATCATTGTTAGCTCCCGATACCGGTATAATTAAAATTAAACTATAAATCTACAAAAAAATTTTCTGGCTCAGCGCGGTGAATAGATGGAATTAAAAAAAAAAGCGGTATTTACGGTTTTCCATACAAGCTGTGCCAATCAAACTTTGACTTCTAATGTAGTTTAATTACGTACTACAATAAAATCAATTTCAAAAAAACTATTCAACAAAAATTTATGATAATATATCCTATTCCAAAGATGACTTTTATAAAAAAATTAAGATCTTTATAGAGATCATTTTAAGAAAATGCTTCACATAAAATAACTACTTAATTGTTTAGAACTATAAAAAAATATAAATAAATAATAAACATAAAACTGATGGACGGGTTTGATTATATTATTTGGCCTTAAAAACCAGTAATACATAAATTAACTTTTATAGCATATAACTTTTATTAATTTTTATTACGTAACTTTCATATAATAATTAAAAAAAATTACATAACTTAAAAGAAATTACAAATAATTTGTTAAATATAATATTCTTTTTTGCCGTGTGATCCCGGCCTAGAATAGGATCATCCTGGTACTGGTGGTGTCGTAAGAGGCGACTAAAGTACGTGTGGTAGAGTCACGTCGCCAGCAATGGCAACACGCATGGGCAGACCCGACCGGATCTTTACCACCCCCGGCATTTAAAACCGGCGCGAAGTAGTGGCTTTATGCCACTGCGTTTCGCATCAGGTAATGCCGGGCCCCGGCGCCCAACCCATCTTAAAGGCCGGCAACGCACCTGTAACTCCTCTGGTGTTGCACAGGGCCGTGGGCGGCGGTGGTCACTTACCATCAGGTGACCCGTACGCTCGTTTGCCGTGTCTTTTCCATTAAAAAAAAAAAATAATATGCTACCATAATTATATTATCCCTATGATTTTCCTTAATATTTATCTAAAAGGATATTCATCGACATATCAGTAATTTGAAGTTATGTTTTCTTAGGTGTACATATTTATAAATAATATTACGTGCCTATGCACATACTCGTATATGTTTTTTTTAGAAATATATGCTTTTTCCTACGACAGTATTTAATAACTTATTGAAATAAAACTAGAAAATAAAAATTAAAAAATGATAAAATTATATTCATACGTCGCAAGTTACAAGAGCGAAACTCGCCACAAAAACGGTCAACGCACGACTAAATCGAGACATGATATAAATTATTGTTATCACTTAACTTAAAAATCAAAATTATAAATTATAATCAGAAAGCTATCAATAATAAATTTATATATAAAACCATCATAGGTCATAAATAAAATTAAAAAGTTAATTAACGAAAATAAATCACGAATATACGCGTTATAAATTGATGTTACAGAATAATTTAAGTGGTAATAAATAGATACATTTACATTTTACAGTCTCGTTCATTCTTTCATGTTTTAAAAGTCATGTCAAGAATTGAGTGTATCGCGTCGCGTGTGCAACTTGTATGTCATTCGAGCGCTCGCCTCGCTCGCTTGCGGTAGTGTTGTATTAATCGAACGATTATAACACATTATTCGAGTTATCGATGTTTTTCGACTTTAACGTTACGACGTTCGACTTATTTGAATTTTTTAATTCAATTTGACAGTTGAATAGGCTTGTGTTGTGATTGAGTGATTTTTATTATTTTATTTTATATATATTAAAACTGTAGTGCTATTGTATTGGATACTTTGTGAAGTTTTATTATAAAGGATATAAAAATATGAGGTTAGTATTTGTCTTTTTATCCAGTAGGTGTTACCTACGATTTGGTGTCAACACCGTTGACTTTAATAAACTAATCTCGTCAATGGACTGGTGCCGTTAACTCTGTGAACATCCATGTTTGAATTATGAAAGTGTTGGCGGATTTATTCTTTGATATAATATAATAGAAATACAGATACTCTTTCAGGAGTTTTTTTAGTTAATTGCTAGATGGAAATCAGTTTTGTGTATAAAAAAAAGTAAACTCAAATGTTTTTAACATTTTTAAAGTGTTATTCGACAAAGTGTTCAAAATTTTTATCTTTTTCTTAATAATTATACTTAAATGTTTAACCATAACAAATAACTTTAATTATTACGGAAAAGCTATCAATATGAATTTAAGTAGAAATAATATTATTATTAATTATTATTTCGTAGTGAATATTTACATTATTTACAAAGTTTATCTCATTTTGCTTGTTAAATGACTAAATAATTTGAACCTTTATAATAAAATAAGCTTCACGCTGTATCCTGCACTCAGCAGGGTAGCCAGAGGGAACCCTTGTGTTAAGCCACTTCGTTTCCCAGACTCCGCCGAATTCAGGAGACATTGCGTATTGAGTGGCGCCTCGCTTTACCTTGACAACAGAGCAAAGAAATTAAAATATAATAAAAAATAAATAAACCAGCTTCACGCCGTATCCCGCATACAGCAGGGTAGGCAGAGGGAACCTAGTGTTAAGATATTCCGTTCCCCACTTTCTGCCGAATTCTGGAGGCAATGCGTGTTGAGTGGCAGATCTCAACGCCGCGCTTAGCCTCGACACCAGAGCGAAGAAATAAAAATATAAATTGAAATAAATACTTTATCTCCTCGAGGGGGATCGAGCCTACAACACACATAAATTATATAAATATATTTTCTCAATAAATAATTAAATTAAAATGTTATTATTAGAGATTAATTTATTTATTCCCGTCAAAATCAACTGAATAAATAATAAATATTTAGCCAGCGCATACCGCAGCATTAACACACAAACAAACTTAACAATTTATACTAGTAAACATAAGTTGGCGCTATCACACATAAATAAACCATCGTCTAATTTACAAGACGATGTATTTCCAATATTACGGAGGCAAGTCGAATACAAATGAAGAGTGGAAGACCGATTCGCCATGCATCAGATATAAATCGTGAGGCGTGAGTGCAGCTGTAAAAATGATGATACGGTCTCGTTTTGTTGTGCTAAGTGACTTTTCACACTTGTCCATTGGGTGGTCGTTCTCTGATTGCAAGCCGACGCGCGACGGCCCGCACGTGATTTCCGAGAACGCGAATTGTTATATCTTTTACTGTCAACGCGTTTTTTTGCAATAATAAGATCAGGCAGATGATTTTTGGGTATCCTTGGAACGCTTGAGATCTGATAAAATTATTTTGATTCTGTCTATATTTAGATATCAAAGAAACGAAATATTTCCTTTATTTCATACAGAATATGTGAAATATACTTTCAAATAAATATAACATGAGATAAAAAAATAATCTTTTAATATAATGAAAGCCTAGCGTGCATCGTGTGAACAGGCATTATCATATGAGCAGGCGCCACATGCACGCTTCGTCGCCTTGAACTGTCGCCTCAAGTTGAGGAGAAACGGATTTAATGCCGGGAGCTTTACATACATACATGTCTTCATAATAATCATAATTGCCAAAACCAGACCCGATCTAGGACGCGCTGACTAATACGTTTTTTTGACTCCTACCAGCTCGACACGATGCCGTTAATTATGTTAATAACGGATTTTGATTTGCTAGTACTATAATGGTTGACACTTCATCTTCAAAACGTTAAAATGACACAAAGCTTTTAGTTGTAATTTATATTTTTTTTCAAATATATGAGTACATAAAAAATAAATATCCTTTATAGGTATATAATATATCTATGGAACTAGCGACCCGCTCGCGGCTTCGCACGCTTTAACCACAGAATGATTTACTTAATACACTAAAATTATATTTATGTTTCAATATACCTATAATGTATGCTTGCAATGAACTTGAGATTTCTAATGTGAAAATTATTAAAACCTTAGGTGGCATTTTCGTACCTCCCATAAGAGAGATGCAACTGTCAATATATTAATATCTTTAAACTTTTGCCTTATGGAGTCTTTAGGATAAATTGTAGTTATAACTATATAGTTATAGTTATATCGATACTTACAATAAAATCCTAACTCATCGGTGTCTGTACGTGGAAGATATATTAGAAAAAATATTATTATGGACATTTAAATATTTAATAGAACTTGATCAGTTTGTTTGTTTATCTCTGCGTTCACGATAATCGATGCGATGCTTAACCGATTTAAGTGCAGTTTTGTAATTTGGCTAACTTCCTTTAAATATTTAGTATTAGTTTTATTTTAATCGGTTCACACAAAATTAAAACCAGATTCACGCTGTATCCAGCCTATAGCAGGGAAGATAGAGGGAACTTAAGTGTTAAGATACTGCGTATGATATATGACTGACGTGAAATGAATATATGATTAAATTTCAATTCAATCCTCCAAGTGGGAATCGAACCCATAACGTCACGTCACTGGCACAATTTTGTGCCCCTACGCCGCGACGGTCTTTAATGTATGTATGAATATACAGAATGGAAGCTTCAGCGCACCCTTTACGGGGAGTATATAGGATAAACTATTATTATATAAAAATAATTAAAAATATAATAGTTTATTAAACCCATACCTAAAGAAATTAATCAAGATACCTCAGCAGTTTACACGTAGGATCTAAACCTGTATTTCCTGTGACGCAGTTACGCATCTATGCAGATACCAATAACGCAATCACATACTACTACAAAATATTACTAAAAGTTAAGCAACTTTGAACTTTGCCGCCAATACCTACGACTCGTATGTTTGCGTCTTTAATGACAAATAGCGTTTTATTTTAATATCAACGATAATACCTAAAATTTACTTTGTATGAAAAAATAACTTTTTCCTTCCATTTTTTTAATTGTATTAGGCTTTTATAGTACTTTTTAATTGTATTAGGCTTTTATAGTTAAAACTATGGTTTCATTTAAAGTGGTACTGATAAAAACATTATATAATTGACTATATAATATCTATAGTGATTTTTTAGTGAATAGAATTATTATTATTATTACAACACTTGCGAAGAGAGCATATTTCGGGCATTTTTTAAATTCTTATACCTTTTGAGAAACTACCAACATTCTTATCGTTAATAATTTTTTTTTTAAATAAAAAAAACATTTGAATATTTTGTCTAAATTTTTCGTCATAATGACGCGAAAATATTCAAAATGTTCAAAATTAAAAGTTTAAAAATGTTGGTTGAAAATAATTATACTGTAGGAGGATACCTTTATATGTACTGTTTAAATCTGTTGTTTTATGATATTATGTAGAATAATATAGTCTATAGATCGAATCACACATTCCTCTTCACACTTTTTATTCTTTAACTATAATAAGTAAATATATTTAACGTTATAACGTTATATTAAACGTATTAATAAAATTAATTAAATTTATTAATACGTTTCAAGTATTCATTTGTTTTGAATATAACATTAAGATTGATTCATAAAACATATTTGGCACTTCCTTAACTTGATTATTTCATCTATTTTTTTATATACAAAGTTTTGATTAAGTTCTCTTGAGAAATATATATTGAGAAATATATGTACTGTAAATGAATGTAACGTACCTACGTGCCAATGATTAAAATGTATTGATATCCCCACGTGATCCATCTAAACCCAATATAAACTTTTATAAACTATAGCAACCAACTCGCGGCTTCACCACATTTGTGAATTATTTGTTTGTTTCGATACAGGGAATTACTTGAAAGTTTGTATTAATTTTTTTTAAAACAGCACCGATTTTTATAAAATTTGAAAGTCAGACTCTTTAAAATATTTCATTGAACGCGTGTTTCATGGTTTTTAGAATTCATCCCGTAAGAGTTCAAATACTGGGTTGAAAGTTTATATGGAAAAATCTTTAAATCGCCACCGATTTTTATAAAAACTTAAATTCAGACTGTTAAAAATATTGTAATGAACACGTTTCGTACAGAGTAACAGAGGCCGGTCGTGGCGCAGCGGCACAAAGTGTGACTGTAAACCGACTGGTTGTGGGTTCGATCCCCACTCGAGGAGATGAAATATTTACTTAAATTTATATTTCCATTTCTTCGCTCTGGTGTCGACGCAAAGTGCGGCGTTGAGTTCTGCCACTTAACACGCAATGCCTCCGGAATTCGGCAGAAAGTGGGGAACGGATTGTCTTTCACTACGTTCCCTCTGCCTACCCTGCAGTGTGCGGGATACAGCGTGAAGCTGATTTATTTTTATTAACACGTTTCGTGGTTTTTTTTAAAATTCACCCCTAAGGGTGCTAATAAGCAGGCGAAGTTGCTCCGCGACCGCTAGTTTTAATGTAATAACATACAATATATTTATAAAAATGAGAATGTATTGTTTTGTTTAATAGCTCCTCATAGTTATTACAACACATGCAAGGAAAGATCATTTTAGAAAGTTGTTTAATTATATTAGAATTATAAAAACTACCAACATTTTTATGGTGAATAAAATATTTTATCAAATAAAAAAAAGTGTCTATGTTTTCCACCTGAAAAACACTAAGGGTAGAAAAAATATAAATATATATATATATAAAAATATAGATACCACATTAGTATCAATACACTATGCTGGTAACAATAATTGAAAAAAATTATATACTACTTACGGGATAACTTTGTATGCAAAGTTTAAAACTATTAATTATATACATACATATACATATCTAAAGTATATATATATATATATATATATATATAGGCATGTAAAATATAAATATATATATTAGATATTGATGTCTTCTATAAAATTGCAGTACATCACTTTGCGCTATTGTCAATAATTTCCACAACGTAGGCGATATAAGGTTTTTTTGGTACTTTTTTACACGTTAATCGTGTAATTGTAAAAGAATTTTCCTTATCGGGTCTATTTAATCCTAGTGCTGGTGGTGTCGTAAGAGGCGACTGGGCAGATTCCACTGGATCATTACCACCCCCAGCATTAAAAACCGGCGTGAAGTAGTGGCTTTATGCCACTGCGTTTCGCATCAGGTAATGCCGGGCTCCGGAGCCCAACCCACCTTAAAGGCGGGCAACGAACCTGTAACTCCTCTGGTGTTGCACGGGGCCGCGGGCGGCGGTAGTCATTTACCATCAGGTGATCCAAACGCTCGTTTGCCTTGTCCTTTCCATAAAAAAAAAACAAAAAATCTAATGGACTGTCTTAATAATTTAAGTGGTATCGATACAAATCCCCCCCACACCCGCAGAGGTACTCGCCACGGTGCGCGAGGCCACACGGCACACACTACGCATTTTTTATTATTACATAATTTTCTTTAGATTTATATTTTTAAATTCGTTATATCTTTTGAATGGGATGTCCGATCTTATTAATTCAAAAAGTATTTTACAGGTATTGAAATTATCTTTCATAAAATATCATTTCATGGGATAAGGATTGATGCAGAGGTATGAACAATATGGTTTGATTATTGTCGGCACTTTTGTTAACGTATAAAATATAAAAAAATGATTATATTGTCATAACTACAGTAGTTAGACATATGCTATCGCGGACTTTTTTATAGATATTGATGTGCTCTATAATACTGTAGAACATTGTTTTGTTATATCATCAATAGTTTTCGCAGCGCACGCGATGATAGAATTATTAAGATCAATTTTTTCACACCTTGGTTTACATTATTGCATTTCTATTAGGGATCTCTATTTTTTTGGAAATGTAATATAGCCTATGCTGGTCAGTAAAGATGCAGCTTTCCAATAGTGAAAAAATTATTTAAATCGGCCCGGTAGTTTTTGTGTGAAAACTCTACAAACATACACACATACATACATACATACATACAAACATACAAAAATACAAATCTTACCTCTTTATAATATTAGTCTATGGAATAAAGAGCAAAAATTAAGTTGCAATTTTTGTTAATTAAAAATGCTTTAAACTCATATAAAATGTGAATAATACTTTATCAGCGTATTTTGCAATTGACGACTTCTTAACTGTTTGTTGTTGTCTCTTTCTTAATAAAATTTGTTTTATGTTATTTGTAAGTTTTATTTTTATTGGTTGGTCGCAGCTTTTAAGATTTAATCAGTAGCATACAGTGAGCATGTCGTTTTAATACCATGAAACGTGATTCATGCCTCAAAATCATCTCGCTCAACGGATTGCTCATAGATTTTCATTGTCAATAACTTGTTTTTGTTCAATGCAATTACGTTTGGGCCACAAGAAACTGTTCTACGAAATGTAGGGTAACTAGTGATGTATGTACAACTAAATTATCTCTTTATTCGAGGAACGTGATGTCAGAATTACTAAATATAGATCATAACTATTAACAGGGCTGACAACAAATTGAAAACAATTGTGATTCAATATTTCATTAATGAATGAAGTGGTTAAATGCTTAATTATATTTATTTTTCCTAGAAATCTTACAGTCGTCTTTGTTGTCATCTCTTTATATTATTATACCAGTTTACCTCAAAACGAAGTTTGATGTTTTTTAACTCTATTAAAGATTCAAAGTAATTTTTTTATTAGCAATCTAACGATTATCCATATGTAGCATGTACCGGCATCATAATTTTTCATCCAGACTAAACAATGGATATGGAAATAAGTCTCTCATGTCTAGACATCTGACAGTCCCGACTATTAAAAAGTAATTTATCAACACATATCTTTCACTTCAGAGGCCATCATGGCGCAGAGGCACAAGCGTGTGATTGTAAACGCGACAGTTGTGGGTTTGATTCCAAATATTATGAATATTTTTTAAGAAATGAAAATATTAATAAATATAACTTATGTGGGAAACCCTTAGGTGGGAATCAAACCCACAACCGTCGCGCTAGAGTCACATGTATGTGCCCCTGCGCTAAAATCGCCTTAGTACAGGGAAAAATATAATCTTATAGTTTACTGTTCCACACTTTATAGCAATATTCAATTATCTTCCATTATTCGTTTATCGAATAACTTCAATTGATGTTGATAGCGATTCTATTATGGTTTTAATTGATGCAAGTTTCTGTACAATACGTTAACGGTGCACATTTTATCTTACAAAAATTGAAATAATTACAATTTTAACCAAAAAAAAACCGATTTCCACCGGATCCAATAATTAGAACCGAACCAAACTTTCATCAAACTACCCTTGAAATGTAGGATACAGTCAAAAAAAAATAACATCGTAATCGGTCGGCATGACATTGAGTTATTCGTCCATTTGTCGCGCAGATATTTAATTTAAATTTAAGACTTGAAATTTTTTCATGGATTCCATTGTCAGAAATAGACCAAAATTAAAATGGGATCACACGGAAAGCACCAGCTTTCAAATCAAAAAAGAATCGTCAAAATCGATTCACCCAGTCAAAAGTCCTGACGTAACAAACAAAAATAATACAGTGGAATTGATAATCTCCTTTTCTTACAGAAGCCGGTTAAAAAACAGTAACACGTTACACCAACGTTATAAAAATCTTTTAACAGTATAATAAAAAATACGTATTTTTTTTATAATGCTAAAAGACTTTTTCGAATAATTCATAATTTGTATTATATTAAAAAACTTATTATGTTAATAAGTATTTTTTTTTATAATTATGTTTTTGTAATAATTCACACAATTATTTAAAGCAACACGCTTGCATACGATGAAATATGTAATCGAACACGTATTGGATAGCCTTAAAGAACTAGACCAAGGCTGCAGTTCTTATTGTCTCGCAAATTTTCCCGTTTGAAATTATTGAGGCTATCAGGAGATGACTTGCGTATGAGATCAGCGCGTTGGCGGACCGTCTGTCCTGTCGCCACTGCAATTGTTACATCCTTAGGATGTATGGATCTATCCTTGTGTTTAGTGAATATGTGTGTTTATTCCGAGGAGTTTGGAGTTCAAATTTATTATTCATCTAACCAAAGGAGAGATTTCTAAGCCAGTGCGGTGACCTGTTTTCGCGTTTTTTATAATCTTTTTTTGCACCTCTGGTTTTTATATAACTTCATTTGAAAATCGTTTCGAGAAATGCTATTGAAATATTAGTTATTAAGTATAATATTATTATATTATATTATTCATAAATATTAGTTATTGTTAATTTCCATGTATAAATAAACATACTTATGAGTCGTGGTGGGGCATAACCATGCGACTGTAAACGCGACAGGTTGTGGGTTCGATTCCCACACGGGGAATGAAATGCACGCAATACCGCCACAATTCGGCGGAAAGTGGGAACTGGAAATGTCTTAACATTAGGTTCCCAGGTTCCATTTGCCCACAATACTATGTGCGAGATATAGCAATAACAAATAATTACATATTTACCGTGATTAAATAACGTGATTAAATAAGCCATATATATTCTTTGGTATATGGTAGTTAGCTATAGGTATGTAGGTTACCTATAACCCAAAACAAACAGTTATATTTATACAAAAGTTCGTTTACTGATTTGTCAACACCCCATAAAGGCCTGAAGCGAGTCATGATATTCGAGGAGCAAAGCAATGTTAATGAAAGCCTCGGTGATGTTAAAACAAAGATTAAAACAAAGATTTTTGCGAAATTAAAAATTACAGCTGCATCTAAATTTAGTTCAGGGCGATAAAATTTGAATATGAGTTCACATTTAGCAATTTGTTCACTCGTTATGTTACGAGATATATTATTTTTTGTTTTGTAATTTTCTTTTGAATCAAAATCAAATAAATCAGCTTCACGCTGTATCCCGCACACAGCAGGGTAGGCAGAGGGAACTTAGTGAAAGACACTCCGTTCCCCACTTTCTGCCGAATTCTGGAGGCATTGCGTGTTAAGTGGCAGAACTCAACGCCGCGCTTGTCTTCGACACCAGAGCGAAGAAATGGAAATATAAATTTAAGTAAATATTTCATCTCCTCGAGTGGGGATCGAACCCACAACCAGTCGGTTTTACAGCCACACTTTGTGCCGCTGCGCCACGACCGGCCTCAATTTTCTTTTGTTTTTTCATTATTTTTTTTGTCTTGTATGTGTTGCTGATTTCAAGACGGAGGCTCTTGTTGATTCGAATGATGTTAAAAGTTATATTGTGTTTTCTTGTAGCAAACTAAAGAGGAAAACATTGTATATAAAATCGCATGGACCAATATATTCGTTCTTGTTCATACATATAACACGTCCTTATTTATTCATATAACACACTCCAGTCGCCATAGATACACCAAAATATTTTTAATATAATATATAATTTTATTATACATTCAAACATGCACTGCTTAAATCAACTACGGTTCCTAATTTGGTGTTCATTGTAATTCTAAATTTGCACTTTATATCGTTATTGTGGTATAAATATTAATAGGTTTTTAATATATTATGATCCATATGCCTTTACGCATTATTTTATTGGCCAATAATTATAATTTTGTTTGACATATATAATAATATTTAAATGTGGAACGTTATTCTATAAAATCAGCTTCAAGCTGTATCCCGCACACAGCAGGGTAGGCAGAGGGCACCTAGTCTTAAGACACTCTGCTCCCCACTGTCTGTCTGAATTCTGGAGGCATTGCGTGTTGAGTGGCAGAGCTCAACACCGAATTATAATTATACAAAGTAATTTTATGCTTAATTAATAAAGTTTTTTTTTTATAAAAGAACTTGCTCAACATGGATATGTAAGTAGGCAGTAATATGTTAGGTATTCATTCGGTTATGCGTGGCCTTGAACTTGTCATTAAATGTCAATTTCGTTAGACCTTGGATTTTTTATACGTAACGAATTCTAATCATCGTCGACATAGGACGAGGAAAGCAGGTTAGGCCATGCCCATCCCAAAATATCTGGTTATGGTGGGACCCCAAAAATTTTTAAACCTAAAAAATTAAAGGAGAAAAATAAAAAACAACTATGCAAAATAACTACTTAAAATAAACTCGAGAAAGTTTAGGGTTATTTTATTTTATTGTATATTTTTATTTTATATTTGACTTTGAATTAATGTGAATCACAGCAAGGATTTGGCCGGAACTCAACGCCCCATTTTACCTTGTTAGCAGAGAGAGAAAATGAAAATATTTTTATACAACCAAATGGGAAACGAACCCGCAACCGCCACTTTAATAGTTTGTGCCACGACGGCCTCTAAAAGATATTTTCAAGTAAGACTATTGATATTCATTCCGGCGCGACTAGAAATAAAAAAACTTCTAATGCAATTTTAAAGTGAACTGCTTGAAAATGAAAATTCTTACTGCAATTGCAATACAATGTACTGTTTTACTTGAATAAAATCAGTGTGTCTTTTAGCCAAGAAAATATAAATAAAAAGAAAATTGTCATTTTAATTTTGACACATTTATTATCTAGGTTCCCAAGTTCCCTCTGCTTACTCTGCATGTGCAGGATACAGCGTGAAGCAAATTTTATGTTTTTGAAAAAAAAACTTTTTTTAGAAAAAGAATTGTAAAAAAAGTATTAAATATTCAATAAAAAAAATGTTATTGAATACTAGCGATGCCTACAGCTTTGCCTGCATGGGAAAGTAAATAAAACAAAAACATGTTAAGTAAAGTTTATCAAAGTAAAATAGCGAAATTCTGAGATTAGCACCAACGGACGAACGGACAAAAAAATTGGAAATCATAATTTTTGAGTCTCATTACCTTAGTAATATTCTCCATTTTATATATATATATATATATATATATATATATATATATATATATATATATATATATATATATATATATATATATATATATATAATATCTTTCCTTGTACAGGTAGCTAGCTATCAGTATTTTTTTATAATCATTAATTTCTATTTGCTTTAATAATTTTGCAATTTTCTTTAGATTTAGTAGTCAATACACGTTGCACATGCAGTGGCAGAGAATGTACCGCAAACAAGGCGGTGAAACTATGAAATGGGAACGAAACCATTCGCTTTATTGTTTTGATTTCCGGGGGTCAATTAAATTTTTTTCTTTTGTTTATTGTTAGGCAACTTTCCGATTTATCACGCATTAGGGCTTATTGTTTGAAGTTTTTCACATTTTCATATTATGAATAAATCAATGTGAATGTATAAGCGTTGTAGGTATGTATCTATGGATGTTATGATGATGTTTGGAAATAAATATTTAAAATTAGCCTTAAAATAATACCACGCTTCATCCGCATTATTTTAGGAATGAAAAATATAAATACATTCATGTCCAACAAATACTTACATTGTAATATTTCACAAATATTAAGAAATTTACGTAATTTTTCAAGATAAGTATTTTGTTAACAATCACAATAAAATCATAATGGGCACAGGGCGCGGCAGGCTATGGGTTGAATTCCCACTCGAGGAAATAAAATATTTAACATTCTCTTTTCTTTTTCTCGCTCTGGTACCTAGGCAAAATGGCGTTGAGTTGTGCTACTCAACACGTAATGCCTTCTAAATTATCGAGAACTGAATCGGAAAAAAGGTTCCATAGGAACCAAAGCAAGTTCCCTCTGCCTACCCAGCTATATGCAAGATACAGCGTGAATCCAAAAAAGAAAAAAAAAACAATATATAATTCATATTTAATACCATCACAATTACTATAATAACAATTTAAAAAGAGCACGATGTATTCCTTACATTTGGACGGTCGTAACGACTTTAATGCCCACTACATTTACCAAAGTACCAGTAAACCGTTACCGTTTTAATGCCGCTTTCATAAGTATAGCACTAAATACTTATATATGAGTAATGTTTGTATATTTCTCACGACACTCGATCGAATACATTGTAGTATACAGTACAAAACAGTCATTCAGATTTGTTTCGGTCATAGGGACCGCGCCTTGCCCGAAACGTAAGTGGGTTAATACGAATTTAGAAAACGTATAAGAATTTGAAGGTAGCGGGACTCGAACCCGCGCCTCCTGGGAACCGACCAGGTCAGTCAATGGTACTCGGTTATACGTTTTTTTTAAGTATTTTTCTTTCCTAAGTATGGAATAACGCTTTAAAACATGTTAAAAACATAGTAAGTGGGTTAATTTGTTTTACGACAGATTTATTTATGACTTACAAAGGAGGGTGTAATTAATGGTGAGTGTGAATAAGAAAAGCGACCTTCGACTCATTACGTTTTCACCTTACTTATGGGACATGTTGAGGTAGTTTGAGAGTGATAAATATTTAAATAATTTCAAGTAATTTGTTGACTAGTGGACTCTTAATCGCTTGCAATCTTTGAAGTGTTAATAAGTAATATATTTTATTAATATATTGGAAAAAAAATATATTATTTATATAAACTTTCGAATTCCAAAAAAATATATATATACATAAATATATTTATCTATAGTTTATATCATGATACATATATAATATAAGATAATTACGAGATACACGTCGTCGTGTACGACCAAGTAAAAAACTGGAAACGAGCAATTAGTATTTTACACAAACCATTTCAAGCTATTTTTAATTCGTAAATCAATTAGTCTAGATCAGGGATTCCCAAACTTTTCTTGATCGAGGACCACTTTTATATCATTCTTGATAGCAGGAACCACTATGCATGTAGGTATAATAAAAATACCTGTGATAATCAAACAAAAACTTCGCCTCACCATCCCTAGTCATAAAATTTAAATAGTTCGCGGACCATATTTAGGCTTCTGCGGACCACTGGTTGAGAAACAGTGATCTAGATGCTTGAAACTTTGCACCTTTGTTAACATCCCGTCTTATAAAATAAATTAAAAATTTTAATATTTTTTAAACGTTATTTTATTCTTTGAGTTGGCTATTTTTCACCACCAGGCACCAAAACAAATATTAACATAGTAGTCCAGTACAAGCTGAAAGTACACTAACTTACAAATACAATAATAAAGGTACGTAACAAATAGCCGAGTAAAATTTATAGCCCGAATTTAATCCCGAATGAAAACACAACTCGGCACCCATATACATCTCTAATTCTTTTTGTCAAGCAAGTCGAGTACGGCGCATTACTTAACATTTTACTTGGCTCTCATCTCACATTTTAGTTTTTTAGTGGATAAATATTTTAAATCGGTCACATGGTAAGTGGAACTGCGCATTAAAACGGTTACATCACAAAGTGAAAATGCGCACATTTACTTAATACAAAAATGTATGTTAAACGAAAACTAGAAAACTACAATAATAATTTTTCTTTTGTTACCATTATCAAAGGAACACATAATAACGGGTTATTATGCTCGTGTGTGATCGCGTGACCGCTTTAAATGTTATTCTGTTAAATTGATATCTTTTCACTTCCCCCATGGAGGGGGACTTATCTTGATTTATTACTGGCTTTAATAAGAAACAAAATTATTGGCCGTCTACGCGTTTACGTGAAATAGGCAGTAAATCAAGGATTCATCTAGCTATGTTTGTATTTAAAATCACGTTTACTATTTATGGAGTTTAAGTAACAATTTTAAAAGATGATTGCGTTATATACACGACTGTTAATCTAGAAATTAATCTAGAAAAGATCTTTTTGTCAAGTTTTTGATAAAATACGCAAAAAAATGTACCCAGTATTTGTAGCAAAATAGAGCGGTATAAACATCAAAATCATCGGTTAAAGTTAATGAAATATTTAAATGTTAATTACATATTTAAATGTGAATGCAATGTTAATGAAAATATTTTTATTGAAAACAGTTTAACGTAAAAATAATATTATAAATTCACTTTCAGTTACTAAGATATGATATCACAACAAATTTACATAATAACATGTCTCATTGGCGAAAGTTAAAAATATATAGGACTGATAGCTTATCAACAACAACTTGCTTATTAAAATTGACCAATTTTTAAAGGTAATAACACCGATATGCCCAAGTTGAGTGTGAAATTACGCGAACGCGGATAAGAGTTTTCTTATAGGGCTGGATAATTGTTAATATTAATTTATTTAAATATCGGAGAAGCCAGTCGTGGCGCAGGGGCACAAGCGTGTGACTAGAAACGCGACAGGTTGTGAGTTCAATTTCCACTCGAGGAAATTAATTATTTAATATTTTAATTTCTTCGGTATAGTGTCGTAAAGCGTTAAGTTCCGCCACTCAACACGAAATATCTCCAGTATTCTGCGGAAAACGGGAAGCAGAGTGTCTCAACACCACTGCTGTGTACGAGATACACAGCGTAAAACTAAAAAAAATCATATTTTCAAAACATTTCGTAAATTAAATAAGTATTATTTGATTACCATTTGCTCCGCGCTCTACAGCTACCATTTACATAATTTTAATTTTTAATGCGATCGCGTTTAACGTAGCAAAAAATATGCAACGTTCGACTTTTATTAATAATATTAAATATTAAATACAACCCTGATCGAAGTACTCGCAGGCCTCGACACACATCGCCTCGTACACCGTGACCTAAGCCTGAATAACGGGATGCACTTGACTTTCAGTGTTTATTAACCAAATTATAATGTTTTTGACATTATTGAGATTATTTTTAATGGCTTATTTTTATAATATACAATATAAATATGTAATATTATGAAATTAACAACGATATTAATACTTGTGTTTGACAAACTTAAACCATGTAGGTATTTTTTGGCTTTTAAGGAATAAAACCCTTTTTACATTTTAATGATTTAAATGTAAAAGTTCCTTTTTTGCTCCATTTTAAAGTAAGGATCAAATTTTAATGTTATTATTAAACAACAAAAAGTATTTTATGTTTTTTGTAATAGACTAATATATATATATATATATATATATATATATATATATATATATAAAATTTGCAAAAAAATCTTAGGATTTAAATTCTATACTCTTGAGAACGAAAACTGAGCGTAGGTTTCTTTATAATCGGCACGTGCCTGGTTTCCGATATGCTGCGTTTAGTACCTGTTTATGCTGTTTCCAACAATGGAAAGTAGTAAATGAAAAAAAATCACTTCTATAAAGAAACAAATTTTATATTTCCTAAATTGAAATAGTTTTTTTTTTGTATTTTATTTGAAATGAAACTATTTAATCGATATTTTGTATACCGTGACTACTGTTCGAAAAAGACACAAAAGTTGAAAGACACGACAAGTTGTTTGAAATGTCGGGTTTCCAAAATTGTTAGATACATTTTATTAGCTTTACGCTGTACGCTGTACGCCCACATGAAGTAAGGTAGGCAGAAGGAGTCTAATATTAAGACACACCGCTCTCGACTCCCCGCTGATTTCTGGAGACATTGTGTGACGAGTTGAGGAACTCAACGCCGCGCTTTGTCTCTACACCAACGAAGAAAATGAAAATATTAAATATTTAATTTCTCGAATGAAAGTCGAATCTACAACCTGATACATTTACAGTCGCACGCTTGTGCCCCTGCGCCACGACTGGCCTCTAATACTAAATAGAAATGTTTAATAATTTCTCACTAAATTTTCTGTCTCACTTTCTCAATAGATTTTGTAATTTAGCGTATTAGTAGTCTTCTATTCCATTCTATTTCCTTATATGGGAACTTAAAACGCCTAGCAATTAAAGCTAATTGTTTTGTCGAGAACTAAATAGGCCAGTGTCCGCAAATGTTAGCCAAGTCTCAGATTTAAATGTCTACATGAATCTGACATTGCCGGATGATTTGGTCAATATAACAATTGAATTTGTCCTGTTCGGTACCTACTAGTTAGTACGTAATTGTGCCTTTGTTAAATTAATGCGACGTGTCCCGTTTCCCCGCAGGTCGGCTGCCCGGTGTTCTAAGGATATGAACTTTCACAGCCTGTAAGATTTTTTTATAGCTTCACGCTATATCCCGCACACAGCAGGGAGAGCAGAGGGAACCTAGTGTTAAGACATTCCGTTAGCCACTTTCCGCCAAGTTCTGGAGGCATTGCGTGTTGAATGGCGGAACTCAACACCGCGCTTTTACGCACCATCAGAGCGAAGAAATGAAAATATCAATGTAAATAATTATATCATCTCCTCGAGTGGGGATCGAACCCGAACCCTCAACCAGACGATTTTACAGTCACACTTTGTGCCCCTGCGTCATGACTGGCATTGACGAATTGATTTAATCGAATTAGCTGTTTACTATTTTGATAAATGAGACATTAAAAAAGATACCAACTTGCAAAACCTGTAAGAATTGCTATATATAATGATTTACATGATCAAGTCAAATCGAATCGAATCAGCGATTGTATTAAATTTATGATGATGAATGTGGTAAGATGTTGAACTTATTATCTTACGCTTAGCATATTCAATATTAAAAGTTTGAGGCCGTCGCTGCGTAGTGTGACTGTAACGCGACGGTTGTGGGTTCGTTATCATTCGGGGGAATCATTTATTTATTATTTATTTAATATTTTAATTTTAATATTTTAATTTTTTACTGGTAGTAAAGTAAATGCGCGGCGTTGAGTTACGCCATTTAACACGCAATGCCTCGAAACTTCAGCGGAACTTGGGAAACAGAGTGCCTTAACACTAGGTCCCATCTGCCCATCCTGGTACACGCGAAATACAGCGTTGTTGATAACTATTGAAAATATCTAAATAATATTTAGTTCACTTTACAAGTATATCCGTTTTTGGGTGTAAATAAGTTCTTTTAAGAAATCTGAGATCTGATGTTATCTCGTTAAGTTACTTTGGGGCCACACTATTGTCATGTCGCAACGTCAGCTGTCAGACACACACGAGAGACAAGTAAAGAAGTAAAATGCGATCCTAACTATAGATATTGATGTCAGCCATGACAGTTTTTAGTTAACATATAGAAAAATGTCGTTGTATTATATATTACGTCATTACATTTTCAAGAATAAACTATATAGAAAATACTTTTAAAATATAAATGTTTGTAGCAAACACCATGATTATTTGCCATTCACTTAGAATTTGTTTTACTAAATTTTATAATTAATTTGCTCCATCTTTCAACAATACTTAATATATTAAAAAACACACACATCACAAAAATATACAGATTAAAAAATAAATATTACCTTTATTATTTAATCTGTGAAGGGCGTTCACCGATGAGGAAAACATATGGTCGTATTTACATTTAGCGTTACAGGCTATATTGTTAACATCTTGACTCAAAAGCGGTCGAGTCAAGCCCGAGTCGCCCGAGTGCCGGTGACCTATGAGATCTGTAGACAAGCCTTTTAAGGGCCGACGCCGACCCTTGTGTCGCAACAAAATGAACTAAATACTACAGTATAAGTATCACCTCGTCGTCCATTTGGCATTGTGAGGATGAAACCCTTTATTAGAACTCCAGTCATGCGTTGTATGGATAATTTAAATTAGAACATATAATACCATTTTAAAATGTAATTTTCGGACAATCCTAAGCTATCAAGGCGTGTGAAGAATGGTTAATTTGAATATAACGTTTATTTTTATTTAAATGTTTTTTTTAAATATTTTTATAAATTGATTTGCATTTTGAAAGAAAATCTATATATATAATTACTTTCAGTTGTATTTTTCGTATTTTTACCAAGAATAGGATTGCTTGTTAGGTGGTGAAACGCAACGACGCACTGTTTCATAGGGTTTTTTTTATCAGCTTCACGCAGTATCCCGCACACAACAGGGTAGGCAGAGGGAACTTAGTGTTAAGACACTCCGTTCTCCACTTTCTGTCGACTTCAGGACGCATTGTGTGTTGAGTGGCGGAACTCAACGCCGCGCTTTGCATCAATGTGTTACGCTTTGTGTCTTACGTATTAGTACAATTTTATATATCTAGTTAAATTCGAATTATTTATCTATTTCTATGTTTGACTCACAAATTTGACTTGACAGAAATCGATCTCCGTTGTAAAATATAAACGAAATGCGCCGTTTTAAAAATCAAATACACACTTTATTGTTTTGTTGTTTTTTATTGTTTTGTAACATAACATAATTATTACCTACATTTTAAAATGCTTTCCTCAAACGAAATTATTTCTTTACGCTTTTTCATAAACTGCCACATTACGAACCTCATAATATTCTTAACTTTTAAAGATTTTGTATCTTTAGTATGAATACATTATAACATTATACCTCGAAACCACTTGAATGATATTAATGAAATTTTATGCATCCATACAACCGTTGTTTAGTGAGGAACATGCACAAAAAAAATGTAAAAGAAAGGACCACAATTACTGCCACATTCAAACTGAATACAAAAGAAACTTATAAGAAATATTAACTTTAAATTTTAGTTGATTTTTATGGAAGTTTTTGAACTTTTTCATATTAAAATGACTTCTCACGTGGACGTGTAACTATGTGCTGAAGAATTATATAATTAAATAATAAATAAATCAGCTTCACGCTGTATCCTTCACAATGCAGGGTAGGCAGAGTGTTAAGACATTCCGTTCCCCACTTTCTGCCGAATTCTGGAGGCATTGCGTGTTGAGTGGCAGAACTCAACTTGTCCTCGACACCAGAGCGATGAAATGGAAATATAAATTTAAGTAAATATTTCATCTCCTCGAGTGGGGATCGAACCCACAACCAGCCGGTTTTACAGTCACACTTTGTGCCACTGCGCTACGGCTGGCTTCAATGTGCTGAAGAAGTATATAATTTATGAGTTTAATTATATTTAACGTATTGCCTTTTAAGTAAGAACTGACCTAGTTCTAATTTAATAAACTGTCTCGTTAAAGTTTTTAAAATTCTTATTTTTCAGTCGTAAATTAAAATGTTATGTTTTTTTTTTAAATTATATTTCAAATAACACATATGCAAGGACGGTCGTGGGTTCGATTCCTATTCGAGAAAATGAAATATTTCATATGTTTATCTCCCTTTCTCTCTCTCTCTGCCTGCCCTGTTATGTGTGGGGTACAGCGTAAAGCAAAAATAAATGCGTTGTCATTACCTGCTTATTATCATAAGAATAAAACGATAAATATTGTGTCTAATGTGTACTTATTTTTTACTCTTAACGGACAAAGACATAAACATGCAGAAATCTTACATAATAAGCACATCAGTTAATATGCAAATATCAATTCTATCTTCAATATAACTGCAATTGAGTTTATTCGAGGGTCATTTAGGTGATAAGCTCATTCCGTAGGCTTCGCACAGGTACGGCCGGTGCCCATATGGCACGCACGTCCCCCTCCCCGATACTGTATGCGGTGCGCGTACGGTGCACGTCAAACGATTTTATACCGAATTACTTTCCATTTTAGAATTCGCGAATCGAACCCAGTAACAATGTAATGCGAATTATTATGTTAATTATATATTATGTGCTGTTATGTTATTATTTCATATATAGGAGAATATTGTATATGTGGCCCGTCGTGGCGCAGGGGTACAAAGTGTGTTTGTAAACCGACTGGTTGGGGTTCTTCCCCACTCGAGTAAATGAAATATTTTAAAATGTATATTTCCATTCTTTTCGCTTTGGTGTCGACGCAAAAGGCGGCGTTGAGTTCCGCCACTCAACATTCAATGAATCCGGAACATACATACAGCGTGAAGCCGATTTATTTTTATATTGTATATGTGGAGGCCAGTCGCAAGCGTTTGGCTGTAAGTGGGATAGGTTGTGTTGGTGGTGGTTCCTTCTGCCTATACTGCTATATGCGCGATACAGCGTGAAAGTATTATATATATATATATATATATATATATATATATATATATATATATATATATATATATATATATATATATATATATATATATATATATATATAGTATATATATATATATATATATATATATATATATATATATATATATATATATATATATATATATATATATATATACTGTTATGTTTTAATTTGAAATATAAAGGAATTTCATTCAATAATTGCAACGTGATATAATTGTGATAATAAGTAATTAAATCGATGTCACGCTCCGATTCCCGCATTAATGCGGAACTTTGTCAGTTTAATGACATCAGTTTTCTGAAATGTTATAAATAAATAGAATAGAATAAAGAAATAGACATTTATTAAGGTATAATACCTTACTGTCTTAGTTAGTTTCACGCTGTATCCCGCACATAGCAAGGGAACCTGGGAACTTATTGTTAAGACTCCTCGTTTTCTGCCGAATTCTCGAGACATTGCGGTTTGAGAGGCGGTGACTCAAGGCTGCGTTAAATGTCCTGATTTTTATAGTCGAACGAACTGATTGTTATCGCCGAACCCACTATATCTAAATATAACATTTATTCTTACTAAAATAACTTAAAGAAAAAAACGAAGATATTATTTCTTTCCAATTAGAAAAATAGTTCAATAACAGACAGCTAACTAAATATATTTCAAAGAAATTTAATATTTTGTTTTCAAAGAAATACGAACATAAAATAAGACTGAACGTGATTAAACTGTAATTTCTTCAGCCGATTTTGAACAAAGCGTGAAATAATTGCATATTATATCACATACTCATATACGTGACACAATGCTGTTATAATTAAGGAACTGTATTGAAATTTAAATTTTTTATTACTAAATTTATTAGTTATTGTAGTAAATACGGAACCGTACACTCCGAACTATGGGGGTCGGAGTTAAAAAATATATTACATTTATAAATACTTAATATGCGTAAAATTTTCGATTTTCTTGATAATTTTTACTTTATTAATATGTTATAAAAATATGTTAAAATATAAGTATTAATATTATAATTATCTATTGTTTGCAGTTGGAAAACGTCCAATGTTGCTTAGACTTCTTACACGCCCAAAAAGTCCAAGGATTGGAACAGGTGACCGCCGTTGATATTCGAGACGCGAAATTAAAAGCCGTTTTGGCCTTATTTTTCGCGTTAAGCAGACACAAGCAAGCTTCAAAGCAAAGAGTGCCATCTTGTGGTAATGCTGCGAACGCAGGCAAGAGTTCCAGTGACGATGTCTCTTTAAGTTCCGTCCAACGAATAACAGGTGGCAGCAGTTGCGATGAAATATTAACGGCGTGCGGCAATAGCGTCGAGATGACGACGTTAACAGCTAACAGGTATGTAGAAGTTATATTTCTAAATTATTTAATTTTTGACTTAGTTTTCCATATTAAATAAAACAGAACCAGGAATTTCCTTCAAAATATTTTACACTCTTTAACGCCATCTCGATTAATACATTACTTCGTTCGTCAAATAGTTCATTTCGTGCCGTATAGATGGCACTGTATCCTTTTAAATTAATCTAATTTTGATTACATGTACTTTATACGGTATAAGCTATCTTCATCATTATTTATTATAATTTTTCCCTAAATATATATTGATTGCTTAGTAATTTTAATATTTAATAAGTTGATATAAAAGCTATTTAATCTCAAATCAAAATTACGTTTGTTCTATGTAGTGTCCAACTGAAACAGATTTTTACGAATTTTGACAATCGTCTCATTTTCGGCGGAAACCTAAACTCTCATATATCAGAAATGTAATATATATTTTGTGGGAAAAATAAAGAATACTTTATGAATATAATTTATTATACTTAAGTTTTAGATAAATAAGATCAACATTTTTAGAAAAATGCCAAATGCTATTTTTAATCACATTGTTCTTTTATCATCGATGATTGAAGAATACTACAACAAAAGTAAGTTTGCATTTTAGGTGTATTGTAAGCCACGGGCCATAATCAAATTAATTGAACTTAAAAGGATATACTTTTATACAATACAGATGAAAAATTTTAATTACGAACTACAATATAAATTGGATTCGGTTGAATTCGGTTGATTAAAACCGAAACCGAAATTGAACTTTCGTTTAGATATACTAGTTCTATAGGATAGGATACTAGTTCTATATTATAGCTATATTTAAGATAAAGCACAAAAATAGGACTTTAATGTTGTTAATATAAATTATCTATAAACGATTGGTGCTCACGGTTATTTCTCAACGAGGCACAACTCGTTGCGTTCGTGTAATTAGTTAAGCAAGGGTTGACAACTAATTTATAAGCGGCAGTGTTCAAAATAGACTTGTTATAAGTATTATTTATTAGGTTTGTAACGATAATAAACTATGTATATTATATAGAAAAAATGTTTCACATTATGAAAATATTACTTAAGATATCCATTCACTCTATCTTTTTTTTATAATTTTGTGCCTTTGTGATCATTATTGTAAAAATATAAACGAAAATCTTTATATCTATGAAAAAGTAGATACGGCTTTAAAGTTAAATTTATAAAATTATAGACTATAGTGTTTAAAGCCTATACTTTTTATAAAAGTTTCTTTATTTTTAATGCTAACATTTACCCATAAAAAGACAACCCTAAAAAAGTACGATAAATCCCGATCTATAAATACGCACGCTCTCTAAGCTTATTTCGCTCGACACGGTTAAAATAAAAATAAAGCTACGCTATATCTGTCATAAACTATCTACATCTAACTATTTCTTTTAGTATTTTTAATGTAAACTTTTAATGAATAAAAAACTGAAGGTTTAATATATTCAAGACATACATAATTTTTTATGAGAAAGCATATATTTACTTTAAATAATAAGTTATTTTAATTAACTCTCAAATTTTGCAGGGCATGCAAAAAATACCATCAATATAAATAGCTTGGTCCTCCAAATTACATGAAAAAAAAATGTCAGACTTGGACACTTAAGCATTAGAAATATGAAATTTATAAATAAAATAACCACGGATTGTTTTTAGTTTTAATTGGCTACATTATACATATTATTTGTCCTAACAAATTAAATGATATGGCCACATTAGCTTATAACTCTTGTAAACTCCACTTCGACGTTCAGAACGACATTCTATTTTGGTCTAGCGCCCTCTATTGGCGAGTTGCCGAGCTATTGCTGCCGTGGGTTTACTCACGATCTATGTTTGTAAACAAAGAGGTCTAAAGTGCAATAAGAAACGTTTCGTGCTTAACTATATGCCTTATTCTTACAGGATTTAAGGTGTATATTTATTATGTAGTTATTATAATATTTTAGCGAATGGACGCCTGTCATAACAGTCGAGTTAACGCATCTCTTCACGTAAGCTTTTTATCAGAATTGCTTAACCCATTTCCAGAAAATGAGAAGTTCTCATAAATTATGTTAAATAAAAAATATAAAATGGTTAGGTGCCTTTCGACGCCGCAACTAGAGATTTTAGTGTGGCCTTAGTAAAGGTATCAAGTAAAGTCGTTTATAACATTGTGATATTATGGAAATGACCTCACATTATTTTTTTAACTTTTTAGTTACAATAACCTTGTAAATTTCAAAATAAAAAATAATGAGATTATACATAATATAATTTTTTTTTTCATGAACTTTTCATGACCAATAATAACTTTTATTAATTTTAATTTAAACTACTATACATCGGATGGATTTTTGTTATCTTACTGGGTATTTCTTGAACATCATTAAATTAGAATCGACGCCGTCGTGGCACATGGACACAAATGGGTTAATATAAACTGTTATATAGACAGTTGTGGGTTCGATTTATTATTTATTAATATTTTAATTTCTGCGCTCTGGTTCCCAGGCAAAGCACGAAGTCGAGTATCGCAACTCAAACCGCAAACAACAAAAATCTGCGGAAACTAGGAAACGGAGTGTCTCAGCACTAGGTTCCCTCTTCCTACCCTGCTTTATAGGATTCAGTGTAAATCTAAAAAATAATATTTTATTTGGAACAAAATGATGTGCAGTTGCTTACACACCATCGAGCCCCTATGCCCGGTCATTGCTTTTGATTATGAACAGACAGACGGATGTCATGCCCGCCCAAAGCTCACGACAAAGGCCTAACAAGCTATTGTTTGTCATTTTCTTCGCTTCAATGAACGGTTGTCTCACGACCTTTGTACTTAAAAGTAATATAAACAACTTTAGATGCGTTTAAAATTGAAAACAAAAATTAATTTTTATTCATATTGCTGTTTACATAAGAACAGAAGTAAAATATCGGGTTCTATACAAATAACCTATAAACAGTACAAAAAAGAAGGGTCCCGTGCTTTGTATGTTTGTTTCATTAAGATAACATTATTTTGGTTTTTACCCAAACATGTTTTGGTCGTTAAAGTTGTTTTATTTTGAGCATAAATTACACTCACGTTCTTTTAATTTGGCAATTACACGTAAATATACTTAATAAAAAAATAAAAAATTAAATTAGCTTCACGCTGTATCCCGCACACAGCAGGGTAGGCAGAAGGAACCCAGTGTTAAGACACTCCGTTCCCCACTTTCCGCTAAATTCTTGAGGCATTGCGTGTTGAGTGGTGGAACGGAACGCCGCGCTTTGCCTCGATACCGGAGCGAAGAAATGAAAATATAAATGTAAATAAACATTTCATGTCCTCGAGTGGGGGTCGAACCCACAACCAGTAGATTTTGCAGTTACACTTTGTGCCCATGCGCCACGACCGGCCGGATTTTTTTAATTGAATTATTAATATATTCATTGTTTAAATAAATCAGCTTCACGCTGTATCCTGCAAGCATGGTAGGCTCCCCACTTTCCGCTGAATTCTGGAGGCATTGCTTGTTGATTGTTGGAACTCAATTCTGCGTTTTACCTCGACACTAGGGCGAAGCAATGAAAATAATAAATATTTCATTTCCTCGAGTGAGCATGGAACCCACAGCCTGTCGCGTTTAAAGTTACACGCTTTTGCACCTGCGCCACGACAGGCTTCAAATTTCTTTATAACTCTTGGATATTATTAATATATTGAAACAATATCACAGTAAAATTTGCGACGTCGCATTAGAAAACAAATCATAATTAAAATTTGTCCATACTCAGTCTTCATGCGCTCGAAACTCCCCTTTCCTTGCAGCAATTTAAAAATTTTCGAACGAGTTTCGTACTTAAAACAGGTTGACTAAGTATTATCAAGGAACTTGGTGTTTATGCTTTTTGAATTTCCACACGAAATTAAAAGCATTCTTCGATGTCTGGACCAGTTTCGATTTAGAATTCAGTGGTTTCTTATAGGTGAACAGCCGTCTACACAATGGGTTCGCTTCCCTTAAAAGGATATACCGTGTATGGAAGTCTCGTCGACTGGGACTGGCTTGCCATAGCTGTAGTACGTGAACTTTTAAGTGGTCTTATAATTAAATGTCATGTTGCATATATCGCTCAAACGCATCTCGACGTGAGAAGTGAAGTGGAAATATGGAAGCGGTTTAGCTCTGTAATATCTAGATAGAACAATCTTTATATAATTGTATGAATGCGGTTGTATACAAATTTAATAGAAGAATCGTTCTGGTGTCGAGGCAAAGCGCTGCGTTAAGTTCCGCCCACTACAATCGGGATACAGCTGCAGATGCAGCAATAAAACTAGACTACACTTTTACTAAATCCCATAGATTTCAATAGAAAAACGATAGAAGAATACTATATTTGCTTTGTTTTAAAATATAAAAAATTAAAAGCAAAAATCTTTAAGACATTATCAGCGGGCAGCTCTCAAGCGATTCTCTCGATTCATTGTGTGCGTTAAAATGCAAATTTTATTTTAGCGTAGTGCATAATACTTTATCTTGATTTTGTTGACGCATTCGCCGTTATAAAAATGCGGCTGGCTAACGGTACTGTCGAGTTTGGAACATCCCTTATTGTATACGCTCAGTTATGTCAAAGTTGGTAATATTATTTTTTATTATTATAATTACTTCTCGGATCATATCATCTCTTTAAATATAACTTATAAAAGAAATGATATAAAAATTGAGGCCAGTCGTGGCGTTGGGGCATAAGTGTGTGCATGTAAATACTACTGGATTGTAGTTGGTGGATATCCACTTCGATGAAATTATATGTTTATTTCAATTTATATTTTTATTTCAAAAAAGGCGGCAAAGCGCGGCTGAATGCCTCCAGAACTCGGCGGAACTCGGAGTTGGGAACGGAGTGTACTTAACACTAGGTTCCCTCTGCCTACCCTGCTGTGCGCGGGATACAGCGTGAAGCTAATTTAAATAAAAAAATTTTATTTATATATCTTGAATGTCATAGCATGTAAAAAAATGTGTTTCATCTCGCGTTAACCTGAGATAGGTTTCAAGTTACGTAGGGTGTTTTCAAAAACCAATTATCAAGTAGGGTGGAGATTAGACTCGTCGAGAGCAGCTGATTTGTAAAGCAGCTAATGGGGTGTTAACGTCGTTCGTCGGAACTTTCTAACGGAAGATCGATTTCGTTATATGTATCTATTTTTGTATTTGTTTGGGATATGTTTGTTGCGAACTCGTAGGTTTGTGACAGTTGTGTAAATAATCTACGGCAATAAATAAAAATATGTAAATATATATAGCAAAGTGTTGTAATCTGTAGTCTATAAAATTGATTCTTTGACAAGGATAATTAATAGTCGAGATTACCTACTGAGTTATAATAACGAGATCATCGTGACGCAACGGCACAAGCGTGTGACTGTAACGCGACAGTTGTAGGTTTGATTTCCACTCGGAGGATACTATTATTCCATTCAATATGCCTCGAAAATTCCACAGAAAGTGGGGAATGGAGTGTTTTAACTTTAGGTTCCCTCTGTCTACAAATACAGCGTGAAGCTGACTTTTAAGGACACCTTTGGAAATCCTGATTAATTTAAACGTTACTTAGATCTGAACAATCAAACGTTTTTCTATGTATTATTAAGTAAGGTTAGTATCCCATCATAAACGACAGAGAGAGAAAGACGATAAAATATAAAGAATAGAAAGAAAATGTCTGTGTAAATTAGTAGTATGAAATATGAAGTTAAAAGTAAATATTTGCTCTAGGTCCGTACGTCCACATATGTTTGAGCTCTACGGTGACCGCTTCACATCGATGTATTCAGTCAACAAACTGGGTATACAAAGTTAGAGCGCCCGTATTATGCAAACAGTTTTATATTATGCCAATAGTTCACTAGTTCACTGGAAAGCCCTATCCATTTGCGTTTGAAGTACCTTTCGATTGTAATTTACCTATGTATAATGATGTCATGAGGTTTGGAGAACAAATCGTTAAGCCTGACTATTTTTCTGATAAATCTTGACTATTAACAAATATTTGTTTTTGTTTGTTTATTTCTTTGTTTATAATGTTGATTTAGTTATTTATTTATGGTAAGACAACTCAGAAAATGATTTTTTCAATTCTGAAACAGCAATCGTTGCTTAATATTTATATAAATTATTATCTTAAATGGTATACAGCGTGTAGTATAGCAAGATAGATATCGAGGGACCGCTCCTTTCACTCGCTAATCGCTTGAGCTATGTCGACATAATTTGTTATTATATAAATATAATTATTAAAGATTATTGTTGAGGCCAGCCGTGGCGCAGGAGCACCAGTGCGTGACTGTAAACACCACAGGTTGTGGGTTCGATTCCCATTCGAGGTCGTTTCGCTCTGGTGTCGTGTCGCAGTTTAGCTACTCACTGCTTTTTTACTTTTTGACGACTGTTAAATATTTTGTTCACTATTAATATAAATGAAGGCGCCTGTACTTCGCTAATAACGATATTCACTGTTTTGTACACGACGTACTCATTTAGATCTGTGTGCATTTCTTTCGCTTTGCGGTAGGTCTTTGTAAGCTTCCGCGTTACATAAAGGAGCTTTATTATGACAATATTTTTCATGGACCTTGTATTTGTTTATGACTAAGCGAACTTCTGTTCTTAAGCAGGATATTTACACAAGGATACTGGTATCAGAGCAATCATTTATGTATATTTTACGTTACTTTATTAAATTTTTATAGTTTTATACGCTTTCTTAAAAATCAATATTTCTTAAGTGAGAGATAGTACTTTAAAAATGTTAAAAATATTTTACAAAATAGATAATGTAATTCTAAGCAATTATGTTCTTGAACGAAAATTTATAAACGTTATACATAAATAAGTTGTATGTAACGAGGGTTTAAGGATTCCGACGTACCTATAGGTTGATGAGAACGTATGACTTAGTGATAGCCCGTGGATTGTTTCCAAGAGACGCAGTTTCTAATCCCGCTGTATTTACTTTGTTATACGTTTACTAAACATATAAATTCTTACTAATTATGGAATCAAACTAGATTATTTTGGTCCATTATTGACAATGGTATCTATGAGAGAATCACGTAAGTTTTAAATTTGCATTAGGTACATATATGCATGACAATTTGACGAATTGTTCAATACCACGCTAATCGATTCCGATGATCTTTTTTATTTGAAAGGACACACTTCAAGGATAGTTTGGTGAAAGTTTGGTTTTTTTAAATTATTTTTATTCAACAAAGTCAATGTACGTTTACTTGATGTATTTTTTTTTTACTTTTTAGTTTGTTGTGTGCAGTCAGTTTTTTTTTAAATGAAATTATTATCTATTAAAATAGTAGTATGTATATATCAATGATTCTTCTCAAAAAAAATCAATTGCAGCGTTAGAAATTCGTTTGCGATCTCTTCGGCATCGGCCCCACAAACCCTCACTTATTATTCTCCCTTTATGTCCTCATAAATAACTAGTTATGGGTGCAATGCCTCGTTTGGATCTACTGTAATTCTGTTTGTTCATTATTTAAAAAATGCTATTAATCTGTTCTCTTAAAAATTTAAAACTTGCAACCAAATATTAGTTATGGATTTTTTTAGTATCTATACCTAATTAATGTCCTCAAGAAACTCCGTCTTGGTCATTTAGTGTTTTTGATACATTTTGAGTCGAGGCCGTTATAGCGCTGTGCCACAAACGTGTGACTGTAATTACGACGGTTATTGGTTCTATCTCCCCTGAGTGGGAAATCAATGATTATTTTCATTATTTCGCTTTGGTACAAGAAAAACGCGACGTTGAGTTCCGCCATTCCACAACTGTGTATGACTTATAATTAAACTTATTAATTATGACTTATAAAAAATAAACACGCGTCTTATTCCAGCTGAAATTAAGGTACTGAGTGAATTGCGCTAAACAGTAGGTTTATTACGGTGAGGCCAGTCATGGCGCAATGGTACAAAGTATGGTTCGCTCTGTTCTTAAAACAAAAGCGCACGTAATGTCTCCGGGGTTCGGAGGTAAATGGACAACGGAGTGTTCTAACACTAGGTTCCCTCTGTCAACTTTGCATATAGCGCGACGCAAAAAAATGTGTAATTTTTCTTAAAATATAAGCTTTTAAGAGGTTCTGCTTATAAAGTAGGGGCTTTATAAGCTACATAGAAAAACAAAATACTCAGTTATAGCAAAAATATTTCAATTCAAAATACGACATACAATAGGAAATCGCATACAATTTATGCGATTTTCTTTTAAAAACACCATATTTTCGTATGAGAAAAATAAATCATAAATTAGCATGATTCAGCTATTGAATTTATTTACATATGCACCTACCTACGTATCGGAAGACATCTATATTTATAGTCTTCCGTTAGGCAAAGCAATAGATCGTACTACCCGAATAGAAGTTTTGTACCTCGCATCTCTTATATAAAGTATGTAAATTATATTTTAAAATAAAGAGAGAAAGAGATAGAGACTCATTGCAGTTATGTGACGAAATATAAAGAAAATAGATTTAAAAACACGTTAAAAAGTAGTGTCTTTTTTTGTTCTCCCTATTAGACAGAGCAGAGCGAGAGCATAGGCTCATGATAATGATATGTTATTGAATCTGAAACCGTGTGCAATTTTTTGACAGAGAGATCCAGTGGGCAGAGTGTCTTAACACTAGGGTCCCTCTGCCTATCCTGCTGCATGTGAGATATAGGTATAGGTATTTAAAGACTACAGGAGTAAATGAACCACACTATGTAACGTATCGACGTTGATAGGCGATACATGAAGAATCATGACATTTTAAATGAAGCATATTCAGAGTAGCATCTCGTTGCTCGTATTTCTTCCTCGCATCGATACTCAAACGAAACGCACATTCGAAAGTTTTCTTAATAAATCACCGGTTACTTTTAGACTTACCACGAATTGTTTAATCTTGCTTAACAAGCGAATAGGGAATTGGTCGATGCTTAACAGTTTCGGTTCGTTTCCGCGTTTACTCTCTCGTTATATAAATATTTGTACCGATTCATTCACTGAGGCCGATGGTGGCGCAGGAGTACAAGCGTGACTGTTAAGACGATAGATTGTGGGTTCGAATGAAATATTTAATATTTTTATTTCTTCGTTTTGGTCGAGACTCAACACGCAATGCCTCCAGAATTCGCAGCAAAGTGGGGAACGGAGTGCCTTAACACTAGGCTTCCTCTGCCTTCCTCCCAACTGCGTTCGGAATACAGCGTCAAGCTGTATATGTAAATATTTGAAACGATTAGCCTATTGACACAATTGATCACACAATTGATCTTATTTTTAATATTAAATGTTTAACTTAATAAACAATAAACAATTGTAAGAGATAATTAAAAAATAATTAAAAGTCCTTAGACGTAATTTTTTAAAAGTCCTTAGCCGAACAAAAGGCTACCGATGCGTAAACTCAAACCTATTAATTAAAAAAGAACTGAGTACATGATACCCACTCTAACGTAGATGACACACTATAACTTGTCATAGCCAGACTAAGAACAAGCACTTTACATCTGCATTTCCCATCCGCACTGCAGCAGATACTAGCCTCCAACTAACTTCCTTTGTTTTAATTCTAGCTTTTGTTTTTAGTTAGCAACGTATCTAATAAGCCCTTTTTAATGAATCCTATAGGAAGAGGAATAGGTAAAATATTGCTTATATTCCAGTTTATTCTGAAATGGTCGTCTAAAAATATTGTATGAGAATACTTTATAAGACTAGCAGTAGCATTCATAAACGCAAAGTGGTTTGCTATATGGCTGATAATATTATGTTAAAGATATTTTTTAAAGAAATTTATGTGTTTTAGCAATATTTCGGATTTTATTTTATTTAGTTTATATTTGTCAGTAGGATTTTTTGTTACTTAATTATATAATTAAACGAACAATGTTAGTTTTAATTATTCATTTCAATTGAAATCTCTTGTTACCAAAGCAAAAGTAATGAAGGAAACAGGAATTAAAACAAGATAAGCAATATATATATATATATATATATATATATATATATATATATATATATATATATATATATATATATATATATATATATATATATATATATATATATATATATATATATTTGATTCTTGCTTTTTAATACATAGTCTTCATTATAAATATAAATTTATTTATAATATGTATAAGTGTATAAGAGATTCACTTTTTGAAAACTTTCTTAAATGTTGAATAAATAGCATACTAGTTATCCCGCCCATAGCAACACAGGCAGAGGAAACCTGAGAATATAGTGTTTACATACTTTCCACCGAATTCTGAAAGCATTGCGTATTGTTTGGCGGAACTCAACGACGCCAATTCAATATACAAATGTGATAGATTTATTGCATTAAATTTGAAAAATAAAATGTATATTTAGCTATAGAATTTGATCGTACTATCTATCATAAACAGTTCGCCCAAAATAATAGCAGTCATTATCAATAATATGAATAGTGGCGCAAGGATGGGGCGGACGCACCACCCTCTTATACAATACACAATTATATTTCTATGCGAGATAGAACCAGTAATATTTGATGTAAATAATAAAATTAACAGCATAATATTAATAATTTTATAATCTATATTAATATCTATACTCTCTCCATACCTACTTATAATAAAATAACTAATCGCTGTCTGTACATGGAAGGCATTTGAGAAAAATTGTTTTGTCGGTTTGTCTGTTGTTTTAGAAACGGCTTAACATTTAGTGTTTTATTTCGATCGATTTATAAATAAAGTTAAAATAACTGTATAATTGTATAATTTGATTGTGAAAAAAAAAGATACACGCCAGTTAAAGGTATAAGCCATCTCCCACATGATCGAAAAGAAGATCCTTTGTATCAGCAGGAGGTTGTTTACTTAAGCCCTCAGTGTAAATTATTTCGCCGAGACCTGATAGAGGGACTGATTTAACGAGATAAGCCGGGAACCCTTCTAAAGGTAGTGCATAATGTCATCCTACTAATGCAAGGGCTTCCCGGCACAGATGCCACCAGTTTTTGTTATACAGGATGCTAGGAACTGCTCTTTTGTCGTGTACAACTCTATTTGCAATAAAATGAATAACCACGTAATGCATAAAAATACATATTTAACCTATTTTTTTAAAAAAGAATTAATTTACAATTCAAATATTATTCAGTAACAATTAAAAACGTTGTTCCATAACGAGGGCAAATTTGTTCGTGCCAAAAAATCTACGCCAACATTAATTATGTAATTACGAAAAAATAAATAATAATCGTTTTTTTTCCTTTCACTCTCCTGAGAAATTGTTTGAAATCTACAAGTGTTTCCTGCTTCTTTTCAATACTTCGATTAGTACTTAAACTCTCATTTGCTTAAATAATGGCCGCGCGCAGTTCAATTGACGTTGAAAGGTTCCCGCGTCCACATCTTTTGTTTACACCCTGTGCACACTCGAATATGGCATTAGCATTCTGCATCCCGGGCGATCACTCGGAAGGGGAAGGCCCTTTCTGTCGAACTCCCGTCTTTCATATAGACGCGATGCTCGTGCGCGCACGCGGTGTGGCTGTGCGCTGAACGCGCTCCGTACGACATACCTCGCGATACACGCCGGTGCATGTGACAAATTGTGTTCCTTTTTGTGTAGTGCGAAGCCCTATTTATATAAGTGAAACGTGCCTAGTCCTCCAGTTTAAGTGGTCACAGTGAGAGATGGTTTGATGTTTATTTTTAATATGAGTTCAAGTTAATTCCAGTGCTGTGTTGGGTCATTTTGTTTACGTTGCGGCGTGATTCACGTCAGGTTTTCTTGTTAAGTTTGACGTTTATCTCAACAAATTTCAGTTTGGTTAACTTAAAATTGACTTTATGTACATAGTATATTATTTAAAATTAGAAAAAAAGAGGGTTAGAAATAGTTTAGGCTTAAAAATAGTAGATTTTCGCGATATTTACACATATAATGATGATTTCTAAAATCCTCTCATTCCGAATACCTTGCATTTAAAAAGTTTCATTTAAAATAACATAAGACTGGTCGATGTACAAAAATGATAAATAGTATAAAAATAAAACAAAATTACTGCTTGGAGGTTTTAATAAGATTTATAGGTTTATTTGCTGGGCGAACACTGAATAAGGACCAAAACATGTTTTGCAATATATAAAACCGTAGGTGTAAGAAACTCGTAGGTGTATACTGTACAGTATGAAACCTCACGATTTACTGATTACTTCCAATGAGGCTTTACAATTGGCTCTGTTGAATGAAATAGTTAATTAGAGCCTTATTTATAACAACAGCCCTGTGTTTCCCTTGTCAGAATTTCTACTACTATTTTGTGACGTTAATATCAAGATATGTTTACTATTAATTCAAACTAAATATTTTTAATTAAGTTAGACTATTTTACACGATCATGTAAGAATAATTGAAACACATCACATAATGTTAATTTTCAATAATTTTGTTATAAAATTTTATATAAACTTTACAATGTTTCGTTTCTTCTTTGGTAATACACACCCACTGAAAAGGATTTTTTCTACAGTAGATACTGACAAAATTTCTTATGAATATAGTGGATTATTAATTGAACATTTAAACATTAATCTACATTAAAATTGATTATGATTTTTTTAATATTCCTATAGTAATTTTTTACTTAATTAACAAGTTTAAATTATAAACAAATACACAAGAAAGTGTAAGAAAAATATCTTGAAGCTGTAAAATTCTTCTGCTTATCAGCCCCTCGCCATTTTATACGATATATGATATTGAAAATTTAGCTTACTCACAAAGCCGCTCTAAAGTACAGACCACCTGTGGCACCTTTACATTTGCTGTCGAATTAAATGTCAACGATTAGGAAATTTTGTACGTGTAATTTACTGTAGTCAATTGATATTTAATGAATATGCATATTTGTATACAGCATTACTTGAATATCTACTGGTACTTTATATTAGGTTACATTTAAACTAAAAAATAATTCAATCAGCTTCACGCTGTATCCCGCACATAGCAGGGTAGGCAGAGGGAACCTAGTGTTAAGAAAATCCGTTCCCCACTTTCTGCCGAATTCTGGAGGCATTGCGTGTTGAGTGGCAGATCTCAACGCTGCACTTTGCCTCGACACTAGAGCGAAGAAATGGAAATATAAATTTAAGTAAATATTTCATCTCCTCGAGTGGGGATCGAACCCACAACCAGTCGATTTTACAGACATCTTATGTCATCTGGTAAACTATATTAGTAATTGATCTTTTTTGCTCAAAATGTAAATATTCTTTATTCAATAACGCAATTACAGGCACTTATATCTTTTTTTATACTTTAACTTTTTTGTTGAGTTACTTAGAAATGTCAGTAGTGAAAGTCCTACAGGAAGCTACCACTGGCTCGGAAGGCAGTTCTGCTGAGAAGAGCCGGCAGCAATCTCAAAATTTGCTCTTTTCAGAATATGGTTTGCAGTAGATGTATAACAACCATTGTTAGGTTCCCGAGGGAACATTAACTGCATTTAATTCGCACTATTTCGTTTTGCTTAATAATATATTTTTAAATTGTTAAATTGTTCTAGTGTGAATAATAATAAAAAATAACTTGTGAAATTTTATTAAATATACTATATACTTTAGTATTAAGACTTTTTAAATATTATAGTCTAACAAATATTGACTTGATATACATTTTAATTTTTACCACTACTGTTCATATATTCAAATAAAACTAATCTACTTAGATAAGGAGCGTTAGTCATTATTTATGTCATTTGAGTCGACTATGTTTAATGAGTTTTTGTCCGATTACGATCAAATCTATGTGATTTATAGATTTGTGCGAGTGTCCCATTTATTTCATGTTTTCAATATAAATCGATTTTATCCTAATGATGAATGGTTATCTCTCTCAAGTCTGAGATCGATCTTGATATGCTGTTTTCATTAATAACTAGATATGTAACTTATAAGAACTTCATAAATACATAACTCAAACTTGAGAGCGAATTGTAAATAGGGTCTTTAAATTCAAATCATTCTTCATTGAATAATAGAAATATCAATATTGTTCAGCTTATTGAAATTAAGTATTGTAAGCACTTTTAAATCGTCGAATGAACATATAAACGAAAAAGCCACCGGTTCGGAAGGCAGAAACTCTGCTGAGAAGAGCCGGCAAGAGACTCAACAGTTGCCCTTTTCAATGTCAATGGTATAATTTAATTATTATATAATCTGGCAGCTATCCTGCATGACATTCTATAGACATTAATTCCATACATCTTTATCCTGTAAATATTCTTGAACAGTATATAATAAGCTTTACTTGTTAGTTTTTTTTTACAGATACTTTCAATTGGCTTTAAAATATAGAATCTAACTTTCTACCATATTGTTGTATTACAATGTGATGCACGACAATAAATAAAAATCTTTCATGCATAGGTATCTATATTTTTTTAAAACAAATACAAAGGCGTGACGCAGTTTTAAATATAAGCTTTTAAGCAATTTACATAATACATTTTTATAAAACTGAGTATATACTGACTGACTGAGTATATATTTATTATGAGAAGGTTTCGAAAATAGATTCGGCGGAATGAGGGAAGTGGATTGCCTTACCACTAGGTTCCCTCTGTCTACCCTGCTACATGCCTGCAGAATACAACAAAAAATAAATAAAATTGATTTATATTCATTGCTGCCGTGCTGTGCAATAAAATAAAGTTTAATTTTGTTTTTATTCTCTTTCCTATGGTATAAAAACAAAAAACTAAATATGGATTTAGTAGGTTTGACATTCTAAGCCAACTATAATATATTTGTTTGTGATACCATTAGATTTACCACTGTGTTTTTAACAATCGAATCATATTTATATTTAAAATGCTTTTGTTTCCACGATTTGCTTACGTTTCTCCGCTATCCAACATATAATTTTTCTTCAAGAGGTTAAAGGGACCAATAGGATGGTGATTGGTTTGGTAAAACCTTGATCTTGAAATCTTTTGCCGTTTAATCTGTACAAAATTGAATTTATACATGTTTTTATAGAAAAAAATAAATATTAGATTGTTTACAATTTAAATTCATAATTTTTTGAGTCAATGAGGCAGTTTTGTATGAGTCTGAGTATAAATTACTGAGTTATCATATCAACCTGAGCAATAAGTAAACAATAAAAAATCGATTTTTATGGTGAACGAAACCCAAAAACAGCAGGTTTTCTTAATAATACGGGAACACAACTACGCTTTCACAACGCTTTATCAAATACCATGCCCGATCTTATTTAAATACTCGGTTTTAATTAAATTCACGTGGAGAATATTCCTACATATACTTACTTATATTTGAATGTTGGTAACTTTGTATGTTGTTTCAATGTTATCTGTATTTGTAAGTGAATATTATCTTTTTTGTTTTTAATGAGACTCTTAATTTTATAAAAAAAAAATATTTAGATATGCGAGTGTATTAGAATCTTACAATGTCTTAATATATACTAATTAAAATATATTTTTATGTTATAAACATTTTGGATGTTTGTTAAATGATAGCTGATAAGTGAAGAATGAACGCACACAGCAGGATAGGCAGAGGCGACCTAGTGTTAAGATACTCCGTTCTCCACTTGTTGCCCGTATTCTAGAGGCTGGATTGCGTGCTGAGTGGCGAAACTCAACGCCGCGCTTTCTTCGACACCAGAGCTAAGAAATAAAAATATAAATGTAAATAAATATTTCACTTCCTCGGGTAGGGATCGAACCCACGATCAGTTGATTTAACAGTCACACTTTGTGCCTCTGCGCCACGACTGGCCTCGTTTGATGAACGTTTTAATACTATAATTCTCCTCGTCTATATCACCTTACTCGGAGACGGAGGCAAAAAACATTTTTTCACATAATTTTTTTCTATGAACAAAATAAATTTAACTGATGATTAATTTAGTTTCATGCGGAATGTACATTTTCCCTTTAGTTAATATATTTTCTGTAATAACATATCTCAATCACTATTTAGAAACGCTAAGAACGCTAAGCTAAGTACTTTGCAGTTTTGTAAGAGTTTTTTCATATGAGATGTGAAAGCTTACACTTGAATGATATACTTTGAGCTTAAAAGACGAAGCGACGCTTACTATTATAGAAGAAAACAAAATCTTCTGTATATTTCTTGCTTTGTATATAGGAAAGCAAAATACTTAAAACGTAGGAACTTTTACATATTAAAACTATATCAAAATTGACTATATAATTTTTTTTCAACTTTTTGTAAACACTAATACAATATATTGTATACTTGTTTGTATTTGTTTCTTTTCTGTATTTTTTTTTATTGTGTGCAGTAAAGTATAAACTAACTAACTAACTATATATAATTATATAAAAATGTTCATTTTCAAGTCATAAATGTGGTCGAATTGAAATAATAAATTACAATTTCTCGTTTCCTTCCAACCTACAATAGCTGAGACCTTTTCAAAGTTGCTCAATTTATTTATGAAACCTTACAACATATAATATCTATTATTAAACTATGAACGTGAAATTGTTGACTAGTTCTTTGTATTTATTTAAGTTTATAATTTATTTTAATTAAGAATACTGTGAATTGAATGAGTGGAAAAAAAAAGTTTGTATTTATATGAATACTTGATTACTTACGGATTGAGTTTCATTAAAAATTTGCTTAGTGATGCTGTATACGAAAAGGGACAAGGCAAACGTCTTTGTCAAGTCATCCATTGACAATATATAAGCATAAATTGTTATAAATGTATGCATTCATATCCGCTCCCTACTTTCGGCAGAATTTTTCGAGGCATTGCGTGTTAAGTAGCGGAACTCACGCTTTTGACTTGTTGCCGCGCGAAGAGCGAAGAAATGAAAATATTAATAAATAATAATTCATTCTCTTGAGTGGGGATCGAATCCACAACCGCCGCGTTACAGCTACAACCTTATGCCCCTGCGTCATGACGGCATCTACATTAGTACAGATAGCTAGCTATAAATATGTAAATTTAAGAAAAGCTTATCTTTTAGTATAATTGAAATTGGACAAGAGATTATTATCCGTAATTTTTTCCTGCCTTCCTTGTCTACAAGATATAGGATAGCTTATAGTAAAAAAAATACTGGTTGAAAAATACTAGGATGGTTCGACTTTGATTGGAATTTGCGATTTCGAGAATTGTTACTATGTTAAACAGTTGGTTGGCACTAGCAACTAAACCAGTTTGTAGAACCAGGGGACGTGGGTGCAACTGCAAAGTGAGTCTGCTGTATCGGAGTTATGCTTAGTCGTTTTAACTTTATCGTACCTGAACATTAACTTGACTGCCTTTAATATTTAACTAGTTTTTATGTAAGCGTTTTAACTAATAAATAATAGTAAAGAAAACGCTTTAGTGAGAAATGAGCTGAAACGTTTTTTTTTAATTTAAATAAAGAATAATGTAAAAAAAAGCGTGGGGTGCTTTTTAAGTGATCTATTGACATTGCAAGTATGCACCCCACGCTTTTTGGTATTATTCTTAATTCAAATTTAAATATTATATTATATATTCTTCGAATGAATCGAATGATCCTTTCATTGTAATTTCAGTAGTTCTCAAGATTGAATCACAATTATAAGCATATAGAAAATTAGATGAACAATTATCCAAATAAGACGATATATTGTAACTTCACCTAAAAACAGACGAACAAACATTAAAATTACATTAAAAATTAAATAAAAATTCAGCGTCATGCTGTATCCCGCACACCGCTCAGCAGAGGCAGAGGTAGCGGGAACCTAGTGTTAAGTCTATTGAGGGCGCGAAATTCAACACCGCGCTTTGCACCACCTTCACCCTTCGACACCAGAGTGAAGAAATGGAAATATAAATTTAAATTAATATTTCATTTCTTCGAGTGCGGATCGAACCCAAAACCAGGTGCGTTTACAGTCACGCTTTGCGCTCTTGTCCAACGATTGCTGTCTAAACATTTTAATTTTGTATATATATGTCACACAAAACATGTACGGGGCGCCGTACAAGTGCGGCGTGCCTCTTTATTGTTCCATAATATTTCTTTAGAAAACCACACTTTTATTTTTTATACTCAAGAATGAAATGTTTATGACAGTTTTAAAAAAGTAGTCAACAAAAAGTTAAATGTATACTTTTGGTAGTTTAATGTTGAGGGGAGGGCGTGGGGGCCGCCACCCTAAGGATTCTGTACCCTAGTCGCTCACAACAATAGTTCACACGAAATAATCGATAAATACCCTATTTCTAGAAACGGGCAAACGCTTTAGGGACAGTACTCACAGTAATATATTAAAAGAAATTGTAATTATGATATTTTCTATGATATATGGCTATGTATGAGTGTAGGGGCACTAGCGGGTGACTGTAATCGCGATAGTCCATTCCCATTCTGGAAATCAAACAAAACGCGGTGTTGATTACCGCCATTCAACACTCAACGCCTCCAGAATTCTGGAGAAAGTGGAAAATGGAAGTGTCTTAATGAGAATAACAGAGTATCTTAACACTGTTTTCTCAGGTTCCCTGTTATGTGCTGGATAGAATATGAAATAAGAAAGAAATATCTATATATTATTTTACACGTATGTAGGTATATTTACTTTTTGAAAACAGATGAGTAAGTTAGTCTTAAACACTGTACCCATAAAGATAGTGTTTGCTATTTACGTAAATAGAGATGCATCAATGTCAATTAATTCTAATTGATATAAATGTGGTGAACGCGTTTTAATCTAATATACGAATACGACCCACGCGACCGCAGTATCTGACATAATGTGCGAAAGCACTGATATATGAATGATTTGTTCATCGGAGAGCTTCTTTGTTCATTGTTTTTGTGTTTCTTTGTTGTGCATATTTTTTTTAGCTTCACGCTGTATCCCGCATATTGCAGGGTAGGCACAGGGTACCTATTGTTAGGACACTCCGTTCCCCACTTTCTGATGATTTTTGGAGACATTGTTTGTTGAGTGGCGGAATTTAACGCCGCCGTTGTACATGTTACTAGTTGTAACAATAATAATTATATAAATGTCTGAATTAAAATGTCTCGTTTTTAAATATATATAAAAATAAATAGAATAGATAAGCTGTACTAAGATTAGCAAATAACGAATTCCCTAACAACTTTATCTAAACACACAATTATTATAAGATGTTTACAAAACAAGAAATAAAGTATACCGTTAAATAACTTGAAAAGAAAGTAAATATTTTTTTTCCGAAAGTATTACAGATGAGCTTAATTTCTTAACATATTTTAACCATACCACCCATTTTTCATTCTTAATTCAACCTGTTGGGTCATTTGTCTCGAGACTCGAGATCTATTACAGGGGCTTGAATAGCAAAAATCGAGACGGGGGAGTGTGTGATAAATCTGAATCAACGTGGCAAAGCGCTTATTCTTGCAGCAGTCAGGTAGGAGACCATCCTAATGAAAACATATCGATTTTCTATTCTTTTAGAGTAAAATTAAACTATTCTAGGTTTTCTGCTCAAAATACTTTTTTTTTATTATAATAATTTATCACGTCAATTTAAAAAAAAATTAAGTTTCCGGTGAAGTGGAGTGGGTCTGGTTACGTGCATTCAAATTCTATCTTTAATAAGTTCTTTGATTTTCACGATTATTACACATATTAAATGAAACTAATTTAACCGGATTAATCGCGTATATTTAAGATTTTACATTTTGAAAACCCGACGTTTCGAACACTTTACAGTAGTCCGTGGTCACGGGTAGACTGTTCTATCTTTAAGTTTCCCTTGTTTCTTTACCAAAGTTAGGTTATGTAATAAATTGCGTATGACAGTAAACGCAATAAATTATTATTATTTTATTATTCCCCGTTTTGGTAAGAGGTAAAATGCACATTTTTTAAAACATGCCTGAAAAATAAACTCGAAAGTTTTAGCTAATTATATTTATATAATTAATTACTATAAATTTAAGAGAAAGATACTAAAATCAATTTAATTCAGTGTACAATAGAGATTTTTTCTCGGTTAGAATTTCACACAAAAGACTTTACAACATTAACAGACTATATATAATGAAAGGAGATTTCGCGACATAATGGTGAGGTATAAGTTATAAGCAGATTGCTACAATTTTTTTTTATTAATTTTGAAAATGTCTTCTTGGGTTGGTATATTTAACATTATTGTATGGTATGTGAGCTATTGTACGACGACGTCACATATACCAAGACATTGCCTATTCAGCAGAATTCGGCGGAAAATGGGGAACAGAGTGTCTTAACACCAGGAGTGTCTTAACACCCTCTGCCTCCTCTTCTGTGTGTGGGATACAATGTGAAGCTAAAAAATACTTATTATAAGAGTTATGCATGTGTAGGTATAACTTGCCAAATTTCAATATATTGCCCTAGTCATTCTCTTAAATTATGCGAAATGGTTGTTGTTATATATCTCTTCTGTAACAAAATCTGTTTCTCTTGTAATTTACACCACATTACACGAACAAACCCCGCGACGTACCCTCACCAACTCTCCCCGTTTTTCAGGCGGCCATTGTATGGGCTTAATTAATTTGCTTCTATGGGAACAATCTTTACAATATTTGTTGAATCATCCGTTGAAATAAAAGGAGTGCTTAGTACTCCTTTTCGTGTTTGATAAATGTTACCAATTTTATAAGTTATTGTTAAAAATTGTTTTGCTTTAAATAAACAAATGGTCTTCTATATTTATTGATTTCCTACGAAATATTTTATTTATATTATATGTTATAATCATAATAATTAAGTTCTTTTTTGTTTTATATACTTATGATATATTTTTAGTGACAGGGTAGGCCTTAGTAGCGCAGAGGCATAAGGATGTGACTAAAACGTGACGGTTGCGGGTTCGATCCGCATTCGATGAAATGAATTATTATTTATTATTATTTCCATTTCTTCGACAGCACCAAGGCAAAAGTTCAGCGTTGAACTCCACCACTCAACACGCAATGCCTCGAAAAATTCGGCAGAAAGATCGGAACGGAGTGTCTTAATACTATGCTCCCTTACTTACCAGCCGTGTGCGGTATACAGCGTGAAGCCTACGCGTACGATCACGAGATCGTATGTCGCTTTACAACTATAGTATCAGAAATACGTGTAATGTATGTACATAGAGATGTAAAATTGGTTAAAACTATAATTAACCAAACTTTTAACCTTGTATAACTATTACTACTAGACCAAATGAAATCATTATATGTTCAAATCGAATATCTTTACAAATGAACTTAGTATCGACGCTATTTACATACAATACTCAATTCGTTGTATAATATCGTTGTTATATTGAATACAAATAACGATAGCAATGTTGTACAGGATGCGTACAGAATTGATTTATGCTAAGATAAAATAATAAAATTAAAAACAGATTCACGCTGTATCCCGCGCACAGCAGCGTAGGCAGAGGAAACCTAGTGTTAAGACACTGTTCTTCGCTTTCCGCCGAATTTCTCGAGGCATTGCGTGTTGAATGGCGGAACTCAACGCCGGACTTTTAGTCTTGGGTTAAGAGCGTAAAAATTAAAATATTGATAAATAATCATTTATTTCCTCGATTGGGGCGACGGCAACGACGGCATCAAGATAAAATATCTTAGGAACATTTGACTCGAAGGATAGTACTTGATCAGAATACGAGTAATGAAGAGTCTCTCGAAGCTCGACGACTCTCACTACTTAAGCACTTACTCGCTCATATATGCATATACCCAAGTTGATGTTATTATTAATTTTGTTCTTGAATTATTTAGTTATTCTTAGTTTATTGTAATTTGTTGAAAGTTGCTCTAAACCAATTTTTGATTATATCATAAAAAAATGTCATTTCGAAAACGCCTTAACCGCGTTCTGCCACTTAACAGAGTTCCGCCGCCGAAATAAAGCGGAAAGTGGGAAACGGAAATGTCTTAATGAGAACGAAGTATCTTACCTCTAAATACTTATTTCCTAAGTGTGGATTAACACTTTAAAAATGTTTAAAAATCTTACCTCTAGGTTTCTAGGTTCCCTCTTCCTACCCTGCTATGTGCGGGATGCAGCGTATAGCTAAAAATATATATTACTTAATACTAAATTCAATTTTGAATGGTTTTATGTTTATTATTTATGAAAGCATATCATACAAATAGATAGAGGCCAGTGGTTGCGCAGCACGAAGTGTGACTGTAAAATCGACTGGTTGTGGGTTCGGTGCCCACTCGAAGAGATGAAATATTTACTCAAATTTATATTTCCATTTCTTCGGTCTGGTGTCGAGCCTACCCTGCCTACCCTGCTTTGTGGGGGATACAGCGTGAAGTTGATTTCATTTATATAATACAAAATGAAATATTATATGGAATACAAATTAAACATGTTATTTACTAAATATCAAGACAGTACTTGCTATATATTAACTTTACTTGCCCTGAGGTCGAGGAAATACTTGCAAATAAATAAGTACAGTGCATTTGAAAGTAAACTTTACATTTGTATCTATTTCTGTACACGGTATCGTAGTTTCAATGAGAATATGTTCGTGACATTTATTTATGATCTAAGCGAGCCAGTGAATTATTTCGTGATAGGGACTGGATCTTATATAAGGCCTGTTACACACTGATGCTTCTGTTTAATTTTAAATTATTTTTCTTTTCTTATGTTTATATTTTATTAAGAATCATTTTAATAATCTTATATTAATATACTAGAGACTTATATTTATATTATAGAGACTAGGCGTGGCGCTGGGGCATAATGTGTGACTGGTTGTGGGTTCGATCCCCACTTATTTACATTTATATTTTCATTTATCCAGAATTCGGCAGAAAGTGGGGAATGGAGTGTCTTAACATTATGCTCCCTCTGTCTACCCTGCTGTGTGCGGTGTAGGCAGAGCAGTTGAAACTGATTTATTAATTTTATTTTAGATAGTAAGTATATTATAACAGAATTTTTATATCGAAATATATAAATTTAATCGCGTTAAATGTTCCTATAACTCCGATGGACAACCTTGAGCACTAAAACGACTCGGTCGCACTAAATCTGTCATTCGATCATTTACCTTTGGTCTTATTGGTTTCTCCGAGAACACTGGCCATTGTCGGCACTAATGGCGCAATAAATATGAATTACACATCGGTACGTATTTACACTAAAACCGTAAATGAAATACCGTAAAGAAAGCAAATTTTTGTACCTTAGGGTCTAAATTGACTTCGTAAGTTAAATAAATTTATATTTATTATTTTTAACATTTAAGTACTATAATATGCAGTAGGTACTATGTGAAAGACATACTTCTATTATGCATAGTGCATGCTATAATCTTTATATTATTGATTCGTTTCTCTACTCTCCGCCGCCAGTCTACGTAGAATGCCTTCAGTTTGGGGAGGAAAGTAGAGAAGGGAAGTGTCTTAGCACTAGGATCAATCTGTCTTCTCTGCGAGATACAGTGTGAAGCTAAAAAAATTAAATTATTGATATTAATTTGTTCTTGTGTATTAAAATCATTTAAACGAACTCTAATACTCAGTTTCACAAAATTATATACAATACGCTTAAACTATATATTGTATTACAATTTTATTGATCTTTAAATGCTAGAAACATAGATCACAGTACACTGTATCCATTGTGATCTCAAAGAGGAGTATTATTCTTTACCAATGTGCCTTGTCGGCATGTGGTTCTCTGAAAAGTAATTCTCTGTCAAACACAAGCGGATAAGCCGTTCGAGGACCTTACGTCGCATATTAAATACACGTAAATCTTAAAAATAAACTTTATATTGAGGCCAGTCGTGACCCAGTGGCACCAGCGTGTGACAATGAACGTTATGGATTGTGGGTTCGATTGTCAGTCGAGAAAATGAAATATTTAATATTTTCATTTTTTTGCTCTGGTCTCAGCGTGACGTTGAGTTCCGGCGCTCAAGACGCAACGTCTCCAGGATTCGGCGGGAAATTAGGAACCGAGTGTCTTAACACTTGGTTCTCTTTACTTGTAATGTTGTGTGCGATATGCAGTGTGAAGAACTTTACATTTAAAAAAAATCTAAAATTGTAATTTTGTCAAAAACATAATAATGCCAAAAAAAGTATGAATTTTTCAGATTGGCTTATGTAAATTACATAAAAAAAAATTTATGTATGATCGGTGTTCAATTAAGTCACGATGACGCTTTTACTTTATTTTTCTATAACATTGCTAATATAATACTTAGGGGCTTTTTTTCAGCTTTTAGAATGAAAAATTTTCGGATTATATATACAAAAAACCTAATATTTATATATTTTTTAATGTATTTATAGTGTCATTCGACTTGGAAATACTAATTTAGAAAACATATAAAAATTTGGACGTAGCGGGATTTGAACTTGCTCCTCTTGGAAACCGCCCGTATGGCTTAGTGGTCATAACGCTTGGATGGATTCCTAGAGGCACGGATTCAAATCTCGCTACGTAGATTAAATTTACCGCAGCCGCACTTCCGAATTCCTTTTGTATTTCTGCAACTAATGATATAATCGAGAAAAATTATTCAAGTTTTAACGACTATAATTCAAATTCTTCTCATTATCCCGCACACAGCAGGGTGGGCAGAGGGAGTGTTAAAATATTCCGTTTCCCATTTTCTGCTAAATTTCGTGTTGCGCGCGTAATATAGAGCATAATGTGGTCCTTTATGTCTACTTACATATTTTTTTCCTCCTATTCTGTGCAATAAGTTACATTTATATCTATATTTAGAAAACAAAATTATAGAATAGACAAGTACTTATACCTCAAAATCAAAATGTCAAATAACGTAAAATCGAAGTCTACGCTAGGAAGTTTACCTTTGGATTGGCCTAAATACGGTTGGCTGAGCAGTGCTCGAGTGCGCCGTCGTGATAATTTCAATAATACTCTTTACTGTTTCACTATTCACTTCCAATCGGATAGCGTGTTTACACAATCCACGTGTAACAGCAATAATCAAACAAAGTTTATTAGAAATATGTATTTTAGGCTGTAGTGGCTGATTTTCGTTTGATGTGACTTTGATTCCTGATCGGGACAACATTTCTAAATGTAACTTTTTAGGAAATATAAAAATTTTGAGCGTAACGGGATTTGAACCCGCGCCTCCTTTGGAAACCATCCAAGCGCCTTTACCAATTAAGCCACACGTTCCCGCTGCGGTCACCAGAACGTACATATGTTTTTAAAAAGTATGGTTTTTTCCTAAGTGTGGAATAACACTTTAAAAAAGTGTAAAATATGGTCCCTAGGCTAGTTATATATATATATATATATATATATATATATATATATATATATATATATATATATATATATATATATATATATATATATATATATATATATATATATATATTCATTTCTTCGCTCTATCTAAAAGCAAAGTGGGGGCAAAAGCGGGGCATTGATATCCACCACTCAATACGCAATGCATTCAAAACTAGGCGCAAATTGGGGAACGCAGTGTCTTAACACTAGGTTCCCTCTACCTACCCTGTTGTGTGCGGGATACAGCGGGAATGATATGATTTATAACATTACGATTATCAGGTTGAATTAATTAGAAGATACAATGTAAAATATGGAACAAAGGTCAATGAACTACGAGTATAAGCTCTGTGTGTTATCGTTAATATACCTTCTTTACGCCTTTAATTCTCGATACGGAGACAATGTACGTAATTGTAGGATCCCCTCCAACAATCACTATTAAATAAATTGTTGATTGTTATAGAACGATTATGTGTTATATTTAAGAATGTGTGTTCTTTAATGGCGTTCGTTTTTTTGATTGAAAATTACATAAAGGTTTCATTTTAAATTATATGATATACTAGCTTCACTTGCGGCTTTGCTCGTTTGGTCAAATAGAAACAAATACGGTGCATTTCGCGCTTGGAAGCTGTATTAAATCTTTTTCTTGTATATGCAACATTATTTCTTAATACTTCATTTTAGTTTGTCGTAGCCTTTGAACGTTAAATGGACTATCTAACACTAAAATAATTTTTCAGTTCGAATTTGTACTTGCTGAGTTGATATTTTTTTCTGTGTCAATTGTTGGTGATTTTATATTTAAAACAAATTATATAAAAAAACTATTAAAACGTATCTAACAAAATATCCAAATGACAAAAAAAAAATGGCCTCATAATATTATATCTATAGTCACATTAGGTCTTATTGATTCTAAATCGTCTGAATCGTTTCGAATACTTGAAGGTAAAAAAATAAGAACGATATTATAGAAACCGAGTACATTTATAAGATCTTTTGATAACTCTCGCTTATAATACTTGAAATATGTCTAGACATTCTTTATAGATATCGCTTAGGTATTTCACGTCTTGACCGATCTGACCTTTGAAATTCCTTCGATGTTCAATCGATGGTGAACGATGGCATTTGTGGAGTCCAGTTCAGCTTTCAGTTATCTAATGAATGAACAGTAGTAGGGAAATATTCATATCAATGAGATTTTTTTGAAGAATTAGAGTTTATTATAAGGTGAAAAACTATAAAAAAGTATCGGCTAACATCGCCTTTTTGTAATGTTTTATGTATTTTTTATTTGAGGCGCTTTGCCTCGACATTAAATCGAAGAAATGGAAATATAAATATAAGTAAATATTTCAACTTCTCGAGTGGGGATCGACTACATAAACAGTAAAACCATTTACAGTCACACTTTGTGCCCCTGCGCCACGACTGGCCTATGTTTTATGTATAAGGTTATATAACATTTTTTGTTGTTATATATAAATATTTATAGCACCTTAATATCTTATGGAATATGACCTCTAAAATTTATACAGCATCAAACCAATCTCTTACAGCGATCATTTGTAAAACAATAACTAAAATATTATTCATGTGACAATATGAAATAGAGTCAATTATAATTAAGTGATCAAACTAAACCCGTCATGGGCAATACGAACTCAGGTCAGGGTCACTCTCGCCAGAACAGTAAGAGTAGGAAATGTAGGAGTTTGCCGACCTCACCAGAAGTGAGAAGGTAAGTGGTCGTTACTTAAAAATCTAAGATTTTTAGCTTAAATTTATGTATAAAACCTAAATTATTTTTAATATAATAATGTGATTATAATTTAAATTACTCATCAGAAACGTTATAGAGGATTTATATGTATAATAATATCGAAGTGAAAATAGGATCGACCATTTCACTTAGCTCGTGTTCTAAAATTGGCCAAACCTGATCCAAGTAACGGTTCGTCGATCTTTTACGATCATCTGTATCATAAATATCGTAAAAGAGAAATAAATATCTTTGATCTTATACCAGGAAGATGTAGATCCTAAACAAGGATCTGCCTTTTGTTACGTGATACATTATTTGTTTTTTTCCTTAAAATTGGGAGTACAATTTTTCGTAATTCCATTGCCACTTGATAGAATAAACACAGCGAATTTTGCTAAATTATTTAATTTTCATTTTACCATTACTCGGTCCATCCATGATTCATATGGAGGACTTTTTAGTAGTTAACAGTATTTTATACTAGCAGTGCCTATACCAAACACGACAGGTTTAATTTCCGAACCGGCCGCCCCGGAAGTTAACGTCACGCGCGTTACCCTTGTTGACGCCGATATTTGTTAAGATCAAAATAATATGACAAAAGGTGTATGTACCGTTTGGTTATAATATGTCCTATACTGTAAGATCGCGATACAGCGTGAAGCTTGAAATGTTCTTTACTATACAATATATTATAGGTAATAGCCACCCAGAATTCATATATTTTACATTTATACATTTCACTTATTAAAAGATACAAAGTTATTAAAGTATCCCTCTACCCTTGTGGTTCCCGTATCACACGCGTGTCAAGTATCCATTACGCAGAGACGTCAAATGACACATTGCGCGCGCGCCAGATGTTCGTTGTTTAGATTTGCCTTTCTTTATACAAATCCTTAATCACAAAGGAGATTGGATAAAAACAATGTAAGAAAAATATTGGATCACAAGACGCTATCATTAAGGATTTTTGATGTTTTAGAAATAGGCCGGTAGACCGCTCCTAAGATCGATCTCGGACTTAAGAGCAATTTATAAATACGGGTTAATAACACTAAATTTTTTATATTTATTATATTTTATAAATGATTATTAAAGTTAGTATTTTTGATTATTTTTTATTTTAAAGTCATAAAACAAAAAAATATATATTTTTACAATAGTGGAGACGGTATATTAAATTTATTAATAGTGTTGTTTAAAGATATTCTTAATTTTATTTTAAACTGAGATTACACATTAAACTGAAAACAGCTAGTGCCATCTCGTGACGAGAGGCAGTACTAATAGGTACAAATTTAAACGGCGTATGCGCACTATTCATTTACCTTTTTATGATTTTAAGGTAAAAAATAAAATGGATGAGGGCTGTATGGCTTATAGGCTTATGAATGAATTATTTTACGGTTTTACTGAACTATGGTAAAATATATTGTAAAGCTATTGCTAAAATAAATTGCTAAGATATGAAGTGAGACGGTAAATACATTCTAAACAAAATTAAAATTGCATTTTGTTGATTAAAATTTAAATAAAAAAATACGATTCTCTAAAAATTGTAAATTTTGTTTAATGAAAGATTTTCAACTGTAAAAAATAATAGAAAAACAGTTTAGGTGTAGTGCGGAAAGAAACAGTTTTTTCGTGAATTCCAAATCCTCGTTCACCAATTTGCTAAGTAGAGCTGTCTGCACATTTCGGCACCTTCTATATCAAAGTACGTAATTAGCTTATTGATAGTTAGTACACAAAGCTTTTAGTATGATTAAGGCTTATTTTAGATTAGCGTTCATCTTAGTTGGATATCGGAATATCATTTGAATTTGCCATTCGGTTCGATTTTCACTCGCGGTAGTGAATTATTATTTATCAATATAGCCACTTCTTCGATCTGGTACCAAGACAAAAAGTTCGGCGTTAATTCCCACCACTCAACGCGCAATACCTGCCTCTAAAATCTAGCGGAGATTCGGGAACAGAGTTTCTCGACACAAGGTTACTCTTGCCTATCCAGCAATATACGGGATACAGCGTGAAGCTGATTTATTTATTTACCTACTATAATACGTGGAGATAAAAATACAAACTATATATGGTTCTGACGTAAATGACCTTATATATTGTTTATTTATGATATAACTCTTTGATTACGGCGCACAAAGAAATTAATCTTTCAAGTTGTAAAGCCCTATGCATTTACATGAACCGAGTAAGCCCTTAAGGGGCATGAATTATATTGCTGTATCGTCATTTGTGTAATTTTATCTATGGAGATAAAAGTTCTGACGTACTTAAAACTTAATGGTACAAACATACATAGACATAAACTCGACGATTATATCACAAGTAAATTAATTTAAAAATTCTATCCAAACATAAATGTGAAATGAGAGCCAAGTTAAATGTTAAGTAATGAGTCGTTCTTGACTTTATCAATAAAAGTATGAGAGATCTATATGGGTGCCGAGTTCTGTGTTTACTTCAATAATTCAAGTTCTAAATTTCACTCGACATTTTATTACGTTAGTGTATGCTTTGGTAAATTTGCAAGTTAATATACTTCCAGCTTGTACTGGATTATTTGGTTCGGTGCCTGATGGCATTGTTATGACACAAGTTTAACTTTTTATATATTTCAATTGCTATTTTTATGATCAGGCACAATTATGATAAATACTAACAACATTTCTTGCAAAGTAATGTGTCAAAATGTATTGATTTACCATCACTAAAAGAACTTAATTGTATTTATATTTAATTCTAGCTATAGCATTCTAGATTTATCTGGTTCCTTTGTCCGCAGACAAGTCTCGGTGCTGCAGACGTCGATACCGCTGCCGGCGTCGGCGGCGGCAGTTCGACGCGCTCCACCGGACAAACGACCCCTGCCAGCTACCCCGATTCATGGTAAGAATTTAATAGCACATAATTATTCACTAAGGTAGTCGTGGCGTTGTGGGAAAATTGTATTATATATCGGCAGTTGTGGGTACGATTCCCATTGCTTAAAAATATTAAAAGTAGTTTCATTAAAGCGGCGACTAGTTCAGATCAATTCTTTGTTTATGCCGTATCGAGCGTGCCAGCTGAGCCCTGATTACTTCGCCAATACCACGATGTGTGAAGAACATAAGGAAATTGTACGGTAAAAAAAGAGACAATATTACACAATAGTAGAACGCTTTTCTCTTTACTAAATAAAAACTAGTTTACCAGATTCAAGCTAAAATAAATAGTTGTGACAGACGGACGACAAAGTGATCGTATAAGGGTTCCGTTTTTACCTTTTAAGGTACGGAATCATAAACATCATCTGAAAACATATACATATCTTCAAAAGCAGCCAACAACGTTTTGATAAAGAGTTAAAAAAAAGATTGATATCTTACTGCAACCTCGCTACCTAGGTACATGTAACTTTAATGTACTATACCTTCATCTCCCATTGTTGGCTTTCTCTCACAGATGAAAATAAATCTAAGTCAAGATAGTGAAAATAAATTTTCTACTTTAATCTGATAACGTTGTTAATCGCCTCCACTGTAGGGCAAATATTATAGAAACTAGGATAAAAGAGGAGGCAGTCGTGGCGCAAGAAGGCAATCGTGGCGCTGGGAATCCGTCAGGAACGTGACAGTTGTGAGTTTGATTCCCATTAGGAGGAATGAATTATTATTTATTAATATTTTTATTTCTTCGCTCTGGCCTTGGTAGCTAAGAGTTTCGATTTCTGCCACTCAACATGCCATTTCCCAAAGATTCGTCGGAAATTGGGAATGGAGTGTCTTAACACGAGGTTCCCTCCTAGATGCCTACCCTGCTAGATGCTTGATACAGCGTAAAGCTGAAAAAAAGTAAGATAAACTTGACCAAAAGTCTACTAATGTACAATTGTATACTTTTTATTGAGTAACATAGATTTTCCATGTATCATATTTCTTAGATATTCAATTTCTTTACATTTTTGAGTGGTAATTTAACTAGATAATTTCATAACAAATTATTATTTTGAGTTACTTTTTTTTATAATTTTTCATAATAATATATTTTTCATAAGTCGCTAGGCACAAGCGTGTGACTGTGAACGATACAAGTTGTGGGTTCGATTCACATTCGAGAAAATATTCTAATTTCTTGGATCTTATATCGAGACAAAACGCGGTGTTGAGTTACACCACTCAACACTCAATGCCTCCGAAATTCGACGAAAAATAGGTAACGAAGTCACTTAACACTACGTTCTCTTTGCCTACCCTGCTGTGTGCGGGATACAGCGTGAAGCTTCAATAAATTACCGTGTAGGATATAAGTAAATAATTAAATTTGCGCTTTCACAAGCCGTCCTTGGCAATTCACAGAGTCGAACAAAAGTTAGTATAGGATATGATTCACAAAGCAGGATTTGCACAGTGACAAATACAGAAACTACGAACAGACTCGCAAATGGTGTTGGACGGCGGATTGCACGTGTGCTTTGATATCGCCACCAAGCAGCTGCGTTATTGTATTATATACCTGGCTTTCGTGAAACTTGAACGGGTAAATAATTTACTATTGAGTTGAATTATATTTGTTATTGGTAAATTAGATGTATATAATAATGAGCGAGGCTGTCTCGGTGCAGGGGCATAAGCGTGCAATTGTAAACGCGACGCGTAGTAGGTTCGATGTCCACTTGGGGGATTAAAATATTTAATATTCTCATTTTGTCGCTCCGGTGACTCATCTCTCGGGAATTCGGTAGAATGTGGGAAACGAAAATATCTTAACTCTAGGTTCCTGGTTTCCTTTGCCTACATAGTTACGTGCGGGATCTCGCTAATGTGACGCTAAAAAAAAATAGATAATATTTCAATACTAGATTGATTGATTGAACGCAATGAAGTAAAAGTTGTAATTCAGTTATACGATATTAATGTCAAAGGATTAAAAAATAGAGGTTCGGTTCAGCTTTAATCCATTGTAGCTGAATCAATCAATATTTGTTATATGCTTACTTATAATTGTTTATGTTTTAAATACTTCCGTTCCTTACTTTCCACCGCATTTTCGAGGCATTGCGTATTGAGAGCGTTACCAGAGTGAAGATATTAAATTATTAAATATTTTCATTCCCCCGAGTGTGAGTGGAAAGCGAACCCACTACTCAGGCGCCTATATTCACACGCTTGTGCTTCTGCTCCACGACGGCTTCAATTTCAATTTATTTATTAAATAAAAGTAAAATATCCCTTAAGAAAATCCACTATATTTCATTGGTCGTAAAGTAGCCGCTTCAGACCACTTAGTGAGGAGACACAATTGAGTGATCGAGAGGACCACATACCTAGAGCTTTATTCACTTAATCGAGATCCATATCCATTAGTGAAATTTATATAATATATCAAATTATCTCTTGATTTTCTAATAAATCAAAACGCTTAGAATCGAAATCATGAGTCCATAACATACTAAGTGTTATATTATATTAAATTATTTAATTATTAAATGGAGAACGGAGAAATAAAGAAGAAAAGTATCTTGACACTACGTTCGCTCTGCATACGCTCCTGGATATAGGCGTGAAGCTGATTAAAAAAAGTTTAATTAGTGGTATATAATTAAATTAGTAAATTTTAATCATTCAATACCGAATGTATACGAAGGCTTTTTCTAAGTATATATGCCTTTATACTTAGATCAGTAGTCCCTTATGTTATAAAACACATTAATAAAAAAATATAATTTATATATTATTTTATCTCCTTCTTAAACTTAATTTACCGATATTAAATACTGACACAATCCTTGGTTACGAATTTATTCAGTTAACGTCCCTATTATCGTTTACTTACGATGTAAGCGGATGCAATGTCAGTCAATGTGCACTTCTTGCTGAGCGCGCTCCTGTAAGGCGGTCGATAAAATCAATTCGAGAAATAATAAATAGAAAAATAAAAAAAAAATGGTGTTATTCTGTTTTATGTGATAGCTTTCAATTATATGTAGTGAAGAGAGTATTTTTTTTTAATTTATAATGTTGAAATAGTGACTAGGTGTTTTCTTGATGGTCTTGATGGTACAGATAAGCTTATTGTAAGTTTATTTTTAGATAGCATGTGTGTTGTGTCTAACGCGTTAAGTTATATCATTGTTGTCATAATTTTATTGTTATTTTGTTGCTTTTGTTATATCCAATTTTAAAGACTTAATTGTTTGTGTCTGTTTAGTGTTGTTGAAGTTTGAGAACATTTTTTTATTTTTATGTGGGTAGATGAAAATATCTGTAAGTAATTTTATGACAGCTCGATTTTGATTGGCCTCAACTTTGTCGTGGCGCAGGGGCACAGGTGTGTAAACGTTTCTGGTTGTGGGTTCGAACTCCATTCCAGGAAACTAAATAGTAACTAGGTTCCCTCTAGGTGTGTGTAATACAGCGTTAAGCTCATTTATTCTTTTTTTATTCTGAAAGTTTATGTTTAAGGTTCATAAAGCACAAATATGAGCTAATTTCCTGCTCACACAGCCAATTGGGTTAAGATGGTTAGCGATGAGTCGCAGCTTTCACCAGACGAATTCCTTTCTCATTAACAAATTGCATCCAATTATGAACTTATACCTACCTAGATGAGAATAAAAATTTTGCTTAGTATTTAACGAAAACATATTATATATATATATATATATACTTTTGTTATATATTTTTTGTTACTATTTAAATAATATTACATTCTTCGATTATGATAATTATCAACATATTTATTAATTTGTTCTGATATAGGAAAATGTGTTAATAGTGCTCGTAGCTCATAAATTTTTATATTAAGCTACATTTTTAGAGCTTCTTGGTAATTTTAACAATATTTTGTATGCATAATACTAATATTATAAATGTTAATGTAAGTTTATTTGTTACGCTTTCATGCCAAAACTACTAAACTTAGAGGTATTAGACAGAACAAGGAAAAATATTGCCTTTTAGTTATAATATAAAAAATAATTTAAGTGTAAGTTACATCTGTATTATTATACATATATTAATTATGCTTGTCAGTACATTTATATACCAAGAGCTATTCAGCGTAGGATAAGAGACTTCTATTCTAGTATGCTTTTATTAGATGATCTAGGTTACAAGTGGATGTTGTTGTTAAAGTGATGGATCGGTGAATAAACGGATGTAGTGCGCTCTTGATTGAGATTATTCGCTCTGATGACGTAGGACTTCCTTTATACTGGTGTACGCTCTTTGGATGTTATCTTCTAGATGTGCCGTCTGGAAGTGGGTGACGATATAAAACTGAATTTGAAGAGTGAATATTGATACCAGAGCGATGAAATGAAAATATTAATAAATAGGAATGTATTATACATTCCTTCATATGCTTGTGCCAGCCACAACAACCTAAGTACTAAGAAAATAATTAATTTATTAATTAGCTGCACGTAGTATGCCGCACACAGCAGGGTAGGCAGAGGGAACTTAATGTTAAGTCACTCCGTTCCCCACTTTCCGCCGAATTTGGAGGCATTGCGTGTTGAGTGGCGGGACTCAACGCCGCTCTTTGTCTCATCACCAGAGCGAAGAAATGGAAATATAAATTTAAATAAATATTTCATTTTCTCAAGTGGGAATCGAACCCACAACCGTCGCGATACAGTCACGCCCTTGTGTCCCAGGGCCACGACGGCTTTACTAAGTACTAAGACTTATTGTAATTTAATTTTAAAACTAAGAAAATTTATGCAATTGCAAACATATAAACGTAGTTAGCACGTTCAATTTAATATACACAGTATTAAGTCCAATCATTTTGTATTTTCATATCCCTAAGTTTAACATGAGTTTATTGACTGAGTTTGAGATTTTGATGCAATTATGTCTCGCTAAAAGCGTTACGACTTTCGTGCTTATTGCTAGTGGGGTCGCAGATTCAATAGTAGCTGAGGTCATGTAAATCGATAATTTTATAAAATTCTGATAACTCTCTGTCATGTTTATGTTACGTTTAAAAAACTGACTTGTTTTGTTTTTTATTTAACAATCACTAACCTAAGCTGCAGGACAGGACATGATCATCACTTATGGTGCAAGTCTATTTTTCTATTTATGCTCTCTGAAATTTAGAAAAAAAAATACTATAATTAAAAAAAAATACTTAAATAAAACTTTTATATTTTTTTATTTATAAAAAAAGAATAGTTATAGCACTAGAAACTACAATGATATTTTAAAATATTCTATATTCTAAATTAATTTTTATCGTATATATACGCTTAAAATACAGAAGCACAATCAGCAAGGAATCCGTAATTGTAATATAATTGCCGTGTGATCCCGGCCTAGAATAGGATCATCCTGGTACTGGTGGTGTCGTAAGAGGCGACTAAAGTACGTGTGGTAGAGTCACGTCGCCAGCAATGGCAACACGCATGGGCAGACTCGACCGGATCATTACCACCCCCGGCATTTAAAACCGGCGTGAAGTAGTGGCTTTATGCCACTGCGTTTCGCATCAGGTAATGCCGGGCCCCGGCGCCCAACTCATCTTAAAGGCCGGCAACGCACCTGTAGCTCCTCTGGGGCTGCACGGGGCCGTGGGCGGCGGTAATCACTTACCATCAGGTGACCCGCACGCTCGTTTGCCGTGTCTTTTCCATAAAAAAAAAAAAAAAAAAAAAAATATAATATAATATAATAACATAATTTTATTTTATAGTCTGGTGTTCATGTTACCTATAAATTTCATAATTTACATTACGTACGCAATTTATATAGTAATCAAAGGTTTATATATTTATAATTTTCATTTCTTCGCTCTGGTGTCTAGTGACAAAAAGCGCGGTGTTGAATTCCGCCACACCACACGCAATGCCTCCACAATTCGACGGAAAATAAGCAACGGAGTGAGTCAAAACACTGAGTTCCTCTGCCCGGCTAGGCAGTCAGTGTTTTTTTTTAACAAAGGAATCACTTTTTTATATAGTCTTTGATCAAATTTTAATAAATTCATGAGCTTTCCCAAAATAAACAACTTGTTATTTCCAGTTAGGGAAATCAATAACGAAACTGTTTATGGGTCGTACCCCTATTGTGCCTCACATGTGCCATATTAGGGTCCTGTGCTTATATGCATGACGTCAATTTATTATTACTTTTTAGACATTGCACCGATCAATAAGGCCAACCAACGTTGCTTGGCCTCATATGGTCAGCTGTCTATACCTAAAAATAGTTGCTTTTGAAAGGGTCGCAAAGGGTCAAAATATGATTGTTCACGATAACACACTATACTTTTTGTGACCTAACAATCAGTATGTTGTGATAGTCGTGAGTGCCACCCGTGTTGTATAAAGCCACAATATTCTTCTTATCATTCAAGTTGACAGGGTACAGATAAAAAATATCTAACAACCGATAACCTTTCACGCTATCGTTGAAGATTTACTAATAAGTATTTTCTTTGCAGGAGGCAAAACTGGATTTTCAGCTAGCTCTAGTCGGTCAACAAGTCCTCTCGGTCAGGGAGCAGTCAGTTTTATACCACGGGTACCAGCATCTTCATCAGGGTAAGTGTTTAATTGTTATTTCGCTTACATACACTATAGATATTAATTATTTATGTATTCGATTAATTAATATGAAATGAAAATATTAAAAATAAGTATATCGAAATATTCTAGTTATGATCATTACTTGCCGGTGTTTTTTTTTTTAAGAAAGCTAACGTATTTTTCTGTTTTAAGGTCGAGGCCCAATTCTTCATTACTAGCTCCTGGGAGTAAAATTCCATCCACGCTAAGTCAGTCTCAACAACACTCTCAAAATACAAGTAGTCAAAATGGTACACCTACAAAACAGTCTATGCTAGATAAATTGAAACTCTTTAACAAAGACAAAATAAGTAATGAAAAGCAGAGTAGTAAAAGTACCGCAGTATCAAAGCGCACTAGTTCTTCCAGTGGATTTTCATCTGCAAAGAGTGAAAGGTCCGATTCCAGTTTAAGTCTCAATGAATCCGCCAACGCAACAAACACACATATCAAATCATCTAATTTAGTGGGTCCTAAAAGTGTGAGACAGCAGAATGATACTTTATCTAAAGACAAATCTGGTAAACATGTGAAGTCAAAGTTAGTTAATACAAAGGTATCGAAAGAATCGTCATCAATAGGTAAATCAAATATTAAATCAAGTAATAACGAAAAGATCAGAAACAGTCCAAAGTTACCATCGAGAGACAAAGAGTCAAAACTGGCAGCACCTAAATCAGTTAGTAACACAAAATTAAATCAAATAGACGATCATTCAAGAAGTTCTAAATCTAAATTAGAACCGAAAATGGTAAAACTTTCAGGAAGTCAAATGAAACTTGATCGTGATCAACGCATGGACCCTAATGCAGAAAATAAAGCATATGAAAATTCAAAACATCAATCTAATCAAGCACAATCTCCTTCAATGTCAAATGGCCCACAAGCACCTTTGCAAAATCACACTGGGATCCCGAAACCTACGGCTGCTGTAAAAGGAACAACAAAAATGTCAAAAGACGAGAGACTTATTCTAAATAAAAGTACAAATAGTCAATTAAGCCCTATACAAAGCAACTCTAGTTTAAATTCTGCAAATAATATCAATGCTCTGCCATTCTCTAGAGAACAATCTAATGTAAGCAAAGAAGTATCTCAAAAACAAACGTTAGCAGTTTCTCCGATGCCGGTCGTCAATTCTGGTAGCCAAAATCCAAATTCACAAATGTCAGAAAGCTCCCATTCTAATTCCACACATAGCACTACCGGCCAGCAGTCTAATTCCAGTGACGGCAGTGTCATATACCGTCCATCCAGCGAATCGGGCTCTGAGGTATCAAAAGCGAGTAATTTAACTACAAATAAGAGACTAGATATGAATGCGGCTTACATTAACGATGTTATTAACGAAGCTGAGATATCAGAAAAGGAAGCGGCACAAAAGAGAACCATCGATCGGTCTGCTCCAAAACCTATGTTCGATCCGAATAAAACGTTAACAGAATACGAGAAAAATGACAGTCGCTCGAGTACTCCCTCGCATTGTCGCGATAACTCGCTGGGGGATGACGAGAACCCATTAATGAACGTCCTGCCTATGAGACCATTGCTTCGCGGCTACAATAGTCATCTGACTTTGCCAATGAGAACGTCCGGCTTAGCGCAGAAAAATGTACCCGGTTATACACATCACGCGAACACGGTGAAGGCAAATTTTGGAAGGGAAAATATGAGTTTGCGTGAGCGTATGAATTACGGGGCGGGGTTCTCCAACCCCGACTATTGTGACCTTGAAATCGCCTCCGGATACATGTCCGACGGCGATTGCTTAAGAAGAATAAACGTAAGCGAGATGGACAGCGGCAGGAACAATGATATGATGGATGGATATATGTCCGAAGGTGGAGCCTCTTTGTATGGTCGTAGGATGAATTATCAGCAGCCTTCGCAATTTCAACAGCTCGAAGAAAGGTACGTTTTTATTGAAATAATTATTTTTCCGGTCCTTATATTTCTTATATGAACATTTTTACGGTTTTTGTACGGGTTGGATCCTTCGTCTCCTATATAATAATCAGAGAATAGCCTTTATATATTTGCATCCACAATAATTTCTTTTATATTCCATTGCAACAGCGACATATATTTAAATATATAATATAACAACAATAGGAAGAAAACGACGGCTATGTAAGTTCGTTAAGCGTAGGACTCGCTTATAATTGAAATTAAAACGGTCCCTGCAGGCACGAGATTCATTGCCGTAAAGGGAACACAAGAGTAATGTTATTCGCTTTTGTGTTTTATGACCTAGGAATTTTATATTTTCAACCCAAGATTAATTCGTAAAGATATATTGCAAATATCTTTGTAGATTTTATGTTAAGGGAACGTATATATGTATTTCATTTTATGACATTGCATGCAATCAACAAGTGGTTGAACCCGCCTCCCTTATTTTTACATGTATAATAAATATAATTGTATGTAGGATGTACGTTGAAAGAATTTAATTATACTATAATGACACATTATCTAATGCTCCGTTGCATCTCGTAGGATATTTAATTAAATCTCTAAGGTACTAGCCAACCCGGGTAAATGTACGTAGTGTATAATTTTGCGGTTCAAAGAAAAAAAATATTAGAAAAAAGACACTAGTTTTTGAATAATAATCATTATTTCAAAACAAAAAAAAAGATAACTTACAATCATTTATTTCATTTAATCTATTATTAGATATTTGCCAAACGTAATAATATGTTATGACATAAATTTTATTTGAGTTTTAATTGTTATTTAACGTACATAATAAAAGGTTAGCAATTTTAAAAAAGTATTTGATCTAAAATTTTCACTCAAATCCATTAAACGGGGTGTATAGACAAATGATCCTGAAACTACTAATGTAATTTAGTGCGGTTATTGCGTTGACAGATTGTTAGTATTGAAACACTCGTGGTGTACCATTGGTCTCTCCGTGAGGACTCATATGGCGCACTCACACTGTCGCATCGCTAGGGGAGAGGGTGAGGTGGCCAAAATCGATACTCCTACGTCTCACCCCCCGCTTACTATTTACCACGCCTCGACCCTAACCACCCCCAACATCTACGTACAATTTAGAACCTTATTCATTTCATCATAAAAACGCACTTCCTCCGTTAAATAATTATATTATAACATTTTTCTTTGTGATATATTTATAATCGTTACTGTAAGTTAGGTTTGTTTGTACAAAATATTAAACGAATTTAATTTATTCCTCGAATCGATCACTGCTTGCGCACAAGGCTGATATAATATAAAATAGGACACTATGAAAAGTAGGAAGCTAGCTATTAAAAGTAAAAAAAATGTGGATAGGAAGGCTTAAGTGATTATGTAAATGGGTAGTGGAGCTGTTCTGCGGCGCGCCGTACTCCGGCGGCCGCGGCAGCGCGGGCAGGGCGGGCGGCATTCGGCGCCGCGCACTACGGGCGTGCGGGCGCGCCGTGTCACCCGCGCTCCGACGCACGTGACAAACTTTCCCGATTTTCTATACGGAAAATGTAAATCTGTTAACGGCATCGATCGTTCGGTCGCTAGACGCACGCTCCAACTGCGATCACAGCTGGCGCCGCTGATCTGGACCGCGCGTAACAAAGACTTGAGGAGAAAAGATCGCGCCCCTCGCGACTCCTGTGAACTGTGGATCGCCGGATTGTTGGTGTTGCTCGTTACGCGGACTGTAGGTGTCACGCTGGACCCTAGTGTGCGGTGTGCCTTGCCGCTCTGAGCGGGAACGTTGACGGAAACTGTTCATTTGCTAAAATATTTTTCTTATGCTATGATAATAATTTTGCATTTAGTGTAAGAATAAGTGTTGCCTTGCTATGTGTCTTCGCTTCGCTTTAGACGTGTTATTATATACAACGGTGCTTATAACTTTAGATTCGAAATCGTTTTGTATTATAACGGAACCATTGAACTAAATTTAGGAACTTTTATACTTATCTACTGTTTTTAACGGGATATGCGGAGTAATTGGTAAGATATAATCATTATTATTAATCGTTATAAGTCAATAACCCTGTGAACATCTGGACAATTGCGAACTCGAGGAGTTGCTTTGTGACATGTGGTGGCCAGTCCTACCATATTAATGTAATAGACTTAATTATGTCATATAGTGGCTTCATTGTTGTGTATTAATCATTGACGCAAATACTTATTAAGTAAAATAGTTTTCAAACTGACTATTTCAATCAGTCAGGGTCGATTGATCCATGGTTATTACTACGGCATTCGCAGGGTTATGGGTTGGGGCGGAAATCCCTAACCTCGACAAGGAAACTATTACACTTCGTTATTTACTGGAATAGATATAGGAAAATTGGTTATATGATAAAATTTTATCTTTATACTAAATAATTTAATAAAATCGCTATTGCGGATATCAATTGATGAATTATACTTTATATACTGATAAATTAACATGTTTCGTGACATATGCTTTAAAAAAAAATGTTTTTGAATGAGACCGGGTGTAACCTTTTAATAAAATGCTTCTCGGGCTTGGCTATTAAAACTATGTTAGTGTTAGTGTGTAAGTGCATTGTGTTAACGCTATGTGTGGGGCGAGCCGTTAGTGAATCATTGTTTGTTGGCTCTTCGTCCGCCTCCTGTGCTCTCAATCGATCTCCAATATTAAGTTAATACCAAGGGGCTATTATATCATACTCTTTATATTTATATATCGACTGTCTCGGAACATTAAAATAAGCATATCTGGTCAATGTAAGTGTCGAGTCCTAATAATATTTTAGTTATATACGGGGAGGTAAATATTACGATTTTTATATTGAATATAACTATATTTTTATAAATTTCCCAGGGTATATAATAGGTTCCCTGTATACTGAAACCAGATTATTTATAAAATACGGTCTAGCTTGTTGAAAGTTTCGTCTTCGTAAATAGTCGTACAATAGCAGCGTGTTTACCAAATCAATTAGCGATAGCGGGGTTGCGCTCCGTTTAATGATATTATGGACCCAACTATAAATATAACCGATAAAAGTTAATATAAATAAGTACTTGGCTGCTTAAATTGTATTTTCCAATGTTCTTTATTACATATCGACTATCTGTTGTATAGGTAATATTAATTATTTTCTTGAAATATTTTCACGCCGTATCACGCATGAAGTAAAGTAGACAGAGGGATCCTAGTGTTAAGACACTCCGTTCCCTACTTTCCGCTGTATTCTGGAGATATTGCGTGTTGAGTGTTATTTCGTGATTGTAATTTTAAATATTTTTATTTTTTCTTATATTTTTATTATAGTTTTGCTTCACATTTAATAATAACAATCGACTAACGAAAAAAAAGAACGCATCTATTAAAGGACAGATTACGGAGTGGAGTATGCTCAAGGTTTTACACAGAATAGGTACTTTAATTCCGGAAGCTTTTCGTTCTGGTGAAACTACGGCGAAATTTTTACACTAAAGCCCACTGAGAGAATGGAATCATATTTTTAATAAAAAGGTTGAAATTGTAGAGGACAAATAAAAATCCGGTGTCGGATATTACAGAGACTGCTTGTTCGTCTGAAATATTAATGAAAAACTCGACTTTGAAATAAAATGAACGAGAAAATTGCGAATACTCTCATACTGCTATTTCAAGTTATTACTTAAACACTAAATACTTATATTTATATAAACTTGATTTTGGGTTATAATAATAAAAAGAATGCTGTAATAAGTTAAAATAAAAACGTATATTAACATTATTTCGTGTTTTTTATTTAAAAGCGAATATTTAGATGTTGCTTTGGATATTATAGGATATTTCTATATCCAGAATATTATCTTATCTTTATATATATCTTTTTTTATTTTATTACATAAGACTAAGCGCTATTTACAAAATCAAAAATTGCCCGTGTTGATCCTAAGTTATTTGACACTAAAAAAAAATACTAGACAAATTAAAAAAATATAACTTAAAATTAATAACTTGAATTGAAAATCTAATCATAATCTCATACCTCCAACAATTGTTTGGACCGAGCCGAATGGTTATTGAATCCACGCTTAGCCACATACGTCACGTATGCGTCGTGATGACGTCGATGACTGCTTATAATGTCTCCTATAAAAACAATTAGATTATAGCACGCACAATAATTATAGAAAGCCATTATAAAAAACATCAAATTCACGTTGTAATTCGCATATAGTGCAGTGTTAAAACACTCCGTTCCCAACTTTCCACTGAATTTTTCGAGGCATTGCGTGCTTGCGGCGGAACGCCCAGCTGTGGCTTGGTGCCAGAGCGTAGAAATGAAAATATTAATAAATAACAATTCATCCCCCCATTTGGGAATAGAATCCACAACCGTCGCATTACAGACACACCCTCGTGCCCTTGCGCGACAACGTCCTCAATTTGAATACCAATTCAATAAATCATTAAACAAAAAACACTCGAACCGCATTGATAACGGGATAAAAATATTTCAGACGCCTCGCTGTAAAAATGGGGTGTTGCGCGAATAATGAGATGCTCAGTTCATATAATGAGGATGCTTGAAGGAAACTACCAGTTCCTTTCAGATCTGTCATCATTAGTAAGGGCTCGAGGCGCACCATTTTCATTAAGACGCCAATGTTTCGTGGTACAAAGCGGTGGGGTGGATGTCAGGATTGACACGTCTTGTATATTGCAACATACAAACGAGTATGTACGTGTTCAGCCATTATTGTTGAAAGATAATGGAGAAATTCTGCCTTTGTTGATTATTTTAAATCACTTTGAACGTAAACGATTTTATTTATGATGGATATGGAATAGTTTTGATTTATTTTGTTGTTTTAGTAAATTTTAAATTTTTGAGATAAACAATTAATTAATAAAATATGACTGCTTAAGAATAAAAAGAAAAAAAGTCCAATAGTCAATCTCAATTAACAGTCGGGACCCATTTAAGTTTTACATAGCTTCTTGTGAAGATTTAATTCGTTGAAGAATAAGTCCAGATATAAAAGGATATTGAAATTGTTCATGATTTATATATTTTTCATTCGGCCTGCTATTGTTTGTTTAATTAATAACGCAGTTTATTACCTACATTTTTATTAATTTTCTATAAATATCAAAAAAATACTTTTTTAAAATGCTATAATACCACCAAATAATATATAATAATAAATTATATATTTTGAAAAAAAAAATCTGGTCATATTCTTACAAGAAAAATGTAAGCGGCATTGCAGCATGCAGTATCTTGCGTTTTATTTTTAGCTTTAGGTATATAGGTCAAATCTCCATCTTTAAAAAGTCGTTTAAGGTTTTCACTCGGTCGATTCAGGTACACTGTCCGCGTCTGTAGAAATAAAAGCGTCTTTACTCCTATTACATAACATACGAAAAGGAAGAAATGAAAGCTTTTCGGGACCGAAACGCGAAGGACGGATTTTTTAATTTCATTTAATGGATACCAGCCTAGCGCTTTTGCCTTTTATTCTACAAGAATACGAATAAAATATGTACATATAAATTGTCGATGTAAATGAAAATTTTTTATTCTATTAGTTATAGAATTGTTTTAACTAAGTTGAAAAGAACTTTAATGTAGCCAGTTCTAGCGCAGGGCCACAAAGTGAGGATGTGAACGCGACTGATTGTGGTTTCGATCCCCACTCCAGGAAATGGAATGATTATTTTAAATTATATTACCATTTACTTTGTTCTGGTGTCCAGGCAAAGCGCGACGTTTAGTTCCGCCACGCAATGCCTCCATAATTTGGCGTAAATTGGGGAACGAAGTGTCTTAACACTACGTTCCCTCTGACTACCCTGCTAAGTGCGGGATACGGCGTGAAGCTGATTTAATTTTTTTTATTTTAAATCTTTAGTGTAGGTATAAAAGTTAGTTGAGAAAAGTATATGTTCAGTATTTATTATTTTTTCAAATCATATTCATTTATAAACCACACCCTTCTATAAATATTTTACCTCTTAGGTAATAATATGTATCGCTTACCCAAATTCAACGTTACACATTATATAACTCGGTAGACTCGACATCCTTTTTACATTATTAATATAACAAAAAAATCATTAAAGCCCAATTAATAAGAAAAAATTAAATATAACCTTAACAAAAACTATTCAATATTTTAGATTGATATATATCAAATTTGATCTGGAACATCTGATGAAGATCCTCTTCGGTCAGTTAAACTGTAAGAAATAGTGAAAATACCGCTTTTCGGTGTGATAAATATTTTCCATTGGCATACAAACTTAAAGACCATACATAATAAACTATCTGAAGTTCAAGAAAAATACCACAAATTGTTAATTATAGTAGTCAGTTTTCTTTGACAAATAAAAATTACTTATTGAAAACCGAGACCGTCGTGGCGCAGTGGTATTGCACAGCGTGTATCTGCGAACTGGTTGGTAGTAACTTGAATTCTCACTCGGGGGAATGATTATATTTAAATTGTTTTCGTATAAGATATTTCCGATTTTTTGCCTCCAAATTTCAAATGTAAGATGTCTACGAAAGCGATGTTCCGGGGAAGCCATTGATCACTAAATAAAATGTCATAAAATATACAAATATAACTTTTAGCTTTACCACTATTGACCTGTTAATGAAAATAATTAGCTCAGATCTTCGTATGAAGGCTTCATTGAGCTGAAACGAGGTGCATTAAGAAGTGATTGATGATCGCTCTGAGTACGTACATTATACGTTTTAAATGTATTTATTGTACATTCTTAATGGCGACGGCGTAGCGTTTAACTGTAAGCGCGACGGTCGTGGGTTCGCTTCTCACTCGGGGGAATGAATTATTTGACATTTTTATTTATAGCTCGCCTTTGAATACCGCCACTCAACACGCAATGCTTCGAAAATTTGAAGGAGAGTATGAAGTGTCATGTCTTGACACTAGGTTCCCTACCTGGCTTTATGCGTAATATAGCGTAAAGCTAAACAAAAACATCCTTCAAATGTCTTTATATTAATTATTTTTTTAAATAAATATGAAAAATAAACATGTTTGTTCAAGCTATGATCTATAATATTATGTTAAATTTAAAAATATATAATACGTATACATAATTATAATAAAATATAACCTTCTGGTCTTTCGACCTGATTACATTATTAAAACTACGTGAAACGAGATTTTTTATTGATGAACGGCTTTGCTGATATTTAAAAAATAGACCTACTCAAGAGATCTCGACCGTGAGATTAGCACCCTGTAGAAACTAGGGCACAACGTGTTGCATGTAGGATGAACACCCTCTATCAGCCGTATCAATTGCCTTTGTTTTACCACCCCAGGCATAAAGCACCCTGTAGAAAGAACACTTTCATCTCGAACAAAACATACCTTTTAAAACTGAAAATAAACAAGGGAGATCTTTTGCAGCGATGTAGACTCTGTGTCAGAATAGATTACAGGCTAAGGACCTTTCGCCTATATTTTTGAAAAGAGTAAGTTACAAAATGAGCCTCTGAAATGAGCTAAGAATGGGATTGATCATTTTAGTAGGATTGTAACGCTCTAATTTTTTAATATAAGATTTTTTATTACTTTGATATAGAAAGGAATTTTTTATAGTACCCACCTAGGCTGTTTGAGATGTGCTTGTAAAATATTTGTTTTGTTTTTAATATGTAAAAACGTTAACTACATAAGTCGTATAAAAACCTACTACGAAGCAATCGGCGTTGAGTTTCGCCAACTCGATATGCAATGCCTTAAGAATTCGGCGGAAAGTGGTAAGCGGAGTGTATTGACACTAGGTGCCCTGCTTAGCCTGCTCTATGCGTGATACAGCGTGAAACTGAAGAAAAAATAATAAACATAATATCATAGCATTTAATTAACTCAAGCGGCAAAATAGTTGTTTGCGTGATTAGGATCACTGTTACGCGACACAAAATAACCCTACCGGTGCACTATGGTAATAGAAATAGGTAGTCAATACTTATGGGTGTATCTATAGATATTTTCTGAGCTGAACCTTAAACAGATATGTTCATGTAAAAGTTTGTGTTTTATTTTTAATTTTCATAGCAACTTTTTGATAGTAAAATTTTTGGACCGGGACTTTCCTGGGGACAGACCTCTCGGCTTCCCCTATTCCTACGCACATGTCAATACATATTTATATTTTATAGATTTTATCTGCTTTGTATTGAATAATGTATCGAAATATATACAACAGCTTTAGTGTATTTGATTTTATTCACAGCATGAGTCACTTGCTAGGGTTCAATATTCGCAGCCCTTTTCGTTAGGGTTACTCATCAAGTTTCCTTTAAAAAATGATTCATAAAGAAAATATTTTCTCATATATTAGGGGTAATCAGTAACTGAATATTTACAAAATAAAATAAAAAAACGTAGATTGTCATCGTAAACTCCATATTTTGAATTTAAATACCTAATAACTCAAGCGAAGAATGATTGAAGTTGCTTTTTACATATACTAGAAAGGAATCTACATATAACCTATATAAAGTAAATAAAGAAAATTTTACGCACAAATAAATAAAAGTAAAATCGAAATGGGAGGTTCATTTGCACAGACCACTGGTTCCAGTGAATGACGTCGAGATTAAATCGCTAAAGTTCGTCCGACCCATAATCACCACATTGGCTACGTCTCTAATGGTTTTCAATGTGCGTATATAATGCTATTCGAAACCACCTTTTCATCAACAGAAATCAATTATTTTATTATATAGAAAGAATTGACCATATTTTTATTATAAAAAAACTTGTCACGTCTATTTTAAATGTATGTAACTCTTTTTTTGTATTACATATTATTATTACTGAGAACGTTTACTTTACCTTGTTTCTTCGAAGTTGGCCATCAAATCCATCAAATAATTCTAGCAGTAAAGCCGTCAAATAAAGTAAAATAGTTTTAATTAATATTTAAACTTGTAATTTTTTTGCATCAACTTATGTAATTAAAACAATTACAGACGCAGTGGTATACGTAGAGGCATGGAAGGCGGTAGCGGTGTGGTGTACCGAGTGGTTGGTCGGACACGCAGTAAGGCTGACTGCGGACAACAAACCGAAAGACAACCGCCGACGTCCAGACAAGATACTACTTGGAAAAAATATACAGATTCTCCTGGAGTTGGAGCTCCACCGGTAAATTTAATTTTGAGTGTTTTACTACTGGTTTCCCAGGGCAGGCTTTCTGCCTGCCCTGTTATGTTGCGGGATACAGCATGAAGTTAAAAGCTAAGAAAAAAAAATGTAAAAAAAAACATTTGCTTTCGTTAACAACCGTTGTTTCATTAGGTTTACTATTACTATATTAATTTATTAAAGTCTTAGGATGTACAATTTTCGCTACACACTAGAGATTATTTGAATATATTTAATAATATACAGAATTACATTTTTATTAGATTGTTGATTTTTTACAGAATCAACCGGCGCCAGCTCCACCAAGTCCATCGCACAGTAGAAAAGGTGAGCGTCGAACTGGTCACCATTCCCCACAGCATCATAAAAGAGAGAAACTGACTGCTGCACAGCAACTTGGCATCGCTCCACATCCTCAGGTACTCATAATGTCTCAATTTATTAAAGAAAAACAGCATCACGCTGTATCTCCAAATTTTTCGAGTGATTGAATGTTAAGTGGCTGAACTCAACCCCTTTTCTTTTGCCTTGGTGCCAGAGCGAAGAAATGAAAATATTAGTAAATAACAATTCATTCCCCCGAATGGGGATCGAACCCATAACCGTCACGTTATAGTTACACTCTTGTTGTGCCCCTGCGCTACGACGGCCTTTATTACTATAGTATTCTAAACATGATGCATTATCATAAGTTTTGTTGGAGCATGTGTTGTCATATCAATCAATATTTTTTTGTTCATCCAGGCAGAAAGCTTTGTATGCGAACTAGAATCTCTAGCATTGTCATATATGTACATATAATGCATACTTGACTGATTGTGTAACTAAAAGCACACGCTCTTTATAAGTAAACGTGACAGCTATAATACTACCCCGAGCGGTAATAATTATTCATTTAGGTTAATTAAATAACTTTGTCCCACTAAAGAGTTTTACGTTGTCTATGTAAATTTGGCAAAAATTTTTTTAGAGCAGCTAAAACATTACGGCGTTGAGTTCCGTCACTGAACACGCAATGTCTTTAGAATTCGGCGGAAAGTGTCTTAATCCGCCTTCCCCGAATGTCTTAACACAGGGTGACCAGGTTCCCTCTTACTACTATGTCGTGTGTGGGATACAGCTTGAAACTGAAACACCTGAATGTAATCTGTATTTTAATATAGCGAAGTCTGTTATGAATTATTTTTAACTCGCTCTACACTGTTCCAGTATCCTGCTCCAAATCCATCCAGTCAGCATGCTTCACGAAGTGGCGGCTCTCAGGTACGAGAAAGCGTTTGCAAGTCATTATTTTAAATAACATTTCATTTTTAAATTGGCTTTTTAAATCCTACCATATATGAAATCTTTATAAGAATATAATTTATAAATTTATTTATTTATAAATTATATTTTTATAAAGGTTCAATATATGGTAGAATTATTATTAATAACTAAGCAAACTAAATAATTAAGCAATTTTTCCAAATGTTGGATTTCGAAAAATTCTACTGAGAATATTGAGGCCAGTCGTGGCGCAGAAGCACAAGCTTGTGACTCTAAATGCGGCAGCTTATGGGTTCGATTCCCAGAAAATAGGGAACGGGAGTGTCTCAATGGAAACGGAATGTCTTAGCACTAGGTTGCCCTTCCTTGTTATGTGCTGGAAACATTGTAAAGCTAAAAAAAAAACTACAGAAAATAATTATTCATACCTTTGCCTTTAGTTACAATCACCGAGTGGGCCATCTTCACGTCCGTCAAGTGTGTCAAGCGGTGGTAACGGCAGCACGTGCTCTAATAAAGCCAAAGTGCCTCAAAGCTTTGGTTACGTAAAGAGACAAAATGGCGGACAACCACCACCACCACCACCGGCCAACGGCCCTCCGCAGCATGGTCATGGTAAGCATTGAAAATATTAAACATTGTTTTATATAGAGTGTTTTTGTTTATTTTTTAATTGGCAAAAGACTGACAACGAAAGTTCATAGTTTTTGTTGTATTTTATGTGAACACAGAATAATCAATAGGATATTTACCATATTTATCAAGAATTATAGATTTTGGCAAGAAGTGATAATTTGCACGACGAGTAAAGGAAAAAATAAAAATAGACAAATATATTTTTTTATTTATATTACAGTTTACAAACTTTCTGTTTATCTATAATCCTGAAATTGGCACGGAACATTCGGTGAGCGAATCCGACTCGAACTTGACCGGCTCTATTTATTCACTTATTATATGTCACTTGTTACAGCTGGACGAACCGCCCAAGTGTCTGCAGTGCCAAGAACGAAAGTTAAAGTATCGGGAGGAACACAGACTTGTACTCAAGACTTACAAATTCACAGTAAGTATGAATAAAATGATAATTACTGACTTATTATGCAATGAAATTATTCATCAGTTCAGTTCATCATCAGTTTTTCCACTGATTTGTGTTAATTTATTCCAATAATTTTGTGTTCGTATTTTCATATTTTTTTTTAAATGTATAACAAGTTAACGATGTTGTGTATTTTCTTTCATGTTTTCATTCGCTTTGCCACTTAATTACGTTTTTTTAAATATTAAAATATATAATATAAGAAACTAAAATGTTTTAATTATATTTGTAGTCGAGTCTAGTACAATATAAAAATCGTTGACTTAAATCTTAGTTGGGAAGAGATCGACATAAACAATAAGGAAAAGTAAACCAGCTCATAAAATATTATGTGAATTATATTCATATTATGTTAATTAATTTTGTTTATTTTTTGTTTCGAGCTGATGCAGGTAGTAAAGTGCGCGGTGTTCAAAAAGAGACATTCTTTTTGAGCACCGCGCTTTCTCAACATACTAGAGCCAAAAAGTGAATAATTCATACCCCCAAATGAAAATCGACATCACAATCGTTTTTCCAAGTCAAACACATTAAAATACAATTAATTTTCAGAGAACGGTATCGGCCCGAAGTCGTATTCCCTGGGTGGCACCGCCGCTGCTCAGCTCTCAGCATCAGTACGGGAAAGGTTACTGGGCTCACAATCACTTCCTAAGCCTGGCACGCACGAATTTGCCGCTTTGTTTCATCATCATAGGTTCGCTGGATTATATTATCTTCGTTTTTTAGTACTCTCGTTTATTTATTTCTTTGGAAATTTCGGTTCGCCTTTTTTTATTAGTAATATAAAGATTTCAATATATTTTTTTTTTAAAATCAAGATGTTAGTGTACAAAAATGTTCTTTTTTTGTATTAATTTAAAAAAATATTTAAAATGATATATAAACAAAAGCTGTTCAGTTGTTAATGTGACTTTTATCTTCTTATTTATAATCATGCAAATATCACTTATTTTAAAATTAAATTATTAAAAGGAATTTGCAATGTAAAAAAAAGTGCTTAGTCCATAGTATATAGAAATTTTGTTTTATGAGTATTCATTGCTGTTGTCTGCATGTTGAAATGTATTTAAGTTTTTGGTAACAAAATTATAGTTAAAATATATAATATAATAATTAATTTGTTATTTTCCATTTACTTCACTGGGGGTAGGTAAATGTTTATTGTACTCTTTTTCTTTCCTTTTACTGATTGCCCATTTTTATGACATTGCATGCTGGTGGAACGATATCTAACCTTTTGTTTGACCACATAACTATTTTCGTAACATAATAATTCCTTTAAATTAAATTTAAAACAAATATTACATAAAGTGACTCTAAAATATCAGATACTGTGGCCAGTCACGTCAGGCCAGTCGTAGCGCAGTCACAAAGTGTGACTGTAAAACTGACTGGTTGTGGGTTCAGTCCCCACTCGACGAGATGAAATATTTACTTTAATTTATATTTCTATTTCTTCGCTCTGGTGCAAAGCGCGGCGTTGAGTTCCGCCACTCAAATCGCAATGCCTCCAGAATTCGGCAGAAAGTGAGGACGGAGTGTCTTAACACTAGGTTCCCTCTGCCTACCCTGCTGTGTGCGGGATAACACGTGAAACTGATTTAAATTATCAATTAATTTTGTTGTTTGTACATCTCGTGTGACATCATCGCATCGGGACAGATATCACATAGCTTAAGAGTCGCAAGCAATTAATGATCGTGTCAAACTCATTTTAGTATAGTGGAACATACAAGTATATGTATGTAGTGTAAACAGAGCAGTACTCTGCACTACGATTAAGTAAATAAAATATTAAAAAACATTTGCAAAATTAGTCATATTTATAATTTTTTTATTGAATTTTACACATAATTATTTTTTTAATTTATTTTTCAAAATATATATTGTTTAAATATACCTATGCATTTTTAACAATTTTAAAGTGTTATTAAAGACTTAGGAAAGTAAAATAGTTTTTAGAAAACGTACAAAAATTTTAATTTTTATACGTTTCTTAATTTGAATTCGCGCCGGTTTCCCAAGAAACTATCCAAGCGCTCTGACCGCTAAGCCATACGTTAGAACGTTAAAGAGGCGCGGATCAAATCCCGCTACGTTTCAAATTTTATTACTATTTCTAAAAAGCATTATTTTTAAAACTAAATGTAAAGTGATAAACTTAGAGACATACACATTTACGCAATTTTTCATGCGGTTTGTTTGTTTGCTTGTGTATATATATATATATATATATATATATATATATATATATATATATATATATATATATGTATCGATTACAAAAATATAATGTTAGCGTGTTGCATCAATGCCTTAATAAAATGTATTTATTAATATCTAATTTATAAGTACGTATCTGTTGCCTGTTAAACTTAAGCGACGTCCTGTCATTTCCAGTATACATTTAATGTAGTGTAGTGCTTTTATAAATTCTAAATATTACTGTTCATATTGAAATAATGCCATTACAGAATATGTAAAAGAATAATTCCATTTTTATAGTAAAATTTTGAATTTGCATGTTTACATTTATTATCTATTGTAGTGTATCAAGCTGTCGATATGACCACAAACAGTCTTATCATTCAAATATTTATTTAGATATAAAATTTGTGAGAAAATCAGGATCAGTTTGAGTTCGGTTATTGTAGCGATCGTTGGTTTCAAGTGTATTTCTTGCAGGGCAACTCCAAGAGGCGGTATGAAAATAAGCGATGGAAGCCTTTCTGATACTCAAACGTATTCAGAAGTTAAATCCGACTATGGAATACCTTATGCGCCGTGGCTGAGGCACAGGTAAAATTTTATATATTAAATAAGAATGCGAGTTGATTGAATAACCCATATTTATATTACGTTAAAGTATTTGTTTGTAGCATCTTCAATCATTCATCCCCTCATGTGTTCATTTTGTGTGCATTTATATGGACGTGTCACAAAGTGTTTCACTATCATGCTTCCGCAGACCTTTCCAGCCAGTTGTAGTGATGTAGCTAGAGAGGTACCACTAAAATTAAAAAAATATTATGTTTGCAACAGTGAAATAACTGTTGTTTTAATAAACATAGTCGTTATCATGGATAAATTAATTTATTTAATTTATAATTATGTAAAATAATATTTATATTTAAATATTAATTAAGCTTTTTAGCTTAAAATATAAGTAAACAACAATTAAAAATAAATAAATCCAAAATCGATTTTTAATCTACATTTTAGAATCGACTTTAAAAAATCTCTAGCTACACCCGATCGTACAGATAGGTACAACTGGCCGCATGTGATGTATCGCGTTTCAGCAACACGTACTCGGCGAGCGGGCGCCTCTCGGAGGGCGAGTCCATGGAGTCCCTCACGTCGCTCCACTCGGCGCAACACACCTCCCCTAACTCCCACCGCAGCTCCCTCACACACAATAAGCTCATCCTGCACCGCGACGCACAGACCTCGCGCCTCAACAGAAGCAACAGTATTAGGTAGGTACACACTGGTGGTGGCGTGGCTTACTGTCGTTTATAATAAATAAGAAATTTTGTATGTAATAATAAAATTGTATACAATAAAGATATACATATATAACATTTTACTATAATGCCAAGTAAATTATCGTATTAATTTTGATCAAATAACTATACAAAAAGACGAAATATAATATCCAATATCAGCCCATGGTAAAATGATCTTTGATTGATATATATAAAAAATATTAGCATAATATAAATGGTTCCACTTGTAATATAGTTAATTTGAATGTAGGCTTATAATGTGAGCTACGCCACTTTTCCACATCATATTCATCATCAAATCAAATTCCGATATTTATATATGTAAAGTACTGTCACTATGCTTGAAAGCTCTTCCTCCCTACCATACATTATACGTAAGTAACCTATAACCTATATGATATGTAAATATTTGATATAATATATTCTTGATAAATTTTTAGCTATCTCAGAGATAGGACGTTTCCAAGGTATGCCACATAGTTGAGAAATTATAAGTGTTTGGCTTCAAAGTGGCACGCTTCACTTACATATACTGTTGCATGTACGACGGTGGCACGGCTTACGTTAAAATATATCAAATTTGTCATTAAATATATATATATGTATAATCGCTAATCATTATTTTACAGTTACGAAAAAAAAGAGATCATTAAAATGATCATCGTTTATCATTAAAATTGATATTCGCCGTAAAGTAACTTATCATTTGCAATAGAAATAAGTATTAGGCTACGTTTTGTATATTATTTGCTTATGTCATTATTGCAAAGTGTTGATTTTTATTACGGTATCATAAAAATAAAAAATTGGCTATCGTTCATTATTTATTTAAGTTAGGCTTCGTTGTACGTACTGTATATTATATAAAATGGTTTATATATGGTATATGTATATCTTTGTTTCATTATTAAGAATACGTCGATTCCAGGTCTACAAAATCTGAGAAACTGTACCCGTCGATGCTGCAAAGATCATCAGAGAGTGATTATGAGCCGTATTATTGTTTACCGGTGCAGTACGGACCGGCAGGACAAGGTGAACAATTTATTTCAAGTTTGTGATATTGTGTGTGGTGAGGTAGTATTGTATGGTGTGTGGCATGTGGTATGGTAGCTTCACGCTATATCCCGCATACAGCAGGGTAGGCAGAGGAAACCTAGTGTCTAAGTGGTAGTGGGAACGTCTTGCCGAATTTTTTGAAGCATTGGTTTCTAGTAACATAACTCAAACAAAATTCCAGACGAAGAAATGAAATTATTATTTGATTGAACTCAAGTGGTGATCGAACCCAGAACCGTCGCGTTACAATCACACCCCTTGTGCCACGACGACCTCGTGGTATTATTAAACACAATAGATATTTATTATTCTTTGTAGTTGTAGAACGCCGATGACAGTAGGAATTTGATATCATTTAAAGGCTTTTAATAACATAATATAAGATTTTGCAAATATACCATAATTTGACAAAATTAAAGAATAATTAGAAATTAGTAGTTTTTTTTAATTGATCTTCTTTAACGAAGAAGACTTCGTTAAATATGTCAAATTAATAATGCTAATAATTTCCAAAACAGGTCTGAACTACGGCGTGTCGGAGCCGCCATCGCCGTCCCCGCGGTCGGCGTTGAGCCCCACGCACCAGCCCGGCAACGTCATGCACACGCCGCGCCACTCGCATCACTATCCTAAGAAAAATGATGAAGGTAGGAATTATAAGTTATAAAATAATAGGCATCCGATAATTATGGGTCAGACAATAAAGTTAATAAAATTAAAATTTTAATTTATGTATTTTATTATAATTTTTATTTCTAAAGTTTATTACATATTTCATATACATGATACAATATATCAATTAAGAAGAATAAATTAAGGCAAATTACATATAAACCTTACATAAAATAAAAATAAAGTAATTTCCCTTAACCTCGGCATCGAACCCACAACCAGTCGCGTCTACAGTCACATATTGTGCCCCGTCACGACTGGCCTCCAGGTAAACGTACATAATTAATATATATATTTTTTTAATTGAATTGTTATGCGCCACAGACTTTTGTTGTCCGTGCCTTTTTGTGCTTAATTGATTATTAAATTTTTGTTATTTTTTTCTTTTTAAAATGTGAAGTGGACGTTAATATCTTGCTATCTTGAATGGTCTGCAGTTCCTTTTGTCAAAACCGAGTTTTTAGCAGTTGATTATGTTGATTGCGGCGCAGTTAGTTGATTTCGTAATGTTTCTATTGCCTCCTCATCTCTATAGGAAATAGCCATTTTGTTGTTGTGTTCCACTATATCTCTATGTTGTGTTCATTTGCCCGGCGAATGAACCTGCTGATAGCGTCTTCCTCAAAGATGTATCCTTTTGTATGCCTTGTGAAGGCGACGATTGCATGTAATATGCCGTCGCGTAGGGCGTCTTTAATGGCCTTAGTTTAGATGATTACTACAAACTCGTGTGTAAGTCCCTGAGATTCGTTGATGGTCAGGGTGCGTGAGGTTCCCCCGTTTCCGTATTCTTTCCTGGTTAGGTCCGCTTATTTAATAGTTTATAAATTCTGATTATAATGAATGCTATACAGTTATTAAGCAATAAACTCAATCAAGCCTTATATGGAAAGCGGAAATACTTTTCTAAACAAATATGGCGTTACAATCAAGTATAGGAGTTTTGATGCAAGTCATGTTATTTAACTTTTAAATTACATGGTGTTTAGCGGTAAATTAAAAAGGGCACTTTTCCTTCTATAGGTTATGTTATTTATATTAATATAAGGGCTATATGCCAAATATTAATATAAAAAATTCAAGTTAAATTCAAAATAAGTTGCAGATGTAAAATTTTATAAACGTCAAAGAATTTACCACCAGTTCACTTAAGTTAATAAATAAATATACTTCGTTCACTAAAGTTAACAGAGGCAAGAAACTCGGCGGACTTTTTTTTAATTCAATCAATTTTATTTATTTACATACATATTCAATATATCTATATATCAATTTTATTAATTCAATATATCTAATATATCAATTTTATTAACGTACATAATGAAGCTCAATAATATTTATATAAAATACAATTGTTTTAGATTCTAATATACACAATAGAATTGTAATATTTGGTTTTGTTGTTAAGTTTTTATAAAATTTATATACAAAATAATAAAACGTATAATTAATATTGAATATATAATTTTATGTACTTATTGAGTCTCTCTTACATAATAAATATTACTTCTCAAGAAATATTTATGAATCAATAAAAACACGTGTCTATTACGGTTTTAAAATAAGACAATTTCTATAATTCATACATAAAATATAGCTTAAGTAGGTAACAAGTTAATATCTTTCTTGTTTTCTAGTTCACGGTTCAACAGCGTCGTTGGTATCGACGGCATCATCGTTGGCAGCCGGCGCCGGCTCCGACGAGAGACAGGCACACGAGGTGAGTGGATTGTTAATAATTTCTAAATTGCATATGCATTGACAGATGCATTGTAATTTGAATTAAATTTTATTTAATTAATTATTTTTATTAATTATTAAAACTATTAATTATTAAATTAATTATGAATTTTTTTATTAAAACTATTTATTTCGTTTCTGCTCTGGATTTAAAAAAAAAACAACTTTGCTTTGAGTGTGGCTTTTTATTTGTATTCATTGTTTTTTTTTAATTTCCTACCCAAAGGTGCACAGATGAAATAAAATATATAGTTTATTATGAACATAAAATTAATTATATTAAACAATATATAAAATAGAGTGAGTCGTGGCGCAGTGGCACGAAGTGTGACTGTAAAACTGACTGGTTGTGGGTTCGATCTCCACTCCAGGGGATGAAATATTTACTTAAATTTATATTTCCATTTCTTCGCTCTGGGGTCGATGCTAAGCGTGGCGTTGAGTTCTGCCGCTCAACACGCAATGCCTCCAGCATTCGGCAGAAAGTGGGAAACGGAGTGGATACTAGGTACCATCTACCTACCCTGCTGTGTGCGGGATACAAGCGTGAAGCTGATTAATTAACATATAAAGTAATAAACATATTTCCATATTGATCTAATTAATCTTATATGAACTATAAATAAATATTTAAATGAACGTTACGCTTTAGGTGCGAAAGCTCAGACGAGAACTGGCGGATGCAAAGGAAAAGGTGCACACACTGACAACCCAACTGACCACCAACGTGAGTACTTTCTAGTCATAATTTAGAAGGTTTCTACTATAACTGTCTGTTTGTATTATTTGAATTTCATATTATATATTTCTAAGTATATTTCAATTTTATAGTTTTTTTTGATTACAAAAAATATTTAATTTTATTTATAACTTGTGTATTTTTTTTCAAATGCTAGTCTCGGTCGATTATCATATTAGGTATATCAAAAGTGATAAATATATGTTATTAGCGATAAATATATAGGTTTAAAAGTAGTACTAAACTTAGCGCCTAAATATAAGGAGGCTGAATTTGCGATAATGAAAAGAATTAAAGCTTATGTGTTCTAACACAAACGTACGTAAGCTTCTATTTTTTGTTTAAATACTCGATAAAAAAGACGATTTCAGAAAACTTGATACTTGTATAGTTTAACTAATATGGTAATATAATACTGAAATTATGGATCTTACCTTATATTCTTTTGAATTATTATTTTATGAATATTTCTTAATGAAAATAAAATTGGTTGTACGAATATTTTTTTTCGCTTATTGTTTTCTCATTAGGTACAAACGTAAACTTATCTATAAATGCTTGTTATTATAATAAATGAGGCGGTTATGCACAATGCCTGTTTAAACACGGCGGTTTTGGATTCGGTTTCCACTCGGGGGAATGAAATACCTATTTCATATTTTCATTTCCATGCTCTGGTAACAAGACAAACCGAGACGCTTAGTTATGCCTCTCAACATGCAATTGCTCTCCAGAATTCGGCGGAAAGTGGGGAACAGAGTGTCTTGACTTTGCTATTTATGGAAACTACGGCGTGAACCTAAAAAATATAGATTGATTTAAAAAATATATTAAATTTACAATTATAAATATCTCTCTATCTATCTATCGAATATACGTACATACCTATTTGTTTTTGTTTAGTAATTAAATTTGATTTCAATTATAAATGAACCTATATTTTTGAAAAAAATATACACATTATATTGATACAAGAATTCTTACTTTCCCTTAGTTTTGGCATATTTCAGCTTCACGGTGTCAGTGAGAGCCTAATGTTAAGACACTCGGTTCCTCATTTTCCGCTGAATTCAGTAGTAGGCATTGCGTGTTTGGTGGTGGAGCTTATCTCAAAAATGTTGTGTTGCGTTTACGGTCACACACCTGTGCCCCTGCGCCACGACTGGTCTCAATAAAAAAAATGAATATTTTTATTAACACCTTTTCTATAATGTAATAATTTCTATTCAAATGAATTCGACGGCACAGTGACCTATAAAAAAAAACCATATAAAAAATAAATAAAAACCCATTGACTAAGATCACATTACTAATAGGGACGCGATAAACACCGTTGCTTCTATAAACAACGCAACATTATACGCCTTCGATAACAAATTATTAGTATGTAGTCGTGTTTACAAACTGAAATGGACAGATGTTTTACGTGTCATCGAATAATATTTCCGATAATGAAGCAGCTTTCTAGTACGTATCTATATATTAAAAGTTAAAAATAAGGGTCACGCTGTATCCCGCACACAGCATGGTAGATAGAGGGAACCTAGTGTTAAGACACTCAGTTTCACACTTTTCGCCGAATTCTGGAGGCATTGTGTGATGAGTGTGGGAACTCAAAGCCGCGCTTTTGCCTCGATACCAGAGCGATGAAATAAAAATATAAATGTTAATAAATATTTCACTTCCCCGAGTGGGGATCGAACCCACAACGAGACGCGCTTTTGCGCTTGCGCCTTGTGCAACTGCGCCACGACTGGCCTCAAAAAATTAAAAGTCATATGTTTAATTGAAATCTAATCGGAATCTTTCGCTGTGGGTACCTAATAAAAACATAAAATTCGTTTATGTAGGTTATTTTTGTATTAAATTAAACTACCGACTCGTAGATGGGCAGGATGCGCGAGATTGCCCTCATCCTCATATTTTTCTTTTAAGACACGCTTTTCATATGTAGTATTATATGTATAGTAGTATTGTAGGTTTTTTTTCATAAATGTTAAAGTAGTGAATATGAGTAATTACGCAAAACAAAATACAACAACAAAACTTTAGTAGTTAAAATATATTATATATTTTTTATTCAAATTATTGATGACAAAAAAAACATCATCAGAAATTTATTATTTTAAAGATATCGCAATACATTTGAAGCATATTACACACCACCATTAATATTATAATATAAGATTATTATATTTTACATACAAGTACATTCTCTTATCACTCGATCTAAAAAATACAATTTCTCATACACTACACTACATTGTTAGAGTTCATCACGAAAACCCAATTACATATAAAAGAGATGAACAGTCACAAGATCAGATACTCTCGTACCTTGGTGCATGGATAGGTTCGAGTCACACGGCCGCGTGCGGTCGCGCCATATCGGGTGCTAGGAATGTATGCCGAACAGCTAGCACTGTCTACGACCTAACTGAAAATGATTTGTGGGGAATGTACATGTGATATCATATATTTTTTTTATTGGGTTTTGGTATTTTTTTATGATATTTATGATAAAATTTTGTATGTAAAGTCTACTAATATGAAATCGTATAATATTATTATTATAATTATATTTTAATGGAAAACGTGAAAGCCTATAAAAATTATAGTATTCGTGTAAAATGAAGTTTATTACGATATTTGTAACTATATGGGTATATAACTTTAGTTTTTTTTTGGCTTCTAATACCTACAAACCCGTACTTTTGTTGCTAAAGGCTTTCTAGCTTTTATTAAAACTATATCTAAAAATTTTACTTTTGTAAATATTATGTAAAGGCTTAATCGAAAACGCATTTCTAATTACAACTACTATTAACTATATTAGCTAACCATTTCTCTTCAGCGAGATTTCAATTATTATCAATTTATATCTAATCAAGCATTACTTTAATAATATTTTCCTTATATATATGCATATGAAGGATTTAGTTCAAAATGTAAATTTGAATAAAACTATCCGCGATAGCGAAGTGTAAAAGCCGCTTAGCATCTGCGGTGTGATAAAACAAAATGCTTTTCCTTATTCAGAAATAATGCAATGCAGCAGTCCCATTCTCTGGCGCTTTCCTGAATTCCGCCATTAATCATTTTTAATCTGGCATTTTCCGCATTTTTTTTTTAAAAGTTTAAAGTAAAAGGCAATTGTATATTTTAAAATGCACATATTTTTCGTAAAAGTACATAGCAATGTTTTTAATTTAACTTGCATACTTAATTTATATTTTTATAGTCTGGAAATATAGAAAAATTTATAGCTTTTATAAAAAATCTGGTATGGTTCACATGCAACTTTAATTTATGTATCGTTCTATTCATTTAGAAATTCGATATTTCCATGTTCATGGCGCATAAATAAATGCTAATGTCAAAACTATTATAGATAGTACGTGGATTATTGAATTAAAAATCAAATCAAGTCAGCTTCACGCTGTATCCCGCATACAGCAGGGAAGGCAGAGAGAACCTAGTGTTAAGATACTCCCTTATGCACTTTCCGCTGAATTTTTTGAAACGTTGCGTGTTGAGTGGAGGAACTCAACGCTGAAATAAAATTATTCACAAATAATAATTTATTCCCTCGACAGGGTAAAAATTTTGAATTAAATAAGCATTTATAAATTCCGATGTTGTACTAAACTTATAGGTCATAAAAATATCCATCCAACGCAACAGTCAACTTCAATAAATCAATGCCCTAATCTTTCACTGGGAGACCGTAAAAACTCATGTATGAATGCGAAACCCTCGAGCTCGTAGTTTTTATCGTTTAGTCCTAATAACGTTTTGCTTTGAATTTGTTATACAAGGACATTGCAACTACCTATATACCTATACCTACTAGAGGTACTTTTATTGTTGAATTTAAATTAACTATTTTTTCAGTAGGATGATACTACACAAATTTAAATAAATAGTTTTTAACAACGATGTCTTTTTTTTTAAATTTATTATAATAAATAAAATATAAATCAATATAATAAGGAATCACCTAAAAGACTTAAGAACGATAGAAATTATATCATATTATCATTTATATTTAACATTTTTACTATTATCGACTTATCTAAGAAAGAAACATTAAATATTCGCAATACTAATGCATTAAGAATTCCAATCATGTGTCACGGAAAAGCAAATGACGTTGAATTAAGCCTTGAGTATTCTTTTATATCGTCATATAACTCTACTAGGATACAGGTAATATGTAACTTTATCCATATTAGAGACAAATATGGTAAATTACGACTTTGCTATGGCTATAGTTAAGCACTTTTATATTGTCGTTTAATTTGCAACACGCGTTTTTGTTTCAATTTTGTTTTTAACTTTAAATTATGTAGATTTTGTAAGTAATAAACTGATATGATATTATGGTGTATTTATGTATATTTATTCTTAACTGTAAGTATGGTTGTGCGGCTGAACGTTGGAATCACCTTCTAGGATGATGATTTAAAATGTATATTTTTTCTCTGTTCTGGTAAATTAGACGTGGCGTTGAGTTCTCTTAATCAATTTCTTTATAGAAGATGGAAAGAGCTCAAGCGTGCGATTGTAAACGGGACAGGTTGTGGGTTCGATTTCCAACGGAATGAAATATTTCATATTTTCATTTCCCTGTTCTGGAAACGAAGCAAAAGTGCGGTTTTAAGTTCTGCGTGTTGAGTACACGCAATGCATCCAAATTTGGGGAATGGAGTGTTTGAACACCAGGTTCTCTCTGCCTACCCTGCTATACGCTGAAAAGAGCGTGAAAGAAAAAAAATGATGGTTTCTTAGGAAAGATTGAAAACACAAATACACAAATTTACTTAAAATAAAAGATCATTGTCTTCTATATATATATATCTTTATTTATAAGTGAAAAATGTTTATTGTTTTCATTAACGTTGTCATCCCTTTGTCTCCAGCCCAAACAAAAGACAAAGAAGTGCACTTTTCAATAATAGTCGCTGGTGTTGTTTTTGTATGTCTAATTTACTGTAAAAGCAGCGCCGCCATAAATAATTCAACACTAGAACTAAGCGCTTGTTCTTACGATACCATTCTGTAGGTTAGGACGTTATAAGGGCAATGCAAGGGAGGGCGTTAAAGGGCAAAAGGGCAATTTTTAACTCTTCGATGGCTTTGTTAAATCCTAGATTTTGATTCTCAAAATCTGTAAAAATAATTTAAGTATATGTTCCTTCACAAACATTATTAAATAAATAATATACAATTCTCTCTCCATACTTACTATTAGATCTAACTGTTTACTTATATGTATGAATTAATTTATATAACCCGTCGTAGTTTGTTTTATTGAAGCAATCTTATAGGAGGTTTCCATCAATTAGGTTCAATGGCAATATAATTTACGTTTCGATTTCTAGTTCTTCTTGTTTAGGTCAAATATTGAATGTTATATTATATGAGGCCAGTCGTGGTCGACTCGAGTGGGGATCGAGGTGTCGTCGATCCCCACTCGAGAAAATTAAATATTTATTTACATTTATATTTTCATTTCATCGCTCTGGTGTCGAGGCCAAGCGCGGCGTTGAGTTCCACTTCGAATATCGTCTTCGAATATCGTATGGGTATAAACTAGATTGGCTCTGCCTGCCTGTCTCTGTCATATATATATATATTGAAATTATTTTTTCAAATATAAAATGAAACTATTTAGAGAAGAGGGCGTTTATCCCTTTGTGACAACTTTGAACGTATGACTAAACACAGTGGTTGTTAGTTTGAAAGTTATTTATAATGATTGCAATGCGTGTCTTTCCTGGTTAAAGAGAAGGGACGGGAAGGTGTTGGAACCCTCTATGAACAAAATTTTAACACCGGTACGTAATGTCTACAAATGAGCGGAAGGAAAGTCGATAATGGATTTTAGTAGCGGTACCTGTTTTCTCCGTTTACTATTCGAATTGGAAGGTATGAAATAAGCTGGAGTTTTAAAACGTTAGCCACAACACGAAGGATTCATCATTACATAAACGCTGTTCTTTTTTGTATGTTTATATTTTAATAAGGCAATGATTTGTCACCGATGTGTCTTAACTTTTTTTGAAACTTCACGTTGTTTTCTGCACGTATACAAGCAGAGGAACTTGTGAACCTAGTGTTAAGACACTTCGTTCTCATTAAGATACTTCCGTTCCCCGCTGTTCTATCCGCAGAGCCCTGGTTAGCGTTATGAGTGGTGGAACCTAACGCCGTCACAGAAACGTTGTGCACCAATTATATAATTATACTAATTGGTAGTTCACAAAACATAAATATTATACTGACTTGCTATATTTACATATGTATATGTATATCTAAACGTAAATTCGTAAGCAGTTCCAACAACCACAAAAGGAGCGTGCGTTGGCAGTAATCCAATATTGACAAAGGATATACTGTTAACACTTGTACTCTTAAATTTTACGACTCGTAGTAATTCGCTGTCTTGGTACTTACAAGTTAAGTTTATCGACAAATTAGCATAGTAGTATAGTTATGAGTTTGACGTGTTTATCTGTCTGTCTATTCGTCTAGCTCCGGAATCAGTGAAGTGATTTGAGCGAGTCGGGTTTTTTTAATCGGCTTTGTTCATCTCGGTGGTTATGTTTTATGAAACAACAACATACATAGTGTTAAGACACTCCGTTCCTCACATTCTGCCGAATTTTGAAGGCATTGCGTTGAGTGGCAGAATTCAACGCCGCGCTTTTGCCTCGACACCAAAGCGAAGACATGGAAATATAAGTTTAAGTAAATATTTCATCTCCTCGAGTGGAGATCGAACCCAAAACCAGTCGGTTTTACAGTCACACTTTGTGCCGCTGTGCCATGACTGGCCTTTTATGAATTATGGTTAAGTATTTAAGACCTACAAACACTTTGTAATATTCTTAAACTTTCTTGGTTTTATTATTTCTCACTTGAATATTTAATAGTAAATACCAAGGTCTTGGCTTTTATTTACAACTAATTGAATATAAATTCTTTTTATGATAGCGGCGCTTAAAGAAACTTTTTATTAGAACCTCGTTGCTAATTTTATTCTATTAACTTTTGTATACAAAGTGTTAAGATATTCAAGGCTGTATTACTATTGCAATCATAATATTTGTTAACCTGTCGTCATTTGTTTGCATTGTTGTATAAAAACTTCTAGATCTTTATGTACGTCGCGTGCGCACTAAGAGACGTTATCAAGAGTAGCTCCGAACTCGTGGCCCATAAATCCTCAAAAGTGGACTCACTTACGCAATAAGAACGATGCAGGGCACATTTTTTTATATCGTTTTTAACTTGGTTATTTATTTTTTACATATGATATCGTTCATATTTTGTTTTGACTGTTTTTATTTTACTAATAATTAACATTTTATTTCAATATTTGTTGTTTTTTTTTGTTTTTTAGTGTGAATAAAAATTTTAAGTAGCGCAATTCATAAAAAATCTAATATTCTAATGTTTCTTTTCTTCTCACATTTGCATTACATATTAGTAAACTGTAAAACATAGTTTGTAACCAACAATGACGATTCTACTAAAATTAAGAAACAATATCAGTTCAACGAATCAATGAATACAAATCTAACATTATATCTGTAACAAGCTAAAGTTATGAAAGGTCCCGTCCCCCTCATATGGGCCCTATAGACCGTAACTTATGCTTTTGATCAGCGATCACTGCGGGTTCCTCCAGGGTTCCGTGACTCAATTTTATTTAGTAGTTCACTTCACTATCGTCGCGCCGACCAGTTTGCTTTGAATCTCGTCGACGGACGGACGCACGCGCGCCGCTCTATACTTCGATTACGTTTTATACATCGAATTATATAAACATTAGTAAAACTTTTATAGTGAATTCTATTGTGTTAAGTGATAGTTCTGTGATTCGGAAGAGGTCAGCAGTGTCGTCTCGTATAAACGTATTTGGTACTTATAAAGAACGAAGGGCCTTATTCTCCTGTTGCAAGTTATAGGAGCATAATATGTTTGATTACGGTTTGTTTTGTTGCTAAGACATCCGTGTCCATGGCTTGTTATTTGAAATATTCGACTTTATAAAATAATTTATTGAGTTAAAATTAAATAGATAAATATGCCAAATTTAACATATTTAACTTTTGTTTTCGTACTAAAACTACTTTCTTATCAAAACATTGTTTAATTATTATCAGTGCAGTATGTTAAATTGATACTAGATAAAATATTATTGAAATTACAAAAAAAAAATATCAAATACGTTGTAGGGTTATCCATTAACCATGTTTATCGACTCCGAAGGGCAGGTATTCGCATCCCCTTTTTTGTGACGTTTGTGGGACCTCTTTAGTCCTTTCTTTACGTTCAAGACTTATTCTACGGCCCCTTAATTTTTAACTTTCATTGTTGTGCTCCCGGATTTTAGTCTTGTTACAAGGCCAGTTCCAAGTACTATTTATTTTTAATATTTTTTTGAATTTTGAATTTGCGTCTATACCAATATGTATATTAAACTATTTGTTTATTTATTTAAAAACTCTTATTCTTACAAGATGACAGTACCCTAGTACATTTCTCTTGCTAAACCAATTGACAGCTACTCTACTTTCACATATGCTGATATACCTACGTCTACATCTGTACATACAAATTATTCCCCGTACCTAAGAAATATTAGGGTGTCAAACAAATTAACGCAGACATATTAGAGGCCAACGTTGGAAGCCAACAAGCCAAGAAACTTGCTAATTTACTAAAAACGATAGACAAACTAAAAATAAACATCAAAGAAATGTGTTTACGGTTGGTTCTGGTTCAATTGGTGTCAAATGTTTCATATGAATTCTTTTGATGTGTTTTATGTAGGTGATATCTATCTAACGAGTCAAAATTTTATTACGCTGCTAGCTGTCCATACGCGACTATGCCCTACCCCAACTTTTAATTTAAAATCCATCAAAATGATACAAGATATTTACATGGATTGTAGACTATGTGTTATTCTGATATATAAGGTATGTTACTGTAAAGTTTCATCAAAATCCGTTTAATAGTTTTTGCGTGAAAGTTGAACTAACATCCGCCCTTAAAAAAATCTAATTTGTAATATTATTAGAATAGAATATCATCTTCTGTCGAAATATTAAGCAAACTGCTTAATTACGGCTAACGAGATTATCTGACGTAAGCCGTTTATGAGCTTTCTCACATTTACTTTCTTTATAATCCAACGTTTATTATGTGCAATAAAATACTGTAGAACTGCTAAATTTAAGATAAAATTAAATAAAATCAGCTTGACGCTGTACGTCGCAGCAGGGAAGGCAAAGGGCACGTAGTGTTAAGACACTCCGTTTCCTACTTTCCGTCGAATCCTGGATTCAATTGAAATAACTATTACATTACCTCAAGTTGGGATCGAACCCACAACCAGTCGCGTTTACAGTCACACTTTTCGCCCTTGCGCCACAACTGTTTTTAGTTTTATTTCTAATTCACAGCTAAATTTGACGATGAATACATTAAAGAAGTTGTTCTGTAAATAGATTCTGTCAACGATGACCTTTTGTTGAGATCATTCAAAGTGCTGATAACTTTTTTCATATCTGGTTTATTGTGATTCGAGTCTCTACAATTCAAATACAATATAACAATACTCTAAGAAAATATAGAATAGATTATTTTATTGTTGTATATAGAACCAATATACTTTACAATACATAAAATAAATAAATCAGCTTCACGCTGTATCTAGCACACATCAGGGTAGGCAGAGGGAATTTAGTGTTAGGTCACTCCGTTCCCCACTTTCTGCCGAATTCTGGAAGCATTGCGTGTTAAGTATTTTACAATACATGTTTCTATATAAATATACATTATATTGGATTTTTTTTTCTCTATGCAAATAATTATGAAACGTGATGATATACTAAATAAAGAAATATGTGATATAAACATGTAGAAAATATAAATTAACTTTTTCTTATTTATAATATGTAAATTTCTCATACATATGTATATTTGTGTGTTTATATCTCTATGTATAATATTTATATTGATTTGAGAAGTTGTAGTAAAACGCATCAAGATCTTATTATATAAGAGTAGTATCGTGATTGTGTCACCGTTGATGTCTTAATTAAAATTAGCAGGTTCCCTTTATACGCTACATAAATATATACTTTATGTGTTTCTATATATTATGTTTTCTATTAATAATGTTGTTTTAAGCGCAGACAGCTCTGTATAAGTAAGTAATCGACTGTCAGCAATAATTATCTTAAATAATAATTTGGATAATGTTTAAATATAATATACATTTTTAATTTCATGCTGTATCTTGCATATACCAGTATAGCCAGAAGGAACCTGGGAACCTAGTGTTAAGACACTTCCGTTTCTCACTTTCCGCCGAATTCTAAAGGCATTGCGGGTTGAGTATCGGAACTCAATGCCAATATCCGAATAATAAGTAAAATTTTCAAAATATTTAACTTAAGACAAGACAAAACAATATTGCACGTGGCCGTTCTAGATGAATATCATGAATAAATATACTATTTAAATAGTAACCTACAATTTCATCATTTGGTCCTTGTTTGCTCACTCATTGTACGAATTACTCAAGCTCATTATGTATAGAGATAGACTCTTATCAATTTACGCATATATAGTACCTGTAGAACGCTGTTATCTCTTATCAACAATATGAACTACGAAACACTCCTTTTAGGTTATCAATTTTCATTCCTATTGTACATTCTTTGCTTATAATTATCGTTTTGTTAATAAAAAAAATTTAATTAGTTTAGTTGAGGCCGTCGTGGCGCAGTGGTTCGAGTGTGTAACTGTAACGCGACGGCTATGGGCTCGAGCACCACTTGAAGAAATTAATTATTATTTATTAGTATTTTCATTTCGCTCTGGCATCAAGACAAAAGTCCGGCGTTGAGTTCCGCCACTCAACACGCAATGCCTCGAGAACTTCGGCAGAGAGTGGGGAACGGAGTCTCTTAAATGTTTTTGTCTTACTGCTTTAGGTTCCCTCTGCCTACCCTACTGTATGCAGGAGCCTTCTTTTTACATTTTTTTAATATAAATGATAGCAATATTCAGTATAGCATTTACTCAGAGTTAGAATACGCCATCTTCAATCAACGAAGCGCCTGTACAACGTTCTCAATTGAGGTTAATTTATACGGAGACGGAGAGATATGTAGCGCCCCTGTTGTTCAATAAGTTAAATGGCCTAGTGAATTTATATTACATTTATAAATGTTGGCAACTTATTTTGAGATTTTATTGGTAGAAAAAAATCGTATAAATATTATGTTTTTTTTTTCTCGTAAGGTACCATAAGACGAGATTAAATTCTAAAAATGACTTATAATATAAATGTATCATATTGATTCAGGAGTGTCTTAATTCCCTCTGTATACCCCATTACATGCAGGATAGTGCGTAAAGCTTTCGATTCCTACTCCAGGAAATGAAATTACGTATTTCATTGTTATATTCATGTTTTTTATTTCTTCGCTTTGGTGTCGAGAGATCGCGCGGCGTTAAATTCTGACAAATAACACGCAATACCTCCAGAGAATCAGTAGAAAGTGAGTGAGCGGAGTGTCTTAACACTAGGCTCCGTCTGCATACCCCCCTACATGCAGGATAGTGCGTAAAGGTTTAAAATAATATATTGATTTGTCATACTAACGCAATATTAATTTTGTAGCCTAGTCGGACGTGTTGGAACTAAAGTATACAGAAACGAAATGACCATTATTTGTTGTAACGCCTACTGAACGACAAATTTACTTAAAACATTGTTACTTACGCGTTTCCAATTTATTTTTGAGGTTGGTAACACTGTACTTTACGAGCTACCTTTCAAGTCTTAACCCTTTTGGGTATAAACAGAAAATAGCGCGCTTGTTTACTGAACAAAGACAATGAACTCGTAAAAACTATATAAAACGAAAACTTTAGTTACTTTATATTTCATAGCGACATTTGTTTACACCGTGATAAAGGTCGGGTCGTACAATTGAGGTTTCTAGGATATGTAAATAAGAAATTAATCAAAATGAAATCAGCTTCACGCTGTATTCTGCACACAGCAGGGAACGTAGTGTGATTTTTTCGAGGCATTGCGTATTGAGTAGCCAGATTTTGATGCCAGAGCGAGAAAATGAAAATATTAATAAATAATTATTCATTACACCGTGTGGGGATTAGAACCCACAACCGTCGCGATACAAGTCGCACACTTGTGCCACTTGCGCCACGACGGCCTCATAAATAAGAAATGTAGTTAATATTATATATAAAATAGGAAATAAAAATACAGTTTCCGTTGACATTGGATAAGTTTAATAAGAACATCCTGTATTCAATAATTATACATAATATCGTGGTTGTATAACTCCGGAAAAACTCCTAACCTAAACGTTCTCGGTGTAACTTTCTAATCTTACCAATAGTCAAAATAAAACGCCTTGCGTGCACGACAGTACGAAATATACAGTATTTAGAACATTGTTCTTAATTCCACACAGCCAAATGAACACACACAGTCACTGAAATGGTTTTTTTTTATTTTATATAATTATCATTTTATTTTCGTACAGTAATAAATAACCTCCTGAAAATTCTAATGTTAAACTGTATATTTACATATATACACACACACACAATGAGTATATTATTTACTTTAACACTAGGTTCCCTCTGCCTAACCCGCAGTATACATGAAACAGCGTGAAGTTGATTTTGTATATTCTTAAGTCAATTGTAACTTATTATAGAATCACATATTATTTATCGTCCGTTACAAATATAACGTTTTAATATAAGATACTCAGACAATGCAGCGGCAATCACTTTCAGCTATTTGAAGCAATCAATTCTTGTATAGTTTGAACGTCCGCTATACTTGCAATAGATAGATATTTTATGACAATCTATTATTAGAACATATCATATAGTCTAGAAGTCTATTGAGACAATGGCTGTACTAATATTTCTTCTTATATACAAAGATTTCGTCGATTTAATTTTAATTTGTTTTTTTTTATTTATTTAGGTGTTTGAAACTACATATTAAATATTTTATATCAGCTTTTCGCGTTTCCCGTACACTACATGGTAGAGGGAACGTAGTATTAAGACCCTCCGTTGCCGACTCTCCACCTAGTTCTGAAGACATTGCGAGTTGAGTGGCGGAACTCTACGCCTACGCTCACTCAACTCAACGCTTAAGATACTCCATTCCTCACTTTCCGTCGAATTTCGGAGGCATTGCGCGTCGACTGGCGGAATTGAAATATTGAATATTTTTATTTCATCGCTCTGGTGTTGAGATAGAGTACGGCGTTGAGTTCCGCTACTGAACTCGCAATGCCAACAGAGTTCCAGAGTTCAGGAAAGTGGACTGTTTTAACACGAAATTCCCTCTGCCTAAAGATACAGCGTGAAGCTGATAAAAAAACCATCTTAAGTTTACATTTCGTACTGTAAATGCCATAGCTAACATAAACTTTTTTATAAATAAGTTGAATTTTAAATAAAAAAAAATGTCAAAGTTCATAATTTTTTTAAACATCACCAAATGATATAAAACGCTCGTATCAAGCAGTTATCAATGAATTCATAATACTCTAAAACCCGTTTCGAAATTGCGTCACTAACCGTCTACGTTGACCTTGGAAGAATACTTCATTTTACTACAAACGACCAAAATTTATGTCTTCCACTTTATATTCTTTGTAAATGCTATTCCGCATACTTAAATATGCAAATGGCATTTAGTCAAAATTTATATTCCGCTGGACACATGTTAACGTACAAAAACACATAAAATTGGTGACATTAAACAATTCATACAATTGGTTTTATAAATACATTCTAAAATATATATAATATTATGAGCGACCAACGAGAGGTTTTCCAAATAAGCTCAAATTAGCAGCACGCAGGTTCCGAGAACATCCTCACACGGCGGTACCAACTGGTTTGGAAGTAAACAGATGATGTAGGTAGAGTCCTTAAGTAGTTTATCCATTATACTGAACAAAGTGAAGTACGGAAGGAAGCCCTACAACCGACCACGTGGTATCTAGTTGGGAAGTGCCAAGTAGTTCATCCACTTAAACAAGATAAGCCGGTATCAGAGTCAGGTTACAGTAAGCATAATTAGAATTTTGCTTGTGAACTGTTCTTGCAGCGAGGTGGTCTTTACTGAATCGGCTTAAAATTCTAGATAATAGTATGACGCGTGACATGTGTCCGTTAACGTTGTGGCAGCAATCTTAGAGGTATTTAATCAGTTTGATATGTGATAACGCTCTATTGTTTTAATACTTACATTGGAAATAGAGTTATGTTTTAACGTTCTTAGAAATAAGAAAGATATTTGAGTGAAGAAATAGTATAATTGATGTTTTCATTTCTTCACTTTAATATCGAGGCAAAGCGCGGCGTTGAGTTGTGTTACTCAACATGCGTAGTATTCGGTGGAAAGTGAGAAACAGAGTGCCTTAACACTAGGCTCCCTACATGTGGGATAGATCGTGAAGTTGAAAAAAATGTAATCATTTTCTAAAAAGTGTTATTCCAGCCTTGTTAAAGAAAAATATTTTTTTGAATACACATAAAAGTTAGAAATTATCGCGATTTCAACCCGCGCCTCTTGAAAACCGTCCAAACCCTCTGACCAACTGAGCTATACGTTCTCATCGGGCATGTTGTAGTTAATCATATTATGGCGATAGATGTTCAAGAGAATGTCAGTAAATTAGAATTAATATTTGATTTTGCATTCTCCAAATACGTTACAGTAGATTAGTAGCTAACGATTAGCATAACAATAGGGTATGTGATGTCAGAGGTTACAGCGATGCCCTCAAAATCGGGCTCACAAGCCAAACAGACAATGCCCTACCCACACAGCATTGGTTTTATGACCGATGTCTAGATTATTCGTTCATTCTTATGTCCCATTATTGATATAATAGACGTTTGATTGTATCGGTTCTTGTTATTGTTTACTACAAAATGAACAGTTTACATATGTTTTTGTTGTGTTGTTGTTTTATTAAGCTTGATATAAATATTTATAAATATATTTTGCATAGATAGGTACGTCAGTCCCGGTTTAATCAGAGTCGTTCAAAAATAATTTGTGAAAGTGTACGGAACATTATTTTTTGTAGCTTAATTTTGACTTATAATAAACCAATATTGAATAAATTAAACTATTTATTCAAAGATACATAAAACAAAATATAAAATGCTTACTTTAACGTAAAAAAAATACTAAATTTAATCGAGTAACTTTCTAAATGAATTTTAGTGCCAAATAATAATACAATGTCGTCAAATAATACAAAATAAAACTTAAAATTAAATTATATTTTTTATATATTTTTTAACTTATATTACTTGACCGCGTTTTTAAAATTGTAAATTCAAGCATATGATGTCGTATCGAATGTCTAACCGTGTTCGCCGCATCGGCCATGTGCTGAACAGATGCGCTCCTTGAAACTACTAAATTGTTCCACTTTAATTCCTCTCTATGTTCCATCCATTCAGTCCTTCAACCTTTTAATTATTTTCAGACGAGTACTTTATTTATATAATGTTAATTTACTTTGATTTTTAATTTCGTAAATTTGATTTTATCTTAATATTAATTATCATTAAAACATACGTCCTTTATTTTACTTTCACGCTTTATGCCGCATATAACAGAGAAGGCACATGGAATCTGGGAACGGAATATCTTTACATTAGGTTCCCAGGTTGCTTATGTGTGCGGGCACTCAACGCTGCGCTTTGACTCCTTTGTCACCAGAGCAAGAAAATAAAAATATTAAATACTTAATTTCCTCGAGTGAAAATAGAACCCATAACCTGCCGCGTTTACAGTACGCGTATATGCGAGGACATATTTATTTAAATTTATTTCGCGACTGGCTCAACCAGCCCTATTCTTTTTAATTTAAAAGTTTTTTTTTATTATATACATATGTATAAATGTAAGGCAGCAATTTATTTGTTTTCCTCATAGCTAAAGGTCGTTTATAGTGACTGATTAGATCATCATCACCCTTTTTGCGTGATACTTGATTATTGTGATGCTCCGCGTCTACATCAATGGAATATTTCTCCATCGCACTGTATAAATATTTAAATAAGTGATTCCTTACGAATATATATAAGCCGCACCTATTTTATTTTAAATTATTTAAACAAAGTAATTTCGAGGCCAGTCGTGGCGCAGAAGCACAAAGTTTCACTGCAAAATAAACTGGTTGTGGGTTCGATCCTCACTCGAGGAAATGAAATATTTATTTAAATTTATATTTTCATAGCTTCGCTCTAGTGTCGAGGCTAAGCGTGGCGTTGTGTTCTGCCACTTAACACGCAATTCCTCCAGATTTCGGCGGAAAGAGCAGAATGGAATGTGTAAACACTAGGTTCCCTTTGCCTACCCTGCAGTGTGTAGGATACAGCGTGAAGCTGATTTAAGTTTTTAAATAATTTGAAATCGTTCCACGTAACTTAGTAAATTATGAGATTTGGTGTGGTTGTGTGTTTCGTACCTTCGAAACCTGTTCTTGCACTTTCTATCGGAAGATATAAAATATCTATACTTGAACGATGACGTTGCGAATTTTGCTAATACAACAAAAACCCTTGTGTAATATAACTATTTATTTATTTCTTAACATCGTTTATACTATACTACTAGAGTTTTTACTACTACTATGATATTTTTTACTTTTATTACTTTTTTAAATGTCATGTTCTTATAAATTATTATATAAAATAATTTATACGTTCAATTAACACTGTTTAGGTACTTATATAAAGTTAAAAACAAGTTTTTTATTAATTCGTCACAATTTTTTACGTTGAACGTTATCATTCTCAAAAGAACATTTGTCAAAGGTTAAAGATTTTTGTTTTAATATTGTTCTCTGTTGATATGGTTAATGTTTATTTTATTCTTATTTTTATTTTTAAAAATAGGTATGAGATAATATCTATTTGTTACCTATTTTTTTCTATGAAAAGCAAACATTAAAATGTTATATAGATATTAAGAATAAAAACTTTACGCTGTATCCCGTACACAGCACGGTTGGCTGAGGGAACCTAGTGTTAAGACATTCTGGAGGTATTACGTGTGGAGTGGCCAAACTTAACGCCGCGGTTTGCCTCGACATCAGAGAGAAGAAATAAAAATGTAAATTTAAATAAATATTTCATTTTCTGAAGTGGAATTTGAATCCACAACAAAATAACTAAGTCTTTTATCTAATTTAAATAACGTATTTATGCCAATAAACAAGATTTACAGACATATACCTCTCAAATGAATGATTTGAATCGTTCTTTTTACCTTTTGTGTTTGTTTTACAAATACAAAAGATCTTAATATGTTCACTTATTTCTATTCGTAACAAGCGATCCCTATATGAAAACAGAGAATGAATAAAAACCGTTATGTACACGTATATGGTCGTCTTTAAACAGCGCTTTTTTGTAAGGTAATTTCAAAAAATCCTTAGTTGAAATCATTTTTTTATAAAAATCCCTACGTAAATAGCATATAAAATATTATAAAAGTAAAATACATAGTGTTTAACATCAAATCAAATCAAATTGGCTAAAAAATCAAATCGGCTTCAAGATGTATCCCACACACAGCAGGGTAACCAGAGGGAACATAGTGTTAAGACACTCTGTTCCCCACTTTCCGCCGAGTTATGAAGGCATTGCCTGTTGAATGGCGGTACTCAGCACCGCGCTTTGCCTGCCACCAGAGCGAAGAAATGATAATATAAATGTAAATAAACATTTCACTTCTTCGAGTGGGGATCGAACCCACAACCAATCGATTTTACAATCACAATTTTACATTACAAAATCCTAGGTTCCCAGGGTCCCTCTACTTACACTGTTTGTGCGAGTTTGTTAAAATAATGTTAGAATGCAGTGAAAACGACAATACAGTTTCAAATTGAAATTATTACCAAATAACATTATAAAGATAAATCCTATAAATCGTAGATTATCAGCAGCACTTAGCATAATGTTACTTAAAATTAGACCATAGTCCATTATCAGTTCTTGTTATTATTTATTTACCGAAAGAGCTATTACGGAATATTACGAAATGTCTGGGAAATGAAAATATTAAACTCACCAGTACTCTACATCCCGTACTACAATAAAACCAAGCATCCAAGCGTCTTCATATATTGACGATATAAACCTTATTTTCTGCCCCTGAGGACCATTATGAAAGTATCTCTTAGTATGTCCATGTTGAACAGGTCGTTGCTCGGGAGCAAAAAGGCGTACTCTACTATTAGGGAGAGCGAGATGGATACATAAACATTTTTCTTTCTCTTCTTCTCTTCATCTATATAGTTAAACACGAAGTAGTTCGTTGCTTGAAATAATATTTTCAAGACAAAGAACGAAACCTAGGTCTAGTATATTATAGGAAAATAGGTATTAATCTATAGAAAAGATTTATATTTAGTTTTCCCACATTTCTTAGAGAAACAATTTCGACCAAACTATTGATTTAAAATCTTTAAGTACATGTTTTTACTCCCCCACAAAAGGGAAACGTATTTGACCCCGCATAATTTATTAGTCAACCCGTATGATACTATAACCACTATATAAATATAAAGGATTGAATATCATATTATGAAATAGGATCAATTTTTTATGAACAGAATACGTAACATAATAGATTTTCAACTGTCAATTCAATTGAGATGATTTAAATTGAACTTGTAACTGTATCAGACTTTTGTGTGCAATATAAATTATTATGTGAATAAATCAGCTTCACGTTACGCATCCCGCACACAGCAGGATAAACAGAAGGAACTTAGTGTTAAGACACTCTGTTCCCCATCTTATGAGTTAACGAAACTCAAAGCCGCTCATTACCTCGGCACCAGAGCGAGGAAATGGAAATAAATAAATCAATTTTATACAATAGAAAAACTGTAAATTAACCACTAATTTGTGTCCTAAAGAGACCCACAGTAAAATGCGTTTCAATTACTGAGCCTAACTTAGGCATAGGGCGACACAGAGTTTAATTGTTTGTTACTTAAAATAGTACTTCTAAACATATACATAAGTTATCTATAGTCTTACTCTGTGTGCATACCGAATCGACTATTGTTGTTTCTCGTACAAATGAATTATTCAAAACTCATAATTCTCAAGCTTAAAGCTTATTTATCGCTGATGAATCACTTTTCTATTGAAAGATATTTAAAGAGTAACGCACCACGCACTCTCTTTTTATAATTATCTATAATGGTTTGTTGCCTTTGTCAAAGAAGTCGTTACTAACTTGGGAAACGTCTTCCTTAAAATCTCGAACTAAATACGTTCAAAGTAATCATTTGTTTATTCTTTTTAAAATACAATTCTTTCATATTGACCAAGTCTATATGTATAGACTAACTAAGAGTAATGAAAACATGTGTGGGTCATTATTTGAAAAAACAAATAAAATTATGAGGCCAATCGTGGCGCAGGGGCACACAGTGTGACTGTAAACGCGACTGGAAATGATATATGTGTATTTCCCTTTTTTTGCTCTGTAGTCAAGGCAAAACGCGGCGTTGAGTTTCGCCACTCAACACGCAATACCTTCAAAATTCAGCGGAAAGAATGGAACGGAGTGTCTTAATACTAGGTTCCCTGTGTCTACCCTGCTGAAGCGTAAAGCTGTTAAAAAATTATAAAACAAAAACAAATAAAATGATAATTCAAGAGCAATTCAATGTTATTTGATACATTGAAAAAATATATAATAGTAACACAAGAAGTAAAAATTTGACTCGCTCACCACGTGAGTACAAAAAAAAATCTTTATTGCGGTTATGTAGGTTGTTTTAGGGTAGGGTTATTGTTCCGTGTAAACAAATATAAATGTCCTTTTTTATGGTATCATAAATTTTGCTTCATTAGTCACAGGACGAAATAACTGTGGTATTCCCTAGTTTAAATTTTTCTTCGAGACTAATATATCTTCGTATTTTTTTTGCTTTCTTATAAATACACACAAATGTAAAATTCATTTTGTTTACTACAAATTGTTACTAAAGATTTTTTGAAATTCTTATCTATATAGATAAAAGGAACCCACTAACAGAATCTTTGAAATCTGTAATTTTTCCCGGAGTACTAGTACAAGTGAGGTAAAACTGTCGAAGCTTTATCGAATAGTCAATATTTTATTTTCTCGACGCAATATAGAAAGTGATACCTTTATGTTTTTATATCTGATGTTATCAGCGTCAGTTAATATAAGAATAATTACAAACATTTTGCACGATCATTCCCAAAGTACATACATACATTCATATTTGATATTTCAATTTAGAAAGCTGACGTATTCTAACTAGATATTATTCATATAATAAATATAAGGTTCTATTCATATAATACATTATATACACACTACGCGGCTAACCGACCAAATTAAATTATGCATAGTGAGTACTAGGCGCTATAAACAATAGTTAAGTTTACAAATTTGTTTGATAAAACGTATATAATATTCACAGAATTCCATCCATTGGAATACCATCACAGAATTGATGAATCTGTTATATAATTTTTGTTGTGATTAAAATTTGATTAAATGTTTATAACAACCTTTTAACGTTATCTAACGTTATCTGTAATATTATAATTTTAAATTAACATTATTAGTTTAAAACACGAAAGTAATTCAGATTTATGAATAAAAAATATATAAATCAAGCGGGCGAAGCCGCGAGCGAGTCGCCAGTACTTTATTATATATTTAAAATGTCATATTAAAATAATTTAGTAATCAACGATTTATTTTTATTTCTTAATGTCGAGACATTTACAAAATGATCTTGAAAACATAATGAGACTTAACAGCTCTACTGTTTAGTATCTATAAATAATATTTTTATTATAAGTCTATTTTAGTTGTTTTTACAAGTGCTTTTACTGAACCATTGCATTCATTGATCTTTTGATGATGCAACTAAAAATAGTATATAGGGTTGTTACGGGTTCCGGTAGCAGAATCACAGTCTATATTGATTAAGATTTATATATTCTTTCGTATGATAAGCCATACACCATAATTGAAAAGCCTTTACATTTATTATTTTTAAACTTATAAGTACCAAATACATATTGTAATATGTGTTTATAAATATAGAATAAATGGCGAAATATCACAACAAGCTACAAATATGGTATTACAGATTGAGTGAGTGATTAAAAAAAATAGGAATAATGTTTGTTTGAAAAGTGTATTTAATATGGCGGTAACCACATCGCAAACAACTTACTACGGATCGCCGATCCACGATGGATTCGCAACAATCCGTGCCCCGAGAAGTCGAATAAAGATAAGGAATCTAGTTGAACCAAATAGTGTTGCTAATCTACCTCAAAGGCATTCGGAATATTTTACATTAAATAGAACAAGCAAAAGCAATTTCCTAGAGAGCAGTTGTGGTGTGCAATATGCAACTGGCGAATTTCAAAGTATATACGTAAATAGACCATCAAGAATTAGCTTTACTGAACCCATTTATGCCAAAGTAACTCCACCGCACTCTAAGAGCAACTCACCAGTAAAATCTATTAATGGTCGGCATGAAAGTCATTACGATTCAATAGATACAAAACCTCGCAGACGCTTGAAAAGTTTGGAACTCCCGAGGGAAACGGAATCAAATGAAAAAATGATTGTACCAATCGGCGAACGTCATTCTCAAGAAACGTATGCAGTAAAGCAGGACGCCCTCGAGCTACATTCCGTACGTACAAATACAACGGGTTCTTCCGTTGACTATCGAAAGAGAAGTAGCGATCGGGATAACTGTTCTGAATCTTCCTCATACCTAACTGACAATGATCGACCTATTTCAAGTTATAGTGACAACTCGACGATACCGTCGACTGACACAGAGGATGTATTGAAAGAATTGCCAAGTAAGTCTAGATTTCACAAATCGCCTCAGAAATTCGCCACACTTAATATGAGAAGACCCAAATTTATCGATCTTAAGCCACCAATTATTTCCGAAAATCCGTTCTATGGGAGTTTGCACCGAAACAAAATTGGATATCATTCTGAACCAAATACTCCGTTGAATGGCGATAACTATGATTTGAATAATACAAGTAGTATTTCGAGTGACGCGCAACAAATACCTCGAATGCCATTGCAAAATAATCGAAATGGTTTTAAGAGATCAACGAGCGAATCAAACGGTTTCACAAAACGACTTAGTTACAGACATTCCTTTAGTGTAGACTACAAGCCACAACCATTCACCAAGAAACCACATAAATGTTGCGAGTGTGTAACTGGAATACCAGCTGAAGAGGATCGAGATTCTTCACCTTCATCAAGAACATTGGGAACGCTATATGAATCTCAAGATCCCAAAGTCGGATGTCAAACTATACTTCGATCCAAACCTCCTGTACCTTGGTGGGAACTCGCCATCAAAAAATCAAGATACAAAAGTTGTCCTATACTTGAAGAGGTATGTATGAATTTAATTTGTATAATTTCGTATCCAAATATATTTATATATTTATATTTTCATTTCTTTATCCTGGTGTCGAGGCAAAATCGCAAGCGTTGAGTTCCGCGCAATGTCTTCAGAATTCGATGGACAATGGGAAACAGAGTGTCTTAAAACTGAGTACCTCTACCCAGCTGTGTGCGGGATACAGCGTGAAGTAATAAACATATTTTTTATGCATTATCATTTGAATAATTACATTATATAAAATTGCGGCCTATAGCTCTAGTATAAGAACACAACATATATTAACTACAGGTAATAAGCGAGTAATTGATTTCCTTTTGTAAAAAATATAATTGATTCAGCTGTCGTAATCACTTAGTAGCAGTTATATTTATTGTATCCAATACACTTAATACGAAAAAATGTCAGATTCTATGTTCACAAGTAAATATCTTAATGTTCATAATACTAATGGCAGTGTCCTAGTTCACAAACATTTTGATTTTTAATTCTTATTAATAATTTATTAGTCATGGGTCTTTTTTTTTAAATAATACACTACATTATTTCTATTAAATGGCCGCCGCTATGGCTTTGTGGAGAATGTTTTAAATAGCTGTTAGTATTATATATATTATATGAAACTATATAAGAGGAGAATCGTTTTAGAATTTCATAAGTTTACCATTCAGGTTCCGGGACAATGGGGTTCCATTGTAAGGAGTTCAGAACAGTGCCTGTAAAAAGTTTAAATGCGTTAACGTAAATATAGTGAGTTGCACAATCGGTGGATGTTGAATGAACTCGTATCTGCCGTCCGAGCTTACGCTGTATCCCGCACACAGTGGGGTAGGCAGAGGGAACCTATTGTTAGGACACTCTGTTCCCCACTTTCTGCCGAATTCTTTGCCGGCCTTTTTTGATAACGCATATCATTCTTCACAAAACATTTTAGTTACCAGTGAAATCATATCCGAGTGACATAATTTTTGCCTACTTAAAAAACTTAATAGATTTTTAATCACCTCAAAATCGGTTTGCATGTTAACACTCCATATTTTTTTTGTTTAGGAATGTGTGTAATTATAACGCGATAATATATTGATTTTTTCCACAGACCATTAATAAAAAACGTTCCGGGCGTACAACACAGTTGTTTTCTAATTGATTGTACTTGTAAAAAAATTAAATTTATAATACCTATATGAAAATAACAGTAGCTTCATATATAATTAATGTTAAGAAGTTTATGGAAACCTAATATTTAGACTACGTATTAGGAAATTATAAATTTAAAGGTGAAAGAACTAAATGTTTTTTAGGTTCATGCTGTATCATCCACACATCATGGTAGGCAGAGCGAATCTAGTTTTAAGATACTCCGTTCTTACGTATGGGCGGAACCGAACACCGCGCTTTGCCTCGACACCAAAGCGAAAACATGAAAATATAAATTGTTTACTAAATGTTTCATTTTCTCGAGTGGGAAACTAAACCACATTCACTCAAGTTCACAGTTCCACTCTTAATATAACCATGAAGATATGTTATTTAAATTATCATTCACGTTAGGTATGGAATATTAATTATTTAATAATTTATTTATTTAGAAAACATATAAAAAATTGAACGTAGCTGGACTCGAACCCGCGCCTCCTGAAAACTGACCAGGCGCTCTGACCACTAAGCCATAGTGGTCAGAGCTATCAGCATATCTCATCAAGCTACGTCGAAACTTTTATACGCTTGTTACAACTTATTTATGTTGTTAGCATCTCTGTAGGGAGATTTTTACAAGTTTTCGCTACCCAAAGATAATTAACTAAGAATAATCGTCTGCTAAGAAAGAATGCTATTTATTAAATATTTTTTACATTGCTTTGCAAAAAAATATATATACTTTTTCTAAATGATTATTTTGTTTTCCTAAGTGTGTAATAACTCCTTAAAAAAAATTCAAAAATATTTAATAATTTATCACAATATTAAAACATCACATCACTTACAATTTCGTTACAAAATCGTTCTCGAAAACTTAATTCTAAACGACAGGTGCATCGTTAACTGCTGGACTGAGATTTAACCGGACCGCTTATACATAAAAACCCTTATAAGTTTATCAAAACGACAAAAAAAGCTACCTGGCTACTAAAGTAGTTTGCATCAGGTGAACTTAATCTGGATTGAAAAATTTATTTCATACAATATAATATGCTTTCCCACGGTAACAAAACGAATTCGATATAAAGTGTTGACAGAAATATTAAAAGCTATAAATAATGTCAAATAATAGACGTTATTGCTTTGTAATTTTTATTTATTAATAATTTAATAAAAAATCCGCTTCACGCTGTATTCCGCACACAATGGTAGACAGGGAAATTAGTATCAAGACACTGCGTTCCCCACTTTCTGCCGAATTGTGGAGGCATTGCTTATTGAGTGGCGGAGCACAACGCCGCGCTTTGCCTCGACGTCAGAGCGAAGACATGGAAATATAAATCTATATCCATTTCATTTCCCCAAGTGGCGATCGAACTCAAACCATTCGCGTTTACAGTCACACTTCGTGCCCCTGCACCACGCCTGGCCTCTTATTAATAATTAATTGTATTATTAATATCAAAAATATTATTTTCACATATCACCATTACTTTATTTTCATATAATATCAAAATATTTAGTGAAAATATAACGTGAGATGACTATCGTTCAACCAGCCTCGCAAGTTAACATTGTCGAGCGTCGCCCGTCGCCCGCTATAATAACGACACACTTTCCTAACATAGCTTCATCCGCCTGTTTCTCTTATATTTGTCTCTTGTTATTATGGTCCTGCTACAGTTAGTGACCCATCTGTGAATGCAATTGAATACTGTTTAGATGGAACTTGGAGATAACTATAAATTGTGATTATGTTCCAGTTTTGTGATACTTGTGATTTTCGTTATATATTTCTTACATTTATATTTCCACTCTGGTGTCGAGGCAAAGCCCGGCGTTGAGTTCTGCCACTCAACATACATTGCCTCCAGAATTATGCAGAAATTGGGGGACAGAGTGTCTAAGCACTAGGTTATCTCTGCTTATCCTGCTGTGTGCGGGATAGAGCGTGAAGCTGTTATATATTTCTTATTTGGATATTTATGTAAGTATATTTAAGGTGAATTCAAATTTTCAATTTTATTTATACATATACAATCAAATTTGGTAAGCCACATGCCAGAAGTTTCATAAAAAAGCAAAATACCTATCGGAAGACCGCAAATAAGAACTTGTTTTTTAATATTTCCTTGACGTTATTAAATTTTTAAACATATTTTTGTTTCATAATAATAGTATGTTATAGTAATACAATAAGAGAAAGCACTTAGTTTTGAATAGAATTTTAACTTTAAAAAATACAAAATTTGGCTCAAACATTATTAACGCTAGACAACATATGATATGAATATTTATGTCAACGTCTGCTCGAAACAATGTGACCCAAGAGGAAGAGGGCAGTTGAACAAATACTTCTTGTTAAGAATGTAACAGCTACTCTCGGAGCACAATCATTTAGTGGGTTCCATATCTACGTTTTATTGAATCAACTTGCTATTATAAGAAAACGTATAAAGTTTCATACAAAATTTTACTTTATAAAGAAACAGTAGTTTTAAATGGTGCCAAGCAGTTGTAAATATAACAACATTTTTGATATTTTTTTTTTTTAGGCGTTTCACGCTGTATCCCGTGTGTAGGCAGAGGTTAATACGAGGAGTGGAATGCTCCCCACTTTCAGCTAATTTCTGGAGGCATTGCTGGTTTTAGACCGCCATAAGAGCGAATAAATTAAAATATTTCATTTCCTCGTGTGGGAATTGAACCCACAACCTGTCGCGTTACAATCACAGGACTGTGACCCTGTGCCTACGACTGGTTTTACTTTATTTGTTTTGAAATATTTTTGATATTTTTAAAAACCTTATAAATGGTAGTTATACATATATTATTTTATGGTGAAAATTATGAACATTAATGATATTACTAAAACTACGTTATACTTAAGATTAATTCGAACAGAATAATATATGCATATAAATAATTTTGCAACCAATTAAAATACATGGTAATGTTTTTAACATACTTATTAAAAAACATATAAAAAATTGAGCGTAGCGGGATTTGAAACCCGCGCCTCTTTGGAAACCGCCTAAACGGAAGATTTAAGTTCTTTTCCTAATTATGGAATAACACTTTAAAAATGTTTAAAAAAAATCATTTTAAATGTGAACTTTACGGTCTTTACGGCTTAACGAAAAACAATGGGACTGTAGCTATTATATAAAAGACAAAACGCAAAACAAAAAAAAAGTCGTGGTGACATTTTACCGATTTATTATGTAACAAACGCAAGGGAAATTCCATTTTACGTTAAATTCTGAATACTGTTAACGCATAGTAAGAACAGCTTTATATTGAACAGGACACGATACTTTCTTTGTTTATTACTACCTATTACTACGGATCTACCTGCATGACTTGTACTAAATGTAAATAGCTTCATTTGTTATAGTATACTCATAGTTTAAGCTTTCATTTGAAATAGCGTCACTTAAGAAAGTCTTCCTAGAGAGGGAGGAGACAGGGTTCCCTGATTCCCTTTGCCTACCCTGCTATGCGTGGAATAGAGAGTGAAGATAAATTGGGATTTTAAAACTTTATAAATGGTACACACACATAATTTTTATATATGATAATTTTGTTGTGACAAAGTATTCTCCTTAATAATAACTATAAAACATTACTTTAGCAACGCCAAAGAATCGTGCATGTAGACAAGGGAACTTAGTGTTAAGGAACTCCACTCCACACTTTCCGTCGAATATACAGGCATTGTGTGTTGAACTCAACGCTGCACCAGAGCTAAGAAATGAAAATAATAAATATCATTCCTCCGAGTGGAAATCGAACCTACTACCTAGTCACATGCTTGAGCCCCAGCACCACGACTGCCTTCAGTTAACTCATGTTTTTATTATTAAAATGAAATAATGGAAGTTAAATATAGTTAGTAGTTCTACGTAATCTAACCACGGACACGTGTTGCGTGATGTCCATAGAGGTAGCCGTTAGGGGCCATTGTACTTTGTTTTAATGTATTAGTTAATTGTTTCGCCTTCTCGTTGTTTTCCGTTATTTAATTGCATATTGCGTTCGTTCCTGAGTAATTAAGTTATTTTGAATATGTTGTATAATAACTTGTTTGGTTTTTTAATATTTGGAAATTCCGCATAGAAAATATATGTAATTTTATGTTTCAGTTCAGAATATTGTAAATTTTTATAATTTTTGGATTTACATCAGAGATGGTTGGTTTGTTTGGTTTTTTTTGGTATTTATTTCAATTCCAAGCATAAAGTAGAGTTGGTTCTAGGTTAGACGTACAGCTGTGGATTTAATTACATAAAATTATATCCATATATTTTGCTTACATATATACACCTGCTCTTATTTCGTTTTGAAAGCTAACACAAATAAAACATTTTTGTACAATGCATATATCTATTTGAGACCAATCGTGGCGCGACAGGTGAGTTCGATTCCCACTCGAGGAAAGGAAAAATATTTAATTTAAAATAATTTTTTTTCATTTCTTCGCTCTGGTGTCGAGGCAAAGAGTGGCGCAATGCCTTCACATTTCGGCGGAAAGTGGGTATTGGAGGGTCTTAATATTGCATTCTATTAGCGAAACTCATAAAAATATATTATACATTAGATATGTAATATATAAAATATTTTATTAAGGAAAAAATATTTAATATTTTGAATTAAACTAATCAAACCAGTCAATTTTGAAGCGCGGGTGGCACAGCTGCTGATGGTGTAGGTAATTATCCTACACCTGCTTCGCAACCTGTGCGGTTTATTGTCACCCTACATAGCTATGGTTAATAGGGAACCTAAGTGGGCGATGGAGGTGAATAATCATATTTCCACATTCTTGGAAGCCATTCGTGGCGCAGAGGCACAAAGTTTGACTGTAAGCGCTGGTTGTGGATTCGATCCTCACTCGAAGAAATGGAATTTTTATTAAATTTATATTTCTATTTCTTTGCTCTTGTCCAAAATTCGGCGGAAAGTGCGAAATGGCGTGTCTAAATACTAGATTCCCTCTTTCTAACCTACTGTATGCAGCAGCGGATACAGCGTGAAGCTGATTTAATTTTTTTTCATATTCTTGAACATCGAATACTGTAAAAGGCAGATGGTTGAGCAAACAAGTCCTGGTTAAGACTTTTAGACGACTTTTTGCACTATCTATTTATTCGCACAATCTTAGTAAAATTAATTACTCCATAGCGAACACCTGTTGAATAAAACGGAATATTTTTTTATCCGTATAAACGTATACAGGTGGTCACACGGTCAGTTTTTACTTTGATGGCACGCGCATATGCAAGAGATCTATCAATGGAGTGGACGTTGTAATTGGTGGAGAAGCAGGTGAAATGCCCTAATAAGAGAATAGTTGTATTTTTTAAAGTAGTTTCACATTCAGAACCATCATTACGTACAATAAATTTTATTTATGTTTATAGGTTTTTTTTATATAAAAATACAGCCGCTTCTTCGAACGGTTAAGGCGGTAATGCTGGCAATTATAATTTTTCCTGTTGTTAGTTTGTATATATCATGAACATATCTTTATTTTAATTTACTACTTACACGTCAATAGATAAATATGAAACTATATGAAAATCATATACTTTTGAGTAGTACATAGATACTTTAATGAGGCCGTCGTGACGCAGTGGTACAAGGGTACAATGGAGTGACTGGACACTAGGTTCCTTCTGCCTTCCCTGCTATATGAGCAAAATAGCGTAAAACTGAACAAAATACTTTAATTTAATCGATACTTTAGCGTTAGAAACATTTCTGAATTTGAGTATTAGATATCGATCGAATAACAAATAATAAAATTGGATTTTCCAGTAATGGTTGTAACATTAATATGTATTAATTCAGGACCTGGGGAACACTCGCAAGCACGTCAGTTAATACAATAATAGGGATCGTGGCCGTTGCCCTTTTTAATTTCGCGGAGTACTCCTGTGACGTAGCAAACAGAGGGTCCCGTGTCCAGCTGCACCCATTTCACTTGGACAGTTATTTAGTAGTATGACTCACTTTCATAGTAAGGTGTACGATAATATAATTTAAATATTTTCTTTGTGTCGAATTTGCTTAGAGCAATATTGCAACGAACGTGATTTTAGACGATGGTTGTGAATTTAAATCCCATTTCGAGGAATGCCTTCTTTTATCAAGTAGTTTTTGTATCAAAAGGCACTGAGTGTAAGTTCCAATACGCAATTTCTCTTAATGACTATTTCCCCTTCCTTGCATTAATACGGAATATGCAAAGAGAAACCATAGCTAATATAGACTTAACTGAATAACAAGGTGCTATGGAATTCATTAATAATAGTAAAGTGAAACAGAGCTACAGTTAGTTGTCGTTTTTCAACATACCTTTTTTAGCTTCACGCTGTAATCTGCATATAGCAAGGTAACCAGAAGGAACCTATTGTTAAGACACTCCGCTCCCTACTTTCCGCCGCATTCTGGAGGCATTGCGTTTTGAGTGGTGAATCTTAACGCCGCGCTTTACCTCGACACCAAAGCGGTGAAACGAAACAATGAAATATTTCTCAAGTAGGAGTCGAACCCACAACCTGTAGCGTTTATTATCACACGGTTGTGCTCTTGCGCCACGATTGACCTCAACAATTTAAGTGATTTATTTTTAGAAACAATATTCTTTAAGTCTTATTTAAGATCTTTCGGCTCCTCACACGTGTTTGGTCCTGATATATTCATTAAAATGACAGATTCATAGCACGATGAAGTCATGCTTAAAATTGAAATAGGTACTTACTTACGTTACATCATTATTATATCGATGGGAAGCTCATGTTTACGATCTTATTTGACAGGTTAATACGTTGTTATCGCATCTCCGTGGAAACCTGTTCCTCATATACTAGAGGCTATTTAAATAATTATCGGTTCTGGAGTTACCGTTATCCAAAAAGACCTATTCGGATACGTTATCTGTCTGTGGTCGGCTCTAATTTCGAAACGAGACTCTACATATAAACGAGCTTAAAAAGGAAGTGATCTGTGATTGATCGATAAACAAAACGTTCGATTCATGTTTTCAAAGTTTACGGCAATAAACCGTGAAACAAGGTAAACTAAGTATATTTAACATTGTTGATGCCATTACAGCAAATACTGAACTTGTATTACATATAAATTTTAAAATAACTTAGAATATTGCTTTAAAAGTTAAACTGTAATATCGTTGGCTTGTAGTGTAAACTTGCTAACAACATATTAAGTAAATAATCAGTAAAGACAAAAAACTTTTTAAAAAACATGAGTATGCATTATGAGAAAGTTTATACAGTTTCACAGTCACACAGTTCACAGTTTACAGTTACAGAAATAAAATAAAAAAAGGTCAGTTGTATATTTTTTAAACTATCGAAAATGGTATTAAAAATCTACAAAATGAAAAAAACTAACTGATTTAGCATGTTCATATTAAATAGAATATAAAAGCTTGATGCATTAGTGAATATTGGAAATAAAAATGCGCGCAAGAAATACTTAAGTAACACGTGATATAACGACGGAAACGGTTTGTTTTTTGTTGTTGTTCCTGTTGTGCGTGTGTTTACAAGTGTCAACCTTCACCTTTATGAAAAAGTTGTAATGTTACTCCTGACTGAAGAAATCCAGATTCAGAGAGAAGAGATACTTGTTGAAATAAAATAAAAATATATATTTTTAATTTCTACAATATATTAATATAATATTTCAATATAATATATATAATTTATTTTGGTTATAACATAAATTCATACAAAAGATACAAAAATTCATACATACATATGATGTGTGATTTAATTTTCACCATGATTAATAGTTTTTTTTCTTTTGTTTTAGGCACATGTGGTCTCGGCCTTCGAGCAGAGCCTGTCCAATATGACGCAGAGATTGCAGCAACTAACTGCCACAGCAGAACGAAAGGTAAACCTCCTTTCCTTTCTTGTTTTTATAATTTCAATGTTACTTTACATAGTCTGATTTTTGGACAATAAATTCTTTTAAAACAAAAGGATCGGTGTCATCTTGAGGCTGATGTGGCGTAGATGTTGTGTGTTCGATCCCCACCCTTGAGAGTGAATTATTGTTTATGAATATTTTACTCACTTCGCTCTGGCATCAAGGGAAGAGCCCGGCGTTAAGTTCCGTCACACAACACGCAATGCCTCGAAAAAATCGTTGGAAAGTGGGGAACGGATTGTCTTTCTACAAGATATTCGGGATCTACGTCAGCTTTGTATGGAATCGGAATAGTAGAATTCATTTAATTAGCAAGCCACTGATCACACACAGTTATCAGTTACAGAAAGTTTCACTAATAAATATTTCACTCCAATAACCACCGACAAGAGAGATATTGTGGAGAAAATCAGTATTAATATGGAACAACTGGAATGGTTGTCCGACTTCATTAAGTAAATCAAGACGTATTAAAGTTTCTAGATAAGAGCAACTTGTTATTGAAGGCTACAATACAACCACGTATAGAACAATACAACAATTCCGGTTAAGTGATTGCGTTTGATCAACGAGAATTCGGTTTGTGCGTGTCGTATTTGTCATGGGTAAAATTTAACTTTGGTGTATTGAAATGCTAATTGAGCTATTATCTGTCCTTGCTATCGTAATATATTATAATGATCATTTATTATTCGATCGTCACTCCAGAAAATGAAATACATTTATATTTTCATTTCTTCGCTCTGGTGACAAGGCAAAAGCGCGGCGTTAAGTTCCGCCACTCAACACGCAATCCCTTCAGAACTCGTTGGTAAGTGGGGAACAGTGTCTTAACACTAGGTTCCATCTGCCTACTCTAAAAAAATATTTTTTGTTGGTTTTAATAATTTAAAATTCGTGGTGGGTTCTGCTGCCCAATTTGAAAATTTTATAAGAGAAAATTTCAAAATATATTTTTACTTATATGTTTTAGGAGTTATGATAGTAAATCCTGCACATATGAACTAGAATAAAAAAAATAAAACTAAATTACCTAGAATTTAGCACATCCACATTGAGTAACACTATTAAAAGCTTTTCCTATTTAATAATTTATTTTGCATTTAATGACACAGTGCTTAGAAATTACATCGGCTTGCGTGAATACAGGTTCAGATCTAAGCTCATTTCACCGAGACCACAACTTTCCTAAACAGCCGTCCGCCTCGCTTGTATTATAGGGTGTGACAGCGTACCGTAGTTGGTGCAACCAGTGAGACACGAGCGGCTAAATTAGCTTTGTTGGTTGTAACTCTCTTATAATTTAATTTAATTAACTCATTTGGTATTGTGTAGAAAGTTCTTTATTATTATAATAATCTGCATTACAATAGATAGTGTTTCCGTCTTCAGACTTTTTAAATTGTATAAATATTATATAGTAATTGTTAATTAGGGAAATCAAATATTTAGTGAGTGCAACATTCATTGTAGGTACTTTTTTTAAAAATTATACTATAGTTTCACGCTGTATCCCGCGCACAATAGAGTAGGCAGAGGGAAACCCTTGTGTTAAGACACTCCGTTCCATAAACGAACAATTAAACGAAGGAGATTAGTCAGTCCAGTATAAATAGAGCGATTCGAATAGACGTATATTTTAGAAATATTGCAAGAAGAAAAAGTCTTGTTAATTAATTAAAAAGTTTTCTTAAATTAATATCTACCCTTGTTGAAAGCATAGTTAAAGGTTTTAATCATTATATATTGCCTATATTATATGTATTTTTTAATCGATATTCATTTAAAATGTATTTCTTAATGTTGTTAGAACAATGTGCACACAAGCATGCGACTAAACTCCAAAGATTTTGGGTTCGATTCCCACTCGTGGAAATTATATATTTAATATTTTCATTGCCTGGTTGTGATCTCCAGAATCCGGCGGAAAGTAGATAACGGAAGTGTTTAACTTTGGGTTCCCAGGTTCCCTCTGCTTACCCTGCTATGTGCAGAATACAGTGCTATATAAAAAAAAAGATGTTGTTATTAATTTTATTTCGTATATTTTTGTTGCCAGGATTCAGAACTAACAGAGCTGCGGCAAACTATCGAGCTTCTACGAAAACAGTCTATTCAAGCAGGTTTGACGACGGCGCACATGCAGTCTATGGGCATACGTGCCGACGGCGTCAATGTTACGGGCCCCGTGAGTACATACTTCAAATTACATTATACCTACTTAATTTGAGGCCAGTCTTGGCGCAAGGGGCACGAGCGTGTGACTTAAAATGCGACTGGTTGTGGGTTCGATCCCGAAATTAAATATTTAATATTTTCATATCGAGTGTTTGGCGCTCCGTTCTACCCCGCTAGGGATAAAGCGTGAAGTTAGTTTAGTTTTTTTTCATATCGAGGCAGACCACGGTGTTGAGCTCCGCCATTTAAAACACAATTCTCTGCGCTATTATGTACAGAATAGAACGTGAAACTAAAAAAAAACATATTTGCGTATGATTTGATTAATGATCGATTGAGGTATTTAGAACAAACATAAGTTATGAATGAATCTACCGGTAATCACAATAATTTTAAATAAATTACAGTATACTGTAACTTAATACGTGATTGAGTGTCGTTTAATGTAATTATTTGTATAGTTAATGGTATTATTTTTAATATTATATAGAGAGTTTATACTATATAAATTCGTTTTTTTTACTATTTTACATGACCCAAATTTTCCACGCGAGTTGTCATATACTTTGAATTCTATTGTTGTTTGCTTACTTTATATACAACAAGCGCTGTGTGATATTATTATTATTGTAATAATACCTAAAAACAATACATTTAAAATCAATATTTTATTAAAAGCATAAGCAGAAATTAAAATTATAATTTATTTTTATGATCACATTGGGATCGTTTAAAAAGAAACGTGTCACGGTCGTTCTTTGTAAATCTCATGATATAATTGTAAGATAATTTTGTTTAAACTCTGTCACCTGCAATTAGGGCTAGGTACACACGCTCGCGTCTAATATCGAGCCTTGTGATTAAATTAACGTTATGTAGGCCAACCATCAATCATTGCGTAACATCATTAGACTTCGTAAAATGAGATCATGTAGAGCTGCTTTATTAATTCTTTTTTTATCAGTTTCATGCTGTATCACGCACACAGTAGAGGGTAGGCGGAGGGATCCTAGTGTTAAGGCACTCTCGCGCACTCGCACTCGCACGCACTCGAATTCTGAAGGCATTGCGTGTTGAGTGGTGGAACTCGAAGTCACACCACAGACACCAGATCGAAATGAAAATATAAATTGAAATAAATATAATAATGGGATCCAACTTACAACCGGGTACATTTACAGTGACGCTCTTGTTCCCCTGCGCCCTAATTTAATTGATAATGCCTCTTAAAATAAGAGAACCTTATGTTGGGTTCACTATCACTTGCAACACATTAAATATTTATTCAAATTTATATTTTCATTTAGACAAAGTGCGGCGTTGATTTCCGCTAATCAACACACAACGAAACAAGGTTCCCTCTGCCTATCCTGTTGTGTGCGGGATACAGCGTAAAGCTGATACGGTTTTATATGTATAGAAATACGAAATAATAGACTTGCAAACTTACTATACGTAGCAGAATATTCAAAGTTGGCCTTTTTTACTTGACTACCTATTGCCTTTTTTTTACGAACTATAACTTTTTCTTCTTGCTCTCTTTTACTTTACCAATCGTAACTGTCAATACTCAACTGATGTAGAAAGTAAAACGTCTATACACAATAATTTTATTCATCTAAATTGGCTTAATATCTAAAATTGTAGTGCCGCGTTCGTGAGAAAATACAGTTAGATCATACAAACACGTACTCGTAGTACTAATCACACGCTTTTTAGCGATCCATTAAACAGTCTAGTTGTGAATGCACTCGTGAAAGTTCAATCCAAATAACAGAATATATAAATATACGATGTAGGTACGACACACAAATATTTACATATATATTTTATGTATGTAGGTTTACATTTGCATTAAATTGGCCATCAATAGACTGTTCTACATATTGTGCTGTTGAATCAAATGTCAGTAACATATAACTAAAATTTGTGATTTAACTTTCACGAAATTTCAAAATGGAAATTGTTTGAAAATAAACCGTCGTGGCGCAGTGTCGCAGCGTGTGATTGTTGAAAATTGGGCGGGAAGTGGGAAACGCAGTGGAAAACACTAGGTTCCCTCTGCTCACCGTGGTGTATATAGGATAAGTGTGAAGCTTAAAAAATGTATTATCTAATTATTATAATTTTCGGAACCTTTCAAAAACTCTATATATTACACTCAGGGAGATTAAATAAAAATATTTAAAATGTCAGTTATTTTGCGTATTAAATCTCTTCGGATAGCAAATTCACACATATACTTATCGAGTGATAAGCGTCAGTCAGTTGATTCTTACGTAATTTCTTGTTTACACTTTTTTCACTTTCTTTTTGGCTTCACGCTGTATCTCGCATATAGTAGGATAGGCAGAGGGAACCTAGAGTTAAGATACTCTGTTTCACAACTTCTGCCGAATTTCGGAGGCACTGCGTCTTGAGTGCGTGAACCCAACGCCGCTTTTGCCTCGACACCAGAGCGAAGAAATGAAATTTAAATATATTGTTTTTAAAACTACAGCTCTATATTACACGGCTCTTTAAATATCACAATTATATGTACTATTTTTTCTTTACGGTCTGTCAAAACGTTGATAGTTAGTAGAGACATGACGTCCTGTTTGTAATGTTACGTGCGTGTGTTATTATATTAATGGAGCATCTAATTTTACTCTCAACTGAACATCTAGAAGGATAACAAGCATTTACTGACTAAGTAGTAACTCTACTTTATTGCTTTATTATTGTTTCAAGTGAAGTCTACTTACTATTTTATCTAGATTGAAAGATAATTACAGATACCGACTAGATGGAGTGCCTTCTGAAGTATTATATGTATAACATTATTATATAATATGTTTTTAAATTCTGAAAATCATATTTATATAATGATTCGAAGCGTGGAGAGCGGAGTGTCTTAACACTGAGCTCCCTCTGGTTATGTGAGATACAGCGTGAATTTGAACAAAAAAGTATAATTTGAAAATATTACCAAACTGGAATAATTTCATAAATATATACGAATAATTGTTGAATGACGACATAAGACACTATTTCTATATTAAATTCTCAAATCCAAAGTCTCTTCTACATATAATTGAATCAAATTCTCTCCTGTCCGCAGGAACCTAATACGACACAAACCCAGCAATCATCACCGCAGCGGCTGGCCCAGGGCAACGGCGCGATCACGAGGCACCTATCAACTGACAGCGTGTCTAGCATTAACAGTCTCAGCAGTGGGTCGTCTGTGCCTCACGATAAGAAACATAAAAAGAAAGGATGGGTTAGTCATTTGCTTTGTTTTCGATCAAATATATGGTTCAATATTTTATTTTTTTGGTGCTTGTAAATTATAAAAAGTAAACAACACCTAACATCCTAACAATGGTATCAACAATGCATTTGTTCACACGACAGTGTTTGTAAACTCTCACAGTTTGAACATATTATTTTCAGGTTCAAATTCCGTTTGTTTTCATATTTTCTTTGATATTTTTGTTTATCCAGATTTATCTTTTAAATTGTTTATAACTGCTACTTTAATGTTAAAATTTGAATGTTAAAATTACATATTAGTTGCTGCAACATTTCATCACAACGGACCACTACATTATTCTATTAATGTACATTTTTTCTATAAATCTATAAAAACAAATACAAAATAATCAAATTAAATTTAAACTTAACCTCCATAATTGAAATAAACAATTCGCTTACAGTTACGTTCATCATTTACAAAGGCGTTCTCAAGAAACGCGAAGATATCTAAAACGGCGAAGCATTCCTCCCTCGGGCAGCTATCGTCGCAGGACAGCTCGTCCGGCTCTCACCACTACGACGACCCGCACACCATACGCGAGGGAAGCAACGAGAACAGTCTAGAACATTCCCACGAAACTCTCGACAATAGCAAAGATAAAACAACGTGCCCCCCAGCTGAGGAACAAACCAAAGGTGAGTGTTACGTGCTGTCAAATACTATTGTTCTAACAATTTTATATGAATTAAGGGCTTGCCTCGAGGCTGTGTTAATCAGTGACTCGTTTTCATTGTTTTTAACCGTATATTTTGTAAAATATTATAGTTATTTGAAATAATTAATTAGCGTAACTATGTACTTGAAATATAAGGTGCAATCGTTGTTATTTGTGATTAAGTATTACTGATATTTTCAACTACTTGTCCAGAAGTATTTCTTCGTGGCGTAGATTTAGAGCACAAAGTTAGATTATGTTCCATCTTGACAACAATAATGGCGATTAATGATATAATTAAAGTTTAAATCTGTTAGTACTCATGCGTAGTTCTAAACGTATCTTTAGAACAAAAATAAAAATACTTACATATAAATTATTAAATAATTTAAATAATTTTCCTAATTGCTTTGCCTTACACAAGTTACTTGCATCGCTACCGCTGTTATAGAAGTCGGTAGAAAGTTAAATTTCATAGCAAACTTTGTGTAAGACCTTATTATTTACATTAATATACCCTATAAACGCTTGAACCAAAAGAAAATATCACAAATACGGATTTATTAATAATTAGTTTTTCGTTTTAGCTTAATGATGCAGCACAGCTGGGTAGGCAGAAGGAACCTTGTGATAAGACACTCTGTTCCACACTTTATGCTGAATTCTGATAGCATTGCGTGTTGAGTGGCGGAACTCAACGCCACGTCTTAACACCCGAGTGACGAAATAAAAATATTAAATATTTAAAATTTTTTGAATGGGAATGAAACCCACAACCTATCATGTTTCCAGTTACATCCTTGTGCCACTGCGCCATGTTTGACCTTGGCCTAGACGAATCGTTTCTTAACTAATATTGATTGTTTTAGAAAAACCAGATCAGTCAGGATTAGTAGATGAGTTAAAGAGGCAGTTACGAGAAAAAGATTTAGTGCTGACAGATATAAGGCTCGAAGCACTAAGTTCGGCCCATCAGTTAGAAAGTCTGAAAGATACTGTTATCAAAATGAGGGTATGTATTTAATTTTTTTTATATATATATTTTTTTATTGCATAAATATGTTTTATTAAATTGGTTTAAAAAAGATTGCAGCAGAAGAGATTTTGTATAAAAATATTTTTATTGTTTTTTTATTATATAATTTGATAAAGTTAGTTTAAAATTTTAATAAAATATTTTGATTTATTTTCTTTTTGCAAATTTACGTTTTTTTTTCATTCCATTTCAACGCTTCTAATGATTATATGATACAAATATAGAAATGATATTAATACTGCAATATGATATATTTACGTGTGTAACCTTTAATGCATAACTACATTTGTATATAGACAATTACTATATTTATACTTATAACAAAGAAAAAACTTTACTGGAAAAGAAAACAAATTTTAAGCACTATGAATTTTTTTCTATCAGAATGAAATGCTAAATTTGAAGCAAAACAACGAGAGGTTGCAACGAATGGTCACATCCAGGTCGTTAGCAGGCAGCCAGAGCTCGTTGGGTACTGGTGGTTCTGCAGTAGAAGATCCTAGGAGGTTTAGCCTTGCTGATCAGTCTACTATGCATCAGGTAAAAAATATGATTCTTTATAACTTATAATTATCAAATATAAAAATTTGCTATTTTCCATTATTTTTGGGCTTCAAGCTATATCTCACTTATAGCAAGATTGTCAGAGAGACCCTAGTGTTACGACAGTGTTCCCTACTTTCCGCCCGATTAAAAACTTAAATAATTTCCGAAGCTTAATAATGTCGCGTATTTTTTTTAATTATTTCCCGAGTGGGAATCGAACTCACAACTGTCATGTTTCAAGTCAGACGCTGCGCTGAGTCGGATTTAATAATTTTAAGTTATTTTATTTTAAATTGCGTTTACTTGTTTAGTAAAAAAAACTAACATAAAATTTTGTTTCCAGGCCGCAATGGACATACACTCACAGCCTCTAGACTTAGATTTCAATTGTATGACGTCGACTCCATCTAAAAAGGGATCGCCAAAATCCAGTATCGTCGAGCCGATATACGGGAACAAAGCAGTATGTGAACTTAATGAAAACAATGAAGCCTTATTAGGAGCTATAAATGGCGCAAGTGACATGTTTACAAATGGTCTCAGCGCCGGTGAACGGTTGAGTGGAGATTACGATATAAACACAGTCCTACCTCCTCCTAAAAGTCGAGAATTGGCGATAGGCGAAAGTTATTCTGATATCGGTAAGCATGCTATCATTTTTATGGTTTTTTTTCTGATTTATAAAGCGTAATTCATATTTTAGTTTTCGAGATTTATTTATCTATTTTGGTTATATTACGTTAATCAGATCAGGCGAATTATTTAACAATTCGTATTTGGTATTTGAAAAAAATAAAAATAAACAATACGTCAGCGATGCTAAAAAAATTTGTTTTTCAGGCGTAGCTGATAGTCAAGGTGACACTACAGACGGAAAGAAAATAGCAATAGCGGTGTATTTGGGGCAACCGGAAACATTCCAGAGATATTTCGAAGAGGTTCAAGACACGCTAACTGAATCAGAATGTCGATTTTATTCGAAACAAGCGTCCGCCTTCAACCATTTCGACAAACAGCCCAGTTTCGATTCGCCCCGAATGTCCCAAAATCACAGTCCCGAAATAGAAAACCAGGAATATCCTCAAAATATTAATAAGTCAAACACGAATAGCCTTAAAAGCAATAAATCTACGCACAGTAATTCATATAAGAACGTATATAATAGTGATTCGACAATAAATTGCAATGAGTTTACAATAGCTTTTACATATATATCGGGTAAGACGACGTGGCAGAACCTGGACTATATAGTTAGGAAAACATTTAAAGACTATCTATCCAGGATAGATCCGGGGACTAATCTTGGACTAAACACGGACTCTATAACATCGTACCACTTGGGAGAAGCGACCAGGGGTCCCGAAATTGGCTTCCCTGAATTGTTGCCTTGTGGTTATATTATTGGAACTGTGAATACGTTGTACATTTGCTTGCAAGGTGTTGGGAGTTTGGCGTTTGATAGCCTTATACCAAAAAATATTGTATATAGGTATGTATTTTTTTTTATTTCCTATTATTGTTGTTGTTATTCGCCAATGCATTATTATTTATATATGTTTTTTTAGCTTTTTATAATAAAATTGTATTTTTTTATTAATAGTTAGATTTTTACAAGATATATCGATTACCTTATACCATTATACTCGATTTACATAAACATTTTAAAGAATAACAAAATATTGCTGAGTGCATTTCATATCTTATATTGTATTTCTCGGAATTTGACATATTATATGGCATGCACAGTAAAATAATTATCAATATGTAGTACTCGATTGCAAAATTACAACATGTACGTTTACTAAAAATTTTTTCCCAAATTTCGAGACATGCGTACTGAGTGACGGAACTCAACGCCGCGACTTGGCTAAAGCGTCCTCCCTTTAAAATTTTAAATTAAAAAAGTTAATATCCTACTATTAGACACTGTCACTTCGCTATGACGGTCTCTAACAATGTCACTTTAAAAAGAGAGTATTTTCCTTACAGATATGTATCTCTACTATCGGAGCACCGGCGCGTCATCCTCTGCGGCCCGAGCGGCACTGGAAAGTCCTATTTGGCGGCCAAACTGGCGGAATTCTACGTACAGAGAACGCAGCGAAGAGGAAATCCTGTGGAAGCAGTCGCTACCTTCAAGTTAGTGTTTTTATTTTAATTTATTTCCTGTAATTACAGAGTAATTTGAAACTAGGCGTGGCGCTAGTAACTAGTTGTAAGCGTGTGGCTGTTAATGCGACGGATTGTGGATTCGAATCCTACTCCACTCCCAAATTTAGAAATATTGTATATTGTCATTTGTTCGCTGTGGTATCGAGGCAAAGCAAAGCGTTGAGTTTCGCCACTCAACACGCAACGCCTCTAGAATTCTGATTCTCATAACAAGAGCGATTGAAACACGCACGTGCCACGCCGGCATCCACTGATAAATACTTAATGTACTTTAATCAGAACGATTTCATTTTAAACCAATAACTTTCCCACTTATTCAAATCCTAACAACTACCTCTTTTTATTTATATTTCACATTTTATCTTACCAGTGTCGACCGGAAATCCTGTAACGAGTTGAGAGCGTACCTCGCCAACATAGCTGAGCAGTGCGGCGGTGCCGGTGAGGAGTTACTGCCGGCGGTCGTCGTGTTGGACAATTTGCAACACGCGAGCGCCCTCGGAGATGCCTTCGCTGGTCTGTTGCCACCGGACAATAGGAACATGCCTGTCATTATTGGTTAGTATTTTTTTTTTTACATTTTTAAATTGTTTACTTTGATGCCAGTCGTGGCGCAGTGGCACAAAGTGTGACTGTAAAACTGACTGGTTGTGGGTTCGATCCCCACTCGAGGAGATCAAATATTTATTTAAATTTATATTTTTATTTCTTCGCTCTGGTGTCGAAGGAAACGCGCGGCGTTGAGTTCTGCCACTCAACACGCCTCCAAGCATGCCTCCAGAATTCGGCAGAAAGTGGGGAACGGAGTGCCTTATAACACTAGGTTCTCTCTGCCTACCCTGCTGCGTGCGAGATACAGCGTGAAGCTGATTTTTTTAAAATTGTTCATTTGAGAAAGAAATATACTTTTTAAACATATAAAAAGGTTTTTTATTATGAAAATTATTTTTATTAGTAAGGCTATGTCTATACATAGCCTCAGTCATGTTAACAATAAAGCGAGAGCAACAACTTTCAAGGGCCTGACTGAACTAAATGCAGTCTAGCCTAATACTTAATGCCTCTATAGTGAGCAGTAAATGGAGAGCTTAGGTTCTCTAAAGAGCTTTTGTTTAAAAGTAAGTGGAATATACAGTATAAATAAAAAAAATTGTTCTAATGAATTTTTGATTTTCTCTTAGGCACAATGTCGCAAGCAACGTGTAATACAACAAATCTACAACTCCATCACAACTTCAGGTGGCTCCTCACTGCCAATCATATGGAACCCGTAAAAGGATTTTTAGCAAGGTTAGTTATATAATTTCTTAATTACCTGTCAAAAGCGAATTTGTTGAAACTCATCCTTTTTTTGTTTTGTTTCAAAAACAATTTTAAATCATTTGAAATTATTAAAATTGCTATTTTATCTTTTGCATAAGCATTAAAAAGTTACTTTTATTTGACATAAGAGTTCTGCCAATTTAAAAAAAAACCACTTCTTTTTTACTCAATGGTCGTGGTCGCCTTGAAGTTAGGCTGACTAATCTTTTGCACGTACTTTGTGGCAGTAAAAAAAATAATTAAATCGATTCGTAGACTGTACTGTGAATTATTAAAGTTCATATAAATATTGATTTGACTTTTAAATATATCATAAACCTAAACCATAAAACCTTACACAGATATCTCCGTCGAAAACTCTTCTCGCTAGAGCTCAGGCTGGGTCGTCGTGAGCCGGCTCTAGCGGCTGTGTTAGAATGGCTGCCAGGCGTTTGGTCCACGTTGAACGCTTTCTTAGAGGCGCATTCCTCTAGTGACGTTACTGTCGGACCTCGGTTGTTCCTCGCTTGCCCTATGGATTTGGAAGCTAGTCAGGTAAGAGCATATACTGTATAAATTAAAAAATAATTTAAATTAAAATGCACGCCACGCCGCAGCTATCTCCATACAGCATTGTAGGCAGAGGGACTTAGTGTTAAAACACTCCGTTCCCCGCTTATGGTCGATATTTGGAGTTCTTGCGTGCTGATTGGCGGAACTCTACGCCGCGATTTGCTTCGATACCAGAGCGAAAAATGGAAATATAAATTTTAATAAATAATTTCATTTCATCGAGTGGGGACCGAACTCACAACCACTCACGTTTAGTGTTATAGTTTGTGCCCTTGCGCCACGACTGGCCTCAAATATTATTTAAAAACTTAATAGGAAGAATAAGTAGCGTTTGAGTGTTAGTGCACTGTTGCATATTGTATCATTTAAACATCTTGCACTGTTCATGCTCTCTGTTTATACTAAAAAAAATAGGCGATAATTTACAAATATTTTTTGAGACATGGCAACAATCTACATATACATGATTATACCTTTTTAAACTTATTGTAATAAGCTCCTCAACTATCCAAAATATCAAATAATTAAAAAAAAAACACTATATCTACATTTTGTGATAAATAACTTGCGAGATTTTAAGTCAACTTTCTTAAAAAAAAGAATAAAAACATTGTTTCGTCCGAACAGGCGTGGTTCGCAGACGTATGGAACTACAGTATAGTACCGTACGCCTCGGAAGCGGTGAGGGAGGGCGTAGCGTTGTACGGCAGGAGGCGACACGCCGCCGTCGATCCGCTACAACATGTCAAATCTTCGTATCCGTGGAGGGAACCTAATCATTCACATGTAAGTTGTTTTTATCACTTCACGCTATGACATATAAACATATAGTACGGTCGAGAAGTCGTGGCCGCCGTCTATAAATTAGGCTTTCTGAACCCTAGCGCATTGTTCAGCGCAGTGTTGTTGAAGAAATAATCAAAAGTAAAAAAATCCTAAAATCACATCTGCGCAGCCATCTACAGCTATGCTTCAGTGCGACCACGACTCGTCGGCCGTATTTTAAAGAGAGAGGACTTTGTGTGAAGATACTCCGTTCTCTGTCAATTGGTGACTATATGTTGAGTAGCGAAGAAACTCAATGCTGTACTTTCTCAATCTATACAAATGTTCATGGAACTGAAACTTAAAAATTAAATATTTTATTACCTCAACCTACAGTCATCATACCGACAAGTGCACCATGACAGCACATTGGCGGTAGCTCCGATATCACCATCAAGAAATATTTAATTTGGACTGAAAATGGAGAACGGCATATCTCAAGACTAGGCTACCTGCAATATACAATAGATGCGACTAAAACTATGTATTCTTATAAAAAAATAAACAACTTTTTTTATTATGTGATTGTAAATGATCTGTAACTTATATTTGCATTTTATTTTAGACTCTTCGACCGATAACAGTAGAGGATGCGGGTATGGAAGAAACAAGTCAAGACGCGGGCACCAACAACAATCAAGATCCTTTGGTAAATAGTTATTTTTGTATATTATTTTAAAATGCTTAATTAAATTGATTATCTTTTTATCATCATAAAGTACCTAGACAAATACACTTTAATAATTATTTTGATAGGTGAAACAAAGACCTTAATAAAATCTCAAATCAAACCGTAACATTTTAAATATTATTATAATATTTCTTTACAGTTAAACATGTTAATGCGTCTCCAAGAAGCGGCGAACTACAGCGGCAACCAAAGTCAAGACTCTGACAACGCGAGTATGGATTCAAATCTCACACACGACAGCTCAATGGGCAACGAGCTTTAAAACTTATATTTATATTCAATATACGCCATATTATAAAATAAAATGGCGCTATTCTTTGACAGGTGAAGCGCCATTTTGGTTTTACTAATATGGCCCCTGATAATTGTGCCGCCATGTTGGTTTTATTTATTTATATTTGAAGTTTCAACACCAATTAAAGCAATATTATGGAAAAATTGCTTTAATAGTTATATTTAGCTATGAATCCAAAAAATGGATATCTTCTTTTAGGTGATTTTTTCTATTTATTATTTTTGCCAAAAAAAATTAAATAAAAAATATTATTTGAACTAAAATTTAATTTAATTAGTATCTTGTTGTTGTTTTTATGATTCATACTGCTAGATATAACTAACGAAAGAAAGAGATTGAACTTAAAATTTATGACATGTATACAATTTATAATATTTTGTTCCTTTATTTTCACAAGATATATTATATCGATTAGTGCTTCATATTTTATTTACATTCTTCTTAGTCTGCATAAAAGTTTTGGACTAAAAATAAATGCATTTACTTGTTAACTATATTATCCTAAGCCAAAAATTTGCCATGTGTATATTATTATTATTATTATTTATTTATCAATTTAGATTGCTTTTTTTTTACTTTAGTATACTTGTTTTAGGTACTGTAAATTGATATATTCAAAATTTTTTTTTTATCTATCGTTGGGAAAGGATTTGCTCTGCATATTTGTTAACAGCAAATATCGTACGCGAGAGTACCAGCCTTTCTTTATTTTACAATGTTTAATGTGAATTTTTTAGCATTTGTGTTAAAAATTTTGATACGATATGAACTCGAGATAACTTCTAGTGCCTGGAGCGAGGTATTCGATTTTTGTGAACTGTTCGAACAGTTTAGGACTGTCGATGTTTATATGAAGCATTGTGGCTTTTACTATTGTTATATTTTTTCAAAGATAATATGATAGGATATGGACACATTTGTATTACTATGATATTGTATGTAATATATTATTATGAAAGTGTAATTTTTATACCATTTTCATATAAAACTCATGTACCTAATAAAAATAAATAAGCTGTAAATAAAAAATGATTAATATAATTTTTTTCTATGTGACAACACTAACCATTATGCCATATATTATACAGCATTAATTTTGTATAGAAATATGTAATGGCATGTTGCAGTGTTTGGTATGGATTTATCTGTGTGCATACTGAAACGTGATATCTACAACTTATGCTTTACAGAAATTGTGAAAATAAACATTGATTACATTTAAATATTGTTTTATTTTCTTTAGATTATTTAAAGATATTGACAGTTAAAAAATAGGGTTAAATTTTATCCTCGTCAAATTTTTAAAATATCTTAATATATCTTTTAAAAAAACTATTTGTATAGTGTCATTATTATTATTAACACACTACGTTATTATTATTAACAAATTAAAAACAAAACATAAAAATCATCTTTTTACATAGTTTAAATTGTATTATTGGAAACTTAGAAACGAATTAGACAGACGTTTCAACAAATGGTGCGACATGCCAGTTTGAAATGAAAAAAAAAGAAAAATATCAAATGTAAGAACATCGAAGATTTGGAGTACCTAGTGACCCTCATAAGAAACTATAAGAGCCCAGCCAAGGTAATATAGATATGGGTATACTGCCTTTGCAAAATTAATTCAGTGTGGTGGGAGTCTTGATGTACAAAAGTTGAAGATCTGTAGTACCTGATGAAGAACCTTAAGAGTTAGGGTAAACTATGAAAAAAATTAAAATATCGACTTAATAAAAGTTAATCGATGTGATGGGCCTCTTCTATTTATGTACATAGTAATTTTTCAGGCTACCATATAGTATAAAAAACGAAAGTCTGAAAAAATTTCACACACTAGCGATATAGAAGATCTGGAATACCTAGTGACTCTAATAAGAAACTGTAAGAGCCAAGCCAAGCTATTAGAGATATTGACATGCTGCCTTTGAAACTTTATTCAGAATGATGGAACTCTTTTAATAAGGTATATAAATTAAGATCTGGAACATCTGCTGAAAAACCCTAATAGCTGGGCTAAATTTATGAGATACTAGCGGCCAGCATAATACTTTTATTAATTACCTGCTGAATTTACCAAGAGATACATTCATAATACATTCAATCATTAATTTCTGCGTACGCTCAAAAGTGCTTATAAGAGTTTATTTGAATAAAGAATATTTTGAATTTGAATTTATGATAGGCCATTATCGGCGGCAATGGCGCCCCCCGCGGGACTCAACCTCATCTTGCAGCCGTAAACAGAGCGTTACATTATTTTAATTTTACATTTTCTCGAAAAGTATACGCCCAAATTAGATGCCATAAAAGCTGAAGATTATTTATTTAAATTTCTTTGATGATGAAATAACTTTTGTTCCTAAGTTGTCAATTTACATGTGAAATAAAAATCGATGAGCTTACAACTTTCAATTATTTTTTGTCATAAATTGCGTAATTGTCACTTATTAATAAGAGATAGATATATGATCGACCGACCGACCGACCGGAAAACCGACACGAAACCGACCACGCGCTCTGACGTAAATAAATTCTAACAGGCGTATAAAAATTTCAACGTAGCTTGACAACGTATGGCTGTGATCAGAGCGCCTGGTCCAGGAAGCGCGGATTCGAGTCCCGCTACGTTCAAATTTTTATAAGTTTTCTAAATAAGTATATTTCTTTTCTAAGTGCGGGATAACAGTTTAAACATGTAAAAAATACCTAGAGATTTCATTACTATAGAGAAAGGATTGGTAAGTTTTATAGGATGTTCTCTTGGTGGGAGGATATATTTTAATCCAAATATTTGTTTTCTTTTTTAGTTTCACGCTATGTATAGCCGGCACCAAGTAGAATAGACTGAAGGAACTTTGTTGACTTAGACACTCCGTCCCCTACTTTCATTTGATGTTGACATTTGGTGACATTTGGTGTTGAGTTGGACGAGAGAGTAAATAAATGCATTCAAAACCATTAAATAATGAATTTCCACGAGTGACAATCACATCCTAAACCCTGTAGCGATTAGTCGCACGTTATGACAGCGATGCGTACGACGGCTTCAATTTCAACTCTCGATATAATACTAAAAAAAATCAAATTAAATCAGCTTCACGCACAGCTGGCTAGGCAGAGGAAACCTAGTGTTTAAGACACTCCGTCTCCCACTTTCTGTCGAATTCTGGAGGCATTGCGTGTTGAGTGGCAGAACTCAACGCCGCGCTTTGCCTCGGCACTAGAGCGAAGAAATGGAAATATAAATTTAAGTAAATATTTCATCTCTTCGAGTGGGTATCGAACCCACAACCAGTCAGGTTTGTAGTCACACTGCGTGCCGCTGCGCTACGACTGGCTCGATGTAGTACTGACTTTCTTAAAAGATATTTGTTATTGACTTATATTTTTTTTATGCTTTATATTCGAACTTATAAAGACAATAATATCCACTACTAACACAAAGGAAAAATTAAACAAATATTCAGCAAAAAAAGAGCATTTATTAAATCCTGTTCACATAATTGCTTCCACTACAAACAATACCAGAGACGGTTATTGAAAACTGAGTAATTTGGACGGAACATTGAGTTCTCAAAAAGAACCATAGGACTAGACTTTACTTGACTGAATATTTTCGAGGAACATGTTGAAAATTGTTTTACATAAGGCACAACCATTAGCAAAATAAATCACAATGAATTGAGTACTGTAGAAACAATGCGCTTTATACTAATTATAATATGGAATGATATCTAAATGCTAGTAATGATAATAATATTACGGTAAAAAATAAATAAATCAGCTTCACGCCGTATCCCGCACACACACAGCAGGGGAGGCAGAGGGAATATAGTGATAAGACACTTCGTTCCAGACTTTCCGCAGAATTTTTCGAGGCATTGCGTGTTGAGTGGTGGATTTCAACTGGGCTCTTGCCTTGGTGCTGGAGCGAAGAAATGAAAATATTAAGAAATAATAACTCATTCCCTCGAGTGGGGATCGGACCCAAATCGCGTTTCAGTCACACCCTTGTGCCCCTGAGCCACGACGGCCTTATTCCATCTTATAGTAACTTAATTTATTTAAAGTGTAATTGTCTCAATATCAAGCACTAAATTGCCTAGAAACTTAAATCTATTCTATCTAATTAGTAATAAATATAATGTTATAAACTGTTATACTAAATCTTTTGTAGAATCAATTAAAATGTGTACAAAAATTATTTGAGAATCATCCAAAGCCATCGGAGACAAAAATTACATTGTACTTGTAAAACATATTTCAGTAAAATTGTATAATTTTAAAGGCAATATTGGAGGAAACATGAATGGATAGTACTTGTATTTTTTAAAATTTTACATATGGGTTTCTTCATTTACTTATTTAGTACAAATTCTTTTGAGAATGAATAAAATACATTTCCAGAACATAATATGGTTAATTTTGTAAATTTATACTCAAAATATTTAAAATACTAGTATACCAAATTGTTTTGTTATTTTGATTATTAATTTAGTATATTTTTTTACTAATGGCAATTTTTTATGTAATAATATAATTAATAAATAAATAAATATAATTAAATTTTGTTTAAAAGTTATAACTAAAATATTTAAATTTGTTTACTTCTATTAATTTAAATTCTTTTGTTTCTTTAAAATAAATATTGAAATTGTCTGAAACATTCTTTTCTGAAATATTAGAGTTCTATGAGACAAGAACATATTTCCAATTAATTTTAAAATTTAGTCACTATGAATATCAAGACTAAGATTTGAAAGCGAGGGTATTGGTGAATCGGAGAAATCACCTGAATCGTCGCTAACATTTTTAATTTGATTATTCCCATCCATATTCTTATTTAAGCTGCTGCTTGCAGACAATTTATGACGGTTAGAATTATTAGTACTAAGTTTGTTACTACTCCTCTCGCTTATTAGATCAGCAACATCAGACAATGACACAGAGCTTTGAGAGCTGGGTGACGTTTGTTTGTGACTTTCGATTGATGAATTATTTGACTTATTCCTAGTGTCTTCTTGTACAGACTTATTTCCTAGTTTATTGTTTTCAGATGTTTCCTTTCTTGCAGATGCAGGAGGTGACATAAAATCGTAACTGTACTCTGTTCCATCGGCATCATATTTCACTGATTCAACTTGTGAGCTGTTATGGCTTGCTTTAGATTTTTCATGGCTACCTATTGATATATTTTTTTCTGAATTAGTATTTGCCTCACTTTTGGAAAGAGATTCAAGTTTAGAACTAGAAATAGAATTTTGAGGAGACATTGATTTTACATCAATCTTTTCTTCTGTAAGTGGCAAGCCCGTGGTATTTAGTAAGACCGAGTCTATTGGATTAAATGGTTTCAATTCTATGTAAGATGTAGAGTCGCTGCTATTGTTTAACAACTTTAAATCATGGACATAATTGTTAATAATATTGTTCTTATTAGAGTAGTTTAAGTTTTGCTCTGTTTGTTTATTTGACTGAGAATGTAAAATATTGTCATCTCTACTTGCTGCATTTGTTTTAGTATGAATATTAACAATATACTCTGAACTAGTTCTACCTCTTGTTGAACCACTCGAGGTATCAGTATCGGAGTTATCAAGCGTTAGCCTCAGATCTAATTTATTTTTCTCATCTGAAGAATTATCTGAATGGGAACGACTTGAAGTGGTACTAGAATCTTCATTCACAATATAAGTAGAGTTTTGATCTAAATAGTGGTTCTTCCCCCTGATTTGTTTCTTTGAATCATTTTGTTTCTCATTTTGATTGCATAAGGACCTTTGATTTAGTTTTACAACATTTTTAATAAGAGTCAATAGTAAAGGTTCTTTATCATTTTCATTTCTTAAATTTAATTTATCGGCGATTGTACTTCCACCATCATATGTGTACTCCCTCCCTTGTCTAGTTTCAGATTTGTATACAAACAATGTATTTTTCAGATTACAAAAATTTAGGAACTCGTGTACAATAGAAAGACATAGCTTACCTTCTGGTAAGGCTAACATTTTGTCCAAAATTTCATTTTGTTTTAAATTTTCGCAGTCATCTTCGAAAGCTAAAAAAATATTAGCTCTTAGCAATGCACGGATTTTTGCAAGAGATCCATTCTTTTCTAGTGCATCAACAACTAAATCTGTCAGTTCTGTATCTTCAGATTGAGCCATTTTAAAGCTATATTCTGAATAACACCAAAGGGCACTGTGTATGTTTTGAAACACATAAAATCATAAACATAAACTCCAACACGCGAAGTTTGACATTTGTCATCTGTCATGTCAGAATGTAAGCGTCCAGTTGCATCAAATTTAACAGACAATACTAAATTATAAATGTTTTATGGCATACTGTATGATAGCTTCGTTATCTATTTTTATTTTTGTATAATAAAAAAAGTATATTTATAGAATATTCATAGACTTTTTAATAAATATTTTTTTGTATATATTAATATGCTAAGTAATTTAAATAATCATCTTAACTTGAACATAACAGTTACTATTAATATGATTTTATTTCATATTTCATTAGGTATATTATTTCTCTTATTTTTATGTAGCACTATAATATCAGCATTACTAAAAAGAAAAAGAAATGTAATTTTAGATCAATACAAAAGATAAATGACGTAAATTTGTGTAAAAATGGCAAATTCTTGCTTATATTATTTAAATAATAAATAAAAATCATATTCACACAAATATTCTAAATTAATTGAAATATATATAGTTCTTACGATATTTTTTATTACCAATAAAACTATTTAAATACATACAATCAGTCATATCAATTTTATTCTAAGTTAAAATGTGAAGTAACACTGGTATACCTATACAAATGTAGTATTATACGTTACGAACGTGCTCGATTACAGGGGGTGAAGGTTTGCGCCGGGAAAATGTAGGAAATTCAGTCAGTTGGGTCGAACACGCGCGGGAGGTTGTTTCAGTAGTCGCCTTTACGTTCAACGGCATAATGCAACTTTAAGTCTGTTTTTCTATCATACCTTAATGTGAACAGTAAAAACTAATTTCATTCGAAAATTATCATTCGATTTCTTTACATTTTAACTGAAAATTAATATAATATAAGTGAGAAATTCCAGTGGCGGGAAACAGTTTGATATCTCGCTTGACGTGTTGTGTCCTATGTGTACATAGAGAAGAGCCGTCTGCCCTAGAGGGCGGCCGACATGCTGGATTCGTCGTGAATCGATATTTTTGGAACGTTGTAGAGCAGAAACCATGAGGTTTTCAGCTCAATAAAGGTAGGAAATGTGTTTAATGTAGCATATTTCAATTTAGGATTTTAGACTTTATTTCTCCATCAATAATTATGCCAAACGACTTACCCACGTTGGGCGCCAATAATGTGGATAATGTATTGTTGCATATAATGCATTGTTAGCATATACTTTTTTTAAAGAGCTACTTAACTTCATTTTTTAAATATTTTGATAATTAAAAACCTGTAACAATTTTTAAATAGATTTTTCTTTGATAAAAATAGGTCAGAAAAATTTAAATACATTTCAAAGGTAATTAGATAGGTAATATAAATGAATAGTTATATTTCGTGTAAAGATGCAAGAAAATACAATTTATAGATCCATATTTGTAAATCGTTTTTGACTGAATAACAATGTAAAAAAAATATCCAAAAACAAAATTTTATATAAAAATGCCTATTTAATTATAAATAGTGCCTATTTAATTAAAATCGTGTTCCATAGGCATATTAAGATTACCTCAAAAGATGTTCAGGTAATATTTGTAATAAGAAGTAGAATAGTTGTATTTTTACGAGGGAATAAAGTAGGCGGCCTCGGGGAACTTAAAGAAATGGGAACACCGGCTGGTCTTACAAAGCTGGGAAGAAGAATAAACAATAAACGAGTGTAAGAAATACAAATGTGTACGTTTAACCACAATTATTCTTTTTCATGAATTTCAAGACTAGTAATCTTGAGTATTTTTTGTCTATTATTTTTATTAAGGGTAAGAGTAAAAAATCAATCATGACCGTAAATTCTATTAAAATTTCAATATTTACATGTGAAATAATGAAACGATATATAATTCATTATTATCAAATTAATAGTGACAAATAGATAAGTAAAGCATTGAGCAATAGAGATTGTTACATTTATTAAAAAAATCGAGAACATTTTGAACAAATTTAAATATATGTTTTATTTCGTTAATCTTGATTTCAACTGTAACAGATAGATTAAACTATATCTATCTGTTACAGTTGAAAATTAAAAGTGAATAATTTCAGTTACTGCGTTTACAATAAATTACAAAAGATCTTCAAAAAATATATAGGCTACCCAAAAATAACAAATTTTTCAGATCCTTAGAAGTTAGACAGCAACTAGGTACATATATAATTAAAATATATATAAATTCTGTTTAACAAACGATTTGCTCTGCAACTACGGAATGACTCTACATAGTGTTTTTTATAGCTTCACGCTCACATCTCGCATACAGCGGGTAGGAAGAAGAAATCTAGTGTTAAGACACTCCGTTCCCCATTTTCCGCCGAATTCGGCCGCGCTTTGTCTCTACATCAGAAACGCGAAGAAAACGAAAATATTAAATATTTCATTTCCTCGAAAATGAGGAACCAAACCAACAACCTGTAGTGATTAGAGTTACACGCTTGTGCTCCTGCGCTACGACTAGCCTCGCATAATGTAAAAACGTATAGAAAAAAATCTTATACTAGGATCTCACTCTTTTTCCATCAAATTGTGGGGAACGTATGAAAATGAACACACAAGCCTCTGAGTTCCGTCCAACACGCATTCTAACCGACTAAATTGTCAACGTAATCTTACATTAGAACGTAAAATATTAAAATTATGCCCTAAGTGAATTACATATATTTTTTTATTTACTGAATTATTTTTTTTATATACTGAATTAACGTTTAATAATTTTTGATTTATTATGTAATAACTTAATATTTTAGCTTCATGCTATATTCTGTGCAAAGAGGATAGGCAGAGGGAACCTGGTTACCTAGTGTTATGACGCTCTCAAGACGTTCTCAATAAGATACTAACACTCTCCACTTTTCGTCAGAGGGAGGAAAATGAAAATATTGAACATTTAATTTCCTCGAGTTGGAATCGAGCCCAAAATTGTCACATATACAATTCGACGATGGTATCCCCGCCGCCACGACTCATTATTAACAACGTAATAAATATTAAATTAAATAACATTGTTATTAAACAAAAATAACTACTCTTAATACGTATATAAGTAGTACTACAATAACTTTAACGTTGACGTAAAAGGCGTAACACGCCAAAATGTCTGCCGTTTCAGTCCGTGCTTACACGGATTTATGGCTTATGCCTACCGTGCATTCGAGGCCGTGGAAAACGTAGCTTTTGTCATATGAGCTAGTAATGTTGCACGTGCAAGCTGAATCTTAATAAAGTCCCAACTCTAATCCAAACTTATATTAAAGTTATCTTAGGGATTGCTTGGGAAGGAAAAATAAAATATCGAAATAGTTTTCTTTCTAGGGTCCCCATTCTTGGGCATCGGCCCCTAAGCCGATGTAAACTAAAAGTCATATTATTATTAATGTTATAATTATTATTCTTTCTGTTTTATATTGATTTGGCGCACGTGGGTTTTTTTCCTAGTATTTTTTTTTATTGATCTAGTTAAGGTTACACAAAGTGTGACTGTAAAATCAACTGGTTGTGGGCTCGATCCCCACTCGAGGAGATAAATATTTATTTAAATTTATATTTCCATTTCTTCGCTATGGTGTCGAGGCAAAGCGCGGCGTTGAGTTCTCCCACTCAACACGTAATGCCTCCGGAATTCGGCAGAAAATGGGAAACGGAGTGTCTTAACACTAGGTTCCCTCTGCCTATCCTGCTGTGTGCGGGATACAGCGTGAAGCTTATAGGTTTAGTTAAGAGGAGTGTTTTTTGACACTCCTACTATGTCAATGGAGTGCACCAGTGATTTTATAGGCGATGCAACAGTTTTTTTTATATTAACCAATTTAAAATAATATTTATGTATAATAAATATAATAATAAGAATATATTAAATATTATTGTAAATATATAATAAGTTACGTCCTCCTCAGTGCCATTCACAAGGGTAAATTAATAAAAAAAATAATTTTTATTTAAGTAAAATTAGTGTAGTCTATTTAAAATATCTGTACGTATAATTATGTATTTCAATACGTCTTTTACGAAAATTCTTAATTAAAAACATTTAAATTTATTTTTGCTCAAACGATTTAAAAATATTTTCGATTTTATTACAGCGCAATCTTTTACTTCTTCGGTTGATAAATAACCGTTGTCTATACGATAAATCTAAATTACATTTGCTTTATATCTAAATTTATGGCGTCGTTTTCTCCTTGCATTTTATTGATTTATGAGGTCAGCCTTCATAGGTTACAAGTTTACACAAAATGACTGCAACCCATGAAGGCTACCGTTAACTACAAGTACACTATATGACACTAGGGGCACACCAGACTAGAAATGTCTTGTTTTACTTTTATATATTAAATACTACAATAATTGAAAAAAAAAATTAGTAAATGTGACACCAATGTTGCTTTATGAAAGAGAAGAGACAATGGAATGACGTCCTTTCGTATAATGAACGTATAGCACTCAGTTGTCTTTTACCATGCAAAATGGAAATCACGATAAAGCTTTTTCTATCAATTAGCAGGGGTGGAAAATAATGTTAAGGTTCTCCGTTTTACGCCCGAATTTGGGCGGCGGTAGTCATTCCAGTCTTGCCAGAGTGTAGAAATGTTAGTAAATAATTCCCCTAACCTAGGATCGATCCTAGAAACACCGTATTTATCACTACCGCAGTCAGACACTGCGCTGTCCTATTGGGTTACAATTTATGGTTACATATAAAAAATGAATATATAGCATATATTCAATTTTTTTATATATAACGATAAACTTTTATTTGCAGTTAATTTATTTACTTACAGTGAAACTGGAAAAGATTGAAAATTAGTTTACAATTTAAAACTATTATTTAAGTTTAACTAACTGAAACTTGAAGCATAACTAAGTTTGTTTAGAAGCGTTCAAGTTGATTTGAAGCAATATAAGTTAAGATTTCTTTACTAGTAAAGTCTTATTTTGCGGTTCTGTGTATAATTATTTACAAAAAAAGGTCCTATAGATATTTTCAGGTTTTGCGGTTTCGTCTATAATTAATAAAAAATAAAGGTTCCTATAAGTATATTCAGATTTTGATGTCAAATGAAATGCTTTTTTGAGATATTTTTTTAGTTCGACATCGTCGTGAGTCAAATCTAGTAATTGAAATTTTACCCCCTACCTGTTAACTGATGGACTTGAAATTTGATATATACCTTTTGTTCTGGTGACAATAAAATAATATCCTTATAGGATAGAGTATTACAAGTATTCTTTTTAAACGCTCTTGTCATGGGTATCAAAAGAAGGGTTAAATTAATATTTAAATTGTATAGTTTATTAAATGTGGCCACCATCTTGAATTTGCATTTTTCACATTAAAAAAAAAGGCAAATTTAAGATGGCGCCCACCGCAAAAGCACGGAATTCATATTAAATTGAGCTGAGCGAAGTGAAGCTCTTCTGGTGATTAGTGTTTCGTTGTATCGTTACTCCTCCTAGATCGTTAAACCTACAGCTATGAGACTTTGTAGACGACACGGTGGTCCCAGTGAAGTAGTTTGGTGATAATTGTAGGTTTTGAGTGACTGGTCAAAATGTATCCCATAGAGTTAAGGTGTACGGATTGAACATTGACTAACCTAACTCAGCGCGTGCGCGTTCCGACCTCCTAGTACTCAGAACTCTGTCAACATAGGTATCAAATGAAAGGACTTAATTACTAGACAAAGGCACACTTACAGCTTACCTAGCCCTTAGTAGTGAAAAATCATTGCTAAGTCCGACTGCAACAAAATGACAGATAGAAAACCCAATAATGATTCTTTAATTGAACAAATAGGTTTAAAAATGATGGCCAGTAAATATTAAATATCCTGCATTAGATTTTTTTTATATTAACAATTTATACAATATAAACTGGAATTTATAGCAAGTACAAACAATCAGGGAAAATTAGATTGTTTTAAACTTGTGACTGAGATTGAAACTTAGCTTCTAGCTATGCCAAGTTTGCATAGAATTGCTGAGACATAACTAAGCATTAGACAGCGACCGTACCATTAGAGATAAGTTTAATAGCGCGTTAATAATCCGTCTATATTACAGGTTCAAATCGTAATTGTGGTGACCATACGCCTCTTTAATGATTGCAAAATTGGTTAAATTTGAAACGCAGAGGGGGAATACGTCATAATGGCTAAAATAACTGTGTCTAATAGTACACGCGATGGCCGTGATTTCGATCTGTTTCGTTTTGCCCTGAGAAAATGATTATAATGACCTTATATTCATATAATTAACATTATATTGTTAGTAAGTTAAAGAGCGGCGGAAAGTGGAGAAAAGTGCCCGTAAATATTTTTTTCTGCTTATCAAGCTATTTACGGGATGCATGAAGGAAGGTAGAAAACAACGAATCTGATTTTCCTCTATGTAGCTACATAAGTTTAGAAAAAACGAACACCAGAAAGTGAATATTATAAAGAAAAAACTTAAAAGCGAAAGTTACCAAATTTCACTTCTACCCTTGAGGTAATTAAAGATTTCAACAAATATAACCGGTTGGCTCGTAGGGCAGTGGGCGGTTCAGGGTTTCCCGGCGATAGGGGCGTTATTCTTGGAGACAATCAATACCAGCGTCTGCATATTTAAATCAGTAATGAGGTGAACAACTTTACACTCGACTTGACATTCGTACTTGAAGGTATCCTTCTTGTACAATGTATCTCACGAGGAATATACATTTGTATGTACTAGCTATATCTTAGACAAATATTAACAGTATATTCTATGCATTTTATATAAGTGTCTACGTCGCTTATAATATATTATTTTTGGCCGTCGTGGCCCAGGAGCACAACGGGTGTGACTGTAAAGTGACAGTTGTGGGTACGATCCCCATTCAAGGAATTGGATTATAATTTATTTCTTAATATTTTCATTTCTGCGCTCTGGCACCAATATAAAAGCCCGGCGACCAATCGAAACTCCTCGAAAGTGAAGAACGAAGTGTCTTAACACTAGGTTCCCTCTGCGTACCTACCATGCTGCGTGCAGGATGCGTGAAGGTGACTTAACATGGTATACATAAATATGCTATCAAGTGGCGGGTGTTTCATAGTGCACGAACATTATTTAAGCATGACATGATCCACTAAGACACGTTTCATATATGTGTATGGAATATAAGAAGATACGACGTCGCCACGCTCCGTTGCTTAAGGAGTAAACTTAAAATTTTAAAAGATTAACGTCAATCTTTGGTTCACTCTCTTGAATGGATAATATTTTTATAGAACATATGTTCTTTTGACAGGAATATTAATATTATAAGGATTGGATGTTTGTTACATAATTAATGATGATGGTATGGTCAATAATTAAATAATAATATAATATTGCAATAATTTTAGTTAAAATATGTTTTATTATTAATAAATTAATACGATGATAACTATGTAAAACTATTCTCGATTTCTACCGAAAGAAATTCTTTCATCATTTTTTATCACAAAATATATATTTTTAATTCCAAAAACAAGAAACTATTGTATTTCCTACAGTAGGTTGTTGTTTTTGTTGTGTTTGGTTTGTTATTTTATAACGCTATACTGTCCGGTTCTCGTTAATGATGATCAAACGAACTGGCAGTAAGTAATAAATATGCAGCTCAGCCGCGGCTGACTGGCTTCAAATAGTATTCATCTGAGACGTGCCACGCCAAGTCACGTGTGCTCTGAAAAATGTTACGGTCTTGCTTCTTGTGTGGTGAATACAGAATGACAGGATAGAACTGTCTTGTGGGAAAATATTATAAATTGGTGGCCCGAAATACTCAATAATTCTTTATATACTTTATTAATAAATTATATCGACACTTGTAGTACAGTAGTGATATGTAAATGCGTATATTATTAATATTTGTGGATTAAATTTAAATGATTCAATATACACATGTTTATCTCGAAATAATATAGAATATAATATAATAATATAATTATATTTTTGTATTATTGAAAATACCAGGCTTACTATGAAACATTCTTATGCGTTGTAAAATAATAATAAAATGCAAAATTGTATTGCAATAAAATATAACAATTTTTTCATGGAAATATTTTAAAAATATTCAATCCAATTTGGATTGGATATTTTCATATCAGTACGGTCGTCAATGCAACCAATAAAGCGAAATTACCGATACAGCTTGTTGACGGCGCCCAGTGCCGGCTGTCACCTAACAAAACTAAAGTTATGAATGTTCTGCAACGCCTGTCGAAAGCTAACTGAAAGTTGTTGGCTTAAATGAAAATTGTGTAGCTGGGTGGATGAAATTCAATTTATCATTATGAAAAACGGCCCATTCCCTGTATTGGAGACCCTAAAGTTATTAACTAAGTAATAGAATAACTTAAAAGTTCTTTATTAGTTTTTTTTAATACATTTAGCTATTATTACAATACAAATTGAATTTTGAATGTCCACATATCTAGTTTAAAACATCGTATACTAGTATTATTTACGTATAATAAATTATAATAAACTCAAAAGTGATATATTTCAACAGACAAACAAACATATAAGACAGATTATTTGAAATTAATAGCAAATTACAGGTGACACACCCTTCGGAATGTTGATCGAACATTTTTAATATAAACTTCGTTGCACAAACGAGTTTCGTTAATCCCATGGCTTACAGGATGTTACTCTAAGTTTCTTCGAAATATGTTAGATTAAGTATTGGGAATCCCTCACAGTATATGGAGCCAAGTTGAACGTAATTAGTCAAAGTTTTAAACGAGTGTATGAACAAAATGAGGTATTCTCAACTTATCGAACTCAAGCGAGGTTGGGAAGTTTTCAAATGTTTTATAAGCAGTGAGCAAGTTCATTACTGAAACCCGATGTTTAATTGAAATGTCACGGGAATTAAGCTCTTCAATTCAGAACTATAAACCTTAATCAATAATCGAATCGAATAAAGGTAATTTAATTATATTTGAATTTGACAGTTAAGTTAATGGATGGCTTCATAATAAATATAATTTTTAAAAAAAATACACTTCAAACAGCATAGTTCTAGTTATATGCATATTTAAGACTTATATGAGTTTCTCATGAATGGCATTGTTAGAATTGGATCAAATTAAAATGGGACCACACAGGAAGCACCAGCTTTCAAATAAAGAAAGAACTAGGTATTTCAATCGGTCCACAAAGTCGAAAGCTGAAGTAACAAACAAAAAATACAGCCAAATTGAGAACCTTCTCGCTATACAGAAGTTGGTTAAAATAGCCCAAAACGAAGATTTTATTCGGATATTATTAGATGAATTACTTAGTATAAGTCATACAAGACTACACACTAAATCATCCATCATCTATCCATAACAGATCCAAATTAGATATTACAGGCAGTTTTCACCGCGATAACGACATTAGTTATAATGATATATAACTTTTGTAACATTTTAATTAAATTTCGGACAATTTAAAAGGGTCCTGGCGTCCTGACCTATTCACGGTTGGCAGCTCTGATGCAAACAGGGTAGCTCGAGCTGTGAGGGTCTCTGGGCGTTAAATTCCAATTATCATGTTTACTGCGCTGCGATGCTCCCTCAAGCGGGGGACCTGTTTTAATATCTCAGAATTTTGTCGTAATTGACTCACACTTTGAAAAGCTCTTCTCTTTTTTGTGGAGTTTTGTAAAAAGTCTCCCGTTTGAGTGAACTAGGGTAGGGTAGGGTTATTATAAGGTATTCGCATAATAGTATGTTAGGCTTTAGTTCAAAATAAAAGCAATTAAAAGTTTTTAATAGTGTAATATATACTATGCTAGGCCCAACACTTTTTATTGAATAGCAATTAGTATTTTGACTTGCATTTGATTGATTCTTTATACTAGAATGTGGGTTTTCGTTATTGTAGGTTTTTTTACATTTACAATATTGTTATTATCTGTGTTTAGTACTTAAGAAATTATTCATGAAAAATGCGACGGTAAAGTCTACTATTCTAAGGACTAATGGATAAACAGCAGAGGTTTAGAGAACGCACAGCCCCTTCTCTTCATTAGTATATAGATACTAAAAGTACTTCTAACAATAATTAATTAATTAAATATTTATCGTCAGTCATATTTGAAGCCAATTGTGGTGCGGCGATAAACGAGTGTGACTGCAAACGCGAAAAGTTTTGGATTCGATTCCCATTCGAGGAAAAAAAATATTTAATAATAATAGTTTTACTTCTTCATGCAGTTGTCGTTGATTGTTGGTTGATGGTGATTTCATGTTGTGTTTTTATATGGAACGGAATGTCTTAACAGTAGGTTCCCCAGTTCACCCTGCTTACCCTGCTAAGTACGAGATACAACGTGAATCTGAACAGAAATAAGCTTAATAATTCACATAAATATGTAACATTACTTACCTTGAATGATAGTAAATACAAAAAGTTATTCTATTTGTTTTTGTTTCAAAGGCGAGAAGTGCTGGTACGGTCTCACCAACAAATGGCGCTATAACTCACATTCTTTCTGACCGCCGCTTTGTCCGTACAAACAAATCCTACCCTTTTCTCTTAGCATTTTACGAGTTGAGCTATAGCTGGTCTTGTTCCTTATATCACCGGAGTGTGAAACTTGAGATTAAATAATCTATTCACGATTACAGCTACCGCTATGTTTCTTTCGAGGGTTATTTTTCTTTTTATTTATGATTTTGTTTCTTTATTTCTGTTACTTTCTGTGTTTTATACTGGATCTTCTTAGATTTATAAACGGGGTAGGGTATTAGTTATTATTTTATTGCTTCATACTGTATCTCGCACATAGCAGGAGGAACCTGGAAACCTAGTGTAAGAGGGAACCTGGATACCCTCGAGTAAGATACCTTGTTCCCGTTCCTCATTCTGAAGAATACAGGAGGCACTGCGTGTTGATTGTCGAAACTCAAGCGAGAACTTCCAAAGTGAAGAAATAAAAATATTAAATATTTAATTTTCTCGACTGGGAATCGAATCATCAACCTTTCGTGTTTACAGTCGCACCATTTAAAAAATAAGCAGAAACTTCATACATTTCAACCTTAAGGCATCGCTATTATTTGAAGTTGAAAAAAAAATCGACTCGTTATATCTATTTCACAGTTGAAGGAACGTACAATTTGTACTAGTGAAGAAATACCTTTATGTTGTAAAAGGAAACTGAACGAAATCTTCTTTTATGCGTTCACCAGCAATAACATTGTTACATGTGTTCCAACGGCGGTACAAAATAACACCGTATTATTGTTGCTCATATAAAATGGTTACTCTTCAAATAAACCTATGGTACATTGAAGGATCGATCATTTCTTTGGATTTAGTTTTTTTATTATCAGCTTAACGCTGCATCCCGCATGTGACATGGTAGGTTGAGGGTGCATAGTGCTAAGACACTCCGCTCCCCACTTTTCGTCAAATTCTGGAGACATTCCGTGTTCAGTGGCGGAACTAAACGCCAAGCTTTACCTCGACACAAGAACCAAGAAATGAAAATATTAAATATTTAATTTCCTCGAGTGGGGATCAAACTCAACATATCGCGTTGACAGCCACACGCTAGTGCCCCTGCGCCACGAATGGCATATTTTTTTAATGACCAAAAATATACATAAAACAAAAAGAAAAGGACAAAAATATAATTTAGAAAACACAATCCTATTAAATTAGGAGAGGCCGGATCGCGTGACTAACTACTAACAAGGTAATATGTACGTTAACAAGCGGTCGCCTTTGCGGTCTGCCGGCTTTGCGATAGTTCGAACTGATAGCCACCTAAAACTTGGACCTCTTCAATGATAAGTTGCCTGTTTAATCGACGTAGCTGTTAAACCGTGAATATGGCAACTTGGGAAACAAGATCTATTTTCGAGGGTCAATTTGCTAACTATAGTTTCTAGCAATTTTCAAATATTACACTGATGCTATGGGAGTGAACAATTAAAATTAATTCAATTACATTCCAAGTTGAAACTGAACCCTTATAGCCTTATGTTATTAATATATTAATATTATTAAAATTTTCAAAGCAGCTTCACTCTGTATGTATTAGGGTAGATTAGTGTTATGACACTCCGTTCCCCTATTCTAAACCTTTTGCGTTTTGAGTGGCGGAACTCAGTGCAGCGCTTTCCCTCGACACCAGAGCGAAGAAATGGAAATGTTAAATTTTTAATTTCTTCGAGTGGGAACCAAACCCGCAACCATTTTACCCGCGTTTACAGTCACACACTAGTGCCCTGCGCCACGACTGCTAACTGTATTTGTTATCAGAGTACTTTAATATTTAAGATTAAATATTTCTTTGTTTAATACCAAATGCCTAAGAATTTTCTTCGAAACTTGTTTCCTAATAAAACTGATTTGAACTTGTTTATGAAAGTTATGTTCACAAAATAAATAAGTTTAATCGACTTTGGTGTTTATTAATCGACTATGCTTCGTACAGAATAATAAATTAAAAACCTCTAAATTATCAATATTTTGCTTGCTATATGTAAAAAAAATCCTGGCATTTTAAAAAATACAATGCAATTATATATACAGCACCATTTTTTATACCTTTTATGCGGGCAATATACAGGTTCGATAACCGTAAATATTTCCGCTGTATAAAAACACGTAAAAGAGTTGAACATAGCCAGCTCTTAAAAATATGAACGAAAATGCATTTGTATAAGCTTAACGCGGTAAGTGGCAGTGCAATAAACGAAGTTGGTCCATATGCTCGATCCAAAAATATTAGTCTTTTATTCATATGAGAAATCCCTTTATTTGTTTTATTTGTTTATAGTCGTCGCAGTCGTAGCGGCACGAAGTGTGACTGCAAAACCCACTGATTGTGGGTTCGATCCCCACTCGAAGAAATGAAATATTTATTTAAATTTATATTTCCATTTCTTCGCTGTGGTGCCGAGGCAAAGCGCGGCGTTGAGTTCTGCCACTCAACACGCAATGCCTCCAGAATTCGGCAGAAAGTGGGGAACGGAGTGTCTAAAACACTAGGTTCCCTCTGCCTACCCTGCTGTGTGCGAGATACAGCGTGAAGCTGATTAATTTTATTTGATTTATTTATTTTTGTTTATAGTTAAAAAACATAACATTGCTAACGTATGCACTCATTTTATATGAAATGAATTGCAAATGTAACTTTGTAGAGATACTTTATAATTATTTTCATAGATATTTTTATTTTCGTTTTTTTTTCTTTGTTTACATTGTAAGATCTCAATTCAAGCCAAATTTCATAATTCTATAGAGTTCGATTTCGTGATGAATTTGATATAAAACGCAGCAAAAATGATGCATAAACACATATCATATCTCTTGTGTGCGTTGACTTAGAAGCTTATTTTTTTCTCTGTTCTTAGGAACCGTAGTCTTGGCTATTTGATATCAAATATATTTTTTTATCTAGTGGATAACTTGTGTAAATATTGATAATAATAATAACAATAAAAAGCCTTTATTTCGGAGATTATTATATTTTTTTTTATAAAATTGTATCTTTAAATGAAATTCGACATTCTTTCCATCAAATTCTGGAAAATTCATATATAAATAGAATAGGGAGGCGAACCCACAACCACCTGCGCCACGACAAAGTATTTGCAAATGGTCTATCTTAGTATTATTTTGTGGTAATAAAATCTTCGCAAAACAGCGATTCGTGTTTGCAATAAACACATAATGATGATAGCATTTAACTTAGTTATGAAATGTCTAAAGCAAGAAACAAATTATAATAATAATTGAAACAGTAACCAAAGCGTGAATTTGATTAGCCCGAAGCTACCGAGAGAGCTGCTTTAACTATTCATAAATTATATCAAAACATTTCGCTCAAATAATTTCCGCTTATATTCAAGATAAGCCTAAGATTTTCGAAAATGTCACTGAATTTTTATTGTAATTACAACCAGCGTTGTGGTTTGAATTTGTGTATATTTAATTAGTAATTTACATTGTTTTAATTTTAATATTCACCATGACTAATAAGCACACGCCATTTTTCAATATCCAAATAAAATAATTAATTATATCAGCTTCACGCTGTATCCCGCACACTGCAGGGTAGGCAGAGGGTACCTAGTGTTAAGACACTCCGTTCCCCACTTTCCGCCAAGTTCTGGAGGCACTGCGTCTTGAGTGACGGAACTCAACGCCGCGCTTTACCTCGAAACCAGAGCGATGAAATGAAAATATAAATGTAAGTAAATATTTCATTTCCTCGAGTGGGGATCGAACCCACTACCAGTCGATTTTACAGTCACACTTTGTGCCCCTGCGCCACGACTGGCCTCTCACTTTAAATACTTTAATGTTCAATTTTACAAAGAAATGTTAAAATTAAACTGTATCGCCCTTAAAACTAATGAAAAGGATTAGGCCAAAATGCGAAATATAAATAATAATTTCTATATTTTCACGCATTCCTTCCTAGATTTCCCGATTGCTGAGATCATTATGTATCGTATATTCTTCATGAACACAACCCACGTTGTCTTTGTTCTTCTCTTTATGTGAGCTTCTAACTCTGCTTAAGGAATCTGCCTTGATCATCACTAACGTATATTCCATTTTTCCGTTTATTCTTAATTTCAGTTTTCTTCCTGAGAATACATCACTCCGTGCTATAATCTTTCACGGTGAACAGGATTTTGTATCCTCATACGTTGCTAGTCAATAACCATAAATCGAAATAACGATTGTTAGTTCGCTCTCCATTCGCAATAGAATGAAATTGACTGAGGGAATGATTTTAAAATAAAACAATAAATCAGCTTCACGCTGTGTCCCGCACAAAGCAGGGTAGGCAGAGGGAACCTAGTATTAAAACACTCAGTTCCCCACTTTCCGCCAAATTCAACGCCGTGCTTTGAATTGATACCAGAGCGAGGAAATCAAAATATGAATGTAAATAAATATTTCATTTCCTCGAGTGGGGATCAAATCCACAACCAGTCGATTTTACAGTCACACATTGTGCCTCTGCGCTACGACTGACCTCAATTTTCATTTTCTCGTTTTTGTAAGATGGCGTGGCATATATTCCGCAATATCACAATTTCGGAAGCGGAAGCATCGGAATGTCTTGAAAAGGGAATAAAAGATTTTTTTTGTTTTTACAAACTCCACTCTGACACCAGAGCGAAAAAATGAGAATATTAAATATTTCATTTCCTTGAGTAGGAAATCGAGCCCACAACCTGCCGCTGTTTACAGTTACACGCTTGAGCCACTGTGCCACAATTGAAAGCGATTATAAAAAGAGATGAAGGGATTTTTCGCTATAATACAGAAGGTTATGATCATTAATCATTACAGAAATTGGATTTAGTTATTCTAACGACATTGCCAATGTCACATCGGCTTACTACCTGATTAACGGGACTTAGCGAACACTAAATAAATTTAAAGTTGTAAATGAAATTCTGTAAAATATTTACTATATTTTGCTTTAGTAAGGTAACCAGAGGTAACGTAGAGTTAAGGCACTCCGTCATCCGTTTTACGCAGAATTTTCGTTCAATGCGTGTTGAGTGTCGTCGAGTTGAACTGAACACCGCGCTTTGCTTTTGACTTTTTAAATAATGTTTTATTGTCCCAACTGGGATTCGAACCCACAACCGTCGTATTTACACGCACACGCTTATGCCGTTCCGCCCCGACGACCTATTTGTTTTTTTAAACCACTATTCTTTTATTCAACTAGTAAGATAAAAAGATTATATTTTTAATACAATATAAGATAACGTAGTTTATTTATAATTTGCATAAATACACTTTGTATTTTTTTTCTCTTATAAATTATTTCTTTCTCGTTGTGATGTATCAAAGTATTTCTAAGTAGCCAAGTTTTGTATTCTTTTGCTCCTAACGATATCTAATAAGACAATCGTGCAATCTTATACAGCTGCCTCGAAGCTGAAACCAATCGTAACTTACTTATCGAGTGAGGGTGTAGTATCTATTCGTCAATAAAGTCCAACTAACTTTGTATATCACAAGTTGATTGTATATATGTATGTATATGTACGTATATCTGTGAACTGAGGGGAAATAAAATATTTATTATTTTCATTTGTCTGCTCTGGTAACTAAGTAAGGCGCGGCGTTGTGTTCCGCCATTCAACACGCAATGCCTTCAGATTTCACGATAAGCAGGGAAAAAAGAAGGGTTGTTAGTACACAGTTCTTCGGCTCCACCTGTCTACCATTTTCTATACGGGAAACAGCGTGAAGCTAAAAAAAATATGTGTATGCTACGTGCTTAGTGAGGCCGATGTTCCAGATTTTATTTATAAATACCACAAATTGCCAACTTCTATACTATATATATTAACATGAGATTCATAAAGAGAATGGAAATGTACATAAATAAAATAAATAAATCAGCTTCACGCTGTATCCCGCATACAGCAGGGTAGGCGGAGGGAAACCTAGTGTTAAGACACTCCATTCCCCACTTTCAATTTCCACCGAATTTTGGAGGCATTGCGTGGCTGAGTGGCGGAACTCAATGTCGCGCTGTGCCCCGACACCAGTGCGAAGAAATGAATATATAAATTTAAATAAATATTTCATTTCCCCGAGTGCGGATCGAACCATGAACTAGTACCCCTGGGCCACAACTGGCCTCAATACATATTATATAAATTTAAATATCTATTAAACCTTATAATTAATCTATAAAATTGACAAAACCTCCACCTTCTTTAATATATACGAAAAGATCAAAATTCATAACCATGTCAAGTTGTTATTTGTTTTATCTCCAATTCGGCTCGAAGTGGTGGTTTTTGGCCTCATTTAATATTTACATACAGAGTGGTACTGGACTGACCCTTTATTTAGCGCCCTTTAAGGCTTGTCAGTCTTAATTATTACGACGGATACAATATTAAATCCATATTTTGAGCCCAACACCAAAAGTTTACTATACTAGATGTAAGGTCCTACTTGAGGATATAAAATGTTCAATATTTTCAAGCCTTGGCAATGGCTTTTTAAGTTTATATAAATACACACACACACACACACACACACACACACACACACACACACACACACACACACACACACACACACACACACACACACACACACACACACACACACACACACACACACATACACACACACACACACACACACACACACACACACACACACACACACACACACACACACACACATATATATATATATATATATGTACTTCTGATGAGAAAGAATTAATCTAAAAAAATGCAATATAAATATCACGCTACTATGACATGAATACATTTGAATAATATCCTATAATTTATATGGAACTTTATAAAAATAATTTCCAGATCTTATAATAAAATATTATTAAACAATATATTATTTATACAATATATTACATAAAATAAACTACATTTCATAGTAAAAGAAACCTAATTCCATCAAGTTAATTAAATTCATCGAGCTTTCATCATAGACATAATAAAACTGTAAAGATTGTCAAACTTACAATATCATTAATGGATTGATTTGTGCCGTGATCGAGGGTTAGCAATACACTCTACTTCAGGGTGTCCCTTCCACCCTCCGTTTTACCCGCATTAAGTGAAGGTCATACATTCATGTACTTAACCTTACCAGCCTTCGATGTAGTGCTAAAGTGACCTTAATAGAAACGCTACTAACTTTGTTTACCAACTTCACCATAAGTGAGAAATTATGTAAATTTAACTATATACATAGAGGTCAGTCGTGGCGCAGGGGCACCAAGTATGATTGTAAAATCTACTGGTTGCGGCTTCAATCCACACTCGAGGAAATTAAATATTTATTTACATTTATATTTTCATTTTTTCACTCTGGTGTCGAGGCAAAGCGCGGCGTTGTGTTCCGCCACTGAACACGCAATGCCTCTAAAACTCAGTGGAAAGTGGGGAAAGGAGTGTTTTAACACTAGGTTCCCACTACCTGCTTTGCTGTGTGCGGGATACACCGTGAAGCTGATTTTAACTATATAATGTATGGAACATCTACTTTACCATGAAATGCTTGTGTTATCTTTGTGTTTTCATCATTCCACCATAGCCTGTGACCATGAAGTGGAACTTAATAGTTCCGACCTTCATGCACAGCATTGCTCGATTTTCCCTTTCTGCGGCACATTGGCGGTCGCATGGAAAATATAAAAGCGCTACTGTTGTTGTCGTGCATTAACTGCGACATTTTTTACTTTTTAAGTTATTATTATATTTTGTGGGTAATCTTAAATTTCTTTTTTGGATATGGATTTATATGGTTTCTGTAGATTCTGACGGTAACTTTGCGCAGTGTATCACTGTGTGTTTTATACAATGGTTGTGGTTTCGATTCTCCTTATTTTGAATACATTGTGATTATCTTCGGATTGCCTTGTTACCTTATGAACTCTTATTAATCTAAAAAATATAAAGAACACTGTACAAAGAAAAAGTAAAACTTAATATTTCCGACCTTCATGCGGAGCACTACCTAACTTTCGCTTTCTATGGAACAATGAACATGAAAAAGGAATAACGGCGATATTACAGCTGTTTGCCTTCGTTTCTGCCTAAATTAACGTTACTAAAGACTAATCAACTTTAATATACTTAGTATATCAGGAACGTATATAAAAAATTGGAAAAATGCCTCTACAATACGTCCTTATCGTGTTTAAGTATATACCATTTATACAAACCTATAAATTCTTTGTTCGTTGATCCTTTGTCCTAATATTTTTTTAGCGTCATGGCATAGGGAATCTACTATTAAGACACTCTGCTCTCTGCTAATTTAACGCTGAATTCTGGAGACATTGCATGTTGAGCGGCGGACGTAAACGCTGCGCTTTGCCTTGACACCATACAGAGGAAAATGTAAATATTAAATATTTCATTTCCTCGAGTGGAAATCGAACTCACAACTTGTCGAGTTTACACTATATGCCAATGCGCCACGACTAGCCACAATATTAAATGAAATAATATTGTTTTTTTTTCTTTTATGAGAGTTCCCGTTTTATAAATGCTATACAATCTTAATCAGACCATAGTGAAGCACGCTCAGGTTCCATTATGCGATTGAATAAATCTGGTAATTTATTTTTCATTCGGTAATAAACCGATTACGCCCAGGTAAGGTACGCGCATAAATTTTAGCAATCAAACTCTATAGGCAATAAATAAAATGTTAAAGCTGAGCTAAAGAATATAGCATACGTTATACGATTGCACTTATACTTATTAAGGAAACGTATAAAAATCGAAAGACGGATTTTCGAAAGAAACGCGGGTTCAAGTCCTGCTACGTTCAAATTTTTATACGTTTTCTTAATAAGTATTTTTCTTTCCTAAGTGTGGAATAATACATTAAAAAAATATTAAAATATTGCACTTATATTTTTTTGTGTTCTAGACGCGACGCTAGATTTTCATATAATTTTTTAATGATTTATTTAATTATCAAATGGATAATTTTTACTAATATTAATATATGTTTTTTTACTGTTCATTCATCTCTTGCCCCCTTAACTAGCCGTTCAAAGTACGTTGAAGAAACGTTAGCGGCAAATTGGGCGTACTTTTACGTTTATTATTTATATTCTATATATCAAAATATGAAGAAAATCAGTAAGCCTCTTAAGTTTTTAGGAAAACTTTCAAAAAACTAACGAAAATTGAAATGCGTACACTTCAACGTATACGTATATTGCGGGTAAACTAGCAAGTATATGCGCTTACTTTTGGGGTAAGCAAATTTTGGGCCATTTAGGTAAGAAAATAAGAAGATTGGTTGTGATAGCCAAATTTTTTGTTACTTATATTATCTTAAAATCGTCAATAATTGTAAAAAAAACAATTCTAACAGAGGAAACTAAAACTTTTATGCAGTTGTAATTTTTTTCTTCCATATATTTATATTTATAATCGTATATAACCGCCGTTTCGTAATTAAAATGCATTTACCTACCCGCGCACAATTTCGAGTCTGAAATACTACAAATAATCAAAATCAAAGAGTTTTCTAAAAGTTAAAAAAAAATCAATTTAATTAACAAAACATATTTTAAAACACATCCTTAAAAACACTGGCGCTTTTATACGGCCAAACGAAAACTCTACTTACCGCGAGATTTTGAGATACAGCCAGTGCGTTCACTTACCCGCTGTTCTTACTTACTCGGCCGTATTTTTAAATGTTTTTAAATTGTTGTTTGTAATTGTAATCCTGTAGCATTAAATTCACATTTTATTTAATCATTTTGAATAATATAAGCTTGTAATAACAATATCATGACAAATTCAAAATTTACCGGATACATGGGCTATAAAGATTCATAATACCTCAGTTGATAGTCACAGCTGGTGTTCGGGCATGTTAACACAGTTTATTATAATATTATTTGCGTCACTCAATTTTAATTTATTAATAAGTGCGATATGCCACTCGTGAATTGAGTTACATAACATGTAAACATAATTTAGGTGTATTTTTTTCAGCTTCACGCTTTCTCCCTCGTGTAGCAGAGAGAAAGGGAGGCCTAGTGTTACGATATTCTGCTTTCCACATTCCGAATTCTGGTAGTATTGCTTGTTGAGTGACAGAACTCAACGCCGCCCTTTGAAATTCGTAACTGACGCATACGCCTGGACGCCAGAGCTAAGAAACGAAAATATTAAATATTTCCTTTTCTTTTCTTTCTTTTATTCTAACCTTTCTTTCCTCGAGCGGGAATCCAACCCACAACCTGTCCCATTTACAGTAACATGCTTATGTCCCTGCGCCACGACTGGTCTCATTTGTCTGCTTTCGTTAATTGTAATAGAACCAAACATATTAAACATAATATAGAAAATAATCAAACATGTGTTGTTCACAATATATATGTATATTTAATGTAGAATTCTTGGCTATTTACGTATAACTAGTGGTATGGTGGCAGGAATGTTCGCTGCATTCCTCACCGACTCACAATGCTGATTCTTTGGTCGAAAACGAGCCAACCCTTTTGTAAAGTGAAAGCAACGGCCAATATTATGTTTAACATTTTTTAGTATTTACCAAAAAAAATGGAAACGAAATCTCCTAGAGATAAGAAAGTAGGTTACGAATCTCACAAAAAGTTACTGGTTCACCGCCGGATTTATACTGCCTGCAGTTTTGTGTACACTGCAGTATAAATTAAGTTTTGAATTCATATTACCGAGCACAAATATCAAAAGTAAAATAAACTTAATCAGCTTCATTCTGTATCCCGCATATATCAGGGTAAGAAGCGGGAACCTAGTATTAACACACTCCGTTCTTCAATTTTTCGGGACAATGCGTGTTGAGTGACGGAACTCAATGCAAGGCTTTGCACTGGTGCCAAAATGAAGAAATGAAGATATTAATAATTAATAATTCATTCACTCGAGTGAGAACCGAACCTACAACCGTCGTGTTTCAGTCACATCCTTATGCGTGCACCTGTACCATGACGGCCTCCATCTAAATCTAAAGATGGAATATATCCATGAATGAAGACAAAAAGAGGCCAATCGTGAGGAAGGGGCACGAAGTTTGACTGTAAAATCGACTGGTTGTGGGTTCGATCTCCACTTCGACCATTTACATTTCTTCGCTCTGGTGTCGAGGCGGCGTTGAGTTCCACCAATCAACACGCAATGCCTCCAGAACTCAGCGGAAAGTGGGGAACAGTATGTTTTAACAATAGGTTCCCTCTCTCTCCCATCTCTGCTGTGTGCAGGATACAGCGTGAAGCTGATTTTGATCAAGACAAATAATGTTTGTAATCTAAAATCGGTTATTACTACGCTTAAGACCGTAATATCGGGTAAGTAATTATAGCCTCCCTACTACAACCCCAACGTATTTTCTACGTAGAAGGTATACCTACAAGATCACGTCTCGTTCGAGCATCGTACCATAACCATAAAGTTTACTATCTAATAAACCTAACATCCATCAGGCACTACGATTAATGATATCCTCCGCGATCAGTTGCGATTTAAGCCTACATTATAAGGGTTGGTTTAATTGATTCAAATTATCCCAGCGTCTATGTTTGGCTTTTCGCTGATTAAAAGTAGGTTGTTATTTTTTATTTGTGTTTTTTTTTATTTATTTTATTATTATATAAGTTAAGAATAAATTTTTAATGGTATTTTTGATTGATTTATTTCTAGACACACAACAAGAACTCCAACTCCATAACTCCATATTTTATGTGTTTTGTATTATAATTTAGTAAACTTGGTAGTGACTGATGATATCCAATACACGATTTTGTCTGATTCCAAATTAGACAAAACCCTACCCTACCCTACCATAGCTAGCCAAAGCTACCTAAGCAGAGAGCTTACGATACTATAAATGTGCTAGAATTATAATAGAAAATTTGATAAATATATCAATTTATCTAAAAACATCTTCAATATCATTTTACTAGCAAAAGTATACGTTATGCAATGTAAAAAATGACTTTGTTACTTAAAACACAGTCATTTTACTATAAAACATTGAGGCCGGTCGTGGCGCAGCGGCACAAAGTGTGGCTGTAAAATCGACTGGTTGTGGGTTCGATCCCCACTCGAGGAGATGAAATATTTACTTAAATTTATATTTCCATTTCTTCGCTCTGGTATCGAGGACAAGCGCGGCGTTGAGTTCTGCCACTTAAAGTGGGGAACGGAGTGTCTTTCACTAAGTTCCCTCTGCCTACCCTGCTGTGTGCGGGATACACCGTGAAGCTGATTTATTTATTTTATGTTTTTACTTAAAACACATTACCTACTGAATATATATTAAAAAAACTGATAATTTATATCAAAAGACCAATTTAATTTTATAAATATCTAATTTGTAATACGAATATGAAACATTTATTACACAGAATAAACGAAGACACCCGAGAAGCTTACAGCTCAACCAACGTTAAAATATTTCAGCAGCCATAATGTAGAGTGCTATTTTAATATTTTATACAAACCTTTATATCTTTTCTTACCTATTAAGATTATATGTACATAGAGTATCGTAAACCTCGGTGTTTGTAGCGTGAAACGGATCGTCACACGCCAGTGACGTCATCCGTTTAATACTCGATTTCATTTGTTACGAACCAATGCACGGTACGTCGATTTCAATAGCTCCAGTATGGGTTAAGACTTGAATGTTGCATATATTATTTTCATTATATTTGGAAATTTTATTGAAATACTTATAAAGAAAACGTATTAAGTCGTCGTCGTGACAATCTTTAAACTATTATTTAAAAGTGATTTAAATATAAAAATGAAAATAATCAACAAAGCAAAATGTTCTAAATGATGAGGGTATATTGTTAATCCCTGACCACAGACTATAGCAAAAAACTTATAACTTAAATAACAAAAAAAAAATTAGGCGCAAAAAATCTATTTAAAATTTCGTGATGACAATAATGATAACCAGTCATATTTTATAACTCACAGATATAATAAACATAAAAAATTAAAGTACAAAGTAAGTACAAAAGATTGCAAAGTAAAAATCTTAGAATTCCATACACATCCAACAACTTCAGGTAGAGTCCTTGTAAAGTTAAGAAACGTTGAAGGTTCTGAATAAATAATGGTGTGCGCATGAAAACTTTTAGTGATATTAGACGCTGTTTCGAGCGAACAAATATTAGCTTCAACCAGCTGCGACAATACGGTGTTGGCGGTACTGTGTATGTACGTATGTATAATGAATGAGCTCGTAAATAAGCGTTCAATATAAACAATTTATAAATACTCTGTCATTTAGTGGACATTTTTTTTCAGATTCATGTTGTCCCGCATTTCCGCTAAATTCTGGAGGCATTGGCGTGTTGAATGGCGGAGCTCAACGCCTCGACACCGGAGCGAAGAAATGAAAATATTAAGTATTTCATTTCTTCGAGTAGGAATTGGTTTTCCAAACCCAAAACCTATACCATTTACAGTCATACGCTTGTACCACTGCATCACAACTGGCTTCAAACCTTTAACAGATTTTAATTTAAAATAATAGATAAAAATAAATAAAAAAAATCAGCTTCACGCTGTATCCCGTACGCATCAGGGATAGACAGAGGGAACCTTGTGTTAAGACACTCCGTTCCCCACTTTCTGCAGAATTTTGGAGGCATTGCGCGTTGAGTGGCAAAACTCAACGCCGCGCTTAGCCTCGACACCAGAGCGAAGAAATGGAAATATAAATTTAAATAAATACTTCATCTGCTCGAGTGGGAATCGAACCCACAACCAGTCAGTTTTGCAGTCACACTTCGTGCCGCTGGGCCACGACCGGCCTCGTAAAATAATAGATACGAGTCATTACTTTCAAGACATGCTACAGTTCCGTATCATGTACGTATAAAACTAAAATTTCCTCCCCTGAAACTGACTCACTCTAGTTACTTACATAGATGCCTCGTTTGTAAAGTACGGGATTTGTCTCGTCCATTCCAGTTAATTTCCCGAAAAGGTCATGAAGGGACTCCACCGACTAGCGAAACTCGTCGCAAAGTAAATAGGTACTTATGTTATTTATTAGCCAGCTCTCTTTACTCCAATTACGTGGATGGTATTTGAATTGCTTTATTTATTTAAACTTAACTCGACTTGAAGGTACGTTAATTCAGCCCAATGTCCCTCGGTGCTGGTAAATTTGGCAATAAAATCTTCTCTATATCATTTTATTCACGCCCGTCTCTAAGGCCTGATCTTTTATTAAACACAAATGTCTTGGAAAAGGTAAAGAATATTCATACAATAATATTTTCTAGTATTATGATTTTTTAGGAGGGAGTATGGAATGGAGGATCTTTTTATTATTATATAAATTTATCTTTTAACAATGACATTAATTAATATGAGGGGTTTTTTTCGTAACAAAAAACAATGGCACCGTTCACTGATTTGCATGAGTTAAAGATCTACTTATCATTATTTTCGGCGTGTGCCAGACGTGACCTTCGAAAACACAGTATCAAAGATACTGGAGGAAAGTCACGTAAAAAACATGAGGTGGATCCTCATGCTTTTTAGTGCCGAAGGGCATGTATGAAGAGATTGACGACAGAGAACGAGGCGAAAGAGGTATGTAGAGACCGTAGTGTTTGGCGCTTCGTTCTCTCTGACTACCCCGCTAGGATACAGCGTGAAGGAGGGGTAAAAGTGTAGTTTAGTTTTAGTAAAGAAGATAGTGAATATGAGTTTTGTTGGTAATGGTGAATTGTATTTTTTTAATCCCATACAACTCGAAAGGGATTCGCACAATTAGTAAAGAATATTTCTATATCATAAATCTATGAATAAAAATATACAACAAACCTAAATGGAAGCTACTAAAGCCATCTAACGGATATAAAGAGTATTAGTTTAATTAACGTACCACAATACATTTTTATATTCCACTAAACCACTGTAGCTAAACAAAATACGAATAAAAGAAGACCACCGCTGTAGTTGATTTGCGTATATTGTTCGACAGGTTAAAAATTGGTCTATGTTTTTGAAACGTGGTGTGATTTGAATGGATAATAAAATTAATTTTCTACCCAGTTCAGGTAATTGGTCTCGTTGTGACTGTTTAATTGCCTCGTATATCATCCGCTATTAAACTAATTGCGGCTTATCCTCGGGATGCCTTATAACAATCACTTTTTTTGAATATTATAATATAAAGCATTTTGAGAGAGAGAGAGAATCTTCAGAGAGGAAGAAGATAGAGGTGAGAGAGGGAATCTGTAATATTTTAGAAATTTATTTTTCGTGACTCTTACCGTAGCTGTTATACATTCCTATTGTTTAAACTCCAACAACAAGAAATAGGGGATTTTTTCATCTTGATGTCAATTATCACTATCATTACAAATATGATTTAATCATTTTGATTTATAGTTAGTTCTTTGTTTGGTTACAGGTATATTGAAATACTAGAACGTTTTTATATTCACATGAATGCATCTCTTTTTAAACACCACTCAAAATATCTATATAAAAATACTACATTAATGTATGCTTAACTACTTTATGGTTTTTGATATATTAACTAATGAGCGATTTAGTAAGCCGATATTACAACAGCGATTACGTTTAACTTAGCTTATTGGACTCGTTATGTCCACCTAGGCCGTGTTAGGCTCGTATTCATAAATCGCTCTCAAGTGTGAGATCGATATTGAGATGCCGTTTTCATTCAAAGATATAGGCTTACTGATACATAGTAATAGTAATTCTAATTTCTTATACCGTATATAAATATATAAGCAAATATGTATGTTTTAAAATAATGTGGATTTGATTCTCTTCTCTCTTCCGACTCACACTTTACCTTCATATTCATACTCGGTTTTCATTAACCAATTATTATGCAAATTTTCATTCGCTTCAATTTGAAATAAACAATATTCAAATGCCATCGGTACGCCAAAGTAGATAGCGGATATTGCAACCGATACTCTAGCAACAAATATTTGTATGACATAGAGCGGCCTAGATAGATTGGCCTAGAGCCATAAAAATAGGTTGATTAGGTATAAAAACGATTTTATTAATATAACATTTTCTTGTTATGAAAAACGTCAGCTTCACGCTGTATTCCGCACACAGTAGGGTAGGCAGAGGGATCCTATTGTTAAGACACTCCGTTCTCCACTTTCTGCCGAATTCTGGAGGCATTGTGTGTTGAGTGGCAGATTTCAACGCCGCGCTTAGCCTCGACACCAAAGCGAAGAAAATGGAAATATAAATTTAAGTAAATATTTCATCTCCTCGAGCGGGGATCGAACCCACAACCAGTCGGTTTTACAGTCACACTTCATGCCACTGCGCCTCGTCTGGCCTCACTCATTTTTTTGGTTATTTAAGAAAGTATTATATTTACTCATAAAAATGCAAGTGAGTGAGCCGATTGAGGCCAGTGGCGCAGCGGCACATTTGCACATTGTTGTGGGTTGCTCTGATGTCGAGACAAAGCGGGGTGTTGAGTTTCGCTATTCAACACAAATACCTCCAAAATTCAGTGGAAATATAGAACGGAACTCTTAATGGGAACGTAGTATCTTAATAATAGGTTCACAGGTTCCCTCTAACTAAACTGCCATGAGCGGGATACAGCGTGAAGCTAAAAAGAATCTTAAAATAGTTGAAAAGTAAATACGTATTTACACGTCTACCTGTCCTTATATATTACACAGTAAGGCGTAAAACCCAACTAATTAACGTAACAATTGTTCCTTAAGTTAGATTGCCTTGCTAAACTTACATAGTTTCGATTAAGCATCTCATTTAGCTAAGTTAATCTAAATCACGTTCATTTCAAATCTAAAACTTACTTAATATACATCAAGACACGCAATATTATATGTCAACGTGACCTAAAATCAAGTCAAAAAAAGGCTTATGGCATTACAGAAGACGATATCATGAATAAATTGATTCACAATACCGATCTTGACAGAGATTACTATTCAATTTAGAATATTCAAGGAAAAGAACTCCGACGACAATTTTTCAGGAGAGAAAAAATATCACTCCTAATCCCGACATCGAAAACAAAGCCGGGAAAATAGAAAATCAATAGACGGTTCACATGTATCTCTTAAATAATGACAATGTATATAACAAAGGAAAATGGCGTAAAATGAATGTTACTTTGTAGCAGCGAATTCAATCGCCTGTTCCAACAATTCATTATTTTGGAACAACATTTTGAGACAAATTCTGAGAGCTTGGTGGAGTGCCGCTACGTATTTACCAATTTCCGAAACGATTCTACTTATCTAATGTATATTATGTTTCATGGCTGCCATTAACTTTCAGTTCGTAATTTATGCTGGTTTCGTGACACTTGGAGCGTTACCAAATTAACGTGAGTGCGAAACAATATATGCTAACTATGAAACTGTAACTTTTGTTATTATTCAAAAATGAGGTCTTTTGTATTTAAATCATGAAATAATTCAACAAAATTTTACATCAAAATGATATACGACCCTTTAATAAAATGTTATCCTCAAATTATATTATTTAAACCTATTTTTTTTTCAGCATATAGCATTCTAGATTTTTATCTAGAATCCTATTTTTTTTTGTAAATAGTGCAAATTTTGCCAGTTCCAAATACTTTTTGTTAGTGAGTTATATAATGCAAAGAGCGTTTTAAAATAATTTGTATGCTCAATTTCATGTTATAGTATATCATTAGGGTTAAACAAAACAAAAAAAAAAATATTAGACCATTAGGCCTATGTCTATGGAACATAGGCGTAAGAATAAGGACGAACGAGTAATCTATATCCACCAAAGAATAGGCTAGTGCCCATTCCAGAAAATATATTAAACAAATATAATCCTGAAAAATAAATGAAATTCAAAGCTAAAGTCCAGGCTCCCCCTGGAAAATATATTTTTTCTCTAAGTCCAAAACGGGTAAAATGTCTCTAACTTTTAATGTATGAGAGTGAAAGATCTAAAAATAATACATTATGCTACATGGAAACAAAAGCTGCGTAATATATCTTTGTAATTTATACTATTATTTAAAAATTAAATTTTCTTTTGTTGACAATGGTACTATTTGGCTTAACATACAAGTTTCTTACTACGGAACCCTTCATGAGTGAGTCCGACGCGTACATGACTACTTTTTTTATTAAAATTAAGTTTATTTAAACCAAGTGACTTTACCCAAACACTGTAGTTTCACTGCGCCATTACGATCTTTTTATATATCAGTTTTATATTTGTTATAGTCGATAAAGGAAGCCAGGCTATCAGCTTGAGGAAATGTTTAAGTTAATACTACTGATACGAGACCTAGACATGCGATAAGTTAAGACAGTTTACGGAATGAGAACGGTCCGAAAATCTGTGTTTTATTTGTGTTGTATTGATAACAAAGGGGGACTTTTTTAAGGGTAATATCAATCTCTAATGTTAATGATTGTATGCAGTTATAAATTATTAATAAAATAAAATTATTATTCCTTGTACAAATAGTTATGAGGCGGTCGTAGTGCAATGGCATAAGCGTGTGACTTTATAAGCTGTAATTGTGGGTTCCCCCACTCGGGGGTGAATTATTATTAATTTTTAATTTTGTATCTTGACTCTGCTAACAAGGAACGTGCAGCGTCGATTTGCGCCACTCAACGGGACTGGAAACTGGGCATTGCCGTGTCTTAGCATAAGGTTCCCTCTCCCTCCCCTATTATACAAATATAGCGTATATTTAATTTCACGCTTTTCCTGATTAGCAGAGTAGGCAGTAAAAACCGTGGCTTAGCATTGCATGTTGTATGGTGGAACTCGACGCCCTGTTTCGTTTTGCAAACAACCATTAGGTTTACGTTCAAATACCATTGCACTAACTATAACATCAAGATTTGCGCTTGCGGTCACGCGCTGTCCAGCTGTGCCACTATTGCCTCATTTATTTTTTATTTTGATCATTATATTGTGTGGAGGCCAGTCGTCGCCGGTGTGGGTTCGATTCCCACGCAATATAATGAACTATTAAATATTTTAATTTCTTTGCTCTGCTGTCGAGGCAAAGCGTGACGTTGAGTTTCGCCACTCAACACAAATTCCTCGAAAATATGGTGGGAAACGAAGTCTCTTAACACTAGTTTCACTCTGCCTATCCGGCTATATGCGGGATACAGCGTGAAGCAAAAAATACAAGAATTTTTATAAACACTTGTGGAATGTCTTTAATTGAAAAGTTAAACGGCAGATGTCTTGGGGAGGTGGATAAAAGTGAAACCAAATAGTAGAATGAAAGTTATATAATAAAAGTATCGCTGCTTTTTAATAGTTTATACAGTATACAAATATCATTTATTCTGGATGGTTGTATGTTATATTGTAATTATACTTTAAAAGTTAAAATGCGACAAATTCTATTTTTATTTAAATTTAATATGTTCTTAAAATATCTTTATCAGAGATTTTTAGTAATAATTTACCTTTAAAAGATGCACATGGAGATAAGCGATGAAATAATTCAACGAGAAATCATATTTAATAATTCTGAATGTTTCAAAGAGCATCAAGTGAAAATAGAAAAAAACTAGAAATTATATGAATAAATGTAGAAAACATCAAGCCCCGCAGAAGCGTCGTTTTATTTTTGTGAGAAAACATAGAGCCCGTGATGCCGATTGTAACACGATGGTTCTTTGTTCATTCCCACTTGGGGGAGTGAATTATTATTAGTTCATATTTTCATTTCTTTATTTTTGTACATAGGCATAAGGCGCGGCGGAGAATTCTGCCACTCAATACGCAAAAACTCGACAGAAACTGAGGATCGAAGTATCTCAACACTAGGTTCCCATTACCTAATAAGACTAGAAAAACAGAATGAAATACAACATTAGACAATTAATTTTAAATCGCTCCGCAATGGGCTAAATCTCAAAATAACCAAACGCTTAAATAATAAAATGTTCTGCCTTTGCTTAAATTTAAAATACAATTTCCTTAATTATACGAGAAGTATCCCTGAAAGAATAAGTGGCCCGGGGCAAGACGTCGAGTGGCCATGGGCGGTACACCGTGTACCTTGAAATATTAAACCATTTAAATTAGTCTTTATAACTGAATCAGTAAACTATTATATAATATCTCGTGAATTGTATGTACTGTAAACAATAAGTTACACTTGAAAATAAGATCTTAAGCAGACTTCAAAGTTACGCCGGCGGCAATTAGTACTGGAAAATGTTTCAGTTTATATACAATATATAATTAACTGTAAAAATTCTTATCAAAGGAATGTATATTCTTCAGTTCTCCCTCTCCAGGTCAGATGATAGGAACTCTGTTTTGTTTATTTTGTATTTGTGTTTTTTTTTATTTTTAAATCAGTTTTATGGCTTATTAATTAATTAAATAATGCTATGAATACCTTAAAAAGGTATCGTTGAACTACAAAACTTTTAATCATGTGATCAAAAATGAACAAATCTTGACCTTGCATAATTAACAAAATTTATTTCAAAACGTTCGAAATTCGATTACTGAGTGAGACACTACAAATATTGTAAAATTAAAATGAAGTCTTTTCTCTAGATTAAATAAACAAGTGCCACTACTTAAGCAATATGCTACTTACTTATTTTGAAAACGTATAAAAATTATGCTACTTTTTATTTTTTTTAATATTTTAAAAAATATATTAGTAGTAAATATAAAAACGTATGTTAAATATATCTATTTTCTATATGTTAAAATTATAAACAAGAACCAAATATAACATATAAAAATAGTCAATTCAATCATGTAGAAATGTAATTGTGCAAGTAAACCTTCTCTCTTGATGCTTCTTGCCAAGAATTTTATGACGAGCTCTGCTCGCAGCGTATCGACTGTAAAAATGGAATTGAAAAATTCTTTGTTACAACCCGATTTTACTAGCTTTCTTGAACGTTGACCTAGTTTTTTATGTGGAAATTTATCTGGCATTATCTAAAAATTTGTTAAATATAAATGTAATATAGACATTAATTGAAAACAATAGTTAATCACTGAATCAGCCAGCCCGTATCGTGTTTTTATTTATATTTTTAATACGGTTACTATGTATACTATATATTATTATTTTTTTTTGTTTATTACATAAAATATAACACCTAAAGTAGACTTTAAATCAATAGGACGTGGAGAACAGTGTAAATTATTCAAAGGTATCTTTCTGCTTTCCTCTTGCAATAATTAGTCCAAATTAAAATATATACATATATAGATTAACATATATATTTTGTGCACTTGTATAAGTTGTATTTTCGTTTTGAAAATAGTATACACTAAATAAAATACACATACGAAATATGATTAAATATTTTATGATTAAATTTTGTTCACAGAGTAATTAAAGGAATTAATGATTGGAGCCCCAAATCTGCTCTAATTCGGTCCTCGATGACTGAGTTAACGCCTAATTAATAACAGTAGAAATCAGGTTAAGAATTAACCTGTTTTTATTCACATAAGGCTATTTTCAACCACGAATATAATCAACATATTTTTTTTAAAATAATTAAATCAGCTTCACGCTGAATCCCGCACACTGCAGGGTAGGCAGAGGGAACCTAGTGTTAAGACACTCTTTTCCCCACTTTCTGCCAAGTTCTGGAGGCATTGCGTGTTGAGTGGCGGAACTCAACGACCGCAAATATTAATTGTTTTTTTTATTGAAAGTAATCTTATAACAGGGATATATATTAAGGTTTTTCAATAAAAAAAAAGAATGTATAGTTATAACAAAATATGAATAATATTGAATTTTATTAGCGGCCCCAAATATTTATTTAATATTATTTATAAGTAGGGGAAATAGCTTAAAGCTTATTATTATTATTTTTATTAACTATATAATACGCACTTGAAACAGCACGATTATCTTTGAAAAAAACAGACAACCGTTTTCCAATTTTATTTATGCGTATAAATTATATATAGAATAGATAACATTTTGTATATAAGTTAAAAATTAAAATCCAAATTTAATTATCTGTCCTATTTTAGTACCTAAGTAGGTAATGTACGAGCTCTTAAGTGCGCTCGATGAGTAGACGGATCAACATGAACATATATGCATTTACCGCAACGTTGCTTTGTTTTTTCAATTGAAGTAATGTCTGTATATATATGATGATTTGAAAATTACACCATCAATAAAATATAGAAGTGGCGAAACTTAACGTATCAGTACAATATCTCATAAATGATTATTTTTATTATCTGCCTATTACTTTGGAAATTAAAAGATCGATCGATCAATAATAGCGCTTAACGCGGAGCGGCAATGTAGCGATACCTTTACGCGATACCTTTACGCGATACCTATATTTTTTCGATTAAATAAAAGTTTTTAACGTGGATACCGGGAATCAAGGGATCTCTAATTTATATCGGTAGCGGATCCTCGGTATCGATATGCGGAATACCTTTTAATACCGGTAATAATATAATATTTTTTATTCAAACTATTGACTAATAAAGCTTTTTTTAGATTTAAAATATAAATAGCTATTGTTAAATTATGTACATACTAACAACTAACAACAACTTCTACAGTAGTGGTATTACGTTCACACATATCGTGGGTGTGGTTATATTAAAAAAAGTTACCTTGGCCTTTAGATATCGCCACTTAACCACACATGTGAGGGCGGAAAGTGCAGAACTTAAGTCATCTATCATTAAATACAGACAAAGGGTACCTAAGCTTTCAAGCGATGAATATGATTTATCATTTATTTAATATTTAGGGCTCGTTACCATAAAAGATAAAAAATAACTGTATGTCAGTATGTTTGTTTATCTGTTTGTATTTTTGTCTATCCATCTATGAATACGATCAATACGATCACGACGCAGAGGCTTCAAGCTGAAAGAAATATCAAATATCTGGATCTATTTAAAGTTTATAATCACGAAAAAAAACCAGCTCAAACATATAAATGTGGCTTATCTCATACAAAATGCCTACACACAACAACGAAATTGATACAGAACCAACTAGTAAATCCAACTCACACTTGACCAAAAAAAAACGCTCAACGAGAAACAAAGCAAAAAACGATATTTCAACAACCATACACAATTATAAACATAATATCCACATAGTTGCCTATCTGCTGTTTATTTCACGTACTCAATTAAAGTACCACCAGATCGATACAAATGTAGCGAATAGGCTCTTGACCGTCGTTCCATCATATTATGTCACTGGCTGTTTACTAATCACTCAAAATACACACAACGCCGCTCTGACACACTCTGAGCCACAAGCATCCTTAAAATAACTTTCTAGGATCAATATTGGCTCTAATAGTTATAAATATTGAGGGCCAACCTTGTAATAATAATATGGCTTCTATTATGTGTTGTATATATTATTATTATATTTATCTTCTATATTTATATTATTTTAAACTAAAACTAAACTAAACTAGCTTCACGCTTTATCCCTACCGGGGTACTCAGAGAGAACGGAGCGCCAAACGCTACGGTCTCTACATACCTCTTTCATCTCGTCCACCGTCGTCAACCTCTTCATACATACCCTCCAGGGGGTCCTCATGCTTTTCACGTGACCTTCCTGCAGTATCTTTGGTACTGTGTTTTCGAAGGTCAACTGAGATCTCCCCCAACCTCTCTTAACACTCACTTTTCCATCATAAATCTTTTTTGCCATTATTTCATCACTCATTCGTTCGACGAGCCCAAACCAGCTGAGCAGGTTCCTCTTCATTCTCACCGTGACATCCTCGCTAGTTCCTGCCTGCCATTCTGTGTACTTCTTCATTGCGGATTCGATCAGCTAAGCTAACTCCGCATATCCTACGAAGAGATCGCACTCATCTTTCTTTCATTTATTTTAATATTTTGTTGAAGAAATAAATATTTAAATTAAGTATTTTTCTTAAGTAAGTTGGGTTTTTTTTATCTATTAGTTACGCAAGTTTTAATTAAGCGATATCTTTTAATCAAATGACCAATCTTTTTATAATTTTTAGAAACAATTGATTCTGTAATATATAACCTTACCTATATACGTGATATTTCAATTTGATATTTTGGAAAAGATTGAATAGAACTCGTAAGGGCAAAGGTGAGTAAAATCCACTTTGTAGGTTACAGTATATTCTGTGTGAATAAAATTGAAAGCTATTTTCATGGTATTAAATACAATTTTCGATACAAAATTGTATTTAATACCACGAAAATCCAATATCAACTCGTATAGTACAAGGGCGTGGCTAAGAACAAATATTATTGGTAAAACAATACCTCAAGTTATAAATAGGTACGTGTGTTAGTCTTAAGTAAGCAAATTAACCTTTCAGTAAGGCAATCAACGCACTGACACTCTAAGCTGACCTGACTGACTTTGTATGTCTCATGTATATTGATTCCACTGCTCGTAACTAATTCTATTTGTGAACGAAATGAGGACACTGTAAGTAGTTTCCCCATATTGGCGAGTTTGCATTGACTTTTTGGGGGTGCGTGTCAAAAGGGTGCCGCGCTAGGCCTTGGCGATCCATAATCGTAAATCTGTACTGTACGTACGTTAATATCGTGTTGTTGATGAATACTAGATTTTTTTATAATCCCATACTTAGGAAAGAAAAATACTTATTTAGAAAACGTATAAAAATTTTAACCTAGCGGGACTCGAACCCACGCCTCCTTTGAATCAACCTCCTGCAAACCGTTTTCAAATTCAATTTTTATACGTTTTTTAAATAAGATTATTATATCTTATATTATATCTGCATTGATATACCCAATATTTCGAACAGAATGAGGCCGTCGTGGCGCAGCGGCATAATATTGTGACCGTACAATCGATGACTTATTCTGCCTACCCTGCTGTATGCCGGATACAGCGTAAAGCTGAATATTATATATATGCCAGAATCTATATAAAACTTCAAACAGTGTTTTTATTTATATAAATGTGTAAGTAAAAATACTGATAATAAAACTAAATTAATACTATACTATTGTAATTTTTTTTATTTATATAATTATGCAGATATATTTTTAAACGTTGAAGAAAACATAATATAAAATGAAAAATTTCATAGTTACTCAAGTTTTCTATATTATACTTTTCATTTTAGAATATATAGGCCAAAAAAGAAAAGCAATTTAAAAATGCCCTAGTAAGGCCTTACAAGTATTGGTTGGCAGCATCTTTTTTGTCAGAAATACCTACATCAAAACAAAATACCTCACTCACTGTAACTGAGGCCACCCCTCTCTAAACTAAGATGTTCAGAGGGTATCCGTGGCATTAAGCCGATCAAACTGACAGGAGCTTCCTTCACTAGAAAGTTTAGTTTTAGGATTTCCGGAGTTGAATACGATTTGCGTACAAATTGGCTTAATTTTATGCTATTTCAATTATTCAAAGTAATACTTTAAAAGATGTCTCATGAATATATTCTAATTTAATGTTTCAAATAGAATTTACAGAAATCTTCTTTTATATAACAGAACCGGCCATGAAACACATTTAACTAAACCTTTTCGTATAGAATTAAATTGAATTATGCTATAAAGAACGGTGTCTTAACACTAGGTTCCCAGGTTCCCTCTATCTACCCTGCTAGGTGTTTTCTATTAGTCTTTTAAGCAGGCATTTAAACTATGGAATAGTAGCAAATGTCACAATTGCATTCAAGCTTAGAGCATTATGTTAATAATATACTCAGTATGTTAATTATATACATGAATAATACTAGTGTTCAATTTGTGTAATATAAGCCAATGATTAATTTGTAAGTATTTACTTAATTTTGATGCTCTGTACGGTCCATATTGAAATTCAGAACTGGACATTTAGATTTGATTACAATTGATTTAGCTAAAAGAGCGAAATACGCGATTAAGCATCAATCTCTTTTTTCCTATCAAAATAATAATAATAAAAAATAAATCAGCTTAACGCTGTATCTCACATACAATAAATAGGGTATGTAGTGGGAACATAGCGTTAAGACGCTCTGTTCTACATTTACCGCCGAATGGCGTTGCGTGTTGAGTGGCGGATCTCGACTGAAAATATAAATTTAAATAAATATTTCATTTCTTCGAGTGGGAATCGTACAACTTTTACAATGATACACTTGTGTCCCTACACCACGATTGGCCTCTAACAAATTTTTTTTTATTTAAAACAATATATATCACATGTAGTAGACAATAGCCAGACACGCTCTAATTGCGTCTATAAAGCCATTAATTTAATCATCGTAACATCAATGATAACACCATAATTATTATAATCACTGATAATAAATGTATGGTTTGTTTCACTCATGGTGGCATTCGAAACCCACAACCACATTTATGCCAAGCGTATGCCACTGCGCTACGACGGCCTCTAAAGAATACACAAAACAAATAAAAAAAAAATATATTTACTTTTTACTTACGAGATATACTTACTTATATTTACATACGAGATTAATGTTGTTTTTTACTTTGAACCGAAATGCTATTGCACCAACCAATATTGGATTACGTCATAGAGAGTAAAATTCTATCCAAAATACGTGAGTTTTCGTCACTCAAATAGCATTTCATCGAAGCTGCCAAAACTTGTGAGAGCCTACTCGTATTTTTAAGCAAGCCTTCGATGTGATGTTGACTGTGGTTTACATTTACTTATATATCTTATATTCTAAATAAAAATGTATATTAGCAAATAAAATAAATGTATCAGCTTCCCGCTGTATCCCGCGGGGTGGACAGAGGGAACCTAGTGCTTAAACACTCCCTTCTCCACTTTCCACCAAATATTTCAAGGCTTTGTGTGTTGAGTGGTGAAACTCAAAGACGCGACGCGCCGCGTTGCGTTTGTGCGACCGTCGCGCTTATGTAAAAATTTTATATACGTTTCCTTAAGGAAATTCTTTAATAACAAATAATTATATTATAAAATATGTTAATTCATGAACAAAATTTAAATTGAGTTGTTTACTCGTTGGCTTTGCGATTTTCATACGCTTGGCGCTAACAAGATTGACATTAATCTTAGTAAGTTATGGAGGCATGTATATCGAATAAATCAAATCAATCTTTAAGAGTAGTAAAAAGAAGCACTAGTACTCGTACGTGCCTCGTTGCTCTAAATTAATATGGAATATCTTCTTTTAGATAACATTCAAAGGCACTGTACTGGATAGTTTTTGAGAATTTGAAATAAAAATGTTTTTTTTTTTAATTTGATTGGATTTTTTCATTTTCTTACATCTTTCGAATGTTTTTAAAGTTAAAATATTGTCAATAAATTTTGATTCAAGTGTACTTTTACTTGTGTACATATATGTATGTTAAATATAATGTAAATATATGTATGTTAATAATTATTACCATAATATACATCTATACCTTTAATAATGAAGAACTTTAACCTATGAGAATAAAACAAAAACTTTTATATGATAATATATTATCATATAAAAGTATTTTTTATTTTTAAATGTTTTAGACGTAAATATATATACACACACACAATAAATATTTGGTGTTGCATTCGTCGTTACTAAATATTTCCAGGCCTATTATCTATAACTATATAGAAGGGTAGAAAATAATAAATATATATTTTTAAAATTATTAATATTAATGGGGAATGGAGTGTGGTTCAAGGGGCATATACACTAGGTTCCCTCTGCTAACCCTGATGTGTGCGAGATAGAACGTGAAGCTGATATATTTGTTACTTCTTACTTAGATTGATTTCTCTATTATCACATTAAAAAATATTAAAGCTAGTGTTAGCATCTAATTTTGCTACGTTAGTGTCGAGTCACAGCAAAATGACAAAGCAACCTTTAATTTGCAAACGGCGAATGCAACGCAACACGTCGATTTTCAATTGCTCGACTTTCAGTGAACTGCAAATGCTACGCATACGTTTTGGGATATTTTTTCTTTATTCATTTATTCCTATTTTGTTGCGATAAAAAAGTGCCCGTCGCGGCGCAGTAGGAGAGAATCTGACTGTAAGCGTGATGTTTGTGGGTTCCATCCGCACTCTGATGTGGTCGAACCATAGTAATGTATCAAAAGTGAACTAAAATCTAAACTAAAGTACCTTCACGCTGTATCCCTAGCAGGGAGAACGGAGCGCCAAACGCTACGGTCTCTACATACCTCTTTCGCCTCGTCCACTGTCATCAACCTCTTCATCCATGCCCCTCGGGGGGTCCTCATGCTTTTTACGTGACCTTCCTACAGTATCTTTGATACTGTTTTTTCGAAGATCAACAGAGGCCTCCTCTACCTCTCTTACCGCTCACTTTTCCATCATAAATCTTTTTTGCCATTCTTTCATCAGTCATTCGTTCGACGTGCCCAAACCAGCTGAGCACGTTCTTCTTCATTCTCCCGTGACATCCTAGTACCTGTCATTTTGAGATATCTAAAGTAGAATGTTAACTTTAGCATGTGATACTATATAGTAGAATAATTTACAAAATGAATGACAGCCGGTGTTCTGGACACAAGGGGCATGTATCTTTCATAATTTCAAAACTCAAAACGCAATGTCTTGAAAATTGGGCGGATAGAGGGGAATGTAGTGTCTTACAACTAGGTTCCCTGTATCTAGCTCCCTATCTGTGCGATATAGCGTGAACCATTTCTTTTTCATTTACATAAATTACGAAAGATGTCAATCATATCCGCTATTTGTACCGGTCTGAGTGTATATTTTATCGATAATCTTTATACAGTATGTATGTAGATTATAGATATTCCATGAATAGCTTCATATGGCCTTTGAATGTGGAACGTTATTAAAAATAGTTTCTGTATAATATAATATGAACAAGCAAAAAAATGGTTACTTTTTTGTTCAGTTTCTCGGTCTATTCCGCGTATAGCAGGGTAGGCAGAGGTAACCTAGTGTTAAGACACTCCGTTCCTTGTATTCCGTTGAAATTTCAGAAAGTGTGTTAATCCGATTGCGGATAGCACACCAATTCAACTGTTAATTTCAGTCATGGACTAAGTAACTATACTACGTTTGAAAGTTTTGCTAAAGACCAAAGACCCAGGCTGTAATAATATTTGGAACAAATAATATTTATAATAATGAGGTAATCGTTTGTGGGTTCGGTTCCCATTTGGGAGAGTGAATTATTTTCATTTCTCTCTGCTCTGGAATACGTGACGTAGCGTTGAGTTCCACCACTTAATACGCTTGTGCAGAGAGTGGGGAGTGACGTGTTGTTTGACACTTTGTTCTTTCTCTTCGTACCACCGGAAAAAACCTGTACCTACTTTTTAAACGAAGTACTTAATTTCTATAGGAAATAATGAAATATAAAATATATATGAGTACGATAAACATTAGCGTGTATAAAAATGCTTAACTTGATACATTATAAGTATTTTTGATTTATGTTTACAATAGACTATAATTATTAAAGATTTTTGTACTCGATTGTTATTTGATACATATGTTATACATAACTGTCGTAATTATAGATTTCATCGCTGAATCTTTGATGTGTTTTCAATACAATGAAAGTTTTATAGGTATTTTCTTTGACTTTGTATTACTAGTAATACTCTATATTCTCTTTACTTGAAAGACTCAAGTTAGAAAATTTAACGAAAGCAGTTCATGATATTTTTTTTTATTAAATTCATTAAAATCAACAGGCTGTAGGTAGCCAAATTATAAATTATGCACAATGAGCTTTTCTCTGAACTTTCAATAATGGCTCATTGTTAAGGCTTCGCTGAAAAACCAATTAAACTATTCTTTAACAGTAAATCAACTAGCGAAATGTAAGAAATTACCTTAATCATAAAATTCTTTTACACATTTTCAGTATTATTGCCTTTTGAATAAAGGCTTGTTTTTAAAAATATTTTTTTTAATTAATATTTTATTTTTTATTTTTTTAAATTATCATTTTAGCACTAGAGTGCTTCCCAAGACATATCAAAGTAGTACGGCATGTCTATCGTTTTTTAACTCAGAAGTCCCTTTTACCACCGGCTCCATCTACTGGTGATTTTTCTCATAGTATGTTGTATTTTTTTTTATTTAATACCTATACCTCATAAGTGGATTGTGAAAAATTTGTAATTCGCTCTTTTATTGTAGCGGGCCATTTTTGTTCTACATACGTAATTTCAAAAATATTTATTAAACATATGAAATTTCATAATTATTAGAACTAAAGTCAAAACCTCAATTTCAGCTCAATCAGATACTGAGAAGTGGGTAAAAGTAATAGAAAAAACACAAATTGTAAATTGTATAAAAAGTTATGTTTGTTTAGTTTGTCTATGATTAGCCATATTGACCTTGATCAGTGAAGGTGATCATTAAAACGTTGCATAGGGAACCTTCAGCCAACACTTGGGATACAAGTTCCTATCACTTCCAAACTTAAGACTATGTATTTGTATTTTCTTTGAATTCGTAACATTAACAGAATATTTATAATAATGAGGTAATCGTTTGTTGGTTCGATTCCCATTTGGGAGAGTGAATTATTTTCATTTCTCTCTGCTCTGGAATACGTGACGTAGCGTTGAGTTTCACCACTTAATACGCTTGTGCAGAGAGTGGGGAGTGACGTGTTTTTACATTTTGTTCTTTCTCTTCCTACCACCGGAAAAAACCTGTACCTACTTTTTAAACGAAGTACTTAATTTCTATAGGAAATAATGTAATATAAAATAAATATGAGTACGATAAACATTAGCGTGTATAGAAGTGCTTAACTTGATACATTATAAGTATTTTTGATTTATGTTTACAATAGACTATAATTATTAAAGATTTTTGTACTCGATTGTTATTTGATACATGTGTTATACATAACTGTCGTAATTATAGATTTCATCGCTGAATCTTTGATGTGTTTTCAATACAATGAAAGTTTTATAGGTATTTTCTTTGACTTTGTATTACTAGTAATACTCTGTTTTCTCTTTACTTGAAAGACTCAAGTTAGAAAATTTAACGAAAGCAGTTCATGATATTTTTTTTATATTAAATACCTTAAAATCAACTGGCTGTAGGTAGCCAAATTATAAATTATGCACAATGAGCTTTTCTCTGAACTTTCAATAATGGCTCATTGTTAAGGCTTCGCTGAAAAACCAATTAAACTATTCTTTAACAGTAAATCAACTAGCGAAATGTAAGAAATTACCTTAATCATAAAATTCTTTTACACATTTTCAGTATTATTGCCTTTTGAATAAAGGCTTGTTTTTAAAAATATTTTTTTTAATTAATATTTTATTTTTTATTTTTTTAAATTATCATTTTAGCACTAGAGTGCTTCCCAAGACATATCAAAGTAGTACGGCATGTCTATCGTTTTTTAACTCAGAAGTCCCTTTTACCACCGGCTCCATCTACTGGTGATTTTTCTCATAGTATGTTGTATTTTTTTTTATTTAATACCTATACCTCATAAGTGGATTGTGAAAAATTTGTAATTCGCTCTTTTATTGTAGCGGCCATTTTTGTTCTACATACGTAATTTCAAAAATATTTATTAAACATATGAAATTTCATAATTATTAGAACTAAAGTCAAAACCTCAATTTCAGCTCAATCAGATACTGAGAAGTGGGTAAAAGTAATAGAAAAAACACAAATTGTAAATTGTATAAAAAGTTATGTTTGTTTAGTTTGTCTATGATTAGCCATATTGACCTTGATCAGTGAAGGTGATCATTAAAACGTTGCATAGGGAACCTTCAAGCCAACACTTGGGATACAAGTTCCTATCACTTCCAAACTTAAGACTATGTATTTGTATTTTCTTTGAATTCGTAACATTAACAGAAACTCATTACAAAACATTTCAATTTCAATTTTCAATAGAAAAGGAGATAACAATAGATACCGGTATATAATTGCTTATACATATTTTGAAGTAATTTTTCATATCACAAAAATATTATAATAATTATGTAACGGATATATATTTTTTCCTTTCTATTACTAGAAAAGCGAAGTATACGTGTGTAATGCAGCGGAACACTAAAAATCGTATTTGTCGTGAAACAAAGCGAGGGAATGCGAGTCAACGTGAGCACGAACTCGGGTCACTTTGCCTTCAATAAAATGTTTCTTTTTCCAATATTGTCCAGTCTATTAACCATTTTAAATTGTTGTTTTTATTCATAACATTTAAAGTTTATCTTTTCAGCACTTTCTAATTATAATTTAAGTAATGATTGTTAATTCGAATGTTTTAAACTTAATATTATACTCTATTATAGAGGCCATCGTAGCGCAGAGGCACAAGCGACTGTGACGCGTCGGTTTTAGGTTCAATCCCACTCGGGAGAATGAACTATAATTTCTTAATATTATCATTTCTTCGCTTTGGTACTAATGCAAAAAGCGCAGCGTTGATTTCCGTCGCTCATTCCTTGGGGAAATTGGGGAACGGAGTGTCTTAACGGGGTTCTCTCTGCCTGCCCTCCTATATCAGTAATACAGTGTAAAGCTAAAAAAAAGAAATAGTTACTAGTTATTTAAAAAATAATTGAAATGGTTAAAAGGTATGTATAAAGAATATATACAGTTAGAATAATATAGAAAATATTTTATAGACTTGAAAATAAAAAACAATATATATTTATAGTGAAAACATATTAATTTAATACTTCTAGCATAATGCAACTCACATACAATTAACCATTTCTTTAAAATTACACTTAGAGCGAATAAAATTTTAAGAATCTATAAATTTAGTTAATATATCATGTCGTGTAGAAACTCTAAACTTTTGCTAGTAATGCTTCCATTCGTTTTCTCTCTGTTCAACCCCTATCATTTTAAACTTTTAAGTTGGTAAGCTAGCGTAAACGTCTAGGACATTTGATATAAGCACTCCAGTCTGTTCTAAGATACTACTAAGAGTTCTAGGAACCATTTAATATGTAAGAGGTTATTAAAAGTAACCCTTACGCTTAACACTAGCATCAACTCTTCATTGCAATGTAGACTTATAGTATGAAATATATAATTAATATAGTTAATTCACATAACATTAAATGTAGGTTTTTCTTTCTAACTAAGCCTATAATCCTATAATTCCACAGATTTCATTCATTTTAATCAACTTTTTAACACTGTGAAGTGGGAAGTGGTCCAAATTGAGCTTGTAATATTTTACATACACTAATAAAATATCCTGTCAAGTTAAAAATAGATGCTCGAAATAACAATTCCTGCAAATAACTAATAAATAAAAAATTAAATAAGTTTTGAAAGTATAAATACTTATTTAGAAAACGTATAAAAATTTGAACGTAGCGGGACTCGAACCCGCGCCTCCTGGAAACCGACCAGGCGCTCTGACCACTGAGCCATACGTTCTTGAGAACGTATGGTATTTATATTTCCTAAGTGTGGATTAACACTTTAAAAATGTTTCAAAAATGTTTCAAAAAGTTTTGAAAGGTTATAAATGAAATGAAATTTCTAAGAGAGTGAGAAAATTGTGCTGAATGTTTTTTCCTGCTTTTATATAATTTTTAATTTTGTTTCATAATACTTTTGCTTTACATAGTGTTGCTACATATGATCTTGAAATAAAAAAATAACATCGATTACGCGAGTGAGAATGAACTAAAAAAAATCTGTTAAGTCGAGTCGGTCTTGCCCACCGAGGCTTGCGTACCGATTTCAGAATTATAATTCAGGTACAATCACCTGTAACTTTTTATTTTTCGGATTTTTTTTATTTAATTTGTATTTTAAATTTTAACTTCGTGCCAATTTCGATTATCCAGCAAATTTAATATAAAGTGCAGAAAAATCTATGCACGTACTTTTAGATTGCGTTGAGCTTCTAAAGCTTGATTCTTCCAGTGTTTCAAGAGGCATTGAATACCTTATATTAACTTCAGCTCCACAACTCCACGCGATGTCGAGATAAATAATGTCGACAGTATACTACTATATCGGCGGACAACAATACGATTTTATAAGATTTCCGTTTTTGGGTTTTGCGATTACCTTTTGGGTAAAACCGGAATTCTCATAAGAACGGTACGGAACCGTATTAAAGTATTAAACGCTATGATTGTTAATGTTTTATGTTTTATTATAGATACATCTATAATATACTATACATAAAATATAAAACAACGTTTATTTATTTTATAATTAATAAATTAAAATATCATTAAATATTGCTGTTAATAATGCTAATGATAGAATGTCAGCGCGAGAATAATATGCAATAATCCAATTTATATTAAGCTACTACTTTAAAATTGGCACTAAAGTTAATGATATTGCTTTAATACAATTAACTTTTGATATTATGACAGTTCATTGTTATAAACGATATATATACGTGTGTGTCCGTTCCTTTGTTCCCCCGAAACTGTTAAACTAGTGAGCCGATTTTGATAAATGATACAGATTTGTCATGATGGCGGTAATGTTATTTGATAGATATATTAATTTTCAATCGTGTATTTTTTTTTTATAATTCACTTATTTTCGTGTGTTTCGTTCTAACAATAAGGTGCCGGAATGCCAAAATATTAATAAACAATATATATTCTGGTTAATTTATTATATTATAATTGATACATTTGCAATAGTTCTAGAATAAAATTACTAACATAAATCATAAACGATTTCTAAAATTATTGTACTATAATAGCTTCACGGACGATACGAATCGGTAGTAGGAACCAATATATGCTATTGTAGTATGTAGATAAGAAGTAAATTGATTATGTTTTAGTTAAAGTGTCTCATTCAACTATCTCATACTGTTACCTCTCAGTATATTTATCTATTTCAAAACAAGGAGGCCGTCGTGGCGCAGGTGCACAAGCGTGTGACTGTAACGTGACGGTTGTGAGTTCTATCCCCACTAGAGGGGATGAGTTATTATTTCTTAATATTTTCATTTCTTTGCTCTGGCACCAAGGAAAAGCCTAGCGTTGAGTCCCGCCACTGATGATACGGGGGACACGAGGGGAACGAGGCAATTATGAAGAGGTTGATGATAGTAGACGAGGCGAATAAAATTATGGGGACCGTAGCGTTAGCCGTACTCTCAGGCTACTCCCCTAGGAATAAAGAGTAGATAAGATTTTTATAACAATATTCAACTGATTAAGTTTACTTTTCAATGATACAAATTACAAAGTCATACTCGTGGGCTATATGAAGACTGATGAGTCGTGGCACATTGGTTCTCTTTTCAATAAGCGCAAAATGAAGAAAACAGACAGATTAAGTATTTTCTGTAATATTTCAGGTCCATTTATCTGAAATTATTGCGCAATCCATATCGCCTGCATTATATATCGATAAGCCTACGCCAGCGGTATGTGTGATGAAAAGCGGCTTTTACTGGAAATTGAACATGGCAATATTGTAATAACCTTATTTATATTATACGACGCCTTCGCTTCTTTAGAAGTTTAGTTCAATAAATAGTGTGCCATTACACTGTCTTGTGGTAGTGGGTTCATAATATTTTAACATTTTTTAAAGTTTTATTTTACACTTAAGGCAAGAAAAACTTATTAAGAAAACATATAATTTTTTAAACGTAGCGCGCCTCTTGGATACCGTCCAAGCGGCTGACGGTCTGACCACTTGGCCATAATCTTTACATCTTTAAGTAATATTTATTTATTTAGTGAACGAAATGGCTAAAGGTAATATACAAAATGACGCTTTGAAGCGCATAATTTCTTTATAATTCAAAGTACGAATACGATTTTTTTTGAAAATACGATTACGAAAATACGATTAATAAAATATTTTTTAATTCATTATATATGAATATAATGAATTAAAAAGTATAAGAAGCTTCTATAGTGTCGTGTTTAAAAATAAAGACTTATTTCGTAAATCAAACCATGTTATGGTTACCATCAACCAACCATAAATTGCTAAAGCTTACTGTAGAGTTAAATAAAAATAAATTATACCGTACGCTGCTCCCCGACGATAAGCTTGTAATGCGTTGAAAGTATGTAATTATTTATGCACGATATACTGCTTAGTCAATTAACTAAGTGCAGTTCCCTACATTACGGTCTATGAACATAAAAGAAAGATATCATTATTTCATGAAAGGTCACGTATAATTTAATAATAAAAATATATTGTGGTTAATTTACTATATTACTAGAGATTCCATATAACTATAATAGTTCTAAAGTAAAGTCGCTTAATAAAACCATAAACGATTTCGAAAATATATATTTTATTTACTGTAAAAGCTTCAAAGATCATATGTATAATCGTATGTAAGTATGTAAATATGAATGTACGAATCGATAGGTACTTATACATGCCATTGTGTTATGTAGATTAGAAGCAAATTGACCATATTTTAGTTAAACTGTCATTTAAACAGTTTTCTTGGCATATTTCTATATGAAAACAAGGTAATGGCGGTGGAAACGTTTTGCATTAGCCATTTCAGCAAGTTACAGGCGGTCGAGCTCAGCGGATTTGCGTACACTCATCAGAATTTAATAAAAATAACGTTTGCAAAAAGGGCTCAGATCGTGTTTATAAAACGCTTTGTTTGTGTTGATATTGAAGTTATGTGTTATGAAATTGTTTTTGTTCTACTAAAAAATTCTACGAGGTATATCGTGTAACATCAATTTTAAATATATATTTTGAGGTCGTCGTGTCGCAGGGGCACAAGGGTGTGACTGTAAGGCGACAGTTGTTGGTTCGATCCCCACTCTAGGGAATTTCGCAACTCCACACACAATGCAACAAAAAGTCACCGAAAAGTTGCGAACGGAATGTCTTAACTTAACTTGGATTCTCTTTGCCTAACCTGCTTTGTGCGAGATACAACGTGAAGCCGATTTATTTTCTTAAATACATATTTATTTAAATTTTATAGTATTACTGACGTTCATATTAAATGTTGATGATTTTACAAGAATACTTTTTTTTCTTATCTACACACATCTCCCTTCCTTCCTTCCATATAGGCTAGATAATGAAAATAATTAAGAGACTAAATGTTAGGAGAAGCCCTAAGATGATTTTTTTCTGAACGGGTCGTAGAAACGCATATAGTAATAATAATTTGCCCCTAACTGGGATTCTAATCTACGACTATCGCATTTAAGCGAGCATAATTATGCAAATCTTGTAAATAGGGCTGTAAGAAGCGGAAATTGCGGGAGAGTAAAAGATATTTTTAAAAGCGTTGTGGTCTTGATAAAATGATCGAATCGTTCGAACCTTTAACAAAAAAACCTTAAAAATGCGATTTTAATTTTTTTTTTTAAATAAAAAATATATGTATATTTCTATCTTTTTTGATATTCTAAGCTTGAAATGCTCAGTATAATGAAAAAGTAATAATAAAAATATTTAAAAAATCTAATTAAGTTAGTCGTAGCGCAGGGGCACAAAGTGTGACTGTAAAATCGACTGGTTGTGGTTTCGATCCTCGCTTGACGAAATGAAATATTTACTTACATTTATATTTTCATTTCTTCGCTCTGGTGTCAATGCTAAGCGCGGCGTTTAGTTCCGCCACTCAACACGCAATGCCCCCAGAACTGCCACGACTCATCAGACTTGACCACAACCACGACCACGAGGATGATTTTATAATTTATATGGCACCCTAATATGAAATATTTTGTTCAATTATATATTTAAAAACAATAATCAGCTGAATAAGCTTATTACATAGTGACGCAAATAACATTGTCTTCCTCGTGACTAAAAGAAGTCCGAAGACAGGTGACACTCAGGTTCCCTTTTCAATAAGCGCAAAACGAGGAAAACAGACAGATTTTTCTGTAATATTTCATGTAGATTTATCTGAAATTATTGGGCAATCCATATCGCCTGCATTATATATCGATAAGCCAGCGGTATGTTTTATGAAAAGCGGCTTTTACTGAAATTTGAACATAGCAGTATTGTAATAATCTTATTAATATTGTACGACGCCTTCGCTTCTCAAATAAATTATGTCTAGTAATACTGCCTTGTGGTAGTAGCAGGTTCATAATATTTTTAATTTTTTTTAATAGTTTTAGAAAACGTATAAAAAAATTAATGTAACGAAATGTGTACCAGTGCCTCTTGGAAGCCATCCATGTGCTCTGACCACTAAGCTATAGGTTCATAATCCTTTTATTTGAATGATATAATAATAAAATATTGAATTAATGAACGAAAAAAAAATATAATGTCACTTTTACACATATATATCTTTATAATTTAAAATATGATGTACAAATATAATTAACTAAAATTTTAATACTATAATTTGTAAGCCAACAAATGATATCAACCATCAACAAACAAACATAAATTTGCAAAGGTTAGAGTAGGGTTAAATAAAAATAAATTATACCGTACGCCGCCTCGCGACGATAAGCTTGTAATGCGTTTAAAATATGTAATTATTTATGCACGATATACTGCTTAGCCAATTTACTAAGAATAACTATTGCCCTACATTACCGTCTATGAACATAAAAGAAAGATATCATTATTGCTTGAGAGGTCACGTATAATTTAAAAAAAATATATATTTTTTTTAAAATAATATGTAGTAGATATTATTGCCAACAGTCAAATTATATTACTAGTCTTTTTTTCGGCAATCAGTCACCACGTTTGCCTCGACATAGTGAAGAAATGGAAATATTGAATATTTTATTTCCTCGAACGGGAATCGAACCCATAACCTGTCGAGCTAACAGCCACACGCTTGTATCCCTGCGCCATGACTGGCCTCAACTAACGATTTGTTTATCATTATCGGTGCGAATACTAAAGTACGAAGGGAAAGGTTCCCTCGTCTCTTACTTTATCATTTATCTTCAGAGTATAATCGCCTGACAAGATTGACTCGACACAATTAGGGACGACGCTGCAATAGCAATTTAAACAAAACTTCGCTGTTTATTCCAAATAGACGTTCCATTTACAATCATTAATCAACACCTCGTTATACTCTTAGACTTTGTTTTGGAACAAAATCTAATTTATAATTTTTGTTTCTTATTCACTTCTATATAAAACTTTTACATTGCATTAGATATCTAGTTGTAAGTATTTACGTTATATTTTAATATTAGGTTTTAATTGCATCGTCATGTGATCTAACACAAAGTATGTACTGATATAATAAGATATTTTACTTTATAGGTTCGACTATGTGGTTTAACCTTCAAGTACTCGCGTGGTTTTATGGTTACATACCGTTAGGTAGCGGTCGCGCGTAACCTTGCTAGGCTACTTGGACATTTAAATCGCGATATGGTTGTAGGATAGTTCTTTTTAGGGAGGTTTCTAAATATATATGAGAAATATTTAGTTAAGTTCTGTTGATTCAAGAACTAATATTATACACTCGTATTCATTGGATTGGTTTATAATTTGTCTGTCCGTCTGCCCTTGAAACCATTATTCTCAAGATTGCGTGGAAATATAAAGCTGAAATGAATATCAAACGTATTTCTCATGTCTTTTGATTGCATTGACATGTATAGTCAATGCAATCAAAAGAAATGAAAGAATTTATCTTTGCTTTTCCGCATTTTATTAGAAATTCGCTACGTAATCAAAACTATACTACTACTATTACTACTCCTTTATCTATTATTATAAAATTTGGCAAGATCTGAGAACTCACAGTACAAATAAAGGAAAAAATAAGAAAAATTGATTATTTAAAAGTAGAAAAATCACAATTACAAGCATAAGCTTGTAGTCCATTTCATACAAAATACAAAAACACACGACTGCAAAGTTAAGTTTGTCAACTTTTTAAATTTGCCTTCTGCAATCATGCTATTAGTACGTAAACCACGGTGGGCAACTCTAAGTCGCACGGAAAAAATCTACACAGAGTCGCGCGTAGTCCTTTCGGCGACGAAGCTTAGAAAACGCTATTTGTACAGGACAGGTAGAGAGAAGACGTTCGTATATAGGTCGTTTTGTTTTGAATGAACTATGAAGAGGCTACTTAACGCGAGAAATAATGATGACGATAATATTAGGAATTGTTAACAAAAACATTTGAATCGCGGTCGAATCGACACCGTGTGACTTTTGAAGGTTAATAAGTTAAAAAATATCGTATGGATAAGACATATTATGTATCTTTTTTGTCACTCTTTGGGGATCTATAAGGTAGGTTACCTTACCCAAAATATAGATATCCACCACAATAATATTTTTTTATCGTAAAAAGCAATATAAAATGAATCGTAAAAAAGTTTACCAGATTTTTTAAACACTTCTCTAACGATAAAAATAGTTTTGTAAAGGCAGAAATATTTTATCCTCGCTGCAACGAAACGTTTTAAAAAGTAAAAATGATTTAAGAAGAATACCTACTACCAGGCTTTAATTTTAAAACGAAACCAACGGTTTAAAAACAGAAATGGCAAACTGTAAGCAAAATGAGGCAAATAAAGACAATCTCGTGAAATTTACATCTTCTCATTCGTTTTTGAATGTTCTTAGTTTAAAATTTAATTTAAAGAAACGCCCACATACCTTATATTTAGTTATATAAAATATATTTAATTTTACCAAATTTATATAATGACTTTATCTCGAATTTTCAAATTCTTGCCGTAAGTAGTAATCGCGAGATTTAAGCTGAGCTTTGTATTTGTGTGAATGATTTTGTACAAGTAGATATAAAATCAGAAAAATAACATTTATTTCGTGTGAAACAATGAAATTTCTATGGCCTTTTAGGTTCCATTAAGTGTGAACCTATTTATGCGGCATTGTTAACCTAAACACGTCGTGACAACTGTGTTAACCCCTTTCAGTAATTGAATAGACATGAGACGGCCCTTTGTCTAGCAACTTGTAATTCCAAGACGATAGCTTCGTCTTGTGTTTAACACATCCATGCATATATTAATTCCTCGCATAATAATTATTGATTTATTTGAATAAGCACATTTAATATTTATTATAAAATGGAGGCCAATCGAGGCGCAGGTGTTGTGACTGCTGGTTCGATTCCCACCCTAAGGAACACTATGTTCCCTCTGCCTACGCTGCTGTGTTCGGGATATAGCTGAAATTTAAAAAAAAACAGTAAACATATGTATATAATTTATACGTAACGACTTACTTCAGTAATCCGAAATTAATCCAAGTCCATAGCATAAAATAGAACGACCATACGATAGTGCACCTCTAAAGAGATTTAAATACAAAGGACAATTCGTTTTGCAGAATTCTATATAGACGTGACACTGAACTGGCTGAAAAAATATGTCCGTCAATGAAAAATCTCGGAATCCTTTTCAATAGGGATGCTTGCAAAAAGCTTTATTAAAAAATAGAGTGACTACGGACAAGGGGTGCGATTCCATGGTAAATAATTTAGTTCAGTTCAGGCATTTTGTTGGTATTATTCAAATATTAATTATATTCTATACAACTTCTATATAGTAATGGATTTACTATTTATAATCATTGTGAAATCATTATAAATAGTAATATCATTATTGTAGAAACAACTTCTTAGAGTACAAACGCATTCTTAGAGTACACAACAATTTTATGGGAGACGATCAAAGTCAACCTTGCAACCTGCAAGAAAATGAACAGGACCTTCGAAGTATTACTCTAAAAAGAGTATCGCCATATATGACAATAAAAAAAATTAGAATACCTGCTCGGAAATCCACTTAAATCACCCAATATGGCGGCTTACAGCGGGAAAGATGGCTTTGTATACAGGGATAACAAGTCAACACGAGAAAATTTCCCTCCAACCAACCAACCACAACCCAATGGTTGTCCGAAGATGATGTGTACCTGGGAATAAGGATTGCCTTATCTTATCTCGATATACAGGGATAGCACATGAACAAAGGATACTTAACACAGCGCTCACCATTCAAACCTCCAACAATCCAACCATCATCTGGGAGCATTGAGAGCTACCAAACACACAATGGATAAATGGGCGCTTCTATAACAATAGACCTGTCTGACCTACTCTGTACCTGGTCCACACACAAGCAGAGATATCTGGATCTTATCAAAGAGGATACGGAAGGAAAACCATCACCGAATCTCAGGGACTTACATACGAGTTGATAGTAATTATCCAAACTATGGCTAATAATTAAGAACGTTCTACATGACAGCATATCACGCGCTGTCACCGCAAGATACACAAAAGGGTGCATCAACTACACTGACACCTAGGAAGACGCGATAGCCATATAATTCGATCCGTGACTGATATAATGGAACACAACATCAAAATGGCTATTTCCTACAGAGATGAGGAGGCAATAACAATATTACATAAACAATTAACCGCACTACATTTAACATGATCGATGATCACAAACCGTCAGGTTATTGACACAATACAGCGCGGAACATACAAAATATAAATGTTCTTCACCAATCATCATATTTAAAAAATAAAGAAATCATAACTTTAAACTTGGAAAACAAGTACAAAAAAGGCACGGAGGCTAAAAGTCTGTTGCGCATAACAAGTCAATAATAAAAAATATATTTGTAGTAACATTTTTTTTCTGGGGATGCTTCACGCCGCACATTATCGCAAGTGATATTCGAATAGTAAATTGTAATATATTACCATTATCTAGTTACCTTCAAAAAAATGTAGCAAAATCCTAATTTCCTAATATCTATGCGAGATAGACATATAAAAGACATTATACCCAAATTTCGATACAGCTACTTTATTGTTTTTCTGATAGACAAATCAAATAAGGAGCTTCATTAAGCGGCCGTTATAAAAGGACGGAGGAAAGCTTTTGATTGCCTATTTTGGGATGATGCGGGTGAAGATAAAAGATAAAACATCCAATTGAATTACTTAGGAAGTAAGTAAGTTTTGCAATTTTGATAACATAAATAATAATATAGTCTCAATTTAAACCAACTAGGATGAGCTCCAATAACATCTAGATAGCTGTCATATATTTCATGTAACATACTAAGATTTTTTTTCGGCTTCGCGCTGTATTTCGCATGTAGCAGAGTAGGCAGTATTTAACATATGGTAACCCTACCATCTCCCCGACTTTAGTCAATGAATACGTAATTAATATTTACACGACCAGACATTGTCGACGGATTGATTTGCAGGAATTCATTAGTTAGTCCTCCATTATTTCTATTCAAATTTACTTAGCTTATGAATAATATTTGCCTTCACAGAAAATGGCACAATATAATCGACTATAAAGGCTAGAATAAAACTACAGTTATTGAAATAATACATTACAGTATTTCGAGAACAACTATAAAAATATATTTCAATACAAATAAAATGTGTTTAACTTTCGTCGTTCATAGTGGATTCTTAAACAAGCTTGTCGTTGAAATTTATTCAATTTCAATAAAAAACTCGTCGTTAAGTGAAACGACGATCAAATTTATGTAGAGTCATTTTTCATTAGTTTTAAGTAAAATGCTGGGAGTTATTTTAATATTAACATACTTGAGTCTAGCAGTAGAGGACGTTGATCTATCAGATAGTTCAGAAAGTGACTATGACACAGGTTTGATATCATCCCTTAAGAATGATGCAAATCTAGATCTATCAGTTGATGAAGAATACGAGGACTTAAGAGCTGAGCTATTGGCTTACCAGAGCGCTCTTGTCTCTCTATCCCGAAGTGAGTTTATCCTATTTACTTTTAAAAACACATTGGTATTTGTTGAATGGTACGTGCCAAGAATTGTAAGTTACATCATACATACATATATTATTATTTTTAGCTTTTGGCTGTAGTTCACACACAGCAGGGTAGCCAGAGGGGACTTAGTGCTAAGACACTCCGTACCCAATTTTCTGCCAAATTCAGGATGCTTTGCATGTTGAGTGGTGGAACTGATAGCCGCGATTCGCCTCAACATCAGAGCGAAGATATGTGAATATTAAATATTTCGAATGGGAATCGGTCCCACAACCTGTCGGTATCGCGTTTACAGTCAAAATGTATGCCCTACGCTACGGTTGGCCTCGTATATTAATTAAGAACGCTGTTCAATAGTTTTTCTTAGATTTTTAGCAATTATTTTATCGTGAACGCTTAAGTTCCAAGCATGAAATTGAGAAACTTGTGATTATTCCGTGGTGCTTCTGGGAGAATGTAAAACCAGTTGGTCCTGCTACTGAATGTCTCATCCATCATCATAAGTACAATATCTCTTCAATGGTTGTTTCACCTAGAAAAATATTCTAAAGAATTATTAGACAAATACGTTAGAAGTAAAAATTTTGAACATTATAAACATACTAATGAACATTGTTTTTCTTCTCAATTTGAAGCCGTCGTGACGTTGGGGCACAAGGATGTGACAGTAAACGTGATAGTTGTGGGTTGGATTCCCACTCGGGGAAAAGAAAATATTTATTAATATTTTCATTTTTTCAGGGCCTTACGCGGCGTTGAGTTCCGCAACACGCAATGCTTTCAGACTTCGGCGGAAAGTGGCCAACGAAGGGTCTTCTAGACTCTTTCGGACTACCCTGCTATATGCAGGATACAGCGTGAAACTAATAAATAAATAAATAAACATACTATGTTCACAGTCACATGAAATCTCCATGCCTATTAAATTCAAAAAAATCGTTCTGAAAAATGCGACCTCTGAATACGTACAAAAGGATTACTGTCATATATTTTTCATTACCATATGTGAGGAGACATTAATTTTCGGAACCTGCTCCTACAATGTATTCAACATTGTAGCGAATGTGCAAATTTTACTGTAAGCCCATATTAATAATCAACTTCACGTTGTATCCCTTACACAGCAGGGTAGGTAGAGGGAACCTAGCATTAAGACAATTCATTACCCACTTTTGCTGTATTCTGAAGGCATTGCGTGTTCAGGGACAAAACTCAACGCCGCGCTTTACCTCGACACCAGAGCGAAAAAATGAAAATAAAAATTTAGATAAATATGTCGTTTCCTCGAGTGGGAATCGAACCCTCGAAAAGCCACGTTTAGTCACACTTTGTGCCCCTGCACCACGACTGGCGTGAAATATTAATTGATCGAAACGCGTCAGATTCTGTCGCAACATACGAATGTAATTAATTACACAGATTTTCCGTTATACAGATTTCGCTGGTCAATCACAACATATGACAGTGACAGTATGACAGTATTTTTTTTATTTTTATCCTAAATTCACTAGAACACCGTTGATATCGATAAACGTCAGATTGTATAAGCATCCTTCAATCACATCGACACATTCTATTTCAGCATACACAACACAAATGTGAATATTTTATGTTATTATGTTATTTCCTGTTCCAAGTGTTTTATTGAAGCCAGTCGTCGCGCAGGGGCACAAGCGTGTGACTGTTGTGGTCGTGGGTTCGATTTTCACTCAAGGAAATTAAATATTTAATATTTTCATTTCTTCGCTCTGTTGTCATGGCAAAGCAAGGTGTTGAGTTACGCCAGTGAACACGCAACGCCTCCAGAAATAAGGAAAGTGAGGAGCGAAATTTCTTACCCCAAGAGACCCGCTGCATAACCTGCAACATTCCGGATACAGCGTAAAGTTGAAAAATAGTGCTTTATAATTAAGACTATATATTTAGTAACGGGTCAGTTGTGAATAAATTATTTCTGTTAACAATGATGCGCGGCGTTGATGTCCAAACAAATATTTCTTATTATGTTACATTAAAAAAAAATGTTACACTTAACAAAATAGTATCTATTCTTAATAGTATTAAATATATATTTTATAACATTAATTCCTACCTTGAAAACATATAACGTTGAGACCAGTCGTCGTGGCATAGGGGCACAGGTGTGTGCCTGAAAGTGCAATTGGTTGTGGATTCCATTCCCACTGGAGTAAATATTTAATATTTTTTTCGCTCTGGTGTTGAGGCAAAGCGCGGTGTTGTGTTCCGCCACCCATTACGAAATGCCTCCAGAATTCGATGGAAAATGGGGAACCGGGAGTCTTACCATTAGGTTCGATCTAACTATCCTGCTGTGCGGGATACAGTGTGAAGCTGATTTATAAGACATTCGTATACTATTATATTAACGAATCAATACTCTATAAATATTTTTTAGGATCCTTGATATCTACTCCTTGTTGGCACCACGGTGGTATTTGCATAAATCACAAGCTCTGTCCCGGCTACCGTCAGCTGACTGAAGTGCCTGGATGTAAAAATCGGTTAAATGTTTGCTGTTTTGTATGGAATCAATACGAAGTGAGAGATTTTAAAGACAAAGGAATAGACACCGCTGCCTTTCCTTGGAGCTCGAAACACGAGTTTGGCGGCGAGGGAGTTGTTCAAGTCAGTCCGAGTACGAAGAAAAAGAAGCATCGCAACAAAACAGAAAAGTTAACAGAAAAACCGTTGTCATTTCTACTCAGAAACTATGTACTTGTATAGATTTTGATTTTGAAATTTCGCTTTGTCCTTTTTATTACTTACCTTCGTGAATATATTTTAATTAGAACCCTTTTTATTAATTGTAGAGTTTAGTTTTTGATTTATAGTTGTTATATTTACTTTAAATATAAATCGAACCTATAACCAGCCGTTTGCAATGGTGAATTCATCATGACACCCACTAAGAGACAAATGCGTTTGCATCACATTTAATATGAAGGTACGTCGACTTCCATATCGTAGATGCTTTGTTATCAATACGACCAAAATATGTGCATTTATTTATCAAATAGCACATACAATATATTCGCCAGAAAGTGGAGAACGGAAAATCTTAACACTAAATTCTCTTTTTCTAGCATGAAGCTGATATAAAATATACATACATATATCACTCAATAAATCCCCAGTCTGCCAAATTTATGGCAATATTATTCAGAAATTCATATAAATATTTTTTAAGACAGTAATGATCATCTGAAAATATATGACAAAATTTTATGATGTACTGATCGTTAGTAGAAAACGATTACCGTTGTTAAGTGAATCCCAATTCGTAATATTCAAAACACTGTACAAATTATTTAATATATTTATTTAATAGAAAAAAAATATTTCATAGAAAAAAAAATTTTGAAGACAAACAGTGCCTTAATAAGCATTATGGATGCTCCGCACCAAAGATATTAACCGTTATCGACTGGTATGCTGGATTTCACGCTAAAAAGCGGTCGTACAAGCACTTGTGACGCTAAGCGCTCTGGTCGCCCCAAAATAGGAGAGTGCTCTAGAAAAATTGAAAATTGTTCAAGAAATAATTCTATGAAACCGTAAAGTAAATTGCATGAGATAGCTGACTTAAAATTTTTAGACGAAAGACACTACGTCTTTTCAATTTTACACGTAAAATTGGGTTTGCAATAGTTTGCTAACACCAGAAAGGAACATCAAACTCACTTTCTAAAAAACCTTTTAACGAAAATCAAAATTTAGAATGCGTTTTATAAATATGTTGATATTGTTGATAAATACTTATTTGATGAGCTGATGAGTAAAGTAAAATTATTGAAAAAAAATATATATTTCTTAATTAAGTTAGTTATAAAAATACAAGAAACCAAATGTTTTATAAAAAAAAATTTTTTATCTTCAATCTTTGTCAATATTGAATAAAAAAGCTATTGAGACGGCTACATCAGACGCACCTGCGAAGATAAAATGACAGCCTCAATGCTTCACAGTTTAAATTATAAGTGACGTATATATACGTACGTAATTTTAAAACATTTATATTTATTACAGTATGCATATTATATGCCTACTGGTTGTGGGTTCAATCCTCACTCGAGGAGATAAAATATAAACTTAATATTTCCATTTCTTCGCTCTGGTGTCAAGGCAAAGCGCGGCGTTGAGTTCTGCCAATCAACACGCAATGCCTCCAGAATTCGGCAGAAAGTGGAGAACGGAGTGTCTAAACACTAGGTTCCCTCTGCTTACCCTGCTGTGTGCAGGATACAACGTGAAGCTGATCATATTACCTAATTAGCATCATATTATATCATTATAATTTACTTTTTATTAAAAGTGAGCTTTAATTTAAGTTGATTTGATTTATGTTATCATTTATTTTCCCGCACACAGCAGGGTAGGGTAGGTAGTAGGGTAGAAGGAACCTGGTGTTAACTCCATTCCCCGTTCTCCACCGAAAGGAGAGGAGACAATCCAAGGAGACATTTGCGTTTTGCGACGATATTTCGGAATCAACGCAAGTTTTGCCTCGAACGAAATGAAAATATTATTTCATTTTTTTCGAATAGAAATCGAACCCACAATCTGTCGCGTTTGTAATCACACGTTTTTATCCCATACCATACCACGTCTGATACCATATTAACTAGTATTTTGTGTATATTACATTATTTTGAGGTACCAGTAGTGACGTGGACACGCGTGTGACTCTTAAACGCGACTGATTGTGACAGATCGTATAAAAATAGCGTAGCAGGAATCAAAACCGCGCCTCTTAGAAACCGTGCTCTTTTTGGCTTTCAACTTATTCATTTTGTTAGGTTAGATAAAGATAATTACTCAAAATAATTTTTCACTAGGGAATGCTATTCTACACTAAGAATAGAAAAATATTTTTATACAGTATAACATATTTCCACTTTGTTACTTATGATAAATAACATCTCTTCCTCTTTTCGTTCCTATACAAAGTACCAACCCTTTCTGAATAACAAACTCAGACCACTTTATCTTAGTACATCTTAATGACATCCCACTTTATATTAATGATCACAGGGAAAAATACTGAGATGCTAATAGAAAGTGTCTCTTTCTATTACCGTCGTAGTATGATTAATATTCAGGTATATATATATATAAAATATAATAATTACATTTATATAACTGCACTGTTTTATATATAATCAAATACACAAATTTGTTAAATGTCCATTTTTTACATATAAATATCCCATCCCATCAAAACAAAAAGCATGTAAGATGTTGCCACGATACTGGCTCGCAGTGTCAAAAAATTGTTATGTAGAGCCAGATTATTTAATAATTTTACTAACTCTACTTTTTAGTTAAGATAATTATATGGCGTGGCCTTTTCGTTATGTATACTATAATAAAACAATATAAAATGGAGATAGGAGAATTTAAAAGAAGTTGTTTAACTACTAAAACCACTCTTGCCCAATCTCTACTTCTGCTGCTATTATAAGTATAATGATTATACGTTTGTTTAGGTATAGTTATATTGATTAATATTGAGTATATTGGCTATGTTGGTTTATTATTATTAACGTCCGAATCCATTCTTTTTGTTATTTTATATTTTCTCTACTTTATTTCTTGTGTAGTAAAAACAAATGAAAATTATAAAAAATAAATAATATAACACGAATTTATAATGTTTAAAATTATTTTATGTCCATTTTCACATGCACATCGTCGAAAGTACTGGACCAATTTGGATGATTTTTTTTTTTGTTGTATAGCTATTGGGTATGGGCATTATTTGGGTATTGGATATTTCCACACCTGACGCAGAGCCGTAGGGATCCAGCTAAACTATAAGAATTAATTAAATATGTCCATGACCAAAGTTGTTAAGTGTGAGTGATAACATTTTAAAATGAGATATAAAAATTAAAGATCTGAAGCATCTGATGAACTACCATGACTGTCCAGCTAAAGTATAATAAATAATGAAATGTGGCCATAAAAAAAGTTGTGGAGCGTAACAGTTGCGTAAGCGTAAAAGTTGTGACGTATAAAAATTGAAGATCTAGAACATCTGGTAAAATACCATAATAGTCCAGCTAAAGTATAAGAAATGTATCCATAACAAAAATTGTTGAGCGTGATGAGCAATTTATATTGACCAATAAAATTTAGGTTCTTGAACATTTGTTGAATAATCATATCAGGCCAGCTAAACTATAAGAAACAAACCACTACAAGAACAGAACCAGCTAAATTAAAGATCTGGAAAATGTGAAGAAGAATATAATAGTGGTAATACCTTAGCTAAATTGATAAGAAGTTAAAAATTGTGGGACCAGTCGTGGCGCAGGGCACAGAGTGTGACTGTAAAATCGACTGGTTGTGGGTTCGATCCCCACTCGAGGAGATAAAATTTTTGCTTACATTTATACTTTCATTTCTTTGCTTTGGTGTCGAAGCAAAGGTGAGTTCCGCCACTCAACACGCTATGCCTCCAGAACTCGGCGGAAAGGGGACAACGGTGTCTTAACACTAGGTTCCCTCTGCTTACCGTATTGTGTGCGGGATACAGCTTGAAACTGTTTTAATTTTATCTAATTGAAAATGTCTCAGCGAAAGATATTTTTAGTATAGTGGATATGTTTAATCTATACATGTAGACTCTGTCGTTCTGGAATTTCAATATAGCCGTGTTTTTTAAATACATATAGTTATTAACACGATACTTAAACAATTAAAACAATTAAAAAAATATTGTCCGTCTGCCTGTTTTTTTTGTTGTGCTTCCCGTTGACGTAAAATTTTGAAATCGGTACGGAAACCGATTCCGACTCCGAAGTTTATTTAAGTTCATATTTTCGGAATAATTAAAACTATACTAAAACACAAATAAACAATTTTTAAATGCTTATCTTTTTGTTTATCCAGACTAATCTCTGGAACTACTGAATCATTTTTTGTGAGACTTTCACTGACAGACGGATGTTGTGGAATATCATGTACGCTTTTTATAGATTATTATCCGTATTTTTAGCAGATTCCGCTTTTATGCAAGAAAAGTGTGTATATATCGCCCAAAGAGCTAAGCATAATATAAAAGTCAAAATCAAGGTCAAATACATGCTTAATTTTTTGAATATCAAATAACTTACCACTACCAACTGACCAAAAAAAAAATTAAATTCATAAGACTAGAAATCTATTCTAAATTTTTGCTTTCTATAGAAAGCAAAAAGATAACCGTACAAAAAGAAAAACCAGATTTTTGTAAATATCCTTAAGTAATATTAAGTAAATAAATAAACATATCGTTTAGGCGTGTGATGCTGTGGATGGGTCGTAAATATCATCTGCAATGAATTGTGTTTATCTGATACAATCCAAACCTAAATTATGGGGGCTTAGAAAACGACGAAACGTTTTGAGAAAAGCTAAGTAGTGCTTGTTTCCGCTTCGTTTCGCTCGTTTTCATTAGACATGTAGGTGTAATGGAAGGTTAAACTATAACCACCTTGTTTCCATTGCACCCTATAGACTATATTATATGATAACGTTATAAATTTCACTTAAAGTTCGTGGTCTCAAACTTAAAGGTCGTCCTGGCACGCGACGGTTGTGGATTCGTTCCCAACTCAGGAGAATGAAATATTAATTGTTAATGTTTTCATTTCTTCGCCCCAGCACCAAATTTCCGCCACTCAACACGCAATACCTCGAAATTTTTTTCGAAATAACGGGAAACGCAGTGTCTAAAAACCTATCCCTCTATTTGCCCTGCTATATGCGGGATACAGCGTGAATCGAAAATCCATTATAAATATCTAAATTTCACAAAAAGATAACACCAATATCAAAACGTATCCACATTAACGGCTGTGAAATCAATTACTAAGACAATAACACGTTTTGCAAGTACGTTACGCTGAATCAATTAGTAATTCTACGCAGGCCTTTGAGAGGGAGACATGCTGTTTATCATTGTATTCGCTGCGGCAACTCTAATCAGCCTTATGTCGGCTGATAGTGATAACGAACACCCCTCCCTGATACCAGATACGTACAAAGATGTCTTCTTGGTGAGCAAGGGGAAACCGAGACTTGGTTGGTTTAAGTAATGATTTATTATCGCTTATTTATAGTGTGACTATAACCGCTATTGGCTGTGGGTTCGAACTCTACTTTTATATAATATTTATATTTATTTAAATTAACATTTTCATTTCTTTGCTGTGGTATTGATGCAAAGTCCGTCACTCAATACGCAATGCCTCCAGAATTCGGCGGAAAATGGTGAGTGTTTTAACACTAGATTCCCTCTGCCTATCCTGCTATATATAATTAAAATCAGCCTCACGCCTATCCTGCTGCCTATCCCGCATACAGCAGGATAGGCGTGAGGCTAATTTTAATTATACTTGACATTTAATGGCTTATTTATGTACCTATATAGAAGTAAGGAAGAACATGATGAATTTTATCTTTAATGTTATTTAAAATTTAAAAAAAAATACCTTGCAAATTCGTAAATTGACCCCAAACGAACAATCCTATGTCAAAAAGGGTAAATTAAATATTAAATAACAATTGTTTTGTGAAACAATGTTAACATTTCCAAAAGTAAAAAATACTTGATAATTAGAATCTAGCAACATTTTACAAATTCGTAAATTTCATAGAACTTTATTTAAGAACATTCTTTTTAACTTTTTACCATTTTATAGGAGCTACGGATTTGTGCGATTATTTATTTAATACTGTAACCAAGCGCTGTACATTCGTGTTTATAAGCTATAGCCAAATATGCTTATATCTCTCTTATATTATTTCATTCTACATTTAGTTGATTTCAGTGATCACTGGATAGATTATATTTGCAAACTAGATATCTGTTGTTTCTCTAGAGCTATATTCTTATACATAATATTACCAAAAACTAGACTCTTCATTTTTTTTAATATTTAAATTAATTGATTTTAAATTGTAAATAAAAATTTACCGTTACCGAGTGACTGACAGACAACTCAATACTGAACTCTGACATGATTTCAAAGTCAAGATTTCAAGAATTTTTTTTTTGGAAAAAAAAATTCGGGACCTTTCATTTAACATCTTAAACTTCACGTAAACAACGTTACGAGGGTTTTTTTTTCTTATAAAATACTATTAATTCATACACTTATACAGGAACAGGTAAAGCCTCGTGCTGGGCGAGAGGTGGCACGTGCGTCCACATACGACATTGCCCAGACTTAAATTTTGAGTCTTTTGTAAGTGGATGTTCAACGAATTTCAAAGTTTGCTGCAAAAACTTTCAAAAACTGCCGCCCACTGTTGGTGTTCTGAGAGCCAACTATCAGCAAGATTTTCCAGAAGATTGGGATTATGAACATATATTATTATGGAAATTGTAGGTACTTATTGAATAAACAACATGACTAATACTGCTTTGTTGATATTCCAAGACTTACATCTTAATCCGTAGTAAGCCGTAGCTAGTAATGCATAGGCATAAACTTTCATGTACATTATATACATTGTATATTGAAATACATGAGCGGTAAACCATTTGACCACGTATAGTGGTGATTTGTGGAATATTATTATGGACTTTATAAATAAAAGATATAAATTTTAAAAGAATCTTTGATCTAATTGAATTGAATTAGATCAAAGATTCTTTAAAACGTGAGAGCTATGTTTACTTTACATTAATATTCATATTTCCTAGTAGGGTAGGCAGAGGGAACCTAATGTTAAAACTGTTTCCCCATTTTCCGCCGAATTATAAGTAATGTAAAGGAAATACCATACCATACCATATTTATATTATTCTTACGGAAAAGATTATAAAAAATGAGTGTACGCCTTGATTTAAATACCAATTATGTACATATAAAAGAACCTTGCCAAAATCGACCTACATATTTTCTGTATATCGTATTGTTTCAAGTTAATGTCTTAGTGAATGCTTAAAACTTAAAGGTTACTGTTCCTACGTACTTTATTTTTGATCACAATTGTTGTTGCCAACTTTTAATTAAATATTTTAAAATCATAATAACTTAGTGTAGCATTAAATGATATGACTGTAGGCGAATCTTCTACAGATCACAAATAGACCAATTTAGTCACCAAACCACCAATTATACCAAACAAAATTATACTTTAGTTGTAACCCTACACTTAAGCAGACTGATATACAGAATTTTCTCCTTCTTCTATATTTTTTTCCTCTTCTTTAATATTTCTATATAAGAAAAACGATAATTTCAATTTGTAGCTGCACTGGAAAACTAGACATAATTTCCTACACTAATACATTTAAAGTTATTAGTAAAACCACATCCTATTAAGCAAAAGCGCCACACAATTTCGACATTTTCCCGAAAATAATTTTCCAGGGAAATTTTGGAGGATATTAAGCCGGTATTACCATAATTCTGTCGTGTACATTGAAACTAAGTTAAGCAGCCAAGTTTAATTAACCTAAAAGAAGTTTAAGTGTTATAAATTACGTTCAACCGCCCTCATCCGCACTATCACTGGAGATATTAAGGAGTTTTGGTCAAAGACGATATTTAGTTGGAACGCGTGCCAAATTAGTTCGCCAGCTACCTCATGTACATAACAAATATACCTGACCCAGAAACTAGTATATTTCTTTATGATTTGTTTTCCCATTCTCCCGAATAAATTATTATTTTGTTGCCGTAAGCGTTCTGTTATATTGACTCTATATTTTTTCTTCTTTAAATAATGTTATGAAAATTTAATATTCAAGAAACTATTTAATATTAAATTTTTGTGCAAAAGACTACGCTTTGTTTCATAATTAGATTGAAATAAAAAATAGTACACAGTAGTTTAATGAAAAAATAAGATTTAACAATAAAAATAGAAACTTAGATAAGATTTAAAAATATATGAAAAAACTAAATTATTTAACGCGATGTAATTTCAAATCTTTGCTTCTCAGTTCAATGTAAAAATTCTAATCATCTCCAACAGCCTAGCTTTTTAAAGAAAATCTGTAATACCGAGAACAATAGAAAAACGTGCCAAGTTTACAGCTGGAAATTGAAGTGATTGCTGTCCATTCGAACGCTACAGACTGACAGTTATAGCAATTTTTATTTAGAGACTCACAATAAACGTTGAAAATTGTACAATTTTATTAAAAAGAAATCATTTTTTAATTGACTTTATGACGCAGTTTACATTTTTGATTACTATAGTAGTTTGTGATTAACGATTTAATATTAAAATTTATTCTTGATCATGTCGTAATATTTTAGAAAATGCAAACAAGGAGCTTCAGGCTTCAGTGATGTAGAATTAATTTGTACTATATATTTATTGATTTCGCGCGTCATTGTTAGCGACAAGTAGTGCTTTCACTGGCTGTAAGTCGATTCATTTTTTCTAGCGCCTCGCTGTGTTCCGCATACATCAAGATAGGCAGTGTTAAAACAATTAATGGAATTTGAAAGTCTATCATTTTTAGAACTAAAGCGATTGGAGGTCCCGATAACGTTACCAGCACAAATGATATTTAAAACTGTAGATAAAATTACATTAAATATTTTGATTATAACGTCAATTGTTTATTTAAATATTGCATATAATATATAATTGCTAACTGTAAAAATAAAATGAAAAATTGCGGCCAGTGGCCTGAGGCCAAATATTCAATATTTTCATTTCACCGCCTTGGTAACGAGGCAAAAGCGCGACGTTGAGCTCCGCTACACAACACGCAATATTTAGGATGTGTCTCAACACTGGGTCCCAGGTACCGTCTACCTACTCTGATGTGAGGGGGATACAGCGTGAATAATAAAAAAAACATAGTAGGTACTTTACTTGTTTCCTTTTAAAATATATTACTCTCTGAGGTGATTTACCGTTAACACCACAGTCAATAAAGGTTCAACGAAATTGCTCCGAGACATCTAAGGGTTCAGTAATAAATCGCGTGGTAGGCAGGTTAATTAGACAATACCGCCAAATGGCGGCACGTGAATTGGAACTGCGTGGATGACGAAAAACGAAATAACCTAAACAAATTACCTCTTTCTTATGGATAATATAAATAAGTTATTTACATACAAGTATGTAAGTGAAATAAACGATATTTTATTATAGTTATTTACTATTGTTCTTTACTGGATAAAGCTTTCTGTTGCTATTTAGTAACGAAAAGTTTTTTACCATAATTTCACTAAGTGTTTTAGTTTCTTTTCCAGGTGTACGCTGTATCCCATAGAGCAGGGTAGGCAGAGGGAATCTAGTGTTAGACATTCTAATCCTCACTTTCTGCTGATATTTTTGAGTATCTATATGTTGAGTAGCACAACTCAACGCAGCGTTTTTGCCTTAGTATCAGAGCAAAGAAATGAAAATATTAATAAATAATAATTCATTCATCCGAGTGGGAACTCACAACCGTCGAGCTTACCGTCACACATTTGTTCCCTTACACCACGACGACCTCTTCAAGACAAACCTTTTTATATAATAATTTCATTATTTTTTATTTCAATGTATTAATTAGCTTTAATAAACATTGGCACATATTAATTCCACGTATATACAAGAAACATTTGAACATTAAAAACCTAATCCTTAAAAATCTTAGATATTATATAAAAAACAAAATTCAATCAAGTAGCAAAGTAGATATTCAAATAATAATTATCTTTAGTAACTAACATAAAATCTGAAGCCTAAATAAAGTATATATTTTGTATATTAAAGGAAAATAACGATGACAACTTAAATTATAATGCAAATTTATTAGGGACGCTTAAACAAAGTCCCGTAAAATCACCATTAAAAGTAGAGCCATCTTTCGCCCGACGACGACGGTGAAAGTTTCAGTATAAACTAAAAGAACCACTCGGAATTCGCTTGAAAGCTTTACCTGCACATAGCAAAGTAGGCAGAGGGAACCTGGAAATCTAGTATTAAGCACTCCGCCCCTATTGAGTCAATTCCATTCCCCAATTTCCATCGAATTTGCCTCTACACCAGGGCGAAGAAATGAAAATATAAAATATTTAATTTCCTCAATTGAAAATCGAACCCACAACCAGCCTACTTTCAGTAGAGCCATCTATCCAGTGAAAGTTTCAGCGGAAACTAATACAACCCCTCGGAATTCCGCCCTACGTCGTTTTCTATGCAAATGTGTCGAGAACACTACAATACATTTCGCCATTTACATTCAAGCTAATTGCTTTCCTTTCAGCGAGTGAACAAACGATCACTTATTTCTTTGACCGCAACACCTTATCGACATTGCGAACCATTTAAATTATGGATGTAAATTATGGATAGGAATATTTTAAAATATTATCGGTTTAATGGATTCTTTTATTATTTACGTGATATGTTTTTTAATAGAAGAATATGTAATAGTAGGGTAGGAAAGGGAACCTGAAAACCTCTCTTATCACTCACTTTCCGCCAAAACTTAAAGGCAAGAGGAAGAAGAAGAAGAAGAAGAAAGAAGAAGAACAAGAACAAGAAGAAGAAGAAGTGGAACTCAACGCCGCTCTTTGCCGCATACCAAAGCGGAACAGTGAAAATATTAAGTATTTCATTTCTTCGAGTGGGATTCTAGCCCATAGTCTGTCGTGCCCATAGACGCGTGTGGTCCTGCGGCACGATTGGCCTCAATTTCATTCGTTTGTCTGCTTGTCTGTTCGCACGTTTTTGCTGTAAAGCTATTAGACTTGGGCAAGGTCTAGACTTTAATAGATAGTTAAGACTGAAAGACTTCATATAAAACCATAGAAGTCCAACCAAACTATAAGAGATAATGAAATGCTATCTCAACAAAAGTAGTAGTCTGATGAAGAACCATTTTTGGCAATTAAACTACAACAAATAATCTACTTGAGGTAAATTTCTCAACAATGTCTTAAAATTAGGTTCCCTCTGCCTACCTTGTTAAATTCGGGATACACTGTGAAACTGTATATAATAATTTCATAACACCTTAAGAATTATTTTTAAATTTCTAGCTTCAAACCGAGCCACCACTAGTAACATTATATCAAAAGTTACCTCACTAACTTCGTCTTTGTTATTTATATAATCAACTTGAGATAAATACGTGTATATTGAATCTATTAAGTTCCCTCTACGGGGACCTACTTCGCGAGTTTATTTAACCCAAAAGCGAGGCAATTTATTTGAGAACCGAGATAATTACCAACTCATCATCATAAAAGGAAAGTTGTAATCGCATATAAGGCTGTCTAATATATGACGTAACAAGGTTCCAGGTTCCAGATTACTGAAATATTAGTTGGAGTTGGCTTTAGTTAAATAGGTGCAATCAAAGTTAGAAAGACGTTCCCAAGCAACATTTGATATTCATGCTTAGTGGGTGCGTTGACCGGCCCTACCCTACAGGCACCTGGAGGCGTCTCATTATTACTGTAGTCTCAGAAACAAAGTCCTGAAACTGAAGCGAGTTTGTAGGTACCTTTGCCTTTATAAAATTTTTAACTAGTTGTCTTTGATGTTCTTGATAGAGGATATGAAGAGTTTTGTTTCATAATTACATTGATGTTTTGTAGGTAGAATTGTGATATCAGTTGGAACCTATGAGGTGTAGTGTGGTTGGTTTGGGTTCTCCTTATATTTGAGTATTAGTAGTAAGTATAAAGATTTTAAAAATATTGTTTTAAGAAGCATATAAAATGATAAAAAATTATTCCTCATTTATAGTGAAAAAAGAGTATTAATTATTTTATTACGGTGGAAAGTATAGAACGGAGTGTCTTGACACTAGGTTCCCTCTGCCTACTCTACTATGTGTGCGATACAGCAGGAAGCATTTTTTTTATTATTTGCTCACACATATTAGACGCGTGTAATTAAATATTCAGACTATAAATAAGAGATTAATAAATTAATATGATTAGCTACCATACGTCTCTGACTTACGAATTAAACCTACCACTTTCCGACTAAAACCACTTCGAGTTAATTAATTTTGTGCCGTGGGATCCCGGCCTAGAATAGGATCATCCTTGTACTGGTGGTGTCGTAAGAGGTGACTAAAGTACGTGTGGTAGAGTCACGTCACCAGCAATGGCAACACGTATGGGCACACTCGACCGGATCATTACCACCCCCGGCATTTAAAACCGGCATGAAGTAGTGGCTTTATGCCACTGCGTTTCGCATCAGGTAATGCCGGGCCCCGGCGCCCAACCCATCTTAAAGGCCGGCAACGCACCTGTAGCTCCTCTGGGGTTGCACTGAGTCATGGGCGGCGGTAATCACTTACCATCAGGTGACCCGCACGCTCGTTTGCCGTATCTTTTCCAAAAAAAAAAAAAACACTTAAATTATGATAACAATTTGTATCTTCAATGTGTTGTTTAGGCTAGTCGTGCCACAGAACCACGAGCGAGTGAGCGAGCTCAAGGAAACTAAGCTAAATATTTAATAATAATTTCTTTGCTCTGGTAACGAGGCAAAGTGTAGCGGTTAATTCCGTTATTTATCGTACAATGTCTCCAGATTAGGAGATGGAAAGTGCTATAAGTGAGATACAGTGTGAAGCAAAAAAATAAAAAACCCGAACAAGCGCGAGTCGGGCTCGCACAGTGAGGGTTCCGTACAAAAAATTGAGGTTTTTAGCTTTTTCAGAAATTCAAGCTTAGTTTAGCCAGAGCCCTTTCATCTGATATCTCACTGAACTAGACATAATACAAAAATTTGCCCCCTTTTTATTTTTTTAGGATTTAACTATTCTACAAATGTATAATTTTCAGATTTTTTTCCTGAACAGTAGTAAAGATAGTACCTGTAGATGCTAGCTACCAAATATCATAATTCTAGGTCAACCGGAAGTATCCTATTAACGCTGATTTCCTGTATAGTGTCGAAATACGCGTTTTTTACCATATAAGCGACCACATCTTTTAAATCAATGTGCAAATACAATTTTTTTGCAGTAAATTATGTTATATTTCCAACTGTTCCTAATAAAAATTAATAGACAGATGGAAGAAAAGACAACAAAGTGATCTTATAAGGGATTTTCTTTTCTCTTAAAAAATATGGAACCCTAAAAAATATATATCTTACATACAAATTACTGTTGTGGTAAATGAAATATGAGCAGGCTTTGAGTACAGTATATAGCCGCGCTATGAAATTGTGGTCACACTGCGCTATGAAATGATGGCCACGTAAATAATAGTTATCATTGAGTCTAGCTTTATAATTATATATACCAGTTTTTGGGCTTTTAAAATATACTGTTGTTTATAAAATAGTAAGTATATCAATTAGATATTTTTTTATCTGATTCTCGCTGTATCTTGCACACATCACGGCAGGCAGAGGGAAATAGTGTTAGGACACTCCGTTCCCCATTTTCCGTCGAATTCTAAAGACCTTGACATCGAATGTACTTTAAATTTGTACACGTGATCCAATGATATTAAAATATTTGTTTTATGGCAAAATAATTTTGGCTGTGTTTTTTTTTATATTTACATTGATGTGCCAAGTATCATGTACAAGAGCAAAATATCTAAAAGTATCCAAAGATTCCTATATTGTTTTAGAAAGTTTGTGAGTAGTTTTGGTAATAAATATCAAAATAAATTAAACTTTAAAAAAATAGGTCATCCTATCAGGTTAATAGACAGACTTATTTACTGATGAAATATAAATTTGTAAAGCTTTTTAATAAAATTGTTACGAATTTATTGACGTTAAACGTATTACATTTTATATAATTAATTTTAAGGGTTCTGTACATCAAAAAATACAAACAGAACTCATATAGGATCACTTTGTTGTCCGTCTGTCAAGAGCCTTGAGTTTATTTTGCGCGTGTGTGTATCAATAGCATCAAGTATTTAGGTCTATATATCTTTTTAATCACTGAAAAATCAAGCTTCTAAGTCGTTTTTGTTGTATTATGTATGAAACTCGAACCCTATGGGGTACTCCCAAGTTATGAAATTTGGCAAGAAGTGATAACTTTTAATATATGTATATTAAAAAAAAACCATATATAGATATTACTTCGAAAAAATATAACTATTTATTATTTAATTATTTATTTTTTCAAAATAATGGGCAAGCTAAGTATTTCAACTTTCATATATTGTAATTCTCGGTGGACAAGTTCGATTTGCACTTAACCGGATTTTAGTAATAAAAGATTAACACATTCTAAGAAACCCTCAAAACATATTAACAGCCATATTTACTTTCATTTCATTCCGATTCATAAGAAGATATTGAATTTTTATAACCTGAAAACGTTTTTACTGGTTATGTAAAGAGGCTTGCTCAGCTGTAGTCATAATATGAACAATAAATATATAGTATATAGGTGGAAGCGTTATCGCTCCTTTTACGGGACCGACATTTAGGATACCTCAATAGTTTAGACGTAGGATTTTTTTTTCATTTCAAGATGTGTATCCATACCTGTATTTCGTGTGACGCAGTTACAAATAAATACCAATAATATAAACACCTATTACTACAAAAATACGAATAAGCATTGCCAATCTGCCACTTTCATTTTAAAAAAAAATAATTCGTTCTAAAAAGAGATCTAGATCTCACATTCTATATAACGCAACGTTGTTTGAAAAAATATATTTTTTAATTTTTGGAAAATGTCTTTTGTTCTAATTGTATTAGGTTTTTAAAGGATGGTTAAAACTGTGGTTTCTTTTAAACCGGTGATGACAAAAACACTCTATATATGAATTATGAATGAGTATATTGTGCCTTTCATCTAAATACTAAATAAAAAAATAATCTACTTATTTTGAAGTATTTCATAAATTGTTCGACTTTGTTCTTCTTTCTATGTAAACTTAGCAATTGCATCTTCAGTGGCAAAACCTAAAACACTATCACGACAGCTTTCATAGATTAAATATATACATGACCTCGAATGAGACTCAATCTTACTCTCACACGAATAGAATCAGATAACCTAATAGAACTCCGTAAGCATCTGATTTTGTTATATAAAATGGGGATCGGTATGTTCTCTCTGAATACCCTGTTGTGTGCGAGATACAGCGTGAAGCTGATTTAATTTAATTTAATTTTTTTATAAGAATATTGAAGTCTGAGACCGATGGCGACTGTAAAGCGATGGTTGTGGTTTCAATGCCCACTCGGAGGGGATTTGGGTGACTTAGGTGATGAGACAAAACGTTCCGCCTCCATAACGAAATGCCTCAATAATCGGCGAAAAGAATATATCAACATAAGAGTCCTTAAATTTGAACTTGCACCCTTCAACTGCTGCTTGCGCGTTGTCATACCGAAAAATCGCATAAGGCAAAATAAGCTCATTAACAGTGCCTTTACATATACACGTACAAATATAAGTAAAATATGATACGAGAAATGATAGAAAACTGGCTGTATTACTAAAGTTTGAAGTGTACCCAAGAAACTACTTATTATGTAGTGTGGAGAGAATTTAATTACAGTACATTTGTTCCCACTATACTGTACCAGAGTGCTGCGGTCACGTACGGGTTGAGTCGCACTAACACTGAATTGTCCAAGTCTGAACTAAATGAAGCTATTAATATAAGTTCACGATAAAACTTAATTTTAGTAATAGCTTGAAATAGCGTTTACATATGTTGTATTATTAACTATATTAAAATAATAGAGACCAGTCGTGGCGCAGGGGCTGTAATGTGGCTGTAACCGCGACAGGTTGTGATTCGTTCCCCACTTGAGGAAATAAAATGTTCAATATTTTCATTGCTTTGCTCTGGTGTCGACGTCAAGCACGGCGTTGAGTTCCGCCACTCAACAATTAATGCCTCGAGAATTACACGGAAAATTTTCCTCTGTCTATCCTCCTATATGCAGAACACAGCGGGAAAATTGAAAACATAAAATTTATTACAATAATGCGTAGATTATTGTGTCAACTGATTGGTTGCCTTTCTTAATATGAATTAATTTATATTTTAGTTTTTGTACATGTACGATATAATATATAACATTATATAATATACCTATTGATTATAATAAAATTACTTGTCTTTACCAATTTTTGTAAATTTATCGCAGTTTCAAAATAACTTAAAAAGAATTACATATTAAAAAAATCAGAAAATTATAAATTATTATTATAATTAATGAATCCATCCATCCATATGGTTGAAGATAGAAAGCAAGTGTCAAATGCTATCTTATTCACTTTTTATCGTCATCAATCTTCTTATTCGCTACGTGAGTTTTTATATGACCGTCATTGCGTTTCATTCAACTCCAGGTTCTTATAGGTTAGACCTTCTCTCCTGTTTGGCCATCTATTCATCTTATTGCTTTATCACCTATCGTTCATCATTTTGGCATTTAAAACATTTATATTCCATTTTAGGCCAGTCGTGGCGCAGGAGCATTAAAATAAAAAAAAAATAAAAAAAATAATAAAATAATGATTGTAAACGCGATTGGTTGTGGGTTCGATCCCCACGCGAAAAATTTATCATTTATTTAAATATATATTTATATTTCTACTGCCGGGGCAAAGTGCGGTGCTGAGTTCCGCCTGTAAACACGCAATTCGGCGGAAAATGAGGAACGAATTGTTTTAACACTAGGTTCCTTCTACCTACCCTGTTGTGTGTTTGATACGCGTGAAACTGATTTATATCCCATTTATATCAACATTGTTGAATATAAATTGACACAAAATGTTAATCCCAAAAAACAAAAAAAATATGTTATAATACAAATGATAAAGTGGATTTCACTTCAATGCAGTATCTAATTCAGTAAATTTGAACTAAAATATTATGTTTTTAATTATTTGGAATATATATTTGTCACGGTAATCACTTTAAAATTTCTTTGTTCTCATGCATATTTAACAATCTTTATTTTAGTTTCACTCTACATGTCGCATATAGCAGAGTAGAGAGAAGAACCTGGGAACCAACTGCAAAGATACTCCGTTCCCATTTAGACACTTTGGTTCCCCATTGTCCACTGCGCTATGTAAATGCAATCACTTCCTTTGTTTACAGTTTCAGGTTGTTTCTTGTATATAGTAGGGTTTGCCCACCCTTTTAGGCTCTACATACCCTAGAGAAATTATTGTTAATACATTATCAATTGCAGTGTGAAGAAAATAATAACGTTGTCCTTTTCGTACCTTTTTAGGTTTTCGTTGTAAGGAAAAAAGGAATCTTTATAAGATCACTTTGTTCTTACTTTCTTTAGAAAATCTTTTAGATATCGAGTTGAAATTCAAACCATATACTCATATCTACGACAAATTGATTTTAAAAAAATCGTACTTCTCCATGTACTTGAAAAAAAGATTTATAGAAAAGACGTCGGTTAATATCACAAAAACGCGCATTTCAACACTGTAAAGAGAATTAAAATTAATAGGGTGCTTCCGGTTGACCTAGAATTATGAAATTTGGCAACTAGTATCTACAGGTAGTACTACTTCAGAAAAAAAATTAAAAGTATGCATTTGTGGTTAAATCCTTAAAGAAATAATAGCCTTAAAAGAGAGGCAATTTTTGGTATTAAAGCCGCTAGTTCGAGTAAGGTATCAGAGGGGCTTTGGCTAAGCTAAGCTTGAATTTCAGAAAAAGCTCGAGACCTCCAATTTTTGTACAGAACCCTCGGTGGGTGAGCCCGACTCGCGCCTATCCGTTTTTTTTAATGAAGCCACATATTAAATGCTTAAAAATAAATGTTCATTGCCGATAAATTATTAACATAATAACTCATAATATAGTAACGTAGAATTCGCCTCGTAAAAGTTCATTAATATCCGTAATGTTTTACCACGTGTGAAGCAAAGTGTTGAAAGGAACACCACTTCGGGCGTTATTTATGAAAAAAAAGCATACCAATATTGAATTTTCGTTAACTTCCGCCTTACGCTATGACGATGAGATAATTTGTCTTGTTAAGATTTTTTTACTTTGAAAGTGAATCGGTGATTAAAGATAAAAAACTGACGCCATTATTGAACAGTTGAAAATTAAATGTAAGGCTTGTGGATCATTCAATACTCTAAACCTTTTATATTAAAAATGTTTGCATTTATTTTTATTTATTTCATAGAAAACATCGTGTCATACGGTTTCGTCACTCATCTACTATGGGCACAAATTTAAAACCCATTCACCACGAACCGATTGAAAGTGTTTTAAGAAAATTTTTTTTTGTAAGTAAAATGAACGTCAAAAATAAAGCTTACTACTACATGACATAAAAATAATATAGAAAAGAATAAAAAAAAATATACGATTGTGTCTAGAATCTTTAGGATACTTTCAGCTTAAAATTAAGAATTTTAGTAACAAGTTAGAACTAGTACAAATTTAAGAGGACAAAAATTGACAATTTATGTATATTCATTACAAAAACAAAACTATTACAAACCTATATTTATACTATTATTGAGCTGTTGGAATTTTTTTCAAGCGTATACACTAGATTGCAAAATTGAAGAATTTTTATATATGAAAGTTTCGTGAAGTCTAACATAATATTTATTTTTGAATCTTGGAAATATTTGTTTACTGTGAAGTCTATTACTTCAACATCTCAGAATATTTTACCATCGTAGCATATCATAAATTTTAATATTTTATATGATAAGCTATTGGAAACTCTTAACATTCACGGACGCTCAAAGTTACTCTGGAGATTTCCAAGTGAGTAAAATGAAAATATTATGAATTACATTTCATTTTACTCACTCAAGATATTTAGAGGCCAGTCGTGGTGCAGTGGCACGAAGTGTGAGTGTAAAACCGACTGGTTGTGGGTTCAATACCCACTCAAGGAGAGGAAATATTTACTTAAATTTATATTTCTATTTTTTCGCTCTGGTGAAGAGGCAAAGCGCGGCGTTGAGTTTTGCCACTCAACACGCAATGCCTCTAGATTTCGGGGAGAAAGTGGGGAACGGAGTGTCTTAACACTAGGTTCCCTCTGCCTACTCTGCTGTGTGCGGGATACAGCGTGAAGCTGATGTATGACGTATGTGTACTATATTAGAATAGTAAATGCCTTAAAGGAATTTCAGAGTATTACTCTAAATACCTTATGTAAGTATTTACAGCACACTCAACGAACAATATCCTTTAAGTATACTATAAAACACAATGTGGTGAACGGTGCACGTGCTTCTTAAAGCCTCACTAGGATAAAGGCTATCACCTAAAATAAAATCCTATTGCATTTAGGACAAATAAACGTAAAAGTAACAGTTTTTATATAATACATCGAAATGGTTTAATCTTTCAATTATATATTATTGTATAATTTAATAAACTTGTTTTTATCTCTATGTTAGTCAATTAGATTAGTAAGTAAGTTTTCTTCATTATAAATATATATAAAGTCAATTTAATATAAAGTCAATTTTCCTACAAATTAAGTTCAGATTTTAGTGATGTTCCGTCGAGTTTTTGCCTTGGTTCCAGAGCTAAGAAAATTAAAATATTAATAACAAGTCATTCCCTCGAGTAGAGATTGAACCCTTAACCGCCGCTTTTACAGTCACATTTTTGTGCGCATGCGTCACGACGGAAAAATTATAAATATTCTACATTTAACAATCATTACAATGCAAAAACAATACTGAATAAAATGTTAAACAAAAAGGAACTTTTAACCGTCGCTTAAATTTATTATGTTAATATATAAATAATAATTTAATATAAACTGGTTATATTTCATAGATGTACGGATACCAAATAAATATTTATATAGTTGTTGAATATATTAAAGTTATTAGCTTTAGTTCGACAACTGTAGATAGACTGTAGTGTGCTCACACGAGCGTACGACCCGTATATATTAATTTTGAAGACAGTCACCGTTCTCTTGTACATTGTAATTTATGGTTTCATTATTCTAACAATATGTTCTATTGTTAGTTAATTGACATTACATTCGAATTTCTAAGTCATAACTTACTAGAATGAACAGAATGTAACAGATATTTTGAAAGTACGTAATATACAAATCAGCTTCACGCTGTATCCCGCACACAGCAGGGTAGGTAGAGGGATCCTAGTGTCCGTTCCGTCCGTCCGTTAGTTTTGGAGGCATTGCGTGTCGAGTAGCGGAACCTCAACGCCGCGCTGTGCCTCGATACCGGAGCGAAGAAATGAAAATATAAATGTAAATAAATATTTCGATTCCTCGAGTGGAGATCAAACTCACAACCAGTCGATTTTACAGTCACATTTTGTGCCCCTGCGCCACAACTGGCCTCAAATAACGTACGACGTAATATACAATTTATATTTTTTATGTGTATTTTTACTATGTAACGGTGAAACGTTAAGTTTGTGAGTTCGATTCCCACTCGACGAAATTAAATATTTAACTCATCACTCAACACGCAATGCCTCCAGAATTTGGCGGAAATTGAGAAACGTAGTGTTTTAACGTATTGTTAAGACATTACGTTCCATTGCCTACCCTGCTATAAGCGAGATGCAGCGTGAAGTTGAATAAAAAAACGATAGTAAGTTTTTATAAATTATATATACATAAAATATACATTTATGCACATGCACGTTTAAATTTGTAAAAGAGGAAAAAAGATTGGGTAGCTTCTATAGATTTTCATATTTACCTGTTTAAAAATTACTGAAATTTACCAAAGCTTCCGATTGGCAACTAATAAGGTAAAAACGGCTTCTTAATCTATTGACACTAGTGTTTCCTCTATGCCTACCCTTGCAGTTAATCCTAGGGAACTAGGTAAACTGATTGATTCATTTTGTACAGACACATATTAAATAAATAAATAACTATAATATTGTTATTAATTCCTTATAAATGATTAATATTTAAATACGTTTTTCATTGACGTAATTCTATTTAATGAAAGCCCCGACCACCGCTCGACGACCTTACTGTACTAGGAATACAATGAATATGATTGCGTGTGGTGAGGTTAATTTTACTCTGTAAATTTTATTCTACTTTAATAATTACATATTGTCTCATAAATAAAAGCAATTACAGCGTTCGAATGTTCTTTTTATTTTTATTTCATAGCAGGGAAAGCAGTGGGAACCTAGTTGGGATTCTAATTTTTAGACACTCTTTCGAGGTCAGATGGCAGTCGCTCTACTCGTACTGTGTACGGCTCCTTAGCCACCACCCAGTTTCATTAGATCGTGTTATCATTAGTTAGGTTATCGTGTCAAGTATGGACACGGCTAAAGACGCTAGTACCCAGACGGACACTCCTCTGCAACGTGGAATATTGGCTCTCTTACCGGACGATGCAAAGAACTCGCGAACTCTCCTCCTGCAATCTCGCTATAAGAACAATAATTTCTGTTTGAGGGTGTTACCACAAACTTAATTAGTGCCTATGGCCCCAAGGTGTACTGTAGCGCATCAGAAATGGAGTCTTTCTGGGAGCAGTGTGAAAAGGCACTACTTGCTATACCGTTTACCAAAGTGGCTTATAGTTGGGGGCAAGCGCTAGTTGGATGTAGGACATGAGAGAGAGAGTGTCGGATCGCTGGGAGGGGCCCGACGCTCGCTGCCACCACTGCGTCGACTGCCTCGATGAGACGGCCCAGCACACGCTGGAGGTGTGCTCAGCCTGGGCGTCTCAACGTCGCGCTCTGCGCGACGTCATAGGGGACGATGTTTCCCTGCCGGCCGTGGTCAAGGCCATGGCCAGCAGTGTGACGTCGTGGGATGCGGTCTCCTCCTTCTGCAAGGCAGTGAAGGGATTTCCTCACGAAAAAAAAAAGAAAAAAGGACATAACAATATTTATGTATCATTCATAACTTATAGGTTATCCCAATTTCTTAAATGTAAAGTATATTACTAAAAGTAAAATATTGTAAATACTTGGTAAAGACGAGACCAAAAAAACATCAGTTTTCAATTTACCATCGAAAAACAACACAACAAAAAACATTAATATTATAAATTGTAATGAAATATAAATCCTTAATCAGCGTTTCACGTTTCATTCTTCCTTCCTGTTATGTCGGATTACTTTATTACGGAAAATAAAACACAATTCTATTCGAGCGTTGACGGTAAGAACCACTATTTAGTCAAAGTCAACGGTAAGAGGTATTTAGTCGCGGAATAATAAAAATAAATACGCTGTCATTAAGTAGAGGCGGTTCAATGGCGCTTTTGTGACTCCCCCCCTTCCTCTCATTCTATTAGTATTCCTATCTGAGAATATTCTGAACGATCTCGATATCCGATATGACTTTTAGACTCAAGCAGTGCTCCGTCTGTATAGAGCACTTTAAAATATGGTTGGAAAATTATCTTAAATATAAGATCGATATCTAAGAACTATTTTATCTTTTATCTTTTGTCTTTTGTTTTGTTGACTTCAAGGAGTATTTAAATGTTTTATACGATGTGATTTTTTATTAATGTATGTAAATTTTGTTTTCATTATTATATTAGATCAATTTTTATAAAAAATATATATTTATATAATAAAGAAAATGAGGCTGCTGCGGCGCAGTGGCACATTCTAGAATATAAACGCGACGGTTCTAGCTTCGCTTCCCACTTGGGAACAATCGCTTTTGACCAAATAGACTTCACACTGCATGAAATATTTTTAAGTTATATTTTTTATTATAAATTTGACACTTTTTGACCTTATAATATGAAGTCATTTAAACTTCGTTTAAAAAAAACATTCAGATGACGTAACTTTGATACGTTAAACAAAAAAAAAAAAAAACATTTAAAACAAAATAAATCAGCTTCACGCTGTACCCCGTACACAGCAGCGTAGGCAAAGGGAACCTAGTGTTCAGATATTCCGTTCCCCATTCTATATATCGTATATTAATATATTTTTATGTATTTAATCTAAAGTTATAAGGCCACGGATTATTATTTAAGTTGTCCATTTAAAATGACATCATGACGATAACAGAAGGCATTAAAATGTGATACAAAATATTTTATGAGAATTTAAAAGCTTCTTCCTTCATTATAGAAACTACGGAGGATTAGGACGGCTCATCGAGGATGAACATGAACAATATACGGCTCGAAATAAATAATTTAAATCACTAATCTTTTATGGAAATAGTAAACACTGTATAAAGGACCATAAGCTTTATTAACGGCTAACGTTTATTTAATTAAAAAGATTACATACTAGCGACACGTTCGCGGGTTCGCCCGCTGTTATTGTTTTTTTTAGCTTCACACTGTACCTACGCACATAAGGGTAGGCACAGGAACTCTAATATTAATACACTCTGTTTCCTATTTTCCGCCGTATTCTAAAGGCGTTGCGTGTTGAGTGGCGGCTCAACATAAAATATTTAATTTCACCAAGTGGTCATTTAACTCACAACTCGTTTACAGTCATACGCTTGTGTCCCTGAGCCACGACTGACTACTAAATTACTGATATAAAATTTATAATTACTTAAAGGTTCCCAAAAATCTTAATTAATTTTCTTTTTAACCTCAAAAAGATTAAATGAACGAACCACGCTCAAACGATTCCTGTTTTATTTTTACATTTATCATGAATTCCCTCCATAATATAATTTTGTGACGAATTTGTAAATTCTTTTCAGTCATTCTAGTACAATAAGCAGTCGTAAATTTTTGTACCCTTTGTGTTTTTAATGCTTTTTGCCTGATTCGAGAGGGTGTTACAGATGACTGAACTACGTGCCATTTCGATAGTTGAGAGACGTAATTGGTTTCTGGCTGAGCTGAAGTGGTAAAGTGCCTTCGGTAAATTCAAAATACTATGCCTGCGAGATAGGGATCACTGAAAACATGGAATGTTTGGAAATATTTCCGTTTTCAAGAGTATTCTATCAATTTTTAAGTGTATTTTAATATTGTTGTAGATTATTAATAAAGCTGTACAGTTAAAGTTAGAATAATTATGGTGGGGGTCTTTTCTTAAATCAAATCAAATCAGCTTCACGCTGTATCCCGCTCACAGCAGGGTAAGCAGAGGGAACCTAGTGGTAAGATACTCCGTTCCCCACTTTCTGCCGAATTCCGGATGGAAAAAGTGGGGAACGTGCTGAGTGGCAGAACTCAACGCCGCGCTTAACCTAGACACCAGAGCAAAGAAATGGGAATATAAATTTAAGTAAATATTTCATCTCCTCGGGTGGTGATCGAACCCACAACCTGTCGGTTTTACAGTCACATCTTGTGCCGCTGCGCCACGACTAGCCTCTGGTCTTTTCTAAATTTTTTATACTAATGTCTTATCACTTAGAATGTTTATTTTTAAGAGAATTTCTGATCAATATTTTTTTATTTTCTCTTATCATAGGACCTACTTACCTACGATAGAGTATTTAAATTTTACAGTATCGCTACAAAACTCTCAATATACGAACATATTGAACAAAATATGGATCAATCAAAGACACACATCACAGACATCGCTGCGCAGTTCACACTGTATTCCGCATATTTTTTTTTTCACTTTATTTTCGCCCAATTTTTGATCAATTGCGTGTTGAAAGGCAGATTTCAACGTCGCACTCTGTCTTGCACTAAAGCGAAAATATAAAAAAAATCATTTCCTCGAGTGGAAATCAAACGCATAACCGTTGCGTTTATAGTCAAACGATGCACGACATAGGATGCGCCACGATTGCTTCTTATGGATTTAGTAGTTAAAAATACGGTGTTGAAATCCAGTGAACATAAGCGTGTGACTGTAAACGCGACATTTTGTGGGTGTGGTGTTTCGTTACATGTAATAAGGCAAAGCGCACCGTTGATTTCCGCTACTCAACACGCAATGTTCCAATATGCATTCGGTGAAAAGCGGGGATCAGAAGTGACTTAATGGGAACAGAGTGTCTTAATACTAGTTCCTCTGCCTAGGTTCCCTCTGCATTCCCCTGCTACGTGCAGGATACAGCGTGAAGCTAAAAAAAATAAGAAATAAGGTGCTTGTGCGATAAGACTAACCGATCGTTAAGTATTTAAATGCTTCCAGCTGGAAATACTCCATCTGGTTACCCTGCTATATGCGGAATACGACGTGAATTTAAAAATCAAAGCAAAAAAAAGACAATTACATTCACAAAATCTGTATACATTTAACACTAAAGGTCGACATAATAGAGTTTAATCTGATGGAAAATTTGGTTTATTACGCGTTTTACTCCGGATCCACATGCTTTTATTTTTACAAAACCAACGTATACTGAATATATTTAGCAATATCGTAGGATTTCATCTCGCATATATTATTTTGCAATGAATTTTAATGAGACACAAAAAATATATATTTATACAGAACTTCGTTAGTGTCGCTAAAGAATTTTAATGATGCAAGGGTAAAGCTTTGAACACTGAACATTCAAAAGGGCTAAATACTAAGTTTCTGTATGAAATATTGTTTTGGAGGAGAAACAAGGCAATTATACAGATTTTGAATGTAAAATTCATCTCTTTTTCACTTGTCACGTTTTTAGGATTCCGTGCCTCGAAAGAAAAAGTAGGAACTCCTGTAGTTTACTTTGTACTTTGTTGTCCGTCTATCAAAAGTATTTATCTCCAGATCGCGTGGGTGTAAATATTTTATATGGACATGTTTTAGTCTATGTCCCTAGAAGGCTAGAAAAAATATGTTTCTTAATTAAGAAACCAAAAAATGTGAGCGTTTATGATACTTCCCGTGGGTCTACAATTATGAATATGGCAAGAAGTGGAAAATTGTAGTACAAAGAAAGGAAAACCAATGAAAACTTATGGATTTTTCTTACAAAAAAAAACATTACAAACTTATAATTATAGTTCATTCCAAACAAAGTGAATGAATGTGTTCGGAAACTTAAATTTGTCACGTTGTTAAAAGAGTACGGACCATGTATCTGTAGCGCTATTCGATTTAAAATAATGGAAAAAAACTTAAGTTAGCCATTTTTTATAAATTGTACTATTGTTGACACCCTTTTCAATTCTGAATTTGGTACGGGACCCTCGGTATGTGAGTGTAGCTCGCATTTGACCGGTTTCTTAATAAAACAAAGCATTTGCAATAGGCCGTTGTCACACTATATGTAATTGCAACTAACCGCTCGACTGTTATATTGTTTGTAAATTATTATTTGTAATTATTATGATGATAGAAAAACTCGAGATTATATGATTATAATATAAACCGAGTTTTCAAGATTTAGGATTCTCCAATGTAAGATACCCTCTCAAGCAGCCACGTAGTGCTTGAAATTTCTCAATGCTAGATAGAGATTTGTGAAGCAATATATAATCTGCGTCTTAACCCGGATTTTGAAATAAATAAGATAATTAAATCAATTAAATTAAGATTTATTTAATGCATAACCAAACTAAAATAATAAATCCCTTTTTTATTGTAAAAGGAAAATACGGAACCGTTACAGGATCACTTTTTTGTCCACCTGTCTATCTGTCAACCATTTTACTTGAGATTGCGTTGAGGAATCAATTAAAATTTATTATCAGATTTACGAAATGTTTTTGTATTATAAAAAACATTTATGTATTATTCTTTCTTCATTTTGCATGAAATGCACCGTGTAATCAAAATCTGTAGTTCACTTTTTGTAGTTATGACATTCAGGACGAAATAAGATCTTATAATACAAATAGAGGGAAAAAACTTGAAAAGAAAGATATGTCTTTGTAGGCGAGTCCGACTCGCGCTTGGTCGGTTTTTTCTTAAATACACTTAAATAAACATTTGTATATTTCAAGCCCCACGGGGGCCGTTAGTTGTACAATATAGCAAAAAACTTATTATGTAGTATTCTGGTCACAACGCAAACTCTATGAAAAATTATTTTTTTTTTCACTTTTATTTTCATTTAGGTCAACATCCTTATTAAGGAAATTTCTTGTTAGCTGCGTACTAAAAAAATAGTCCTACTGTGAAGCTTTCGCTCGCCCACCTCAATTCTGAAATATTTTCTCTCCAAACTCCCAAAAAAACTGTTATGGATTTTAGTGTGTATCTATAATAATTTCTATTTCCATCTTTAACCTCGTAACTCTAATACCCAAATAGGTATCGAAAAAATTATATCGATATACAATATAAAGTATATCTATATACAATAAGTCGTGGCGTAGGGGCAAAAAGGTATGAATGTATACGAAACAGGTTGTGGGTTCGATTCCCACTCTATGAAAATATGAAATATTTAATATTTTCTTTTATATCCTCTAGTGTCGAGGTAAATACGCAGCGCTGAGTTCCACCTCTCAATTCAGCGAAGAGTTGTGAGCGGAGTGTCCTAACACAAAGCTCCCTCTGCGTATCCCGCTCCATGCGGGATACAGCGTGAAGCTGAAAAGAAACATGGTATATACACAATAAACATATTTAACTTTAGCAATATCCATAACAAATCACTAAATAACAATACTATTTACATCAGCAAAACAAAATATCACATCATTTCTAGGCGCATAAAACAAAAGTATCTTCTCATTTCATTAAGTAAAACCCTGAAAGGTTAACAGCGATAAGTATTAGGGAAAATAATCAACGAACCATTAAGCTCATTTCATTACAGCCGATGCCCTGGAGGGACGATTATCGGCCCTTTGTTCCTGCGAATACTTTTCGATACTACCCACCTCCATACAACAGTCGATATGTGGTTTTTAATGATTCATTAAGTCGTATTATAGTCCGTAGCTTTATAATGATATAGAGACTGTTGATACAATTAGGCCAGTCGTGGCGCAGCGGCACGAAGTGTGACTGTAAAACCGACTGGTTGTGGGTTCGATCCCCACTCTAGGAGATGAAATATTTACTTCAATTTATATTTCCATTTCTTCGCTCTGGTATAGAGGCTAAGCGCGGCGTTGAGTTCTGCCACTCAACACGCAATGCCTCCAGAATTTGGCAGAAAGTGGTGAACGGAGTGTCTTAAAACTAGTTTCCCTCTGTCTACCCTGCTGTGTGCGGGATACAGTGCGAAGCTGATTTATTTATTTTTATTTTCTTAATAAATACATGTTATAACAAAAACCATTGAACAGAGAAACATCTGGGTGAAGCAAAGAAGACTTACTACATTAATACAATAGACGAATCATTTGTTTTTGTTACTTTTACCATTTAAACGAAAATAAATACAACATTTTCAGGCCGCCAACGGGAATAAAAAACCGACATTGTCAAGTCATTTGTTAAAGTTACTTAAACGATTCGTTCATTCCTTCACCAAAATAAGACATCGTTACGATTCCCCTTTCTAAACTAAAAAAGAGCTGATGTCTGCCGAAAAAATTTTTAGATGAATTTTTGAGCATAGATTTTGTTTTGAGGCCAGGTAGGAGAGGCCAGTCGTGTCGTAGAGGCACAAAGTGTGACTGTAAAATCGACTGGTTGTGGGTTCGATCTCTTCTCGAGGAAATGAAATGTTTTTTTTACATTTATATTTTCATTTCTTCGCTCTGGTGTCGATGTAAAGGGCGGCGTTGAGTTCCGCCACTCAACATGCAATGCCTCCAGAACTCAGCGGAAAGTGGGGAACGGAGTGTATTAACACTAGATTCTATCTACTATACTGTGTGTGGAATACAGCGTGAAGCTGATTTATTTTAATTTTATTTTATTTTTTTCTTTAAACTAGTATGTAGAGCATATAGACTGTTATAAATTGTAAGGACAAAATATATATTGTAATGTTTTCCTACATATTTTTAAAAAAAACATATTATCAAAGAATTCTTACTTATTTAAGTAAGCTAAGTAATTGAGAACGGTTATTTAGAAACATACTTGGACAGACAAACATACAAGCCATATTTTAGAGAGCATCTACGTTAACCCCTTATATTACCCCAATCGAGTGTCTCTAGACTCCCATTATATAGAACATCTTGTTATTGGTGAGCTGATATTATCGAAGTCTGCAATTGTTCTCTTTGACAATAGTTGAACTTTGTCAATATACGGAGTTAAGTTAAGTTCAAACATAAGTTTGAGGTACGTAACTGTAGTATGTGTTCTTAAACGACTGTTATTTCAAAACTTATATTTCAGTTGAACTGGTCACATTATAAGGGAAATATTATGTTAATTTTACTTTATCCTTACCTATTGTATTAAAGTAGACGAAAATCTTTCTAAAATGTTACAATTTGCAAAACAAAAAAAACATATTAGCTACGTATATTCCGTAGCTTATATGCTAAAGAACATATAAGCTACGTATATTACGTAGCTTATATGTTTTTTTTTTGGTTTTGTTTAACCTTGATTGACAGTATTGACTTTTGTTATTCACATTTTGAAATTAATAGACTAACTAACTTGTTGCAGGAGAGAAGATGGAAAATGAGAAAGGTGAACAATGACAGCATGTCCCCGCCGCGAGCGATGACCCTGCAGGGCGCCGGGGGTCGCGAGCCTCCGGCGGGGCCCGCCCGGCACCTCGCGCCCCTCAGCCCGCCCTCGACATATTTTATAAAGAATTTCACGCTTATTAGGCTATATCTACTATTTCTACGGGTGATATCTTATTTACACGACGCCGCTATACCTCGGACGGGCGCGATTTTTAATTTTCCAAAGCGTCCACTAGTTAAATTAAAAGCGGCCGGGAATGTGTTTTCGTTTCGAACTAGAATATTGTGTTGCGATGTTTTTACTTTGTTAGTGAATGCTGTAGAGCAATTATTCGTTGTTGCCAAGTGTATAGTGTGCGTGACGAGAAGTGGCACCCAGACAGTCCTACCAATGCTGCTTTTGAGTGGACTATTGAGATACAGCGATTGTAGACGCGATAATGACTTGCATATCGGCGGTATATTTCCGATGGAGGGAGAGGGAGGGTGGCAGGGGGGGCAAGCGTGTAAACCTGCTGCTGAACTTGCACTTGCCGATGTTAATGCAAGATCAGATCTGTTGTCTGGATTTAAGCTACTACTGCACAGCAATGATAGTAAGGTAAATATATATTTAAATATTTATATTATGCAGTTACATCGTTTTAGGCAAGTCGTGGTGCAGGGAGACGAGAGTGTGACTGTAAATGTCACTGGTTGTGGGTTCGATCCCTGAAGAATGTCCCCACTCGAAGAAATGAGATATTTATTTAAATTTATGTTTACAATTCTTCGCTCTGGTGTGGAAGCTAAGGGCGGCATTGAGTTCCATCACTCAACAAGTAATGAATCCAGAAATCGGTGCTAAATGTAAAACGAGATCTCTTAACACTAGGTTCCCTTTGCCTGACCTGCCGTGTGCGGGCAGCGTGAAGGTGATTTAATAAAGCCTTTAAATATAAATTTAAATCACTATGCTCTTTAATCAAATGTAATCAAATCTTATGTAATTTGGACAAGGTGTTGCGATATGTACATTTTTAAGATTTTATTATATCACTGGAGATTTCATATCACATTATCATTTAATTTTATTTATTTCTTGTGTTTAATATAACTTAACCATCTTGAATAGTAGATTGCTTGGCGCCGACTCAAGTCGTTTTACGTCGGTTAATAATGAGATTAATCCATTATATTAAGTATTCTCCTTAAATATTATTAAGATTAAAAGAAATAGCTACCTAAAAGACGACAGTATTTCAAACGAGGCCGCCACAGAAGCCGTTACAATCTTGGGTGGCGGACCGCGATAGCGGAGAGTGAACCTGACATTCGATTCAATTATTGAAAATTTATGAATCGCTCACGAAAGAAAATTTTATTGGATAGAATTTCCGAGCCGGATGGAAGTGATTTACCAATTTATACATTTTTGCTCTTAGATAAAATTAATGATTTCGGTCCTTCTAATATTTGATATCGAGAGCTTAATGGTAATAAGTAGATCGAAATTAATTTGTTTAGTTTTTATTGCATATTAGCATTCTTTATGTTTCTTTTTACTTGTTTTATGCCTATGCTTTGGAGTTCATTTTTGCTCTTATATAGCCTTTAAGGTTTGTTACACCTAGTTTTAGTTCCATATATAATATATCTTTTTTGTACGTAATGATGTAAACAAATGTTGGTAGATCAATATATAAATAAATTAAACATGAACAAATAAACATTGTTGATAAAATTATATTTATAACTTTAACACAAAATAATAATAAGAAAAATAACAATTTCTTCGAAAAAAAATGTCAAATTACTTCAGGCTACTGAGCTATTCATGCCTCGTTTAATATTTGCATTTAGGCTTAACCCTTTTATTATTCAAGAAAGCACGCACACAACACCCTTTGTTCAGAGTTAAAACATTTTGTAAAATTTTTAACGTGAAAACCTATTATAAATCAATGAACGCCGGCTGCACACACACAAAAAGGGTGACACGTTGTCACGTGCCCCCTAAGCCGAGTGTGCAAGCGAGATCGCTGAACAAGCGACAGAGAGGCCTATTCCTCTATCCATTGTTATTTGTAATTTAAAATAAATGTAATTTTAATTGATTTGTATAATTTAGGTTAAGAAAATATTTAAATTAACGAGTAGAGAAGGAAGAGAAACAGAGAGAGAGAGTAGGAAGTATATGTAAACTTTTTTTATTTTTATTTTTCTTTACATACTTTCTTTCACGTGGTACTCTGTATATATTAAGGTAGGCAAAGAGAATCTAGCACAAAAAAACATCGTTCCCCAATTACCACAGTTTCACAGAGTGGTGGAACTCAACGCCAAACTTTAAATTATGATAATGAAAATATGTAAATATGCTTTTATGTATAAAAATATTTCAGCGTATCAATTTCAAAAGTACAACAATATTATATATACACTTTAAATGATTCACACTGTATCCCGCACATAGCAGAGAGGAAAACAAAATATTAAATATTTCAGTTCCTAAACTGGGAATCAAATCCACATCCTGTCGTTTACAGTTACACGCTTGTGCTCCCGCGCCGCGATTGGCCTCAACTCTTTGATAGTATATTATCAAGGAATTCAACACAAATTTAATAAAACAACGTTCAATTTATTTAAGTATATCATTTCTTAATATTCTCTAAATTTAAGATATTAAATAACTGACGTAGCCTGTCACTCTCTTATAGTACGTACGTCAACGTTAATTATTTAAGCCGGCCCTTTCATAAGCTTGACGGCTCTTTCTGACAAGCAAAACTGAATTTTTAATATCCAATTAATGCGAATTGAAGTAAAAGGTTATTAATTATAGAGTATTTTCTATTTTTTTGTATGAATCATAGTTTTTAATATCGAATAAGCGATCAAATGACGTAAGACGAGAGGCCAGTCGTGGCGCAATGACACGAGCGTGTGACTGTAAACCAGACAAGTCGTGGATTCGATTCCCACTCGAGGAAATGAATATATTTTTTCCTCATTTCTTCGCTCTGGTGTCGAGGTAAAATTCCAGAATTCTGCGGATAATACGGAACGGAGTATTTTAACACTAGGTTCACAGCTCTGCTTCACAATGAAGCAGAGCTGTTGAGAGAGAAAGGTTCTGGTAGAAATCGCTGATTAGCGATAAGACCGCCTTTTGTGTGTCAATTGTTCTATCTTTGTACTTTTTATATCATTTATTTCCTGAGGAGTAATTGTGCACAATAAAGTGTAAATAAATAAATAAATAAATAATGAAGCTGAAAAAAAGGGAATAAACGAATATGATTGATTAATTAATGTTATTACTATGTTTCATAGAAGTAACATTTAAAAAGTTTAACTCGAAAAATGGCCTTCCCAATTTTTTCGGTTTATATCCGCAACGGAAACCCTTTTAATAGACCTCCATTGTCTGTTTTTTTCGCTGTTCTGTGCAAAATTCGAAAACTATTCAATCTATCTAGGTCAGATAATAAATAAAAGTTTAGCTTTTCAACGTTTTCTTTTTCTAACCTTCAAACTTAACGTTATATTGGATATAGTTAATTAAATAAAAAAGTGATTTTGTTTTTGTAATATTCTCAGTAATAAATAGTACAAATTTTATTTAATTTTAGATTATTCCATTAAATATAAGTTATAAAGTATGTAAACTATCGATATTATCAGCTTCACGCTGTATCCCGCACACAGCAAGGTTGACAGAGGGAACCTAGCATTAAGACTCTGATCCCCACTTTTCACCGGATTCTGGAGGCATGAGTGTTGAGTGGCGGAACTCAACACCGCGCTTTGCCTGGAGACCAAACGAAGAAATGGAAATATAAATGGAAATGAATATTTCATTTCTTAAATATTATGTTTTATTTAAATATGTATACATTATACAAATTAGGTTAATAAATACGTAGAATTATAAGAAATTTATATTTTTATATTGACATTATTTAAGTAAAAAATTAAGCTATTAACTAATACATCAGCATAAAATATGGACGCCATCGTTAGTCATCATACTATAATACTTTGTCACCTAAAATTGAATTAGTCTGGACTAGGACTGTCTTAGAACTAGATTTACTAATAATATACTAATACTAACAATTTTGGTATCTTCCACAGTGTGAACCAGGTCTGGGAGCGAGTGTTATGTACAATTTGTTGTACAACCCGCCACAAAAGTTGCTATTGCTGGCAGGGTGCTCGACTGTGTGTACTACTGTAGCTGAGGCAGCGAAAATGTGGAATCTCATGGTGGTGAGTATTATATTTGTTTAATTAATATCTATGTATGTATCTTTTCTTCACTCTGTTAATGAAGCGCGGTGTGTAGTTCCGCCATACAACATGCAATACCTTTAAAATTTGACGGAAAATAGGAAACTGAGTGGCTTGTTTAGAATATGGAACACTAGTTTCTCAGGTTCCCACTGCCTATTTTAATATATGTGATACAACCTAAAAGGAAACTAATATTAAAATAGCAATAGATTTTTATACTATATTTAATTATATTTAATTGTATTTAAATCCATAAATCTTAATCTCCTCTAACTTTTAAGCTTTAAATTATTTTATTTTTTTAAAATTCAAATAAAATACTATTTTCTGAACCTCAACAATTTACCATATTAATACTTATTTAGAAAACATACTTCTTTAGTCCAAAAGAAAACTTACTCAAATAATCCATTACAATAATAACAAACCAAGCTATTATCGGGGCGTCGAACAAAAAAGACTCCCGTAAGTTGTTGGATCTGATTCCACTAAATGACTATTTGAATGAGAATAGTGTTATAATAGTTCCTAAGAATAGTATACGTTTAAGTACTGTATAGAAAGTCTTTGAGTAGTATTATCAATAGAAAATATATGGATTGGCTTTAAGAATTTCCTCGTTTAGTTTAAGTGTATTAATGTATAATTTTTATTGAAATTGAGTTGAGGCCAGTCGTGGCGCAGATTAACAAGCGTGTGACCGACAACCTGTGACAGGTTATGGATTTGATTCCCCCTCGAGAAAATGGCATATCTATTATTTTCATTTTTGCCCTCTGGTGTCGAGGCAAAATGTAGTGTTGAGTTCCGCCACTCAACACGTAATCCCTTCAGAATTCGGCGGAAAATGAGTAGCAAAATCAACCTAGTTTTCATAACACTAGGTTCTCCATGCCTTGATGTTTGCGAAACGGAGTGTCTTAACACTAGTTTCCCTCTGCTCTCTGCTGTATGCGGGATACAGCGTGAAGCTAAAAAAGATATGTAAGTTAGTCTCAAAGCGAATCGCTTTTGCAACTGACTTAATTAACAGTAAGTAGCTTACTAGTAATTACATCCAGCGTGAAACCACAATACAGGGTGGAAAATGAACATTTTTTCAAATATATGTAAGTTAAAGCATTGTAAACGAATAAAATATTTTAAAGCATCTCTAATTTAATTTTTACATTTTATATTTCCGTTAGCTTTTTTTTAATGTTTTCTAAATATTCATTTAAAAGATTATATTTAGATGAAATAAAAACATATTTATAGATGTATTATGTTTAAAAACTAGTGAAGTGCGAGTCAGTCTCGCCCACTGAGGGTTCCGTACCATTTTCAAGTTACAACGGAAAATATAATTTGGTAAAAATTATAAACTTAAGTTAGTGGGCGTATCATTTTGTATGAAATGAACTACAAAATTTTGTAGTGCAAAAATATAAAAAATATGAATTTACAATGTTTTTTTCTATATTAGTTTTTTCTTTTGTTTGTGCTTCCACCCAAAATTCATTAAGTATATGTATGTATATTAAAAGCTTTTTTTATATAATTTTAACTAAACACTACAAACACGTGGTCCGTAGTTGTTTTTAACTTTTTCATTATTATCAGCTAATCAACAGTATATTTGTCTGCAACCTAAACTAGGCTTATAACTAGAGAAAATTATCTAGATACTTAATTCCTAAGAAAGTCCAAGTATTTTTAGATAGCCTTTTTGTAATATTAACAGCTTAATATCATTAGTTTTAAGGAAAATTAAAATTGAAGTAACGAAATCAAATGTTAAGTAGGCAAAGTTAGAGCAGAACTATACCTGAAGCTTTCAGTCTAAAACTGTGTACCTTGCTATTATAAAACTTTGTACCAAATCAGCTTTGGGGCTCTTAACTTAAGTATTTTATATGAAGCAAAAATATTTTACAGAAATCATTTCTTTATAAAAAAAAGTGGAATAAAGATGATATTGTTAATGTATAGGGTGATGATTTCTTAACGATAAATAAAAAAGACCGTTACAAACATTTTTTTTTTGATAAAAAGTACCTATGTGTACCTATTTTTTTTAATTTCTTTTTTCAAGTTAAACATATGATAAGCCCAGAAACGTCTCTATACTTCCGATGCAAAATTACAACTCGTAAGTCATCGACCAACTTTAATATGCGTGGGTTCTTCCACAATAATCAAAAGATGCGATATTATTTTCCTTTTGTTTAAATACATTATCAAAAATTTGTGCTATTCTTTCATAATAATATTAGTAATTATTTTCTATAAAGTTTTAAATAAGCCCAATTGTGTTCCAAATACATATTAGTCTTTATACTGAACATATACACACAGATATGAAAAGAATATTCTAGTAGTTCGTAGTGAAACAATTTGACATTGCCAGGGATACAGTCGTAACAAGTACGACGGAAGCAGCCAACGAACTTCGAGAGAGGCTCTCGGAACGTATAGGGAATTTGGTTAAAAGTAAAATCCGCACTATGGCTTCAATGTTGGTAAACGGAGCACGACGAGAATCAGACAAGTGTTACCGCTTGATAGTCGACGAAGCTTTAATGAACCACTTTGGAGCGATAGTGATGGCAGGCAGAATCTCCGGAGCGGAGGAGATTCTTTTGATTGGAGATGTAAATCAGCTACCCTATATAGACCGAGAGAATCTTTTCGAAATGATTTACCGTAAGCCGCCACAACTCTTCAACCAAAACTTGGTGTGTACTCACAGAAGTCCCATGGACGTCGCCTACGCCCTGCGACAGATATATCCTGGTATATACTCGTCTAAGAGTGTAGTGCGATCCCTTTCTATAAAGGATATCAAAATGACACCAGTACCGGGAGATCTAAAATACACACTGTATCTCACATTTACCCAGGAGGAGAAAGAATCTCTGATAGCGCAGGGGTGGGGAGGAGAAACAGGTTCGAAGGTGCTGACAATTCACGAGTCTCAGGGTCTGACCAGCGCGACTGTTATAGTGGTTAACACTAAATCTATTAGGCTACAGCTGCATGATAGCGTTTCGCACGCCGTCGTAGCAATATCTCGGCACACCGACACCTGCACGTACTATAGTGAAGGCAAAGATGACGCAGTAAATATGTTAATTCGGAACGCGACGAAGGCAACGACAAAAAGCATTGTGGAATATAATTTAAAGATGGCTTTGAAAGATAGGAACGCAGCAGTCACCTTTTCCACCATAGCGGTCATGCCCTTATCCTAGTGCAAAACTCCTCACATCCAAATCAATTACGATAAAAGTGTAGCATGTACTTATAATTATGTAATTAAATATATATTGTAATATGTAAAATTGTTAAATATATATATAAATATAAACACTCGCTTAACCTTAGATCTAAGTAAATTTTGTAAAATAATGTAAAGATAAAAATATAATTTGCTTATTATAGATATTGATTGTGTGTAAACGACAATGTAATTAATATATATGATAAGGATATTAGATATAATAATAAATTTAAAAAGTGTACGGACCAAGTGTCTGTAGTGTTAAGAAATAAAATAAAAAAAAAAAAAAAAAAAAAAGAAAAGAATATTCATTCATTACTACTCGTTCTGAGCTGGACCTAAAACAGAACACTGACAGCTTTGTGACGTAACTACTTAAGAGATAGGAGAGAAATATTAAAATATTATTAAAAATATTCAACTGTACGCCCAAAATATGGTTTTTAATAATATATTTTAAAAATACGTAGAATACATAAGCCGTCGTAACGAGACAAATTTCCTCAAATAGAACGAAACGAGGCAGAATTCAGCGGAAAGTGGGGAATTGAAATGACTTAATGGGAACAGAATATCTTAGAAAAAGCAGCTTATTTTTTTCCTGCGCATCAGAAACTACTCTGATGAACTAAAACTAAAATAAATTAAAACAATTCGTTTCCCACTGTCAGCACAATTATCGAAAATTTCGTTTTGAATTGAAGAGAGCAGCGCGTTATGTCTGTATGACCGTGGGCAACCAAAATAGTTTAGATATAGTTTAATTCCCTCAAGTCGAGACCGAACCTATTACTATCTCGTTTACACTCAGACGCTGCTTCTACTACACTACAACGGCTTTCATTATAAATATTACTCTTATTTATGAATATTTCTTATTTAACATATTATTTTAATTGTTGTGGGTCCCTACTAAGTTGCATTTTTTTTCTAGTTGTGTTACGGCGCGTCGTCACCAGCGTTGTCAGACCGGGCGCGCTTTCCAACTTTGTTCCGAACGCATCCCTCAGCAACAGTCCATAACCCGACCAGGATAAAACTGATGCAGAAATTCGGATGGTCCCGTATAGCTATCCTGCAACAGGCAGAGGAAGTATTTATATCGGTAAGTAGTTACAAATGTATTTTATTATTATTTAAGGAGAATCATACAAAGTTTCAAGTTCTCGTACATTATATTTAAACTACAAAGTATATGCCTCTTATTTAAGATACTCTGTTCCTGACTTTTCGTTTAAATTGCAGAACTTAACGGTCCCGTATGTCTCAGCATCATCATCAGCCTGTCCTCGTCCATTGCTGGACATAGGCCCTTTTGTCTATTAGAGCAAAATAAAAAAATCCTCTAGTGGGGATCTAACCCCCAACTATCGCACAATCCGATAAGAGTCTAAATAAATTTTAGACTAAAACTATATTAAAAGTGAAGTTAATATAAAAATATTTCTTAGCTAAATAACAGTATCACATGAATTAGTAATTTATACACAAATTATGTGACTGACAAGGGATTTTTCGAAAACCCCTAAAGGTTTGAAATGGAGTATCAAAGTTTAAATAAATTCGTAGCTCGATTCCCTCGGAAATTCGTGCATAAATACAAGTACCATCATTTCAAAACAAATTCTCAGAAGGATTGAATTTAATATTAACTTTTTATTAATTTTTTATATTAAAACATATTATTTTTAAGTGTTACAGTAAGTAAAGTGTCAGCTTCACGCTGCATCCCGTACGTAGCAGGGTAAGACACTCCGTTCTCCACTAATTTTGCCGAATTCTGGAGGCATTGTGTGTTGAGTGGCAGAACACAACGCCACGCTTTGAATCGACACCAAAGCGAAGAAATGAAAATATAGATTTTAGTAAGCATTTCATCTCTTTGAGTGAAGATCGAACCCATAAACAGTCGGTTTTACAGTCACACTTTTTGCCCCTGCGCTACATCTGACCTCTGTAAATATTTTTCTTTATATCGAGAGCGTAGGTTCATATGATATACATATACTTTGATAAATCATTAGTGAAGGACGTCCTTTAGTCAGAAGTCAGTAGTAATTAAAACTCTCATTAGAAGTATACGGGGTGTGTTACGATGATTATGTTATAAAAGATTATCAAGTGATTTCTTTCCTCTCCTAGAATGTGTGGAATAATAATAATAAAATAAAAGATTAAAATATTTAATAAATAGTATTCTCTCTAGCTAGACGATAATTCTTAGCAATTATCTTTGAGTAGCGGAAATTTGTAATAATCTGCCTACCGTGGTGTAACAAGCGCATAAGAATTTTGACGTAACTTGGCTTGGCTTTGTGGTCAGAGCGCTTGGACTATTTTCACGAGCTGCGGGTTCTAATCCCGCTACGTTGAAAGTAGTTTGTATATTTTCTAAATAAATATTTAAGTAACATTCATTTGCTTTTATATAAAGTAATTTTATATAGAGAAAAGACCCCCACTGAAGTAAAATGAAATATTTAGTATATTAATTGTCACGCTCTGGTAATGAGAAAAAGCGCGGCGTTGAGTCCCACCACTTAGAATTTGGCGTAAGTAGAAATGTCTTATTGGAAACAGAGTATCTTAACACTAAGTTCCCTCTTTCTACTCTACAGCAGGCAGACTGTAATAGATCACGTCTATCTTCACCATTTAATAGACATTTCTCTTGCTATTTGGCGGAATCCAATTCCACGCCGTAGGATTTATAGATATGTATCGATGTTCATTTAATGTCGATGTTTAGCAAGAAAGCCCCGATGTCTTGTTATTGACGTATAGTCCTCGATAACATCGTCACTTTAATGTTACGAAAATAATATCAAAACTCAACAGGTGGTGTATGCTCTCGATTTGACTCACTAATGGCACGTTGCTACCAGCTATCATTTCAAAAAAATCGATATTTAGATGTTTTTTTTTTTTCGTTGAACATCCCTATCATATCATAAGACGTGGAATTAAAACCTGCAAATATTCGTTTGAAAATTAAATAAATAAATCGGCTTCACTCAAGCACAAGGAACCTGGTGTTAAGACACTCTGTTTCCCACGTACCGCTGAGTTCTGAAGGCATTATGTGTTGAGTGGCGGATCTCAGCGCCGCGCTTTGCCTCGACACCAGAGCGAAGAAATGAAAATATAAATGTAAATAAATATTTTAAAAGTTGCATTAAATATTTAAGTTTAAAACAAAACCACCTTAAATACTTTTTGAATGTAAATACAACATAACATTTTTTTAATTTCTACACCGCAATTAAAATAATTTAAATACTATTCTATACTAGAGACCTTGAACTGTTTATTTATAAAAAATCTATAATATTACGTCAGTTAAATTTAAAAATAGCTTAAGGTTTGAAAATATTTATTCTAATTAAGTAATACACGCTATAGTTGAAACGAATTCGTACAATATTTCATAAAATATATTTTAACAATAATTATATAATTGAGACCAGTCGTGGCGCAGGTATACAAGCGAGCGACTGTAAACGACGTAGTGTAAGCGACAGTATAATATTATATTTTCTCCGCTTAACTAACATAGGTTTTCATCTACCCTGTCGTGTGCGGGATATAGCGTGAAGTTAAAGAAGGGATATAATTAGAGTAAAAATTAAGCTTATGTACAAAGATTTCAGTAAAGCGGGATTATTTTTATATTTTTATACGAAAAATGCTTATTGAAAAGCCAGTGAGACATGGTTTACTATGAACTTAAAGGGTCATTAGATAATTAATATTCCTTTGAAATGTGTCGCTATGATATACCAAGCAATATTTTATAATATTTTTTCTATACATATAAATATTATGTAATGTATGTTATAAAATTTAAAAGAAACTGTAAATATGACAAATTGTGGGTTCGATTTCCACCAGAGGTAATGAAATATTTATTATTTTTATTTCCTCACTCTAGTGTCCAGGCAAAGCGCGACATCGAGTTGCATCACTCTCAACAAGCAATGCCTTAAAATTTAGCGGTAAGTGGGAAACAGAGTGTCTTAACACTAAGCTTCCTCCTTCTTTCTTGCTACATTTGCTACATTGGGCTTGCTACTTGCTACAGCGTGAAGCTGAAAAAAAAAATCATTCGAGAGTCGCGTATGTGAAAAGATCATTCGAGATGTTATTGTTCTTAGCATTTTTATACAAACATGCTACGATTTATGGTTCTCCTGTATGTTAGTGCTGGCGATAACGAGCTACTGTTCAACTCTTATGTCATTAATTAACGAAATTAAAAATGTACCTGTGATTGTACTTTTAAGCCGAGAAATATAATCAGTTTCTTAGCTTCACGCTATCAGATATTTTAAGCTAAAGGAACCTGGGAATTTAGTGTTAAGATACTCCGTTCCCATTAAGACACTTCCGTTCCCTATTGTCCGCCGAACGATTGAGAGACTTTGCTAGTTGGGTCGTGGAACTCAAAGCCGCGCTATGTAACCAATGCAAGAAAATCAAAATATTAAATATTTAATTTTTCTCGAGCGGGAATCGAACCCACAATCTAACGTTTTTGCACTCACATCGTGCGATACATACGTACAAATAAAACAGAAGAAATAATGGAAAACCAATAATAATGTAGCACCGCAAGGTATGTAGGTCACGACGATCTTGCATGACTTACTGTAGTCGATTTGCGGTTAGATACTTGTTTGTTTCAATATCAAGTGGGATTTGACACGCAGACCCTTTGGCTATGTACTATATGAACGTGTTTCAAGTTTTCTCATGGTCATTTTATATACAAACTTAGTTTAATTTAACTTAGCTTCACGCTTTATTTCTAGCGGCGTAGTCAGAGAGAACGGAGCTAAAGCTATGGTCTCTATATCTCTTCTATCTCTACTCCTGTTTCGCCTCATCCAATGTCGTCAACTTCTTCATAAATGCCCTCTGGGAAGCCCTTGTGCTTTTTACGTGATCTTCAAGTACCTTTGGTACCTTGTTTTTGAAGGTCAGCTGAGGTCTCCCCCTACCTCTTTTACCACTCACTCTCACTCTTTAATATACAATTTTTACTATAATGTTATCTATTTTTTTTTTGTAATGGTCACAACGACGTGGGATTCGGAATTAATTATTATTTATTAATATTTTCAATTCTTCGCTCTAAGAAGGCACTAAGGCAAAAAACATTATCATCACATGTCGAGTGCCACCAATCAACACACAACGCCTCTATCATTTCTCACTCGAAAAATGTGACACGGAGTGTCTTAACACTCGGTTGCTTCTTCCTGCCCTGCTTTATGCGGGATATAGAGTAAAGCTGCAAAAAAATGAATAGTCTAAAAATAAATATTTTTTGAAAAGTGCTTGTCTTAACCATTAGCAATGGTTCGTAAGCATTGAATATCTTAGTGTTTGAAAACGAGAATATAACTAATTATCCGCTTTATCACCTTTATATGAGATATCTAACATTCCGTATGACGATTAAATAAGCCATTTTATATATATTATTGTCCATATTATTTTGTATACCTACTCATATGGAACTCCGAGGCCTACTTACACTAGCGAGTATGGAGTGATGAATGAAGCGCGAGTCTTTCACACCGGCTTCAATGCAATTAGGACACGGTTTTGTGTATAAGTGGTTGAGGTATCGTGTTCTCATTTTGTCAGTCACGTCAGTCACGTCAGTTTCCAAATATTTGCGAACCCCAAACAAAAAAGTATGAAATCTAACGAACCAGGTGGTAAAATAAACGATTCAAATGTTGAATTAGCACACGTTAATTTCTCGATCCAACGTTCGTTATATGGGCTATTTGTTTGTTTTGTTTGTGTTGTGTTATACTTTTTTTTTTTATTTTTGCGTGTTGAATTTTGTGATGATAAGGCATTTTTTTTGTAATAAAAAAATTTGGGTTTGAAATTGTATTTTAGTGAAATATCATTATTTTGATGACGCCAATCGTTTCGCAAAAAGTGTAATTGTAACGCGACAGGTTCTGGGTTCGATTTCCTCTCGAAAAAATAAAATATTTCATGTATTATATGTTTATTTTACCGCGGCATTGAGTTCCGCCACTGAATACACAATGTCTACATCATTCAGCGGAAAATGGGGAACGGATTTTCATCATACTGGGGTTCCTCTACTCACCCTGCTGTGTACGGGATACAGCGTGACACTAAAACAAAAATATTTTGTATAAGACGTCGATACTTCGTCCATCTGTGCAACACAGATGGACGAAGTATCGACTTTTGTCATCGTGTAATCTACTAATACCGTGAATATATACGAATCAAGAAAAGATGTTGATGGAATGGATGTCGTTGGCGTCTGAGTACTTTTCTAAAGAGACAATAATATTCAACAGAAAAAAATGTTGAACACTTGCGTCCCCTTCGTAACGCTACTTGAATGCCTCTACCACTTATATTAATGTAGAAAGTGATTGTATTTATTAAAATATTATATCAACTTTTATGGGGAGAAATGATGTTTGCACAAAAATGTAGAGATAGACTTGGTGTCTTTAATATGTCAAAAAATTATGTAGTTGCATGAAAAATATGGTTTAAGCAGAAATTGGTGAACTTAGTATATTAAAGGTAAGGCTAGTCGTGGTGACTGGTTGTGGGTTCGATCCCCACTTGAGTAGATGAAATATTTACTTAAATGTATATTTCCATTTCTTCGCTCTGGTGTCGAGGCAAAGCGAGGCGTTGAGTTCTGCTACTCAAGACGCAATGCTTCCAGAATTCGGCAGAAAGTGGGGAACGGAGAGTCTTAACACTAGGTTTCCCCTGCCTGCCTGTGTGCGGGATACAGCGTGAAGCTGATCTACTGATTCCTAAGGATAATTTTCTGTACCTACTCAACATTAATACGAAAGATATTATGTGAAAATAACATAAGTAAAAACCAAGAAACTGTTCGTAAGTTTTTCTAAGTCTTTTTGAATTATTGAATACGTAAAGTTCTTCTTTTAACACACAGAAAGAACTCTTGGGATCTTTGCTATTCATTTCAATATGGCTATTGATATATTTTATTCATTTCAAAGGAAATTTAAAGTACTTTTAAAACTATCTGATCAAAAGAATCGTTTGTAAAATCTATATGATATTAATAATTACATATATTTGTTTTTTATATACCGTCGTGTCGTAGTGGTACAAGCGTGTGACTGTACACTATACTGACTGTAATATAATTAATTTTCCACTCTTATACCTAGGTAAAGAGCGGCGTTGAGTTCCGCCACTCAACACGCAATTCATCGAAAATTCATCGAAAATTGTGGCATGGGGAGCATTTTGACACTAGGTTCCCCCTGCCTACTCCGAATATGCGGGATATTGCTTGAAGCTGGAAAAATATTTTTTAATATTGACATAGTAGTCATATTTTACCTACTAGATCTAGATCGTTAAGATACTCTATTTACTACCTAAATACATGCATACGATTATATAAAATGATAAAAAACTATTAAGTAGTTATTATTTATATTAGCCTTAGTGTGTATTTGACCTTGTTTCGGCACATTGTAAACACTAAATTGAGGATTCAATTGCCATTCGCATGCATTATTTGCCTTTTTTCTCGCTCTTGTAACAAGACAAGGCGTGGTGTTCAGTTCCGATTGCAAGCAGTCTCGGAAATTCGATGGAAAGTTGGAAGCTCAGTGCCTTAGCGTAGTTCAAAAGGAACAAAGAACAGGACAAGCGCGAGTTGGGCTCGTCCACCGACAATTCCGTTCAGAAATGAAATCTTGAGCTTATACTAAAAATAAAGCTGGCCTTGGCTAGACCCCTTTAATATGATCAATTGAAGCCATCACTTGACCTAGCTTTAATATCAAATTTTGCCCCTCTTTTAAGGCTATTATTTTTTTAGGATTTAACCACAAATGCATACTTTTAAATTTTATGATATAAATATATTTTATATATGTTGATTATTAACCTAATCTTATATGTTATTAAAGAAAACATAATTTAACATATATATTAAAATATCAATTAAACTTAGTCTGTAATAGAACAGGAACCAGACTATGAATTAAATAGGTTATGGAGAGGTATCCAGATCCTAATAAAGCCAACACTGCACAACGGACGATTGAAATGAAGTACTTCATATGTTGTAATCAATATTGATATTAGGTATATTGATTATTCGTTTTAACAATGGTTTTTGTATATGAACATTTTATAAAATTATTTAATTGATTTTTATATTGGTTTATAAAAACACAGCCCGCGTGGGATATTGGAAGCTTTCACCAAAATTGCTGATCGCCATCGGTGTCACTAAGGCTTGATGAAATTTGAACATGCTTAAAATAGTACTGAAATTATAATTTTTTGACCAAGTGAGAAAGGTATTTTAGAATTTGTACATTATAAATCTTTTCTCTTTAAAATTTATAAATAAATGTTTTCTGGACCATTATAAACAGAAAATAGAATCTTCTTACTCTATTGTAATTAGATGACATATCTTCAATTAATATTTTTGTTAATATAATATACCTATAAGAACATCTTTGTATTATCAAAAAAACATATGCTTAAATATAGTTGAGTGTATTTAGTTAAAGTAAACAATTAACTTTCCAAATCTAATTTCAAAATAAAAAATACCCAAATCGCTATATGCACCATTTTGACAGCATCTGTTCTACCACAGAACGCAGGATCAATAACAGAAAGCAATTTCTTTTAAACATTTTTAGCTAGCTCAGTGAACGAAAAAAATAACATATATTTTTATGAATTTCATCATGGATTCGCTGTATGCAGTATTTGAACCTTTAATCGCTGAAGCGCTTTAACTTCTATCCTAGGTACAAGTCCTAGAGATGCATTTCCAAGGCTTTTAGTACTTATAAATAAGTTTGTACCACTTCAGAGTTAGTAGCCACGTGCAAATTTCTACGTTCATGTAATTGCGTTGAATAAAAGCCATTAAAGCTGCTTCTGGGAATAAAATTTACTTAACCAACTTACTACTTCTTTTAAATCATCAAAACATTGTTGAACATTGAAGCATGAGATGTTATTTTACTTTATTACCAGTATGTATGTTTGTATGCCTGCATAAATATATAGTTATAAACTTAGATAAGAACCTAGTTTTAAAATTTCTTGAGTATTTCTTAAGATGGATGTGGATTGTTTAAAATATTATCGTAAAAATTGATTTCCTTGCTAAAGAAAAAGAAGTATAGAAATGTCCATGCTTTATCATAGCATGGTAAAGCAAAGAATACCTCCTGTGAAAATGGACTATCTCCCCACTGTGTTCCCCACGAATCACCCAATTTTCAAGACATTTCGTATTGGGTCGTGCTACATAAAAAAATAAAAGTAATTCATTCCCGCAAGTATAGGGTTGAACCCCACAGCATACCTCACACTTACAGCGAGACGCTGTCCCAATATGCCGTTTTGTCAATATCCATTAAAACGTTATCATCTCAAACGAATTGATATTGTAATAATTTCGATCCACATCATTCTTAGTAAGATTCAATCTTAAACGATTGTTTAATTCACTAAAATATCGCTAGCGAAGATCCATTCCACCCCAAAATGTAATCAATTGTCACCAATTCCAATACATTATCTTCACGTTACGGTACTTCGCACTAATTTAATTTGCGGTGTACCGAAGGGAGAGATATTATCCCAAAACTATTACAGACATCATTTCGAATATTGGTTTATTGTAGATTAGCAAAAGCTACGACTTACGCAGCTGTCACATATTTGACCCAGATGCTAACTTCTTAAAAATACAAGAACGGATTTTTATTTTTGTATTGAAAATCACGATATTTGATAAACAAAACAAAAGACCAAGAAGAAAGAGCCTCAACCATTTTATTAATGATTGCTCAAAATTTACATGCTCAAGATTTCTACACAGTATGTAGATATGCAATAAAATAAATATTCTAGACAAATCATCAGGTATCATTCTAAAATTATGTAGAAAATAATATAAAAAATTAAAAAACTATATAGTATATAGATTAAAAATACCTATGTTATATAGATTTTAAATCATTTTTTTACAAAAAATAATCGACTTCAAACAACGAACTAAAAAGTAAAAAATAATTGTACGCAGTGTAAACCGTACTTTGACTTTAGTTAAACAAGAATAATTAAAAAAGTATTTAATAAAATTAATTATATCTATTTAATATAGTTATAACTTAAAAAAGATCAATTATAAATGCAATTTCTGATAACTTTGAATATCTTAGTATAAATCATATAAATATAACAATGTAATAAATCTATTGTAAGCCAATTATCTTAATTTACCTGTCGCCCGTACTAAGTTGCGGCCGCACGTTTAGATGAAGACGAAGCAGAGGATAAAAAATTATAAATCTTTTTTTACTACACGTAGCTCCATTTAATTAGTACGATTCCTAAATATTAATTTGAATAAGTATAATATTTTCTTTTTGTATTCATTTTATTTGACTTTTTTCCTTACATTTTTTAACTTCAGGCTATATTCCATATATAGCAGAGTAAGCAGAGACTCCACTTTCCGTTGAATTTCCGAGGCATTGCATGTTGACTGGCAAACCTTAACGCCGCGCTCTTACCTTGTTACCAGAGCGAAGAAATGAAAATATTAATATATAATAATTCATTCCCCCGAGTGAGAATCGAACGCACAATCGTCGCGTTACTGCCTTTTGCTTGTGCTCCTGCGCCCCGATAGCCTCAAATTATAACATATTTAATAATTTCATTTTTTTCTGGCACGGTTTTAATACTTTAATATCTTTACACGGTACGTATGGAGCAATAAATTGTACTTAAGCTACGTGGGTGTGGACGCTGTGCTGCAGTTTTTAATTCTAGTAGTCGACAATGTATTCTTTGTTGATCTTTGTTTATATTGCTTCTATTTTTATACCTAATAAATTTTATTTTTATTTAAATATTTTTTAATGACTTTGTAGTTGAGTTTTATAAAAGGTATTTTTTTTCTAACTTTGCTTTGCTTTTAAAGAATATACGGTGCCAAATAGAAAACTTAATATGCACGTTTTAAAATGTTGTCATCATGTCATGAATATGATAGTTTCTATTTCGATAGATTAAAATAATGTAAACAATTCAACTTTTACCGCCATTGGTGATGTTGACGGTCTCACAAACCGTGATTTTTGACATAAGACTTTGCTAATAACTAATTAGTTATTAGCAAAGAATAATTTGAATAATTTACTTACGTCATTTGTAACGCCGATCGCACGGACCGGGTTGGTGCCATCATTTTGAAACGTGCGTTCATGGTGTTGTTATGGAGATTATTAATTGCGATTGCCATCAAATGAGGCAGGCACTCAAAATCAGAACATTCATCGATGGCGAGTCAAAAAGTTATCAGATTTTTTCGAACATCTCGGTCTCACAGACATACACATCACCAATAGAGGGTTAAAAGTCTTTTTTTAAATTTATCAGTTGACGCTTCACGCACATACACTGTATAACTTTTTTTAGAATTTCAATTCGATACCGCGTCATGGGATATGGTGTGGTATGGTCGGATACCTTAACTATTTACAAAGTACATCTAATACCTACCAAATTTAAATTTTCAATGACACTCAGTGCCCCACTTCCCGCCAAATACTGGACACTGAATATTGAGTGGCGTGTGGGAAGTGGTGAATGAAAATGTTAAATATTTCCACACCTCGAGTGGAAATCGAACCCAAAACTTGTCGAGCTAACAGTCACACGCTGGTACACCATAATATGTGTGTCTCAATTTTATATGATTAAAAATATAATAAAATGCACCTACATACATACTTTCAAATTAATAATATTATCTTGTCAGATCTCAGAATGCGATATATTTACTATGAATAAGCACGAACCCGACATGACACAACAGGTGAGGAATCGTCTCCATTTAGCTGAAGTTTCTGAATGAGGAGCATTAATCTTGCAAGATGCATGTGGCATGTGCATGTGACTAGATCAGCTTCGTGCTTAAAGTAAAATATATTTAGGATGCTACGAAATATGAGTCTACTTTAGTGATCTTAAAATAATATTTCCGGTTAATATTCTGTTATATATGAAGTATGTTAGTAGAAGATACTGTTGTCGTAAAAGCGCACTGGAACAACGTCAGAATCCATAAACCAGCCGTTAAGTGGGAAATGATCAGGTAACTTGGATCCGTTGTGCACGAATCTGGATGCATCGATGACGATGTCCGTAGCCAGATAAACGCTGCCTGGGCCAAATGACAAGAGGTGTGGTATGCGATCGCAAGACAACCCAAACTCAAGGGGCTGATATACAGGAGCATCATACGACCTCTTCTTTTATACGGCTGCGAATACTGGCCAACACTATGTCGGCACACTCAAGAGCTTCATGTCATGGAAATGAAGATGCTGAGGTGATGCTGAGATGTTGAGGTGTGCGACGTAACGTGGTCTGACCCCATACGAGCTTAGCTGATAAGTTCCAAGAGTGTCGCCTGAGATGGTTTGTCCACGTTACGCACATAATTCTTCTCGGCCGGCCTAAGAACGATGTCAGATGACAAGTGCCTTGCTATATCAGTCCTTGGAGTGAGATCTCCCGGACGCCCCAAGAAGCGCTGGTTGGAGGTCGTGTTGAAGGATATGAGAGCCAATAGTCTAACCATCGAGTACGCTAAAGACCGTTCACAGTAGAGTAGATTGAGTAGAAATGCAGATCTGCAATTGCCCGAATTAATGCCAGAAGGAAGGCAGTGTGTGTTGAACTTAACGTCACGCGTTGTCTTGGTAACAGGGCAAAAAAATTAAAACATTATAAATAATCATTCATCGCTCCGAGCATGAAACGAACCAAAAACTGTCACATTCACAGTCATACCCTTGTGCCACCCATCCACAACGCCCTCAATATACTTAACATATTGAAAAAAATATAGATTTCCTCCACTAAAACCCAATAGCTGGCATATTAGTGCATGTCGGGACCGATATCGCCGTTCTAGCGTGACTGATATCAGTCAATCGGTGCTGAAAAACTTGTTCTTATCAATCTTGAGAGGGGTTCAACACGCTAAAAGCTATGTCTGCCGATTGACAAACTTTTATGATCGACCTTCAATATTCTATTTACATAATACATTTTGAATAAACGATTGATCTAGATAGACCCCATAAAGTTATTTTAGTCTTGAATACTGTCGGTAGAACGATTCGTGACAGAAAAATCTTATATAACCTCAATTATGTAAGGTTTTTTTTTTTAAATTATTTAAAACTATCGAGAAATTTTTTGTTATTTATGTAGAAAATTTGAAATAATTCGTAGTACTCGTAGCTTCAAATTTTAACATTCATGCATCGGCGTGCGTTTGTTTTTTTCTTTGTTTTAATATGATAATAATAAGTTTCAAGTGTTCATTCATACTAAATGATGTAATTTTTTTGTCGTATCGTATTATATTGAAACATGTATAATAACTAACTAAATGGTTATGAATTGCTAGAACCATATATTTTCGATTTTGAATGTTTCTCAGAACGACGATAAAATAGAAAGGATATAACTTTAGAGGTACTTTTGAAATTCAATTTCCGCAAGTCGGTTGAAGGGTGTATTATGGAGCGTTACCCAAAGTTTTGAAACCATATAATGCGAAATAAAATTTATTCATTGAATACATAATCCTGAAAGCGTAGCAACCTTTTCAATATTCGTTTATTTGAGCTAAAGAATATTTATTATTTATATATAAATAGACATGCTTCTTCGATTAAGATATGTTAAATAAGAAATAGTAGATTTTTTTCATTAAAAAATTATAATAACAAGATGACATAATAGCGGTGAAACCTGCTCACGAGCTGCTCGTGTTTTTATATTCACTAAGCCTCTATGTATTGGATCTGTGCTTCCACACAAGGCTTCAGCCTTGACGGGAAAGACCGGAAACCATTGAAGAGATAAGGAGATAAATAAATAATTTACTAAATGCTACCTACTAATTTTAGAACTAAATGCTGTGGGAGAGCGTGAAAATGATAATAATTCATGACCCCGAATGGGAATCTAACCTGCAACCGTCGCGTTTACAGTGAAATGACGTGCCCCACGGCCAATTTTATAATTTACTACATTAATAGCTGTGTGTAAGCTGTGAATAGTAATGTAAATTGTATATAATATTGATAATTTAATAACTCAACTGGATTTATTGTATATTTAATCAATCAAAAACAACATGATTAAATTATTAATTATATCATAATATGTTATTGTAATAGTATGACTGAATCGTATTAACCTAGATACAAAAATACTAGCGAAAATCGGGATGCAATTGACTAAATAAAAATAAAATTCCATCTTTTTAACCTGCATCTCTCTGTGAATAAACTAAAAATAACACAAAAGCAACCTGTCTAAATATCTTCAAATATATACAAACATATAGTGAAATGTATTAAAACTAAAAAACGTAGCATATTTTGCTTTTCATATATATTCACCTTTGTATAGAACTTCAACTTGCCATGCCAGCGTGAGTAAAAATTCATTTATCGTGGGATGGTAGAAACTTTTTTATAGGGTTACGGCTGTGTATAGTGTGTATTTGTCCGAAATGAATGAAGTCGAGCCTTTTAAGCTAGCTCAATGTAATTAGAGCGCCTCCGGTTCTCTACGTAAGTGGTGCGCGGCGTGTTATTTTGTTGTTTACCGTAACGAAGGTGTCCGAAAAATTCACCTAATTTTATTATTTAGTTTTTTGTGTGTGCGTTTTTTTTATTCTTGATATCATTGTTATTTTACATCACTACTATTTTACATCACTATAATATATAGTTAAATTACTTATGAAAATTAACTGGTCTTGATAAGTGGTAACGATCATAACATTATTATGCTCATTTGACTAGTTTTTACATTTAATATTAAAATAATAAAAATAAATAGATCAGCTTCACACTGTATCCCACACACAGCAAGGTAGGCAGAGGGAACCCAGTGTTAAGACACTCTGTTCCTCACTTTCTGCCGAATTCTGGAAGCATTGTGTGTTGAGTGGCAGAACTCGACGCCGCGCTTAGCCTCGATACCAGAGCGAAGAAATGGATATATAAATTTAAGTAAATATTTCATCTCCTCCAGTGGCAATCGAACCCACAACCAGTCGGTTTTACAGTCACACTTCGTGCCGCTGCGCCACGACTAGCCTCAAATCGTTGTAAAAAATATCTTAAATGGTATCTTTATCTTAAAAATATCTTACAAGTTATCTGTGTTATGTAGAAAGTCTGTGTTATGGAGTCGACGTCTGTGAATAACTCTACTCATTCTCAACCTTATTACTTCTTAACAATAGGTTCCCTCTGCCTACCTTGTTATGTGCGTGCGTGCGTGTACCTTGTACATTTTTTTTATACAATCGATCATTAAACTTTTGTCTATAAATCTGTGTATTGTGGCTTTCTTGGATTAAATATTTAAAAAAAAAATTTTTCTTGCTTGGCTTTCTAAGATTAAATATTTAAAAAAAAAAAATTTGTATTATAAGCCTTATCTAAACTTAATATATTTGTTGCAGACTGTTGAAGACTTAGAAGCTCATTGCAAAAAATCTGGTATAGAAATAGTGACGAGGCAGTCCTTTCTATCAGACCCTAGTGATGCAGTACGAAACCTGAGACGACAGGATGCCAGAGTCATCGTTGGTCTTTTTTATGTGGTGGCAGCAAGGAGGGTCCTCTGTGAAGTATATAAGCATAAGCTGTACGGGAAGTCGTATGTTTGGTTTTTTATAGGTGAGTACACTTTTAAGGGAGTATTTTTTCTTTACCTATAAAGATTATTAAAATAAGAAATATATATATCAAGTACTCGCTGTACCTCGCGCACAGCAGTGTAGCTAGAGGGAACCGTTCTTCACTTACCGCCGAATTTTGGAAGCATTGCATATTAAGAGGCGTAACGCCGCGCTTTGTCTCGTTACCAGAGCGCAGAAATGAAAATATAAATGTAAATAAATATTTCATTTCCTCGAGGGGGGATTGGACCCACAAACAGTTGCATTCACTGTCACACACACACTCGTGACCCTGCGCCACGAATGGTCTTAAACGACGATAAATATTGTCATATTATCTTTATATTATTTTATTTTATACAAATAAATCATCTTACGTTGTAAACATTATGCTCACTGAAAATTTTAACATTAAATCAGCTTCACGCTGTATCCCGCACACAGCAGGGTAGGCAGAGGGAACCAAGTGTTAAGACACTCCGTTCCCCACTTTCTGCCGAATTCTGGAGGCATTGCGTGTTGAGTGGCAGAATTCAACGCCGCGCTTAGCCTCGACTCCAGAGCGAAGAAATGGAAATATAAATTTAAGTAAATATTTCATCTCCTCGAGTGGGGATCGAACCCACAACCGGTCGATTTACAGTCACACCTCGTGCCGCTGCGCCACGACCGGCATATTTTTACGATTTCAAAATTTTAACATTTCAAATGAAAATAGTTCAAAATATTTGTACCGTAAAATATCTTTGAGGTTTGTAAAATTCTATTTCCGTATCCGTTATCCACAGTGAAAACTGATTTTATATCGTCATGAAGCAAATCACATCACGGTATTACGTTTCCCGCGAGACTAAAGGCGAGACTGCCCAATGCTTTTAGGTTAGACATCATGTTGTATAAAATGTGCTTGAAAATTATTTTTATTTAAATAAAAAATAAATCAATCAAAATCAGCTTCACGCTTTATCCCGCACACAGCACGGTAGAAGGGAACCTAGTGCTAAGACGCTCTGTTCCCCACTTCCGTCCGAATTCTGGAGGCATTGCGTGTTGACTAGCGGGTTCCCTCGAGTGATGATCGAACCCACAACCAGTCTCGTTTACTCTCATTTTGAGCCCCTGGGCCACGACTGGCCGTTTTATTCAAATAATACAACAATAAATGTTCGTAATATTATAAATGCGATGTGAACTATATAACGTTGTAAAAGTTGTGTTGTCTTTAGGGAGATATAAAATGTTGCGCAGTTGTTATAAAAGCAAGTAATAAATGAAAAAAATTGCATTAAATTATACAATGGATTACTATTTTATTCTTTTTAAAGTAATAAGAGCTTCCTTTTTGTATAAATGTGTATACTCAGAGGTAACAACAATAATGTTTTTATTCCTTTATTATCTAAATGAAAGAGACCATTCGCCGCGTAGTGATATAGGCGTGTGATTGTAAACAGGTGGTGAGTTCTATTCCAGTCGACGAGCTTTCCGCTGTCTGGCCCTGTGTATGCTTAGATCTTTAAAACGACACAACGGATTTAGATGTAGTTTTTTTTAATAGATAAAGTGATCTAAGAGGAAAAGTTTATATCTATAAAAACATACATTATATAATAGAAAACTAGTGTTATTCCTGAGGTTTCTAATATGATGTCGTTAACAATTACATTTTTTCGCTTACATTGCAACTGTAGGCCGAACTCTACGAGATTTATCAAAATAATGTACTAAGTATTGTAAACCTTAAAAAGTATTATAGTATATGCCTATCACTCATGGATAACACACAATAACGAGTGTTGAGTCAATAATTCAGTAATTCAAGCGGGCGAAGCCGCAAGCGGTTCGCTAGTAGATAATATTTTCATTTCCTCGCCATAATAACGAGGTACAGTGTGGCGTTGAGTTACCACCACTAAATACGAATGCCTCCAGAATTCGGCGGAAAGTGGAGTAGTATCTTAACACTAAGTCCTCAGGTTCCCTCTGCGATGAGTATGATACAGTCAAATGAAAAAGCATTGTCCATTGATATAGAAAATAACGTAACCGGAAAATCCCAAGATTCAATATGTTTATAGAATTAAGCATTTACGAAGCCGTCATACTGCAGCAGCATAGCGTAAGAATATAAACGCGATACTTGTGGGCTCGATTTCCACCGGATTAAATGAATCATTTTTTGGAAAACCACTCTAGTCGTACGAAAATAATAAATTCTACTGCTCAAAATTTAATGTCTTAATAATTAAACGGAAAGTGGAGAACAAAGATCTAACACTTTTTCCCTCTGTTCAACCCGCTGTATGGTTTAGCACTCACAATAATAAACTAATAATAATCCGTTTGCATTTTGGGGAAAGCGTCCCATATTTTATGCTTACATACATACTATATTAATATCAAATGGATTATCCAATTAACAAGAATATATACTGTATAATACAACAAAGTAACGCATGTAGTACCTAATATATTATGAATATTTAATAAAAGTTAAACACGCTGCAACCTGCTTATAGCAGGGTAGGCAGAGGGAACTTAATGTTAAGATACTCCGATTCCCGATTTTGTCGAAGCATTGACTGTCGAGTGGTGGAACTCAACGCCGGGCTTTATGCTTCAATGTCAGCGTGAAGAAATGAAAATGTTAATAAATAATAATTAATTCCCCCAACCTACAACCGTCACGTTACAATCACACTCTTGTGCCTCTGCGGCTGCGCTACGACGCGCGACTGCCTTAATTAAAGTCATACATATTAACTTATTCCTTTATTAGATAATAAACGTACTATAAATTCTGTATTCCTATCAAAGTGATACAAAGATAGGATTAAACGACAGTTTTCTAGTAGTTTACGTTTTTGTTTTAATTACCGGTTCTCTTTTTAGAATGCTTTATAAATTATTCGTTGTATCTCGTAGCGTAACTCCACTTTAGTATTTTAACGCCACTAAAATTTTCATAAACTTTAATGATTTAACGGCTTTAAGTATGTGGTGAAAAATAAGGACACAGAATAACCAAACCAATAAGAAACTTATATCAAAAATCCTCAAAAAAATCCTTTCTAGCATATCTAACACAAGAGAATACATTATTACCGTAAACAATACCCTATTCACGAGAACATGAGATAAAAGGTAAACAAGTCAAATAAATGTTATTTTGTAGGTCACGACTGTTGGAGCTTAATATAGTATATTTAGATGTCTAAGGAACTTATTAATTAATAATAATTATGATTTTAATTTATCAATTTCATCGATAATGAAACAATTTTATAAAATAATAGTATATATTAATATTTTTAAATTTTATATTTTAAAACTTAAAGTGAAAAGAACCGTACAGATTGATTCCATATTTAAAGCTAGGGGACATTGTAATAATCAAATTTCAAATCTAAAAATATTTCTATTTACCCCATTTAATGGTATAATAAATACCATAAATTATTTTCTTAACTTTTAATAATAATGTTATATAAATAAACACAACTATACTAAATTATAGAGTATACAGGTAATGCGGGACATTTTACATTAAAATGTAATATTTTGTCACCGATCAGTTTATATCCGACATTTATATACTTGCCTGTTTATAAAACGTGATTTCGTTGCTATTTTTGTTATTTTTATTATATTTGTTGTTTTGTTAAGTGTAAAGCTATTTTCTGATTATGTATTTTTTCTTATATATTATAGAATTTGATATATTTTAAAACATGAATTAAGCTTGATCAAATTAAATAGAAATTAAAAAACTAACATAAAAGTTTTAGAAATTGTATTTCTTTGTTTACATTTTGTCTCATGCCAAAACGAACAGAGTATAGCTTACTGCTTTAAAATCAAACGTGTTCCCTCTCGAATTCAAGTTTAGTTTAGTTTTAATCTAATTTTAATTAAAATGACTTGTTCGAGTAAAATAAAGAATACACCTTGGTTCATGTACTATTAAAAACATACCACAAAATACACAAGTTATAAATACATATATATGTATATCTAGATCAGTTCTACTATCAGTCCAAATAATCTTTCGGTAGTTTATGTCATAGGTAGTGGTCGTTCGCTCGTCAACTATCGTGCAATGCTATCCTTGCACACGCAAGGCCGCGTGAAATCAATAAAGAATTGTGACTGGCATATTTAATATCGCTATAATCAACTTTTATGTAGATTATACAGACAATGTGACCTATTTTCTATATTAATCTAGATTGTTCGTTTTGTTATTTTTCTAGTTTTTTAAATATATGTGTGTATAGTAAAAATAAGTATAATGGAACACCATGGATTTCAACGGAAGGATTGTGGCTTCGAATCCTAATCGTTGGTGTTAAGCTCCGTTAGTAAATACAAAGTTTGTATTCGTTTACAAATCTGAAACCTAATCTGTAACCGTTCTTATATGTGAAATTTAGGCGCTATACTATTATTTACAATCCATGTAATAATTACATTGAACTGAACGAAAGAGGAAAATACTTTTTTGTGGGTAAATATAGGAAGCTACTTACGTTTAGTTATTTTAAATAGTTCCTGCAAACGTATAATTTTTTTCTTATTCCATAGTCCATATGGAATAACAAGTTTTCTTCAATATAATTATAAATAAATAAAAATAAGAATAATTAAGCAACTAGGCCTTGATCTAGAACAAAACGTTATTGTCTGTTTCTGACGTTTTGATCTGATATATTATACGACAGATTACTATTAATGGCAGGCTGATTTGATTAATTTAATTAGTAATAATCATATTAAGCACTAATTAGCTCAGATTGTGGTAGATTGCTCAATAGATTGTTAAATTATAATGTATAAATTGAATAACGAGTCAGTGGTCATGCGTTTAGTTTACCTTACCTTTTTGTTTTATTTAGCTCGACGCCGTATCCTACACACAATAAGGTAGGCAGAGGGAACCTAGTGTTAAGGCACTCCGTTTCACATTTTCCGCCAAATTCTAGTATTATTGCCAAAATGATGAAACTGACAATACTAAATATTTAAATATCTCGAGTAGTAATAGAACCAAAAACCTGTTGCGTTTATTTCTACACGCTTGTGCCACTGCGCCACGACTGGCCTTTGCGCTACAACTGGCATCCATTTGATTTCTTGAGTTATGCCTTAAAACAAAAGAAATTTCATTTACTTTTTCAGTTAAAATGGAAAACTTAGGAAGTACCTTTATATTTCATTTAAAATAAATGTAGTTGTCTTTTACTTCCTCTACTTTAATAGTTTTTGACCGCATTAAACCCGACCGCTTAGGTAGTAGACTGCATTGTAACCTTTTCCAATACCCTTTAACCTTTCTCTACAAATGTCAGTTTCAAATATATGAAAACGGTGGATCTTTCTTCTAAAATTATTATCAAACGTCACAAAATGGTTCGAGTTAGGTAACATCAAGATAAATAGGTGACCTTAATCATATATTTCATGAATCTCTACTTCCCTTGGATTATATATCGATACAATGAATTATTTAAGATACATTCTATCTTTGTCCAGCTGTAATCATCAGGTCCAATCCTGTAATCAAATAAAAATTACCGGAAAAACAGCGAGTTGTATCAAAAAGATTATAATAAGTGAAAAGATAAATGGAATATGTAAACCAAGAAAAAATCGAATCTGTAGTTCCTGAGACCAGCGTGCTCGAACAAACTAACTTCCCAGCTTTATAATATATGTACCAATAGATTGACTTCTAATTATTGTTCAATAATAATGGACGAACAGTCCTGATTGCTGAATCGAAAATTTAAAGTATTAAAAAGCTCTTTGATTTTCACGATTATTACACATATTAAATGAAACTAATTTAACCGGATTAATCGCGTATATTTAAGGTTTTTACATTTTGGAAACCCGACGTTTCGAACACTTTACAGTAGTCCGTGACCACGGACTACTGTAAATACTGTAAATATACGCGATTAATCCGGTTAAATTAGTTTCATTTAATATATTAAAAAGCTTTTTGTTTTCAACTTGCAGATGACCTTTTGCATTTATCTATAACATAATTTATTTTATCTTCGACTTTTCAGTTCCACCTAAAATGGGACATCAATAAAACCAGATTTGCTTATTCATGAGGCTGGTTCGAAGCGCTGTTATGTTTTGTTATGATTTTCTTTGTTATCAATTTCAATATTATTACAAGGATACGTTGGGATTGCTGAATGTTGATATAGAACGATTTATTAATAATATCGAGTTATAGTAGTATTAATAAATCAGCTTCACACAGTATCCCGCACACAGCAGGGTAAGTAGAGAGAATCTTGTGTTAAGACACTCCGTTCCTCACTTTCTGCTGAATTCGTTATAATTATATGTTTCTAAAAAAATATTTTTCTTTCCAAGTAAAGAGAAATAAATTAAACTTTAAAAATATTAAAAATAAATAAGAACTAATCTACAGCTGCTTAACATGGTATTATTTTTCTATTAGATTGCATTTTTTTCTCTTCACTATAGAATCTTCTGATAATTTCATTGCTTTTCATTATCACTCTCCAAGCTTACTCATCTATCCACGTTCCAGTGACCAAACTCAATGGAGCGCATTAGATAAATGACTTGCACAGATCGTATATTACCTAATGCATCAGGAATAAGGTCGGATAGAAGTAGAAATTAGTAAAAGCAAAAAAATTTTATATATAAGAAAAGAGTGTTCGTGACTGTAACCCGCTGGTTGTCGGCTCGATTTCCACGCGAGGAACTGAAATATTTTTTTTTTCATTTCTTCGCTCTGGTGTTGAGGCAAAGTGCGGCCTTACTTTCCAGAATCGAATCAGAATTTGGTGGCCAGCAGGGAGCGGAGTGTCTTAACATTAAATTTGCAAGTTCTCTCTGCCTATTCTGCTACATGCAGAATACAGCGTGACGCTATAGCGAAGAACCAAAAATATTAAATATTTAATTTAGTCGAATGGGAATCGAATCCATAACCAGCCGCCGTTTCAATTCGCGTGTCGTCTCACGCTTGTGTTCCTACGCCATGACTGGCCTCATGTGTGGTACCTACTGAAGAATGCTTGCAAAAAATAATAATACAACACTCGTTTCTGAAAAGGAGTTTACGAAGCATAAGCATATTACAGCATTTGAATAGATGTAGTGAGAATAGCATATTGGTTGCCCAAAACCTTTTAATCACCAACTGGATCTACAAAGCTCAAATAAAGTTTCGATAAATATGTATGAATGCACTACCGTTCTCGTTCAGTTCGCTTTAAGTATTTAAACCCAAAAGTGTTACGACGGACTTAATCATCATAGAAATGAAGTAGAAAGATCCCGAAAATTTGTGAAACGTTTATTGTTCTTAATTTAAATTCACGTTTAAGTTTTAAATATAAAACCATCGAAAGATCATCGTATGTAATTAAACCTAATAGATGGCAATTAATTTTCAAACAATACATCATCATTAAATAATTATCAAACAACAATATTAACTTATCTTTTGATGATGAATGATAATTTTTTTTACAGTAACTTCTATTTTTGAAATGTGTTTCGTTTCTTTCTCATTCTTAGTTATACCAATAAGCATCTACAAAATGCAGGAAACATAGGAAATACTAGATTTTTTTTATTTCTATAGTTCTCCTCGTTTCGCATTTATAGTATATATTTTATTAATATTTTCAAAATTTTAAAGAAATATGCTATACTGAATTATTGGCCAAAACAAATCAAAGTACTAACTCAATTAAATCAATAACAGAACTCTTGTACACCATCTATATCACATTACATCGTCAAAGGATCAAGAAAGAAAAACAAACCAACAATTGTAACACCAATTTTCCCCTATACAAGAACAAATACAATAGGCACTTTGTATTCAATGAACGGCTGCAGTTCCTCTATGAACAATTGTCTTTAAAGAGTATAAACGGAACAATTTAATACATTAGAACAAAGTTGTGCAGGTACAGTGTAATCATTTCCAACGGTGATATTATACTACTAAAATGACTTAATTTTTGCCCTAATAAACTCCACGTTTTTATGTTTACTGATATCTTGAATATTATTGATGATGAAAAGGTTCTTTTGATAAAAATAATCCTCTCTTGTGATGACCATTCAGTGATAAACTGTATTACGAAGAATAATCCACCAGGCTATTGATTTACTAAACATCCCAATTTCAATAGAGAAGACGATTGGAATCTTGTGACCAATCTCATTACATCAAAGGACAAGATCAGCTCATTTTGCAAGAATTCAGGGCAGTACGGGAGGCCATTTACAAATTTTTGGCGGTAGTTTACTATAATATTTATTACAACTGACAGTCGGATATCACCTCAGTTTACCTATCACCTACCAGTTTACTACTAATCACCTACCTGTCACCTCAGCCTACGGACTACGAAACGACATTGTTTGAAATCTTGGATTTCCAAAAGTGTATAAAACTAAAAACACGCTATTAATCCGGTTAAGAGATTCAACATTAACAAATTAAAGTGATATAATTCAATATCATTATGTAATTTTATTTCAGAGAAAGTACATACAATAATAAGATAAGAATACAGAAAAAGAAATTAGTAGCAAAAAGGTTACTAACGAGTAGATATACTGAACTGAACCACTGCCCTCTGTCCAAATGAAGTAATTTCTGTAAATATACAAACTAAGCTACATAATAGAGAATGTTATGGGAATTATTAGTAGACTAAATAATATGATAAAAATTCTGTATGATAAAGCTTGTAATCCTACAGGTATATGAATTGTTCTTAGATATTTATCATTATGGCTACTTTTTTCATCTTTATCCCACCATACTATTTTCGACAAAATAACTATTAAGTAATTTGTTACTAAGTAATTTTGATATTTATATCTACTTGACTATGTGATGTCTAGACAAAGATCGAGTTAATTGATTTATCTAGATTTATGAAACGAAGTTTATAATTAGACTTAACTTTCAGCAAACTATTATATTACCGTTTATTTAATCTTAAAGTGTAGATACAGCTGTATATTTGACATTTAGGTTTAGATTTATGGGTCAAAATAAAGTCACGGAAAAATATGGCCAAAGTAGACATACCAGATGCCGCAGACTGCCGTCACAAAATTTTCTTAAACCACTCTACTAAATAATAATAATTTTCCCGTAATAATATAGTATATATTAGACTTCATTAAGATTAGTTACATACTTATCTTAATACTAATCCTAATCCGCTTTAATAAACACCAATACATGTAACCTTTTCAGTTTTTTTAGTTTCTGAAGAATCAGACCTTTTGAAAAGGTTGCGTGGGAGTACGAATCCAGCACGTAAATATCCATCCCATCAAGAATACAATTTTATTAATGTGGTACTTCAACCAGTTTCCATCATGTTACAATTATAATTATTCAGATAGATAGAGTATACATTCCTAAAGCTGTCCACATGAACGTGCCTTATAATGTCATCAACATATTATTTATACTGACAAATAAAAAAACTCCTTTTTATAAAAATACAATAATATATATAACAGCAATAGCAATTTTATATATTCTTTATTTTAAAAAGATAAATCTACCTTTACTGTTTTAAACATATTTGAAATCTACTGTAACATTTCATGGACATTTGGAAGACAACATGAACGATGTAACTGAGACTATTTTGGTTGAATGCACATCTGGTTCTTGTATTCGAATCGGATATCCGTATCTGGGATCCGTATCACGATGTACGTTTCGGGTTAGTACAACGAATTCCCAGTTGGATTTTCTGTTATTCAGCCTTCCTATTATATAAAACATTTACAATTATATTTGAATCGAAATATGACTTATAAATCGAATATCGATTTATTTATAAATCGAGCGAGAGATACACGTGAAGATTATAAATAAAATAAATAAAAATTATAAATAAATCGATATTCGGTTTCTTTTTATCTTTACGCTGTATCCTGCATATAGCAGAATAGGCAGAGAAAACCTGATTAACCAAGGCCAAGTGTCCAATTAGAAATGTTCCTCGCTTGGAGCCGAATTCCACATTATTGAATAACGGAACTCGATGATATATATTATACTTATTTAGAAAACGTTTAAAAATTTGTTCCTCAGTGGGGAATAACACTTTAAAAATGTTTAAAAATTTCGATGATTTATTATTTTTTTTTAATTTTTTCAAATTTTTAATTTTTTCATCCAGTGAGAAACGAACTCCCAATCTGTAACACACTTGTCCATCAGGACTGGTGGCGCAGATGGCGCAATCGTTTCGGAAATAAAAAAAGTTATGTCTGTTCAAAGTATTTAGTTAAATAAAAACTATTATTATAATAATATCTATATTGTAGGATCTACACCAGAAAAAACGGGACAACAATTAATATTAGATAAGACAACGAAATTATATGACAAAGCCTCATTAAAAGTAAAATTTTAATTAATATTCAATATCACAATGTGCATGTAATAAGTAAAAGATATTTGGGGGTGTTAATTAAATTGATATTCGCCTAGCTATAACATATTCTGATCACGACCCCGGCTCTGGTTCCGAGTTGCTAATGAAATGTGACAACTTTACGAACAGGGGGCCAATAACCCACATTATACTATACCATAATTCCTGTTCTTATTAGTTTATGTTGAATTCATGAGAGAGACGACGTTGAGATTTACCTTTGTACAATATATGTGTGAGTACATAATATGTATGTATGCGAATACGAATATATGTTTTAAAGCTGTTAAGTTATATTGTCTCTGAAAATGTTGTTTTTTTTTTGTTTTTTGGGTTCCGTAACTTTTAAGGAAAAAAGGAAGTCTTATAAGATCACTTAATTGTCCATCTGTCTGTCTGTTTGTTTATCTGTCTGTCTGCCAAGCTTTAATCTCAGAAACTCGTCGAGTTTGATTCAGGTTGGAATTCAAATCATATACTCACATCTGCTGTCCCTTGATTTCCTAAAATCAATCGTATTTCTACATTTACTTAAATAAAATATCACAAAAACGCGTATTTCGACACTATCAAGGGAATTAAAATTAATAAGATACTTCCGATTGAACTAGATTTATGAAAATTGGCAGTCAGCATCTACAGGAAATAAATAGTAGTTAGAGAAAAAAATCTGAAAACTATTTATTTACAGTGAAATTCTAAAAAATAATAACCTTAAAAGGGGGGCAAAGTTTCATATTAAAGCCGCTAGCAAAGGTGTCAGATGAAAGGGCTCTGGCTCAACTAAACTTGACTCAGAAAAAGCTCGAGACCTCCAATTTTGTACGGAACCCTCGGTGAGCGAAACCAATTCGCGCTTGTCCGGTTTTTTTCTATTTAGTTAGTAAGACCATAGAGTTTCATTTTAGATGTAAATAAAAAAGATCTAAGGTTCTTGTTTATTAGATCTAAGACATTGCTTAGTATACATTTGACTATAATATTTACAAAAATCTATACTATTGAGTATATTTATAGTAATTCGTTTTTTTTTAAGGACATAATAAAAAAGTTAGCTTCAGTAGGGAACCTAATGTTACACTCCGTTCCCTACTTTCCACCCAATTTTTCAAGGCAGTGCGTGTTGAGTGTTAAAATTCAACGACGAGCTTTTGTAGGGACATATTATTCATTACAAATAAATAATAAATAAAATAAGAATTCTTATATTTCTATATTCACTACTCCAATATATTAAAATATATATAAGTATATATTTTAATATATTGGAGTAGTGAATATAGAAATATAAGAATTCTTAGAATATATATATAAGTAAATCATAAAATTTACCGTTACTACATGTTTTATAGAATACGTTTTTATAGAAAAATATAAGCAAAGTTAATCACTGAGAAAACTGTCAGCGTATATTTCAAATGTGAATGTTTATTCCGACATAGGTATTACTAAAGGCAAATATTCTTGAAGTAGTAATTTGGCTTTGGTCCAAAAGTGTGTATGTCAACTCCACCAGGTTATCAGCATCCGGCTGACCTAAATATAGACCTCGAAATCTTCTCTCGTCCTTCATAAAATTTTATTATGCTCTATAAAGTCTCCTCCCAAGAGATCAATTCATATAAATATAATCGACACATTTATTGACATGAAAATGAGAGATTTTTTTGCAATTTATGCTTTTTGCGATAAAAGTCCTATTGAAAGTTTAAGAATGACGTGATATAGGCTAGATAACGGGCATATTTCATAGATTTTACTTGAGCGGAAAATCTTTTTTCTTATATAGAATTTACTATGTATTTCTATACTTGCTATTGTAGTAACTTAAGTATATTAAATACATATTTAATAAGCTGTAACATCGTGTTAAATTGTAATGTTGAAGATAGAGTAGGATATAAACAATAACATAATACAATAAGAATCATTTTTTTTTTATTTATTAGAAAAAAATCGTAGTGTGTATTTTAGCAGTGGACATAAAAAAAGTTCATTATAATTAATGTTAGACTTGAACAATATAAAAATTATACGATATCGTCGTGTCAAATAGAAGATGAAACATTTTATCGAATACACTACGGTCTGCCAAAATATATTTGAAACAGAAAAAAAAAAGTACATACCAGTATATAACAACATTATATTTCATTATATCACTAATTTGATATATTTGAATGTGCATAAATTAAAACGTGCGAGCAGAAAATACACTGAAAAACGTTTTCCATATTGCTGAGCACCAAATTGTTATTACATTTGCTTACCCACCTAGAAACTAGTTTGCATACCGTCGAAAGAATAACAAAGCGATGGAGAGCGTAACTTTATAAAATTTAATTATTATATTATGTTCATATGTGGAAGTTTCTAAGAGTAAGCAATTTGATTTTAAATAGTTTGAACCATAAGACACTCTGCCGAAACTTTCCGTCGAATTAAAGCGTTGCTTGTTAAGTGGCAAAATTCACGTCCCGCTTTGCCTCGATGCCAGAACTGAAAGGAAATTATTAAATATTTCATTTTCTCGATAGAAACCGAACCCATAACCTAACGCCCATACTGTCTCCGCCACAAGCCCACGACTAGCTTCACTTATATTGTTATTCATGTATCTAGGCCAGTCGTGGCACAGTGGTACAATGTGTGACTCTAAAACCGACTGGTTGTGGGTTCGATCCCCACTCGAGGAGATGAAATATTTACTTAAATTTATATTTCCATTTGTTCTCTCTGGTGTCGAGGCAAAGCGCGGCGTTGAATTATGCCACTCAACACGCAATGCCGCCAAAATTCGGCAGAAAGTGTCTTAACACTAGGTTCCCTCTGCCTACCCTGCTATGTGCGGGATATAAGAGAAAAAAATATATATTGAAGAAATAAAACTATTATTTTCATTTAAGTAAAAAAAGTTTATTTTGTTTGATATAGGTTGGTACGAAGATAATTGGTTCGAGACAAACTTAGAGAGGGAGGGCTTGGAGTGTACACCGGAACAAATGCGGGAGGCGGCTGAGGGTCACCTCACCACCGAGGCCCTGATGTGGAATCAAAATGCCAATCAAACGACTATCTCTGGCATGACTTCGGAAGACTTCCGGTTTGACTTTTTTTATACTTTGATTAATTTGTCGACATCGTTAGGCAAAAAGGTTAGAGGTGAATTATATAAGAGTAAAATGCCATTTTGCCTCAATTGAATGTTACTAACTAATATTGGCTCTTTTAAAGGTCACAATTCGATTATTCGTGTACTTGAAATTCGTATTCTGATTCTAATGACAGGCTGTCTCGTTAAAACCAAATTTAAAAATGTTTTTATTCGAGGCCAGTCGTAGCGCAGAGACACAAGTGTGTGGTAAACGCGACTAGTTGTGGGTTCGATTTCCAGTGGAAGAAACGGAATATTTAATTTTGAAATGTCCAGACTAATTACTAACCAGCACACAATTAGGAAGTAAGTTCTATAAGTGCGCTGCTTTTGTAAAAACAATTTTAATAGAAAGAGATATTAAATGTAAGAAACCTTTGAGTGACACATATGGAACTATACCACTTTGTTTGAATATTTTCACACGTATTTCTTACAATGTATACTAAAAAAATGCAATGTGACTTTTTACCTTTAAATACATTATTAAATTAAAAATTAAATCAGCTGTATCCCCCACACAGATAGGCGGAGGGAATTTAGTATTAAGACACTCCGTTCTCCACTTTTCCTTGATTGATTCGAGGCATTGTGTGTTGAGTAACATAACTCAACGCCGGGCCATATTTTGCCATAATAATAATACGTCCCCTCTAGTATGGAACGAACCTATAAACGTCGCGTTACATCATACCCTTGTGCCCCTGCGCCACGTCGGCCTCAATTTTTTCTCATGTAGTATATAAATAAAAGAAAAAATATATATACAAGTATTCTATTTGCGTCTATCTAAACATATATTGATAAATCCTAAATTTCCTTAATAAATGTTTCTATTTATTCACGCAACGTTGTGAAAATCCAATTTTATGTGACAACGATTTCTTTTGTACGTATCCAGTAATATGGTTCGATCCCGAATAAAACGTCTTGTCAAAACTTTTACGCTTCGATCGATAATCTTCTATCCTAGTCAGTATTGAGGCCAGTCGTGGTGCAGTGGTACAAAGTATGTCTGTAAAATCGACTGGTTGTGGGTTTGATCCCCATTCGAGGAGATGAAATATTTATTTACATTTATATTTTCGTTTCTTCGCTCTGGTGTCGAGGCAAAGCGCGGCGCTGAGTTCCGCCATTCAACCCACGATGCCTCCAGAACTCGGTGGAAAGTCTCAACACTAGGTTCCCTCTACCTACCATGCTGTGTGTGGAATACAGCGTGAAACTGATCTATTTATTTATATTCGATTCTATCGACTGGAGACATTCAATAAAAATACCTAGAGATGATACCAGTTTTCAAGACGTGACTTTATTGCTGTGTCACTCCATCAAACAAGAATTCACTTTTATCAGAATATCTATGTGTACGTATATTTCCAACCAAATGTCAAAAAGTGAAAAACTCTTTTGGCGCGCGTGTTTTTAACAGACGCGGACGCCCCAAATGCCGAAATACTTCACAAAGCTTTTGTGCACGATGACAGGTCGGACAGAAGTTACTAAATTATGAAATAAAATATTCTCGTTTTTGTTTATTTTAAGCAATGTACTTTTAATATTTCAAAAAAAAAAAAGATTTTTTAAATTAACTGTTAAGATAATAATTAAGATTTATTAATAACTTTTTAAATGTTTCATATACTGTATTACATTAATCTGTATAATTACTGGATTACATTATCTAAAATAGTTTTTCCAGCTTTACATCCTTTATCCCATCCCCCCTTATCCCGCATGTAACAGGGCAATCAGAGGAAGTTAAATATTAAGACACTCCGCTCCCTACATTACACCGAATTCTGCAGGCATTGCCTTGAGTGGTAAAATTCAACGCCACGCTTTTGCCTCGACACCAGAGCAAGAAATAAAAAATATTAAATATTTCATTCTCTCCAGTGGGAATCGAACCCACAACCTATCGCTACAGTCACACACCTATACCCCTGCGCCACAACTGCTCTCGTATCCGTATCATATTTAAATGAAAATTATATTCACTAAGCAAATATAAAAAGCAAAACTATAAAATGATTGATTATATAACAAACAGGTCCCGCTTAAACGAAGCACTCCGTGAGGCCGGCTATAACATTGACGGCGAAAGATTTCCAGAGGGCTATCAGGAAGCGCCCTTAGCCTACGACGCTGTTTGGGCCGTCGCGTTAGGTAACCTCCATGAATACAAAACGACTGAAGCAAATGAAAGGATGGCGCTAAAAATAAATTTATTTTTTTCAGCTTTCAACAAAACAATGGAGAAATTAGAAAAAAATGGACTGAGTTTAAAGAATTTTACGTACACGAATAAGAAAATAGCAGATGATATCTATGAAGCTATAAATTCGACGTCCTTTCTCGGTGTTTCGGTGAGTTGATTCGAGAGAATATTGTTTTATGATTTTATATTGATTATGAGATATTGCGCTCGTTAGCCTAACGACTTCGCCGATTGCGTTTCACAAGACTTCATTGAAATTAATATTACTTTTTTTTAAAATATAATTTACATAATTACAACTTGTAATATTTTATCTTTGATAAAATTGAAAAAAAAAACAACAGATATGTATTAAGAAATATGTTTTTTTTACTATAAAATAGCGAAACAAAATTAAGTTTTTATTTTTTTGAAATAAATATACAAAAACTCTATATATTCTAGGGTTTGGTCGCGTTTTCCTCCCAAGGTGATCGCATAGCGCTGACACAGATAGAGCAGCTCACGGACAACCACTACGTTAAGTTGGGTTATTACGACACTCAGGCGGACAACCTTACATGGCTCGATAGGGAGCGATGGGTTGGTAAGTAAATGGTTCAAATATACGTAGACTACTACGAGATCGCATATTGGAACTAAAGTACTTTAAAAACGATATCGTTGTTTTTAAACATTTTCAGTATGTTCTTACCTTAAAAGAAAGAAATAGGACTCTAATAGTATTATTTTTTTGTTCGTCTGTCAAGACAATTTATGTCAAGATCGCGTGGAGGTATCGAGTTGAAATAAATATCATATATGAATATAGGGTCTATGGTTTAATTTACCACCTAATTAAAAAAAACACCTATAGGGTACCTCTCGTGGACCTACAGTTATGAGATTTAGTATGAAGTAAAAATTTACAATATAAACAAAGTAGAAAAGGTATTTTATAGAAAAAAATGACTACAAACTTAACTGTTTCTTAATGTGGTGTTTATTAACTCGCTAAAAAACTAACACGATTGTAACGTGAAATTTTGCATAGAAATTTAATTAAATACGTTTATTAAATAAAGTCATAATGAAAATGTAAACAAACAGAAATAAATAGAAACGAAAAAGACTTTGTCGTCGAGCGTTTTTAATTTACTTACATGTTGGCATCCCAAGATTTTATCTTTCCTTTAAATCTTACTACGCGACGCCGAGACACTCGGAAGAGTGATTACACCCATACCCACTTTCACTGTTGCCTTTGAAATTTTGGTGAATATTAGCCAAATGGAAAGTGCGGCGTTGAGTTCCGCCACTCGACACAAAATGCCTCTAGAATTTGGAAAGTGGGGAACGGAGTATCTTAAGACTAGATTTCTTTTGCCTACCCTGGTGTGTGCGGAATACAGCGTGAAACTGATTTGATTAGCCAAATGGCCCGAAGAACATTTTAATTTTTATTCGTTCGGTCAATTTCCGTCCTTAAAAAAGGGATAAATGAGAAATAATATCATCGACGCTGAAAGTTTTAAGTGAAGTGTATTTACAAGAATGGGCACTTCCATTAATGGCTCGAATTCCTTAAATCGTGAGCGTTAAGTGTTCAAATGTTTTTTCTATATTTATAAAAATAATGTTTTTTTTTATATTTGACACTCAATTTTATGCTTTTAAAAAAATGTTTTGATCTTGAAAAATTAAAATATGATTAAATAATTATTCAGCGCCCGAATGGGCATCGAATCCACAATCATCGCGTTAAAATCATACCTTTGTGCTCTTGAGTCACGACGGCCTCATTTTTTTCATTTTGCCTACGTATATTTCATAGTGAACGTAATTAATACGGTTAATATCTTTGTTTCTGTATTACTAATGATGATACTGGCTGACGATAAACAAAACATTTATACTTTTTCATTTCTTATAATAATCATAATATTGTCCTGGCCCTTTGAAACATAATAATAAAAAAAAACAAAATGACCTATTATTCTCTTTAGTATCACTTTACGAGCTTTTATAAAAATACTTTTAACGCCAAAATTTTGTAAGCGATCCACAAATTTCACCCCAAAATGCCATTACGGTGAGCAGGGATGATTAAAGGCAGTCATGTGAATAAAAGGTACTATCGCTTATGTTAAAACGTGTAAAATAGTACATTCTTTGTATACAAAAAATCGCAAAGTTTTTAAATAAAACGACGTACGAAAATGAAAAATCCGAGATACCAAATGGGAGCAACGCTACAAAGCAGCTTAGCTTGCTTAAAAACTGAATTGCTTCGAAGTTTTTATTCTTAAGCACAGAACAGAAGAATGTTTTATTAATCTTCTTAGCGACAGTAGAAAGTGGTGAATGTTATAAAAGAACGAAAATCTCATTCTCCTTACTAGTGCAATAGTTTTATAGCTGAAGTTTTACGATCAGTGGACATGAGGATTTCTTTATGGATATCGCTATCGGTTACTTTGCTATACTTTTTATTTAATGTCATATTATGTAAAATTCACTGCTTGTTTTTGTTTGAATAAGTGATATTGAATGTTGTTACAATTTCTTAATCTGCATTATCACAATTGTTTTGGTTTGATAATATTTAAAAATGAATAGCAAAAATCGGTTCACACTGTATTCCGTAATTAGCAGGGTAGGCAGAGGTTAATGCTAAGACACTCCGCATTGCGTGCGTAATTAGCGAAACTCAACGCCGTGATTTGCCTCGACACCAGAGCGAAGAAAATGAAAATATTATTATAAATATCCTCAAGTGGGAAACGAAATCACAACCTGTCGCTTTTTCATCCAAACTTGCCGCACTCAACGACTGACTGACTGACTGACTGACTAAATTGTAGAACAGTGAATTGCTTATAAATAATCAAAATTGAGTAAATTACTTATTTAGAAAACGTAAAAAAAATTTAACGTAGTGGGACTTGAACTTGGCCACTAAACCATACATTCACGAGCCTGGTCGGTTTTAACGTTACGTTTTCTAAATAAGTATTTTTCTACGTATAAAATAACATTTTAAAAAAATTAAAAAATATTGAGTAAATTATTCATTTTGTTAGGTGGTAAGGTGCCGCCCGACCGCACGGTGGTGGTGAACGAGCTCCGCACAGTGTCACTGTCTCTGTTCGCCTGCATGACCGCACTCTGCATCGCTGGCATACTGGCAGCCATCGCTCTAATCATCTTCAATATTTTACATAGACACAGACGGTGAGTTTTTTTAGTTTGTGGTATTATGTTTATGGCAAGGTTGTGATGGATGGACTATTTGCTAGCTGGTGTGGTAGATATGTTTTGTTTTTTTTAATGCCACGCTGTATACCGCACACAGTAGGATCGGCAGATGGACTCTAAGTATTAAGACACGCTATTCCCCAATTTCCGCCGAATTCAGACATACACACACACAGAGCGAAGAAATGGAAATATTAGAGATTCTCGAGTGGCAATCGAACCCACAACCAGTCGCGTATACAGCCGTAGCGCGTAAATTACTCAACACGGAATGCCTCCAGAATTTGGGAGAAAGCTGATTTAATTGTATTTTTAATGTAATAATAACGTATTGATTTATCTCACGACAGAGTTATCCAGTGGTCTCACCCAGCATGCAACACTGTGATGTTATGTGGCTGCTGCATATGCTTTGCAGCAGCAATAGCTCTAGGAATCGATGGAAGATGGGTCCAGCCCCAACATTTCCCTGGGCTATGTGCAGCAAGGTCTTGGCTTCTCGCAACCGGCTTTTCAATGGCATATGGTGCCATGTTCACCAAAGTGTGGCGCGTACATCGACATACGACCAAGCCAAAACCGGAAACTAAGGTATTATATTTTTTTACATAAAAAATACATAATTCATAATAATCAATAAATGCTAAAAAGAATATTTATATCACCATTTTATCTTATAACAACTTTATAAGGACTACATATGTATATATTATCAAATGCGTAAATTTTAATATTAAAAACTTTGGACAATCATGGCGCTGGGACACAGGCGTGTGATTGTAAATGCGATATGGCGAGACTAGTCGTGAGTTCGATTCCTCGAGAAAATTAAATATTTCATATATTAAGCACTAAGACCTACCTAGCTCACTTCACAGAGATACCTCACGGCGTTCTCCATTTGATCGGAACTCACACACATTGCCTACAGTGAATTCGAATTTCAATTGTTTCACAACGCCGATATTTTTTATTAATAAAATTAGATAGATTAGATTCTTTTTAGGTATTTTTATTTAATTAGATTGTTTTTAAATGAAGCTGTTTAGCTGAATTAATCGCGTATATTTAGTAAAGTGTTCGAAACGTCGGGTTTCCAAAAATGTATAAAATACTAGATATATCGATTATTCCGGTTAAAGAGTTCCATTTAAAATTAAATTTTTAAATAGGCTTAAATCAAATCTTATTAAAATTGAATTCTAACAGCCAATTGAACAAATGATTGATCTTCAAATATAATTATTATTTTCAAATTATGGCGTATACATAAATGTAAGTAGACCAAAAGAACAAACCGAATAAATTTCGTACAGGAAAAAATAAACTCGCTTTATCAGCTCACAAAAAGACAAATTGTCGCTTGTTTTCCGTAAATCTATGGAATGGAAAGACTTGAAACGTTTACAAGGCTCTGTTTCCTGAAACAATGTTTTATCTTTTAGGACGCATTTGTTTTCTTTATTTATGTCATAACTATTCGGGCTGTTGTAGCACAGGAGTATAAGGTATGACTCTAACGCTACGGTTGTGGGTTCGATTTCGTTTAAATTTGTTTTTAATTTCTTCGCACTAAAGCAAAATTACGGTGTTGACATCCGTCACTGAACACGCATTGCCTTTAAAAACTCGACAGAAAGTAGAGAACGGGGTACCTTAACACTAGATTTCCTCTGCCTACCCTGCTATGTCCCCTACATAGCAGCATGAAGCTGAAGAAAAAACCTCGTCTTGTTACAATACGAAAATTTTATTTAAAAGACACGAAAAATTGATTTAATGTATATATAGTAGTATTAGTAAGTATTTTACTGAGGTATGTATTTTTACAGCCGTTGGGCATATTGTTACAACGACGATTCATAATATCCTTTAGGATATTACAAACAAAATATATTCGGACCACCGGACTAGGGTGATTTTCGTGAATATCAATACAAAACATAAATTTATAGGTGAGCATCCGTTTCACATAATTCACACAGTCGATAACAAAACCGCATTGATATACAAATCGCCCGAATATTACACAACGTGGGTTCAAATCCCGCAGATATTAATTAATTTTGTTATTGTTATTTATTTTGGTTAGGTTGGACTGTTAGTTATTTCATCTGAAAAGCATGATGTAACATATATGTTTATGTATAAGCGGAAGAGAAGTAGAAAAAAAACTATTTTAGTAAATTTATCTATTTGCCCCACCAGTTGTTTTTAGTTGTCAGCTCTAAGAAGGATTCATCATAGAGCCATTCACGGTTCGTTTTCTGTCCGATCTTAATCTGTTTAAAATTATTCTTAAGTAAGAAATAATGAAGGCATTCATTTATTCATTCCTATTTCATTTTATTAGACAATAACATGTAATTGAACTAAGAAGAAGCCTTTCCTTACGCTTTATTTAGTAGTGGAGTATAGTAAAGAAAGCAGAGAGAATTCAATGTCAAAACACTCCGTTTCACGTAAATTTAAAATATTACGTATTAACTTAACTTAACTTAACTTCACGCTTTATCCCTAGCGGGGTAGTCAGAGAGAACGGAGCGCCAAACGCTACGGTCTCTACATACCTCTTTCGCCTCGTCCACTGTCATCAACCTCTTCATACATGCCCTCCGGGGGATCCTCATGCTTTTTACGTGACCATCCTCCAGTATCTTTGATACTGTGTTTTCGAAGGTCAACCGAGGTCTCCCCCTACCTCTCTTACCTACGTAATCTCTTAATTACGTATTAAATAGCAAAAAATTTTCATTCATTCTTCGGAGTGGGGAACGAAACTGACTACTGTCCCACTGCACCAAAGCGGTCACAAAGTACGCCGTAAAAGGATTGTGTAAAGAAAAGGATAAAGGTATAGATATAAAAAACTAGTAATTACCATTGTACTCTTCCGGACCATGTCCCTTGAGTCGCTCATTAAAATCCCTGGACCGGAAACGCTATTCTTCTCAATGCTAATAAACAACGTTCAATAAGGACGAAGCAGTGCCTATTGACTTTTAAACGCGCACAGCGAAGATATCTTTTTATATTTAATGAAAATAATTTATATATATATATATATATATATTTTTAAAATCAGCTTCACAGAGCAGGGTAAGCAGAGTGAACCTAGTGTTAAGACACTCCGGTACTTTGCGCCGAATTTTTCGCGACATTGCGTGTTGAATGGCGGAACTCAACGCCGAACTTTTTGCCAGAGCGAAGCATTGAAAATATTAATAAATAATGATTCCTTACCTCGAGTGGGGATCGAATCCACAACCGTCGCGATGTAGTCTCACCTTATGACCCTGCGCCTCGATGGCATTAAGGCATATTTTTATCGTATACATTATATTTTATATTTTTACTCTCCTAAAATATCACAAAGAAAAATATAAATTATAAATAATGTTCCATAATAACATAGAAGGCGAAAAATCGTGACTAAGTGTTTGTATAAGGAAAAGACATTTTCAATTTTCATTCTTTTATAGACGTACTTTGACAAAATATTTGCCTTTAATATCTTAATGCGTAAAAGATATTTATATACAGAATTAAAATAAAAAATTAGCTTCACGTTGTAACCCGCACACAGCTGGGTAGGCAGAGGAAACCAAGTGTTAAGACCCTCCGTTCCTCACTTTCCGTCCAATTATGGAGACATTGCGTATTGAGTGGCAGTCTCGAAACCAGAGCGAAGAAATGAAAATATAAGTAAATATTTCATTTCCTCGAGTGGGGATCGAACCCACAACCAGTCGCGTTTGCAGCCATACGTCTATATACGATGGTGAAATATCTATAGAAGTCCTCTATTGTATTGACCGCGTCTCCCTACAGCCGGATATTCGTTCTCATAAGTTTGTTTTTTATGACAAGCGAGGGAAAACAACCAAAAATATTTATTTAGTAAACCATGCGCTGTAACTGTTCAGATTTTGTGTGACCCCATTCGTTGAACCAATGATATGTTACGCGCTTATATATATAATCTTGGTAGCCTTCTTTTATAGTTTCTTCTGGGTATTGATTTTGTATTAATAGTAAATTATGCTTAAAATTAGTACAGTTTTAAAATATATACATATCTTGATATAGAAAATATAAAATTGTGAAGCTTCTTCAAAAATATATATTTTAAATTTAAAAACATATGTTTTTCCTTTGGTTGTTTGTCGTTTTCGTATAATCGATGTACAACACAGAGGTTATCTTTATTTACGAATTATACGAGTATGTACCACATAACAGGTAAAATGAAGCAGGAAGAAAAGAGATGTTTTTATTTAAATTTATATTTCTATTTTTTCGCTCTGGTGTCGCGGCAAAGCGCGGCGTTGAGTCCTGCCACTCAGCACGCAATGCCTCTAAAATTCAACGGAAAGAGGTGAAAGGAGTGTGTTAACAGTAGATTCTCTGCGGCTACCCTGCTGTATGCGGGATACAGTGTGAAGCTGAAAAAAAAATATATGCTAGTCGTAGCGCACGCTTTCCTTGTGCCCCTGCACCACGTCTGGCCTCAAATGATGTTAAATTTCTTTCGAATTAAAGCGATGTACACTTATTTAATTTACGTTTAACATATATATTTAAAATAACACAATATAATTTTCATTTAATCTAGAATCGGATGCATGGCTGGAAGCTCTACACTATGGTGGGTGGTTTACTGATGGTTGATGCGGCGTTACTCACAGCGTGGCAGCTAAGGGATCCCCTACAAAGGCGAGTGGAGATCTTTCCCCTGGAAGCACCACGACACCATGACGACGATGTCCATATACGGCCTGAGTTGGAACATTGTGAAAGCGAACACAACACTGTTTGGCTAGGTAAGTGCATTATTACTAAAATTTAAAAAATTAAATTAGCTTCACGCTGTATCCCGCACACAGCAAGGTACGCAGAGGGAACCTAGTGTTAAGACACTCCGCTCCCCACTTTCTGCCGTATTCTGGAGGCATTGCGTGTTGAGTGGCAGAACTCAACGCCGCGCTTAGCCTCGACACCAGAGCAAAGAAATGGAAATATAAATTTAAGTAAATATTTCATCTCCTCGAGTGGGAATCGAACCCACAACCAGTCGGTTTTACAGTCACACTTCGTCATGACTCCACGACTGGCCTCCATGCATTATTACTAATACAGAAATTTTAGGCTTATTTAAATATATTAGTTAGTAGTGTCTTAATAAATAGATATCATAAATTGTATAATATACTCGTATATTAAATTATCTTTAAATATAAATAATACTTCCCTATAGCCTTAAATAATGAACATGAAAGGGACATAAACAAATTGCATAGTTCTTCATTCATTCCTGGTCGGTTTCCAAGAGGTGCGGGTTCGAGTTCCGCTACGTTCAATGTTTTATACGTTTTCTAAATAAGTATTACGCATAGTTAGTTGTTTTAGGTATCAAAAACTATGTAGGGAATGGAGTGTCTTAACACTAGGTTTCCTCTACCTACCCTGCTGTGTTCTGCACACATTTTTCGATTTAAAAAATATGTTCAATCAGATGATATGCCTAAATAGATAGTCTATTAGGTAGAATCAATACTAACTATAAATCTATATTTATTAGAATTCAATACTAAATTATAATACAAAAAATAATCATATATTTTTCTACCGTTTCTTATATTACAAAAAAAATTAGAGATAAATGAAAACAGACTGCGAGCTAAGTATTACGTCATACATATCACTTCCGACAACACGCTATGATCGTTCAATGAAAACAGATAGGGGGAAAGATACTTTCAAGCAATTTTTACTGTATTAAACCATCAATGGGTGAGATGTGTGAGATTTTTCTTTATGGCTTCACGCTGTGTCTAGCACACAGTAAGATAGGCAGAGGGAACGTAGTGTTAAGTCACTCCGTTCTCCAATATCTGCCCAATTCTCGACAGTATTAAGTATTTTTGGATGGTGAATATAGATTTTAGTCGTGGTGTAGGGGCACAACGTGACTGTCAAATCTACTGGTCATAAGTTCAATCCCCACTTGGGGATATGAAATATTTATTTACATTTATATTTTCATTTCTTCGCTCTGGTGTCGAGGCAAAGTCGAGGCGTGGAGAACTCCACTCAACATGCAGTGCCTTCGGAACTCGGCGAAAAATGAGGAACGGATTGTCTTAACATTAGGTTCCCCCTGCCTACCCTACTGTGTGCGGGATACAGCGTGAAGCTAATTATAATTTAATTAAGTATTTTATTTCCCTTGATGGGGGATCGAACTCACAATCAGTGGTATTTACAGTCCAACGTTTGTGCCCCTGCACCACGACTGGACTATATGAGATATATGGAAGAATAACAACGTACACTCTGTTGAAGCGTACAAAACTGCCGTGACAGACGTGACTATACGGCCATTCTATAACTTTTTCAATTTCAGCGTCACCGTATGTGGCAGCTACTGGGCCACAGCTGCATTTTAACTTTTTTTGCGCAAACCCGATGAGATTTTATAACCATTCTGTAAAATACATTCGATACATTTTTTCAGCTCTTTTCTACATTTTTTAATAAAAAAGCTTCATGGCATTGCATGTTGAATGGCGGAACTCAACGCCGCGCTTTGCCTCAACACCAGAGCCAAGAAATGAAAATATAATTTTACATTTACATTTTAAAATGATAAACCTTTATTGCAAAACTAAAATACAAATTCTCAATGACAAGATTCTTAGTGCGCGGATAAAAAAAATGCGTTATATCCCTTAAATAATAATACATGTAAAGCAATCTAAAAAGTTTCACGTTGTATCTTGCATACGTATAACAGGATAGGCATTATTTTAGCCAAAACAAATTCAAAACTAAAACAAATGAAATAGATTTTAAATATCCGATTCGATCCGAGACAAACTCCTTTCGTACTGACACCCCCAAATCTAGGCCTTGAATACGTGGTGTGATTTTGGAGCATCTTAAATCAGATAAAACCTAAAAATCCTTTATATTCCTTAAGCAAATATCTTGTGCACAGTTTTTTCAATTTGTTATACGAGTTGGGGCTTGTTATCTATGGTTCTAACTTTCTGCGGTTATGGTAGAATCATTTGGAATATACAATATGCATACATATGTGAATACATACAACTAATAGACATTTCTGGCAATCTCTTGTATTATATATTAATACTAGCAAATTGTAGATATTAATATAGTAATAATCAGCTTCACGCTGTATCCCGCAAACAGAGTAGGCAGAGGGAGCCTAAAGTCAAAGTCAAATAATTTTATTCAAAATAAGAAGTTACACGCTTCATTTTTTTAAGTGCGGTTTGCATGGAGGGAGGAGGTATTGCATGTTGAGCGGAGGAACTCAACGCCCCGCTTCGCCTAGACACCAGAGTGAAGATATGAAATAAATGTTAAAAATAGTAAAATAGTAAATAGTATTATCTATCTATATAATACTGTTTCACAGGTTATCCACTAAATCTGTCCCTTATTCCGCCCAATATATCCACCCAATTTATACTATTATTACCATCTGCATCATATAGTCCACATTGTCACCTTAGTTCATTGGATATTTAAACGAAACTGACAAACATTCTCGGTGACAGTCACTTTTAAAATTTTTACATTTCATACCTTTCATGTTTTTCAGTTAAGATGAATTAAAAATTATTATGAATTAAAAATATCCTACTGGTCTTAACAATTTGAAAAGAAACGAATGTGAATATTATAGTACTCTACGGCATTTTTTGAGTATTTAACTTTAAAATACATATAAAATGGCGCAAAAATGTAACTACGAAGTCTGAAATACTACGTAATAGTTTCATATGGTCTTTTAAAAAATTCAGCTATCCACTCAATTTATGATTCGCTGCGGAAAAGAAAATATTGTGGAAAATCTGAAATTCTTCCTGCAATATCATTTTAAACTCTATCTATTATTAAAATTGCTTGCTGTTCCAGAACTGTACTTACATTGTACGCTAGTCATGACCTGCAACTTTTATTACACGAATGTGAGCAAAAATACCTTATGTTTTTTTATAGCTTCACGCTGTATTCCTCATATAGCAGGGACGACAGAGGTAACCAAGTGTTAAGACACTGCGTTCCCCATTTATCACCGAATTTTGCGATACTACACACCAATAGAGGCAAAGCGAAAAAAAATCTTGAGTGAGAATCAAACCCATAACCTGTCGCATTTAAAGTCACGTGCTTGTGCCCCTGCGCCACAATTAGCTTCAAATATCAAATACTTTATTTATTAAAAGACCCTATTACCTTATTTTTAATTTTTTTTAAGTATACATTTGATATAAACTTTTTGTATCTCCTTATCTAAAATCTCATAATATCACTTTGTTCTTTATTAGTACACTGAAATAAATATTTATTCGGATACAAATCAGAAGAAACTCACTGAAAACCCACCAAATGAATTTGAAGTTTAACATACAGATGGCGGAGACATCCGCAAAATAAACAAAATTCAACCGATAAGGGAGCGAATACAAATGACAAATCTTTTATAAGCGAGTGTTGATTGTTTTATTCGATCCGTACTCATAGAAATGCTTATAGTTAAAATATTGTCGTTATCGAGCGCTGTGAAATACGATGGTTGGGGGTTTGATACCCGCTTGGGGAATTTGTTATATTTAAATTATTTTTCCTTTATTGAGACCAGTCGTGGCGCAGAGGTACAAAGTGTGACTGTAAAATCGACTGGTTGTGGATTCAGTCCCCACTCGAGGAAATTAAATATTTATTAAAATTTATATTTCCATTTCTTCGCTGTGGTGTCTAGGACAAAGCGCGACGTTGACTTGCACCGCTCAGCACGCAATGCCTCCATTACTCGGTGGAAAGTGGGGAACGGAGTGTCTTAACACTAGGTTCCCTCTGCCTACCCTGCTGCGTGCAGGATACAGCATGCAGCTGATTTGATTTGATTTCCTTTCTGGTATATAGAGCGCAGCCTTGATTTACACTACTAAACGTGCAATAAAAAATGAACTGAAGCGGAGAACGGAATGCCTTATGCGTGTTCTTTTTACTAGTGCTAAAGAGATGCAAAGTAAAGTATGGTGAGGTTAATCTCGTATATTACGCATTATAAATATAAAAATAGTATATATAATTAATATTCTTAAATTACCAGTCGTGGGGCAGACTTACAAGCATACAAATAAGAACGTTACAGGTTTTGGGTTCACTTCATACTCAAAGATTTTTTTTAGATCAGAGTGCTTAACACTGGATTGCCTACCTACCCTGCTATGTGCTGGACATAAAAGAATGTTTCATTATTTACATACTTCACCTATAGAATGTCTTGGATATATATATATATATATATATATATATATATAGATATATATATATATATATATATATATATATATATATATATATAGATATATATATATATATATATATATATATATATATATATATATATATATATATATATATATATATATATATATATATATATATATATATATATATATAAAATCAATAGTTACAAAAATATTTCCTTGTAAACAAAAAGAAATAGATTTATGGAACCCCGTCGAAGTCCACCGCATTTGCATCCCCCAGTCATCCCTAGCTCGGGCACGAAATTCTACCTTAGAGTTGTTAATCACATCTGGCCCTTCATTACAACTGCTTTACATTTATATTTTTCCGCTCACAAATTTTATGGGTAAATTATAAGATACGCAAATTTTATTGAGCTTGTAAGGAGTTCCTATGATGTTAAATACGTAACTGTAAAATTTTGATTTTAATAAATAATTGTATTTTTCCGTACTTCTAAGGAAAAAAGCAACCCTTGTAAAAACACTTTCTTGACTGTCTATCTGTCTGTCTGTCAAGAGCCTTTATCTTAGGAACAGTTGAAGATATCGAGTTGAAATACATATCAAAAACCAAGATCTATAGCCCCATAGATTTCGATTAAAAAATGTATTTCTACATTTACTCAAAAAAAAGAAATGCCCGTTTATATAGCAAAAAACGTGTATTTCGACTGAGAGAATCAAAATTAATAGGGTACTTCCAGTTAATCTGGAATTTGATGTTAAGGCCATTAATTAGTTCATGTGTATCAAATAAAAGAACTCTGGCTAAGCTAAGCCTAAATTTCAGAAAAAAGCTCGAGACTTGCACTTTCAGTACGGAACCCTCGCTGGGCGAGCCCGACTTGCACTTGTACGGTTTGTTATTAAAATGAAGAAGTTACTCTAAAACTTTAAATAAGTAAAGATTCCAAATTTTTAAACCCTTTTAATTTACTATTCTTTAAAGCACTTAAATTTTTATTGCATTTAAAAACATTTTAAACTTTAGACACATTGAGATACAAAATATAAAATTTGACCTTACCTTAACTTCACGCTTTATCCCTAGCGGGGTAGTCAGACTACCCCGCTATAAAATTTGAATTTTATCATAAACAAAATCACTTTTAAGCCTCCGCGCCGCTTCAATAAAATTTAATTATACAAAATTAACGTAATTTCAAAACCAAATAACGCTGTCTTATACCGCGTCAAGTATCATTATTTCCGAACGACAACATAGCAATTTGAAACGTTACGACGCGTTTGTGGAAAAAAATTCAATCTCGGTGACATTAAGCTCGTATATAGGTTGCTTTTTTTACGGTAAAGATTCACGATTTACATAAAATAATATATATTTAGGTATTTGTATATATATGATCCGTTTATTTATTTATATTAACTTTACGTTGCATCGTGCACACAGCATGGTAGCAGAGGGAACCTAGTTTTAGTCACTCCATTTTCCGTTCAATTCTGGAAGCATTGCGTATTGTGTGGCGCTGAGAATTGAGAATTGAGCATCCGGGGCAGTACCTACGCGACGCAATTAAGAAATCGTTGGCGGTACTTTGATATAATAAACATATCAACTGACAGACGGATACCACCTCAGTCTACTCGTGACCAAGGACTACTGCATTGTGATCTAAACGTCGTATTTCTAAAAATGTATTATTCATATATTATTATATAAATTCTTTTTTATTATAAATTCGAAAATAACTCTGTCTGTCTGTCTGTGACGCAATAAGGGCCAAACTACTGACCCGATTGCTATGCAAATTCATATAGAGTTACTTGAAGGTTTTGGGATAACCATAGTTTACTTTTATCTTATATTTATAATATTATCTATAAATAAATTAAGACACCTTTCTATTTGATATGCATTTCTGACATGTTCATTGCAACTATTGCTAAGCAAACAGGATTTTTTTGTTGTTTAAAATTTTTAGTTGATTTAAGGAAAGTGATCAAAAATGGGCTTCCTGATTGCTCACATGGCATGCGCCGACAAAATAAGACACATTAAAAAATATCTTACGAAAATATTATCCTTTAAAAAAATCTATAAAAAAGTTCACAATGGTATGGTATCTCTTAAGGTTGGGCCTCAGTAAACATTTTAATATATTTTACACATATCTAAATTGCATCTCGAATATCGATAATGTTTTTATTGGAAAATTTTACGAAATATAGTCGTCCGTTCACGTTCTTTCTGATTTATTAATAGACTAGAATGTATTCCATATCAGTTTATTAATTTTTGTAAGGATTATTAAATATAGTATTATTTATTTATTTATATATATAAAAGGACATGTTCTTGACTGACTGAGATAAAACGCACGCACAGCCGTAACCGCTGATGGGAGAAACGTGAAATTTGAACAGATGTTTATTTTTGTAATTTGGACATCCACTAAGTACACACACACAATAACACTAATTTTAACTCTAAAGGGATGAAATAGGGGTTGAAAGTTTGTATGGTTTGTATGGTTGAAATTTATTCGGCTCTGATTTTTATAAAAATTTGAAATTCAGAGTCTTAAAAATATTTTTTTGAACACGTGTTTCGTGGTTTTTTTAGAATTCACCCCTAAGGGTGCAAATAAGCGGGCGAAGCCGCGAGCGCCCACTAGTTATTAAAAGAAGTTTCGATTTGATTACCGTAATAGCAAAGTGCCATAAAACAAAGGAGACTGATACGATTCCATACATTTTTGGGCCCAGAGTGTAAAGAAATGAAAATGGTATGATTAAATAGATTTAAATACATCATTTTCTCCCTGAAAACTACATACATTTTGGCAATCTGAGAGCTGAGTTATTAGAGATTTGATAAAAGTGAGGTTAAGTTCGCAATTCCTTGAACATCAACTTCTATAAAACACACATTTTAAGGAATGTTTTATTCTTCTACTACTATTATTAAAATGTCATCTAAGAAGTGTGCAGGTGGAACTAAATTGTTTTGGTATAAAGCGCAACTAAGGCCGACAATTCACACAGCGATTCATATCCATAGCGTGGCGGTCGTTAGATCCAAAAGATTTCGGACTCCAGTGGGGAAGCGAGGGTCGTACAAAGAAGTCAAACAAACGGGACAGCACAATCTGTCGCGTTTACAGTCACACACCTGTGCTCCTGTGCCACGATTGACATCATCGCTTTTGTCTAATCTATATTATTAATTTGAGGCCGATCATATGTACAACATTTAAGTGAAGTAAAATCCCAAAACACATTATGAAAAATTTATCCATCCGTAATAAACGCATTGTACCTTCAAAAGCAATTGTAATACAAAAATTAAAATTTTACAAGCATTTCGTTTCATTTCTTATTTTCCTCAACAACAGAATGCGCACAAAACTTTTGAAATATGCAAACTTTCCGTCTCGTAGACACTAGACCAGCTTAAAAATTAAACTAACTTTGCGTCTTAGAAAGTTGGAAATGGTTTTAATTACAACTGTAAGTCTTAATTAATAATAACTGACAAGAGGTAACTCAGGAAAATCGTTAAGCATTTATAAATCTTAAATTGTTTACGTTGTTTGTTTTAGTTTTATTTATTTAATTTTTGATTTGTTTGTTTTTTTTTTATTTCGTACTTTTACTAAGTAACCAAGATGGTTATTCATTATTTAAATTATTTTTAGAACTTTACGCGACACAAATGCAGCTTCGTCTCTTTAAATTTATTGTTGTATAAATGTCGGACGAACGAAATGACGAATAAGACACAAAGTCCTGCTTTCTTTTTTTTTCAGCAGCAATTTTTTAGACTCTTGTTCTACACAATTCAATTCTATATTGAATCGTAGTTACAATATTACAATATTTAAATATTAGTACAATAATATCAATAATGACAAGTTACCTTGACAAAATCTTAGAACGTAATGTCCCCAAGTGCCATTTTTTCGAATGGACTTAATGGTGTTAACGTGGACTGGTATTAACAGCGTCACCGGGCTGGATGTCCCCGAGTGCCGTGTCGTTTACACAATACAATCGATAATGGAAACAATATCAAATAACGTCCTCGTAATTACAGTGACACCTACACTATAAGTAATTTATACTAAAATAAATAATATATTATAAAAGTCATATATATCCAAATATATAATTTTAATTCCCAAATTTAAATATTTGGATATCATATAGTATATACCCATATTAATTAAAATATTTTCATTTTCATAATATTCTGATGTATGATTTAATATTATTATTTAATTTAAAATTTCACGTAAATCTGTTCAGTATTCTTTACGTCATGTTACAAAGTGGCCGAGGGAGTTTAGTAAGATAAGAATTTAATTATTCAATCCCAATTCGAAATCGATGATTTTAACATACGTTGTTTGCATATTTATTAAAAAAAAAAGTAGAAAAATGTAGAAAATATTTCTAGTTTTCTTATTTTTGAGGGCAAAAAGCTGTACACTCTTTTATTTATTTTTTCATGTACGTACTCTATATACGATTTGCTGTTTTTTTTAACCTTTTATTTTTAGCAGCACTCACCAATCAATTCCCTTTACAACACGATGCACATTTTGCTGCTATTTTATGATTTGGTTTATTTAAGTTTGATAATAAGCCCAGATATTGAATTATTGAACCTAGTTGTGGCGCAGGTGAAAAGGTCAAGTTGTGGGTTCGATTCTCACTAAAATGAAATATTCATTATTTTCATTTTCGCGCTCTGCTATCGAATCAAAGCGCGGCGTTAAGTTTCGCCACGCAATGCCTGAATGCCATGAATTGTCATAACGGGAGCACATTATCCTAATACTAGATTCCCCGGTTCCCTCTGCCTACCTTGCTATGTGCTGCATACATAGCTAAGACGATAAAAAAAGAGCCTTAAATCGTTACTCGTGATTATGTTTTTATATAATTTGTGATTCTTTTTGTGTATCTCATATAGTTACTCCATAACCGTATATACTTCAAAACTCCATACATTTGTTCTTTTTTATATCAAAAGTTACTCTAACAAATATCGATAGAGTGTCTTACACTCTATCGATATTTGTTATAGGCAGTTTCACATAACATACTACGCCGACCAACTTTTGTTAGGGACTCATTTCCTTATTTCCTATAGTTAGCAAATTTATTACGGTTCTTCATCAGGTTCTCTTTTGAAATAAACTTACTCTACTGTTAGACGACTCTAAGGTCTGGAAAGGATGTGTCTTTTCAGGCCTTCGCGTCTAACAGTTTCTAAGACGTGCGTGTATAAATATTCAGTTTTTGTACTGTTTATAGATAAATGATTAAACGTATAAGCTTCACGCTGTATCCCACACTCAGCCGGGAAGACGGGAAGACACTCCATTCCCCACTTTCCGCCGAATTTTGGAAGCATTGCGTGTTGAGTGGCGGAACTCAACGCCTCTTTGCCTCGACACCAGAGCGGAGAAATGGAAATATACATTTAAATAAATATTTCAGTTCCTCAAGTGGGGATCGAACCCACAACCGGAGCGTTAAAATCACACCCTTGTGGGCACTGGGCAACGACGGCCACATAAAATGTATAAAAATACCAATAATTTGAAAAATATTATAAATTTTGTTATAATTTATTAAACTGACCCCTTTCATAATTATCACACGCTCTGATTTGACTTATACTATAATACTAACCATAAATACGCGGTTTATTTTGTATATTTCACATTATATGTGAAATGCATTACATATTAAAAAAGGAAGCAAACCACGCTACAATAATACTCCACGCCAGTTCTAAGTTCACAAAGTCCATTACAAAGTGGACTGTACGGTAATAGAGATTGTTTTTTATGTGTCGGTGTCATTCTGAACTAACAAAATGGGATGTTCTTACAAAAATATTACTTTTATTATTAAGAAAATATATAATTTCTGATTTTAGGATTATCAAAAAAAGAAAAAAAAAAACAGCTTCACGCTGAATCCCGCACACAGCACGGTAGACAGAGGGAACCTATTGTTAAGACACTCCATTTCCCACTTTCCGACGAGTTCTAGAGGCTTTGCATGTTGGGTGGCGGAACTCAACGCTACTTACTTTACTTACCGTATCTTTCTTTGCCTCCACACCAGAGCGACGATTTGAAAATATAAATCTAAATATAAATATTTCACTTTTACAGATTTTACAGTCACACGACTAGCCTCAAAAAAAGTATAAATATTTAAAAAAATCAGCTTTAAAAAAATGTTTTTCATCAGATTTCAAACGGGGATATTAAGGAAAATACAGAATTTTCATAATACTTTTGATTAATTACCAAAGTTACTAAGTATTAGTGACCGATAGCGGTTATTTTCAGGGACGTAAGAGACGAGACGATATCCTATTATTATAATGAGATAAATAAAATTTCTGCTCTCATAAACAATAAAGAAAATTTATAAATCCCCGTCAAAGTCAACCGCGTCTCGTTAGCGTCGCTAACTTGGGCAACAACTTTTTGATCGTTAAAAACATTTTTGTGAAGAATTTGGCATAATTTGAAAATCTATAAAGAGATTCCCTTACGCATCACACTTTGCTTTTTAATTGTTCTATGGAAACCATAAAAAGTCTTAAATTTAAACGAGCGATTTCAAGCGGAAAGTTGCGAACGAAGTGCCTTAACAGGTTGTTATTGTGGTTGCCAATATGAATTGAGTGGATATTAAATTCAAGATCAACATTTTTTAGCTATACGCCGTGTCTCTCATAATCATAAAGCAGGATAGGCAAAAGGAAACCTGGGATCCTAGAATTAAGATGCTCCATTCCCATTAAGAAACGTTCTCTATTTTCCCCCGAATTCTAAAGTATATAGTAGTATTAAATATTTTATTCATCCTCTAGAAAGAATCGAACCCACCACCTCTTGTGTTTACAGACACACGCCTGTGCCTCTGCAATACCACAGGCCTCGTACAGGCATTACAATATATTATTAATTTCAAAATGTATTTAACATATTAAATTGTTTCAGGTGTAATGTACGGATATAAAGGACTTGTTCTGGTATTTGGGTTGTTCCTTGCCTACGAAACCCGTTCAGTGAAGGTTCGCCAAATCAACGACTCTCGATACGTCGGCATGAGCATTTACAACGTGGTGGTGCTCTGCCTCATTACTGGTCCAGTTACTCTGGTGATAGCCAGTCAGCAGGACGCCGCTTTCGCCTTCGTATCACTAGCTATCGTCTTCTGTTGTTTCCTGAGTATGGCACTCATTTTTATTCCCAAGGTAAGATTTTTGTTACATTATATTTTTGTACCTTCACGTTCTATCCTATACATAGCAGGGTAAGCAGAAGGGAACCTGGGAACCTAGATTTAAGACACCGTTCCCATTAAGACAACACCATTCCCTAACTTTACGTCCAGTTTTGGGAATTGCGAGTGGAGTGGCGTAACTTAACACCGCACTATACTTTGACACTAGAGCGAAGAAATTAACATATTAAATAGCTTATTTCCTCGAAAGGGAATCGAACCCACAACCTGTTATGTTTTCAGTCACATGTTTCTCTCTTCTTCCTCTCAAAATTTGTTCTTATTCGTATAAATTGATTGTTTAAAATTACGTTGACATGATTTAACCGTAAAGTATTTACTTCAGTCAATTAGGAATAATAGAAACGTAAACGAAATCATTTATAACTATATAATTTGGAATACTTAGAATTTTTTAGCTTCACGCTGTATCCCGCATAAAGCAGAATAGGCAAAGAGACACTACTACACGCTAATTACAACCAAAAAAGATATTCCTCCAAACTGGAGATTTCCCAATTGTGTTATTATAGCATCATCGTTATTTGAAATATATTATAATTATTTAAACTATTATTTATTAATATAGTTAATGACTGTTATAAAAATATTCACATTTCACACAACAGTCGTGACGCAGGGGCATAAAATGTGACTGCAAAACCGACTATTTGTTGGTTCGATTCCCACTCGAGAAGATGAAATATTTACTAAAATGTATATTTCCATTTCTTCACTCTAATGTAGAGGCAATGCGCAGCGTTGAGTTTTGCCACTCAACATGCAACGGCGCAATGTCAGTGGGGAATGGAGTGTCATAACACTATATTCCCTTTGCCTTCCCTGCTATGTGCGGGATACAGCGTGAAGCATACATAAAAATATTATTTGAAAAATTACAAAATAACAGACAGTAAGATATAAAATTTAGAAAGTTATGTTATCGTAAATTCGTACAGCAGTTATTTAAAGAGGCGGATCCTATAATCCCGTAAAGTATCTAATTTATATAAAATTCAGCAAGAGACGGGGCTTTCAAGAGAAGTACATCCTTACGTCACTGACACTCAAGCTTAACGTTGGAACATAACTTATTTAAGAGGCAGCTATGATATGTTTCACTTTTGTTTTATCTATCCCCATAAGTTTCAACGTTACGTTAATGTTATACGAGATTGGAATATATTTAACATGGATAATATTATGATTAGATAAACATAGTAAAGAGTTTTAACTCCACTTAAATAGTTCATGTTATTTTCAATTACAAATAAAATGTATATAATTCAATTCACTATTAATTTAGATATTTTTTGTTCACGCTGTATCCCGCGCATGTCAGGATAGGCAGGAAAAGAGAACCTTGAATGATATCAAGATACTTCGCTCCCATTAAGACATTTCCATCTCCCCTTTCCATCGAATTTTGGAGACATTGCATATTGAGCGGTGGAACTCAACGTCGCGCTTTGCCTCGTTACCAATGTGATTAAATGAATGACGCTATATTCCGCACACAGCAGAGTAGGCAGAGTGAACCTATTGTTAAGATACTCCGTTCCCCATTTTCCGCTGAATTCTGGAGGAATAGAGTGTAAAATACAACAACAAGACACCAAAGCGAAGCGAAGAAATAATTTTATAAATTTACATAATATTTAATTTCCTCGAGTGGGTATCGAACCCGCAACCAGTCGCATTTACAGTCACATACTCATACCCCTGCACCACGACTAGCCTAATTATTTTAGATAAAAAGTGAATTACAGCTTCATTGAGTGAAATAAGCGCAAGCTGACTTTTAATTCCTTGGTTTCTAGTAGTTAACTCATTACGTATCTTTTGTTAAAACAAAGTCAATTACCGCGAGCTAGAATTGATGAAGTAACTTAACAAAAAATAGAGTCGGTGAAAAATAAAAGTTAAATCTAAAAAGTGTTGCTTTCTTTTCAGCTTAACCTTTTCTTTCTTCAAAAGTTTTTAAGATTATTTTTAAGATTATTTCTTTTTGTATGAAATTAATTAAATTTTGGCTCAATTTCTTTTAATCTGACATTCAAAGGACTATAATTTAATACAATAATTATAAATTTAAATATTTCATTGAAACACTACAATTTTATATCAACTCGTATAGTATGAAAAGAAATATTGATACAAGAGAAAATATTGCCTAAAAAGATATCGGTTTCTTTTTATATGCGCTGGGAAATGCATACGGCGGGTGGTGTACGGGAATCGGTGTAAAAACTCAATACTAACTATTAAAATCAATTATAGTAATCTTATATTCATAATTTCGATATTCGAAATAATTTTATTATAAAAACGTAATCGATCTTTTAGTTTCATTAAAATATATTTTTGTGAAAAAGTTTATATAACTACTACCAAAGAGAAAGAGGAGAAAGGAAAGAGAGAGAGATCCTCTAGAACAGTATGTTGTATAAGAATTCAAGAATTACTTTGTACACATTTAGTGATATTTTGTTCTAAGAAATATAAGTTCAGTAAAAGCCTCGAGGTGTTTCATTTCGTTGCACTAGCGACTTGTTTTTCCTTTTTTTCTACGGGGGGAAATCCTCATGGACTGCCTCCGCCCGGGGAAAGACGGAGGGGCGTGCCGGACTCTTACCGGCTAAAACCACCCCGGTGTCTCCTCGCACGTGAGCGCGGGGCCGCGGGAGTCCACATTCATCCACAGCCCCTCACTAGTGCTGGCCGGGTCTGTCCAGGCCTCGTCTCCTGCGCGAGTTAGCGAGGTGGTGAGCTAACTCGTGCATCGTCTCAGAGGCGCGCGCCGACACCCGCGCGTACCTACGACACGGGTCTATCGAATAGGGGGCGAGGACTTCCCCAAGTTCCTCGCCCCTAGACCCATTCATGGGGGCCGGAAAAGGGCGTTGTCCGCCCTTCTCCTGCGCCCTGTGCGCCTTCTGCGGCCGGAAAAGGGAATCAAGATCTTCCGCTCCCTTTCCGCAGTTTCCTTCTTGGACATCACGTCCTCGCAGAAGGACGCTACCGCGTCCCAAGACTCTACGCTACCAACTATCCTCCGCACTACGGTGGGCAGCGACAGATCGCCCTCTACTTTATCTGTGAGGACTCGGCGCTGCTCCTCCCAAGTTACACACTCGGCTAACGTGTGTTGCGCCGTATCCTCGCCACAATGGACGCAGTGGTGGCACCGAGCGTCCGGCTCCCTATCTATGCGACACAAGTACTTGCCGAAGCAGCCGTGCCCTGACAGCACCTGCGTCATCCTAAACGACAGGGAGCCGTGCCTTCTCCCGAGGCAGTCCTCGAGTACTGGCCGGATTGCCTCGACAGTAGCGAGGCCGGCAGTAGGGCGCAGAAGCCTTTGCCGCCATTCCGCCACCAGGACCTGACGGAGCTTCTCTCGGCGCAGTGCGATCTGCCGCTGCACCGGGCTCGAGCCCCGTGCCCGCTCTTCCTCGCGCCATCGATATAATGACGCGAGTACTTTCGCCTCTAGGTCCCATGGCGGAGATCCGGCCAAGACGCAAGTTGCTTCGCAGGAAATCGTGCGATACCCGCGGACGACTCTGATGGCCATCGCCCTCTGCGGCTTGCGTAGAATGGCGAGAGTTCCGGCCGTCATATCCAATGCCCACACAGGAGCCCCATACAGGGCCATAGAACGCACGATTCCTGCGTACAACCGCCTACAGTCGGCGCTCGGGCCCCCCAAGTTGGGAAGCAACGTTGAAAGCGCGCCCGTTGCACCCATTAACTTGGGCGCCGGAAGTGCGGCCCGAATTCCCATCGACTGTCGAGTACCAATCCTAGATACTTCATGGTAGACTCGACAGCTATCCGGGCCCCGCTGACGCCGATGTGTGATCCCGACGCCGGCGCACGTCGGGGGCCATGAAACACCATGGCCTCCGACTTGTTTAAGGCTACCTCCAGTCCCAGGCAACGGATGCGGTTCACCACCTGTGACACCGCAGCCGTGGCTATCAACGAGCGACTTGTTTTTCCTAAGTTAACCTTATGGTGAAGTTACGAAAATCTATCTTGAACATGATACTTCCCGGCGAACGAAACCTCTATAGAAGTAGCTATTACACACTTTTTATATTTGAAACAGTGTATTTATTCCAGCGGAAATAATACGATACAAATTAAACAAATAAGGCTTATTTATTTTATTTATTTAATACTTTATTACACCAACTTAATAATAAAAATATACAAAGAAAACAATGGAAAAATATGGTGTAAAGGCGGCCTTATCACCACAGGTGATCTCTTCCAGGCAACCCCTACCATTAAAAAGATCAAAGAATGTGTGGATATTGGCTGGTGTACAAATGATAAAATATGTTATTCTAATAAGATAAACCTACATAAAAAAAAAATTACATTCTATATATTACAAACTAGTTGCATAAAATAAAATAAAATAATATGAAATACATACATCTTTAAATCAGTAAATATATAATTCAATAAACTTACATAGATAAATATATAATTACATACTTACATAATTTATAACGATAAGAAATAGCTTTTAACTTGACGCTTAAAAATGTGAACTGATTTGGATTGGCGCAGCTCGCGTGGGAGTGTATTCCAAAGGACTGCAGCTTTCACAGAAAAGGAATCCCCATAGGCTTGTGTGCGGCTGAGTGGCAGTTCTAATTTATTGTCGTCCTGTGATCTGAGGTTAAGAGAGTGGTTGGATCCAAGGAAAGTGAACTTAGTTTTAAGATAATTTGGAGTGTAAGGATGGAAGAGGACAGTGTAAAGGAGTGTGAGGAAATGCAGATTACGTCGCTGCCTGATAGTAAGCCATTTAAGTTGGAGTCTGTAATCGGTAATATGGTCGTATTTTTTAAGCCCAAATATGAACCGAATGGCCATATTTTGCAGGCGATCCAGCTTGTTAAGGAGAGTTTGTGATAGGTCACAGTAGCATGCGTCGGCATAATCAAGCAGCGGGAGCAGAAGAGTATTGGCCAGGGATATTTTAGTTTTAATGGGAAGAAGATTTTTCCAACGTCTCAGACGACAGATCACAGCGACGAATTTTTTGCTTACCTCAGATATATGTGGTACCCAAGAGAGGGAACTGTCCATAGTAAGACCAAGGTTTTTAATAGAACTATGGAACTCTAGCATAGTTCCCCCGAACACCACAGGAGAAAGGGATGGAAAATGGATTTTGGATAGCAGCTGACGACTACCAAAGAGAGCGACTTGTGATTTAGCAGCATTTATTGACAAGCCAAAAGATTTGCTCCATGAGCTAACGGTAAGGAGATTGGAGTTAAGGGCAGCAATAGCACTATGGAGACTATTGATGGGTGCCGTAACATAAATTTGTAGGTCGTCAGCATAAATATGGAAAGGTAGAGTAAGAGATTTGGAAATGGAGTTGATAAAAATGGAGAAAAGGAGAGGGGAGAGAATGCCGCCTTGAGGAACACCTGCATGAAGATCGGAAAAGGAAGAAAATGTATTATTTGCTCGAATACACTGCACGCGGCCACATATATACGAGCGAAACCACTCGATAGCATTAGGAGAAAGATTTAAAGATTGCAAAATAGCAATAAGTATATCGTGGTCTACAGTATTAAATGCATTAGAGAAATCTAATAGAGCGATAATACTTAATTGCTGATTATCGATACCATGTCTAATATCATCGCAGATCTTAATAAGTGCAGTAGTCGTGCTGTGTCCCAGGCGGAATCCAGATTGAAAGGGACTGAGGAACTGGTGCTTAGAGAGGTGTAATGAAAGTTCACAGAAAACCACACGTTCAATAACTTTTGAGAGAAAAGGGAGAATTGAAATAGGTCGATAGTGAGAAAAGGAAGAAGGATTCGTAATTTTAGGAATAGGTAGAACATGAGCGATGCGCCAAATGCTAGGAAAAGAACCAGAGGAAAGAGAAAAATTAATAATATGACTAAGTACCGTTAAAGTTACATCTAGAGATAAGCATATCATTCTACGGCTCACACCATCACAACCGATCGCTTCAGAAGTTACTGCAGTGATATGTTTCCTAATATCCTTACTAGATACAGGTGTAAAATTAAGAGATGCAAAATTTTGATTCGGGGTGGATAAAAGAGAATTGATGGTGTCAGATTTTGTTACGTGATCTAATAATGGGACCCTACTAAGAAATGTATTCATGGCTTCTAAATCAACGTTACTTGCAACGGTGGCGGTATGGCGATCGCGACTAATACCCATAGAATTCAAGAACTTCCAAGCTTTAGTACAGTTACCACAATTGAGGGAATTATATATATAATTGCGCTGGGCTGTTCGACAGAGTCTATTGCATTTATTTCGTAGATGCTTATATTTGGATAAGTTTTCAGCAGTAGGATTGAGTTTGAATTTAGATTTTGCTCTGTTTCGTTTCGCCATTGCAGTTCTTATATCAAAAGTCAGCCATGGAGCGGGGAGATGTTTAAGTTTAATTGGCCGAAGTGGAGCATGCTTATCGAAAAGACCGATAAGAATGGAGTTAAAGATATTAACTTTATCATCAATATTGTCAGCGTCAAGAACAGTATCCCAATCAATTAACCTAAGATCTGACATGAAATTATCATTTTTAAAATTTTTAAAGCTGCGCCGCATAACGATTGTAGGTTTGATTTTAGGCGGACGAATCTTATATGATAAATACAGTAAATCATGGTATGAGAAAGCTTCAGCGGATAGTTGTCCATGAGCACTAACGTAATCAAGTGACGAGACTAAGGAAAGATCGAGTAAAGATGGAGAGCAGTCTGGAAAAAAGTGTGTCGCATTCTTAGTGTTAAGTGTATTTAGGTTGCAGCTCTTAATAATGTCCACCAGTCGTTTGCTTCGAGAATCATTTTTAATCAAACAGGTGTTAAAGTCCCCCATTATGATTGTATGATCAGAGTGAGATATATGATTTTCAAGCAAGGTTTCAAAATTTGAAAAATAATCTATGCGCATCGAGGGACTATAGAACACTCCGAGCAACAACTTCAAAGAACCAAATAATAGTTCGATGAATAAGTACTCAGCGGATTCCGAGTATACAGATGGTGATTTGGTGACTATATTAAATGGAATATGGCTACGTAGGTAAATGGCTACCCCACCGCCGCCCTTACCAATTCTATCGTTCCTAATTAAGTGGAAGCCTGGCAAAGCATATGATGTAGAGGGAAGACAAGGTTTGAGAAAGGTTTCGGAGACCAAGATTGCGTGAATATCTTTTGTCTCAAACGTGCTCAGAAGATCAGGATAGTGGGCAGGGATGCTTTGAGCGTTAATATGTATTACGTTAAGGTTTTTAGAAAAGGGTTTTTTTAAAAAATTTATTTATCTCTACAAAAGTAAACATAAAAAATTTACTTATTTAATATTATTTATTCGATTTACTGACGAATTGTTTGTTTTTTGTTATAATACGAGTTCATCGCTCTATAGCGGAAGCCAACTTAATAGAAGTCTACAATTATATCACTTAGTAGATTAGTTGAGAAAGTTAGTAATGTAATGAAAATGAGACAGGTGTCTTAGATTAGATTAATTTGTGATGTGAGCTCTCAAAATTTTTATTTTAGTATTAATTATTATTATATATCTAGTCTTAAAAATAAAATTTAATAATACGATAGAGTTGCTGGATTCCTTTTTCTCCAAAAAAAAGAAATCCTGTACCTCAATTTACATTTACATTGTAGGGGGTCCTCTTTTAATTTGTCACTATTAGCATATTTAAAACATTCAGGGCCCCTATCTCTCAGGGTCTATCTGATAAATATAATCAGACATTAATGACAATTTATGCTATAGACTTACTTACCTAATTATTATTTTTTAGCCAGCAGAGTAGGCAAAAGAAACTTAGTATATAGACTGTCCGTTCAGCATTATCCACCGATTTCTGAGGGTAATACGTGAGTGGCGGAACTCAACGCTGCGTTTCGCCTTGACACTAAAGCGAAGAAATGAAATACAGTATGAATCGACTACAGTCACACTTTGTGCTCCTGCGCCACGACTGGTCTCATACATAATTATGTAGTCGTTTACTTATTATTATTATACACAGATATTTCCATCTGTCCGTCTTTGTAGATTCCCCGTCATTTTCAGTGCAGCGTTTTGAATATGACCATTAGTGAATCATTTGTATGAAATGACATCTTCTTGTGTCACTCCACAATGTGAGTGCATAAGCTTAGATTGGTGATTCTGAACATGGACAGCCATAGGCCTTTTGACTTAGCACTGTTACTAGGACTCACAAAAAGACCACACTTAAATGGAATTAAAGGCTTTCACATATCTTCTCGGTCTCATATTTTATCTCTTCGGCTTTCTGCTGTTGTGGCAAAGTAGCACAGCGCATGAACTGTAAACGCGACAGTTGAGGATTCAACTCTTACTCCAAGAAATGACTCTCTTGATATTTTAATTTTCGCGCTCTGTTTACAATATAAAGCGAGGCATTGAGTTCAGCCACACAAAAGGATGTGTCTTAACAATAGGTTCCCTCTTTCGGTCCCCTGTTGTCATAAAGTTAAAAAAAAAATATATTGAGAGACAAATTCACAAAAAATAAGCCAGTAATATTTTAATACTTATTGACCACTGATCGATAAACTGTTCCAATTTAATTGGCATCAGAAACATATAATATCATTGTAAATTTCAAACTTTTTCAAAGAATATAATAACAATAGAATAGTTTCAATTTATCTCTTCCTTGTTACTGGCACATCATTAAATCGAGTGGCCTTTAAGCCATTGTTATCTGACTCGGTTTTGTTAATTACATAAAACGAGCTGTTTTTCTTTGTGCTAAAGCCTTTTGTTGTATCTTTAACCTGTCGATAGCACCCGATACGTGTTCAACCACGGCCAAATTTAGAAGGGTCAAAATGGATGAAAGGGGCCTTGATCAGAATGAAATTTAACGTCAATTTCAATATTGAACAAAAAAAGTATGAAATTTAAAAAGCATTTGCTCATAAGGTTATGGGAAATCATTAAACTTATGACCTTATCTCTAGTAATAAAATGGGGCGTTTAGCGTTCAGTTCAGTTTGATTGGCACTTATCGACAAATTTTCCGCAACGATCGCGATGAACGTTTGCGTTTACGTCTTTTATTTTTATGATATGATTGCGAACATTCGAATGGGTATTGTTAGTTGATAAGATTTCATTTGAAGGTAAACATGTGTATTTATAGTTTTGGATGGTTCTGCTATATATCTAGAAAGTTTCTATATTAATAATTTATACATATACTTTTTATTTTTTTTGTTTTTTCAGCTTCACTCTCTATTCTCCATGTAGCAGGGTAGGTAGAGGGAGCCTAGTGTTAAGACACTACGCTACCCACTTTGCGCTGAATTCTTGAGGCTTTACATTATGAGTGGCGGAACTCATGGCATATCGCTTTAACAAGTGCCGTATCACCACGACTGGCTTCTTTCTTTATGATAGAAAAAAACATCAAATCATATACATTTGTACCACATTTTGATCACTTAAGCATTTACTAAGCTTAAAAACGATTGTCTGTCTTCTATGCAGCTTTTATTAACATGTGCCTGTGTGTTTTCAAATAATATCAGGAGTGAAATTATTTGATATCCATATACGAAATTGTAATGTTATAATTTCATGTTTACATAATATTAACTTGATGGAGCGTAAGTGAAGCTTTAAGTTTAATTATCTACAGATCTCGAATATGAAATTCAAAAAATGTAAAACCCAACTAAAATACTTCATATTATTATTAAAAATAATAAAAATACTCACCAATATAAAATATATAAATATCTAAAAGCTTACATCGATCCAAAAATCCACGTAAACCAATATTTATTTAAAAATATACTCTTTAAAAGGTTAAAAGCCAAAATGTTTTTACGCAGGTGATAGAGGTTATACGACACCCGACGGAGCGCGTCGAGAGTGGTCGGGGATCGGGTTCAGGCTCCGCTCCCGCCGACGAAGAGAGATACCGTGAATTGGTGAAAGAGAATGAGGAATTACAAAAGCTTATAGCACAGGTCATGATGTTATATTTTATTTTATTCGTTAAATAGAAATGATTTAATGAACTATGCATGCATGAACAGTGGTATATTCGATACTGGAAAGGGAAATAAATAGTTTTTATTCCTCCGTCCTAGTTATTCAAACGGAAAGTGGAAAGCGGAGACGTGAAGTGAAAATAATAAAAGAGAATCTATTTATCTCTTTACCCTGTACAAAACGGAAAGTGGAAAGCGGAGACGTTTGAAGTGAAAATAATAAAAGAGAATCTATTTATCTCTTTACCCTGTACACATAATGCGATACTACATTCAAATTATTTATCATTATTCATACTATAGCTACTCATTTTATTGTGTACGATAAAACAGTGCCGCTGTGGACTAAAACTTGACGGATTGCTATAATTATGGGATCAAATCCTTCGAGATAGCTATTTATGTTCGAACAAAAGTTTTCGCTTATTTTACCAGAAGCGTCTGTCATTGAATTTCGCTAACCAGTACATATAGCAGGTTAGGCAGTGGAAACCTAATGTTAAAACAATCCGTTCCTCTCCACTTCCTATCGAATTGTTGAGTTCAATAATGTTTTTTAATAATAGTTTCTATATATCTGTTTATACCCTTTTCATGTTGGAAATGCTTAAAAAATCAAGCATATAATTTTACAACAGCAACTTTGCAAATATATTAGTATATTTATCAAAAAGAAACTCTGAAATTGTTCTGAAATATTGTTAAATCTTTGTAAACAATATTATATCATAGTGGCGTGTTTACTCGCCATTTTTGAGATATTAGATAACTACCACAGATTATATGGTTTTAGCGCCAACGGTGTCGGTGACTACTGGGAAATATTACCTCTTCTGGGCAAAAGCCAACAGTTTTAGTTCTAAAATATAACTATACCGTGGTATTGAATTCTACAACGATTTATCACATACATTTGTTTAATACTTGTGCGAGGTTAATAAATAGTTTCAAATGCATTATTCATTAATTATTTATTATTAGTGAATATAATGACAACAATTTATATATGTATTTACTATCATTAGTTATACAGTTTAAATATATCTCGAGTCGAGTCCAGAAAATAGATTTTTTTTCTTTAACTATCTCTGACGTATTAAGTTGCAATAACGTAGTTTAAAGTTGCAATTGGTAGGTTAGTGATTAGTCACTTAGTTCTGATGTACTGAGAGTGAAATTTAACGCCACAATTCATTTTACCAAAACCAAAAAGACAAGAAAACAAAAATGCATCACTGCGTTCTTTTAACAAAATCGCTTCTGTTTTATCAAACATAATACTGTAATTACAAAATATCAACCAAATTGACATTATTATAAGAAACATATATAAACCTAAATTAAAACCAACAGAAAGAAGAACGAATCCGAGTCCTAAAGCAAAAGCTGGCGGAGAAAGAGGCGGCGGCTGCTGACGGAGTGACACAAGGTACGGGCGGAGTGATCGCCGACCTGGCCACGGCCACCTCCGACTATGGCACATCCACTAATTACACGAGATCATCCAGAGCATCTGTCTCCGACTTAGATTTCTCTGAAAGCTACCTTTAAGATGGAATAGGCGGACGTCATTTTTAATAATATCAGTTCAAATAGTGTAAAGAAACAAAACAGTAGCACAAATATTGAGATGCGTTTTTTTTTAAATCGTGTCCAAATGAGATTATAGAATTGATATTTTATTTCAAGTGTTCAAGTTAATTAATTAGGAAACGAATTAATATTATATTAAAGGTAGAGACCGTTTACTCTTAAATTAAATCTAAAAACACGTACAAATAAGTATTAATATATAATTACTAAATTACAATAACATCAATTTGTCAGCAAAAAATATATAACAATGAGTAAACAAACGATACAATTTTAAATCACATTTTAAAATCCCACACACATTAAAAAAAATTAAAAACATGTTTTTGATACCTATATAGAAACTACGATATTTTTTCGTTTTGACTGAAAAGTCTCCAAAATCCTTTAATGAAGAATATTTTTAGTTAAATATAACATAATAGACAAATGGTACTTTTGCTCTTATGAACTTAACTTACTAAAACATAACAAAAATAATTATATTATTTATTTACTATATGTTATATTTTTTTGCTGATGCTATTTTTGTCATTGTGACTCTCAATTTGAATTCATGTCAAAGTTCATATTTACGATTGATCATATATAATAAAAAATATAATAATAATCGCTTACTTCACAACATTCTTGTCAGTTAAAAAAATTAATATAAAATTTTTGCAATAACATTTTTATACTTTTTTCATAGATCTATTCAAATTAAAAACAGAAAAAGCGGCTGTATTTCTACCGCTCTAAAATTTGAAAAACTTCGTTAGATTCTCTAAGCCTTTTTTTTCAATTTTTTCTTAATATCCGCTATCGACTATGATATGGCTCGTTTTATTATAGAGCCTTGATATTGATTCGTGTTCTTTTTTCATTTTTCCTTCCTTTTAAAACGACAGAAGGTAGTTATTATTATTTGAATTCGTGTCTACTATTTTCTTTCTAGTTATCAATAATTTAACAGAGAAAAAATATTTATAAAATTATTATATATTTTTATGCATAAATCTGTGACATTCTGACATTCAAACGAAATGACGTCCGCTTATTTACATTAATTATATTTCATACATTCAATTAAATTAAAAATTAATTTAATCTCAAATAATCCCGGATAAATGAACGTGACCTAAGTATATTAAAAAAGTGAAATAGCCAAACAACATTTCTGTTTCCTTATTAACTGACATCTCGGTTTTATTCATTTGCATATTTTTGCAATCTGTACGGGATGAACTTTACACTCAAAAAATGCTGATAGAGCCGTATGCTGTTAAAGAGATTTTGTTCTTTGCTTATAAAAAGGAGGCTATTTTATTATAAAAAATAAAAATATTATTTTATATGTCAAAATTAATATATAAATAATATGCAATAGTCGTTAATTTATTTAAAAAATATATTAGAAAACTAAAATTTTCAATATCTCAATCCTTATACACTGGTTAAAAATATCACAAAATATTACGCTATAAAGTAACATATGTTTTAAATATTACAATAATCATAAATGAAACCTTAACTCAATAATATAAAATCTATTTCTATTAATTTACACAGATAAATAATAATTAATATAAATAAGACTGCCTTCACATCTATCTATGCTTTGCACAATTAAAATATAGCTTCTAATTAAAAAAATATATTAATATCAGAGGTTAAAACTTAATTAATTGATTGGATAGGCTAAATTTTTAGAGGTAAGCCTTTTTATTACTTTTCCTACACATACCTATCCTCTTTTACTCCAGTCTCTACCTCACAAGTTCGTGACATAAGCACGTTTACCTTATATATTTGTACATATATATATGTATATATATGGTGTATTGTAACCCTACCTTTAACTCTCGTTAGACTGACTTAGAAGTACTACTAGATTACTATAAAAAATGAAACATTTGTGAGCGAATTTTCTAGCTCCACCATACTGTCGCCACTCTCCGTCTCCTAACACGGGCTAGCTGGTATTGTTTCTTTTTATAATTGTTAAGACTAAATGAATGGTTATATATATATAAAAACAATTAAACTTGTCAATTTGTACGAACAAATGTGGCGAGCTATCGTTTATTAAGTGGAAAACGTTAGATCTAACTATTGTATTATTCGTGGAAATATATGAAGGTCTCCGTTTAAACGATTCTAATACTATTTAAGTCACTACAACGATACGTCTTCATGCTTCTTTAATATTAAGATTACACCGAATATCTTCGAATTCGTCACTTTTAAATATAATTGGCACAAACTTAGATTTACTTAGATATTGTACGTCGTTGACAGATGTCATTTATTATGTAAAACGTTAATTATTTATAGACATTATTATATTATATTATATATTAATAATTGAATATTATCATCGAAAAATTTAGTTTATGCCTATTCATATTTTTATTTTAGCGTAGTTGGATTCATGCAGTCAAATCTCGTTAAATGCATAACATATAAACAAAAAATTGTATATAATTTAAGTTATACATATATTAAATTACATTATTAAATTAATTGGTAATGTTTTCTTTTCAAAATTGATGAATGGGGAGATAATTTCAAGAAGTATTAAAGCATATTGTAAGTATATTAGAAGATGTTGTCAGTTTCCCGTAGCAATCTGTTCGTGTTTGTGCCCGACCCCGCATGGACCCCTCACTGCACCGCCCTAGCGCCGACACCTTGTACGTACCCGCTTCATCGAACTTTCATTCATATTCAATATCATAATTTAAAATTTAACCTTATTTGTTAAATGTGAACGTTGAAAATTATTTTTTATATATGTATATATATATATATAAATATTAATTGTAATTAACAAATTTTCCAATTATACAATTTAATAAAATACGTGTTTATTTTCAGTAAAAACGTAGCGTAGTAGTATTTATTGAATTAAATACTGCTGTAATTTGTGGAAAAGTGTCTTTGAATGGTTATTCTGCCTTGCGGACCGAATATGTTACAATTTCACATTAAAAAAAGACCTGAATTCATAACAACAAATTCTTGGCAACAGTTTCAATAAAACTTTCACTACCGCTAAGCATCGCATTTACATTTAAACGTACTTACGACACATTGCTCTACTTTATGGTATATGAAATGAAATTATTTGTATGTAAAATGTAAATATTTCATACATTTTTTTTTCAAAATTAGCGATATTATGATGCTACGTAACGAGATTTCCTTGCATGAATGTTAATGGTTGTACTTGGATTTTGATTGGACTTGGATTGGAGACTGCAATACAAAATTATACCTTGTTTGATGAGCTTGTAAAAATATGAATAAACTTACTGTTTTCGCTTTCAGGGTGGTATACCGCTTTATTTTACTATTTACTTTGCTGGTAGCTTTTGATAAAAATTATGATTTATGCTTTTTTTTCTATTGTATAAAGATATAAATAATGTCGGTGTTTCATTAATGTTTTCTTCTTTCAGATGTTCAAGACGAACAGATTTAATCAACGCCGTCGTTCTGCGATCGATTGTGATCTTGGGTGTAACGATTGGTTTTTTTAATGTATCATTATAAGACATATTATGTATGTACTTCTCATTAACACGCATTGTTTTACACTGAAACGGAATAAATTTGATATAATGATATAGAATAAAGGTCAGGGGGACAAGGGGCACAGGTTGTGGGTTCGATTCTCATTCGAGGAAATGAAATATTTACTACTTTCACTTTCTCACCCTGGTGCCGAGACTAAGCGCGGCGTCGAAATGCTTAAAAAATTCAGCGGAAAGTGGGAAACGGAGTGTCTTAACACTACCCTCCGTCTACCCTGCTATCTGCGGGATACAGCGTGACGCTAAAAAAAATTATATAAAATAAAATTTTGTAAGACGCTGTTTCATAATATATTATTATGTAACAGCGTTGTTTGTGTATCATCCATCATGTGTGACATACACGTACCTGTTTTATTATAAGTTTTATTTTGCCAACAGACCCAGTAGAAGATAATTACTTAATATTTAAGTGAAAATTGACTTTAAAATTAATTAAAATTAATTGACTTTAAAATTAATTATTTTTTGCTTTGTTTGTCAAATATAATTAAATGTGTATTTTTTTCTTTTGTAAGGCCAGAAAAAAAACAAAGTAGATACATAGTAAAAAAAAATATTTCGCACGTAAAATATATTGTGTATTATGTTGGACACGAATATAAAAAAAAACTATTTTTACATTTATGCCTCTCACGATTATTATTGAAAATCTCATACAGAAGTGTAAAATGGCGTGTTAATAAAACTTCACTCGCTTTAATATGAATGCCGTAGTATTTTCATGTACGAAAATGATACTTAAATATATGAAATAAAAGTGTTCTTATATAATAGATTTATTAACTAATGTAGTAGGTACAGGTGGTATTCGTACGTTAGAAAATTTTAAGGACTGTTATTATAATAAAAAAAAATGAATATAGATCTTATTCAGTATTTCATATTTCGGCGGAAATTGGGGAACGGAGTTCCCTAACTCTAGGTTCCTTCTGCCTACCCTGCTATATGCGGGATACACCGTGAAGCTAAATATTACATAGTTGTGTTACTATCGGGTTGTATATTAACGATCATTGCTCAGAATTAAGTTAAGTCATTATTTTGCATATATATTTTATGTAAAGAAATGTGAAATGATTTACTTATTTATTAAAAAAAAACAATATTTATTACATAATCTTTGTTATAAAAATTTTTAAAATGTGTTATTAGGTACAGATTAAATTATTATTTTTAAAGTGTATAACAAAATTAAAATACATAAATATATAGCACATAAATGTCGATTGTCTATTATAGATTAATAAAAATATTAAATTAAAAAAAACTAACAACCGATAATATTTCAGAAAATACAATTTTTTCATAGAATAACATTTTCCAAACTTACCATTTTTTTCTATAATGGAATTGAAAAACACCAATAAATTACAATTTAATTTTCAAATTTACTTAAGACATTAAGATTAGTACTGTTGACTCAATTTGATGTTACATATCACAATGAACAGGAAGTCCACTAGATTATAATTGCTCACATGTTCCATTTTATATTAAAGATAAATGGAAAATGGAATATCAAAACAGTATATTCATAATATAATATATTTCTAACAATTTTTAAGTATCTACTCGTACGGGAGGTAGTAAGTTCGAAGTCAGTAATGTAAAATTTTTTTGTTAACATTATATTTGTCGTGTAAACAAAAGTTGTCAGCAGATTAGTGTAAAAAATTATAGTTTCCTTGAAAATCTAGAAAAGTATCAAAATTTGATAAAAGTCATCCATACATATATATGATTTAACTCTGTAACTTCAAGGCTTATTTTATAATAACTACCACGCCAAATATATTATAACAAACGTCTAGGTCTGTATATTTTGGAAAATAAATAGCCTGAAAATCTGGCGAAAAAAGATATCTGGCGGCGTTAAACCACTCGCCGCGCGGTGCAAATGTGAATAAAACAGCTACGTTGATCTAAATTGTCTGAAACCTGAAAGAATCACCATTCTTTTACACTAGTGGACATGTTACTATAAAATACATATGTAAAATATAATGTCAGTTAACCTAATGTGGCTCTCTAAGTGATAAAAGATGCCAAAAAATGTAAATATAATAGAATACCGTTATTCTGTATTTCATTTTATTGTAGTAGTATAAAATCTGTTATTGTAATTTAGACATCACAGTTTACAGCACTGCCATTTACGTCAAGATAAAAGTTACTATATTAGAGGTAGATTAGCTTAGAATTTTTTTTTTGTTTTCGCTTGATCGTTGAAACGTCAATTTACTATTAAGATGTGTCAGTGGAGAAGTGGTTTAACTAGAAATTGATTTGCTATTCTTTGATTTGCGATTATTTACTAAAACTTAAACTGAAATATCTATAAACTGAATTTACATTTTAGCTTTTAATTTACTTTATATTAATTAATACAATATAATTGGAGCCAGTCGTGGCGCAGGAACACAGGCGTGTGACGTGTAGTGGATTTGATTTCCACTGAAAGAAATGAAATATTTAATATTTTTATTTCTTCGCTCTGATAGCATAGCATGGCATTGAGCTCCGCCACTTGAGACACGGAAAGTGGGGTACAGAAGTGTCTTAATGGTAACAGAGTATCTTAACACTTCCCAGGTTAATTCTAACTACCCCGCTATTTGTGATGCTAAAAATACAAATAAAGAAAAAATATAATGAATATATAATTATCTTGTTATAAGAAAAACATGTTTCGTAATTTGCTTTTAAAATGTTACCAGAGTTAAATCACTTTATCACTGACCTTCTTATTGTTTACTAAAAATATATGTAGGTATTTTAAATTTACAATGACTTGGTAATTTTTTTTTTATTTATATTTATTGTAAAAGTGAATCTAAAATTGTGTAGACCATTAAAAATATTAATATTTAATTTCACATGTTTCTTTCTTAGCGTGTTCATATTGAGACTTTTGCGTGAATTAAAAACATTTTTCAAAGTATTTTTATATGCAATAAGAGAATTTTGTTTTTTGGCAGAATTCTAAACACTTTAGTTATGAAAATGGCAAAAATCGATTTCGAATAATACGAAAAACAAAAGAAAAAATCACCTTTCTAACAAAATGGATGTTTAGGTATATAATTTTTTAATATTTTTACTATTTGCTAATTGAGAAGAGAAAAATAACAAAAAAAAAATAAACAACGCAACCCTTGTAGTTTTAGCATTATAGTTTAAATTAAAATGAATTAGAGAATATGTATCGTGTTGTTTAACTTGGCCTTAGTCAAAGATTTGACTGCATAGAATAACCGTTGTTATTGTTATCATATTATAAGTTTTAATGTTAAAATTTATAATATTTTTATTATAATTTCTTAATTTTATTGTTACATAGTGTTTGTTAAAATTTTAACCATGCTTATATTGATATTTATATATGTCTAAATACAACTGATGAGGTCCTTGTTGGACCCCAAAAAGAATTATATAAGTTAGCTTTGTAAATTAATGGTTTACTTTCCTGTGATCTGTACGTTTGGTTGTAATTTTCACCATCGTGTAAATAAAGAGTCATTGAATGATCTAAATGTATAAAATATTTTATTTCTTCATACCTTTCCTTGCGTTGAGGCCGGCCGTGGCGCAGTGGCACGAAGTGTGACTGTAAAACCGACTGGTTGTGGGTTCGATCCCCACTCGAGGAGATGAAATATTTACTTAAATTTATATTTCCATTTCTTCGCTCTGGTGTCAAGGCAAAGCGCGGCGTTGAATTCTGCCACTCAACACGCAAGGCCTTCAAAATCGGCAGAAAGTGGGGAACGGAGTGTCTTAACACTAGGTTCCCTCTGCCTACCCTGCTGTGTGCGGGATATAGCGTGAAGCTAATTTAATTTTTAATTTTTAATTTTACCTTTCCTTTTTACTATTTATAAAATACAAAAAATAATTACGTGTTTACATTTTCATAGCAATTTTGGGAAATCCTCTCCTATGCTAAGAGGATAACTTAAAATCATAGGGAAGGATTTCCGAAGAGAATAACATATATAAAGAATCATTCCGCAAAAAAAACCGCTTCACGCTATATCCCGCTGTATGCGGGATACAGCGTGAAGAGGTTTTTTTACACACAGGGTAGGCAGCTCCACTTTCCACCGAATTCTGAATGTATTGCGTGTTAAGTAGCGGAACTCAAAACCGTTCTTTGTCTTGACACCAAAAAAAATATAGATTTATATTTAATTTTCTCAAATTGGAATTGAACCCTATCGCTTTTACAGTCACACTTTGCGCCCCTTTGCCATGACTGGCCTCAGTCAGTCAGTTGGAGTATAATAGCAATAACAGAAAAGAATAAACGTAACTATCATAATATAAATACGTATTTACGAAACAGATATTATATGTTACTGCTATAGTTAATTTAAATTAATTATGTCATTTATAATTTTAAAAACTATAATTTTATAATAATGATGATGAGAAAAAAATATATAATTATGTTTAATACAAACTATAATACACAAAAATTGCGTCAAAAATATATTACCTACTTGTTTATAATCAAAATCGTTTTTGCTACAGCATTTTTCTTGTTATTTCCCCTTATATATGTATAATTAAGATTTTTTATCACTTTTTTTTATGTAACGTTACGAGTCCACGTAATAAATTTTGAAGCTATTGTCTCTATTACTAGTAAGAAATAAATCGCAAGCGTGATTGTAAAAATGGCGGTTATGGGTTCTATTCTCATTTGTTGCAATAAAATGTTTATTTTTTTTATTACCTCGCTCTGGTAATGAACAAATCAATGAAAATGAAGTGGAAGCGTGTTAATATTAGCTAGAAAAAAACTATAATAATTACACAAAGATATCGCACATAAATCAGATAGAAAAGTAGTATCTTAAGTATTCTTATTAATAAATACATTACACTCATTTATTTAAGGTCGCAAATTATGTCTAGAATAATAAACACACCTATATTAACTAACTACATAATAATCAGCTTCACGCTGTATCCAGCACACAGCAGGGTAGTTAAAGGAAAACTAGTGTTAAGACACTCCGTTCCCCACTTTCTACCGAATTCTGGAGGCATTGTGTGTTAAGTAGAGAGAGATAGAACTCAACGCCGCGCTTTGCCTCGACACCAGAGCGAAGTAATTTAAATATAAATTTAAGTAAATATTTCATCTCCTCGAGTGGGGATCGAACCCACAACCAGTCGGTTTTACAGTCATGACTGGCCTCTATATAATAATATTACATATAAACATGGAGTGTAGTTACGCCACTCAGTTTCGCGTTGAGCTCGTCACTCAAAACGCGAGACGAAATTAACGCGGGCTTTATTATGCCTTGGTGCCAGACCGGATTAATGGAAATATTAATAAATAATATTTAATAATAAATGGAGGGATTGAACCCACAACCATAGCGTTATAATCACACTGCGCTACGATGGCCTCTAAAAAATGCTTACTAAACTTTTCAGATTCACGTTTTTTCACATTATTGTTAGCAAACGGGAATATCGGAATGTGAATGTGGCTTTCTTGCAAAAGGGATTTTATCCTCTTAAATTCTTATCTCATTTACAAAAGAATTCATTACTGAAATATTTTTAATAATTAACAATTTTCGAATTCATCTAGTGTAGAACACCTAGTTCTGCCAAAATCGTGAAGCTAACGACGTAAAAATTGAACAAAAAATCAGGAATGTGCTCGGTGATTTTGCGAGTGTTATTAATAAAATGCTAGCTAGCTTTAAACTCCAAAATTGTAACGAAATTCTTTAGTTATAATTTTAAAAAATATGATTTGCTAATCTACTAGATCAACGTGGTGCACTGTAAGTGCTCTACACTGGACGGGTACGGGTTCGATTCCCATCTAAAAGAGAAGATCTGAATGTCCTATTGTCACTTACTTTATTAAATCAATTCTCAATACTTAGCAGTAAATGAGTGGCTTATAACATGAAAATAAAATATAACTAAACAAAATGAAGCCTTAATCGTATTTGGGAAAAATAAGTAACATACATATGTATAACATATATATGTATAGTGGACGTACTTTAAATATTTTTTGCACAAACTTAAACAATGATTAAAAAAAAAAAAAAATTTTTTTTTTAATTAGCTTCACGCTATATCCCGCACACAGCAGGGTAGGCAGAGGGAACCTTGTGTTAAGACACTCCGTTCCCCACTTTCTGCCGAATTCTGGAGGCATTGCGTGTTGAGTGGCAGAACTCAACGCCGCGCTTAACCTCGACACCAGAGCGAAGAAATGGAAATATAAATTTAAGTAAATATTTCATCTCCTCGAGTGGGGATCGAACCCACAACCAGTCGGTTTTACAGTCACACTTCGTGCCGCTGCGCCACGACCGGCCTCATACAACAATGATTAAATTGTAGAAAATAATAGTTTATTTATTTCGAAATAAAGAAACTTAAAGAACGTCCTCCAGCACGATGGGCCGACGACCTAAAGTTGGTTCCTGGCTTCGACTGGAAGCGGAAGGCGGAGAATCGCTCTGGCGCACCCTGGGGGAGGCCTATATCCAGCAGTGGACCCGAAAAAATCTATTTACTATTTAAAATCCGGTATTTTTGTACAAACAGGAGTTTTCTTAAATTATTATTTTTAACTTATATACATTACAAAAACTACTTCTCCTGAACGAGCTTTAAAAAATACGAAATACGAAAAAAAGCTCTTCTATTCAATAAATAGCCTTTAATGGACATAACTTAGATATTATATTACAAATGCAAATTTGAGAAAATTACGGTGATTCGCGCATAATAAAATTTCATTTTGTCGTATCATCCTCTTACATCTTGAAAGCTTTGGAGCATTATCATTTTCCTTTTGAATGTTATAAGGATTAAATGAGGTTGCTACGGAAACCTTTCAATTTTATATATCAATATTAGTAAATGTAACAACTTGATATTATATTTTATAGCTGTATTTGTTAATTTAATTTTTCTTGTATATTTCATGGGTATGGTTGTGGGTTTGATCCCCACTCGAAGAAATTAAATATTTAATTTACATTTATCGTCTTGTTCAAATTGTTCTATAAACATTCTAGCGGTACTGCGTGTTGGGTGCGAAAACTGGGGAGGAAAATGGGGAACGGAGTATCTTAACACTAGGTTCCCTCTGCCTAACCTCCTATGTGAGGGATACAGCGTGAAACTAAAATAAAGAACAATGAAGTGAGTATTAGCACCAGAGATACCAGACAAGGTTAAGTTTGTAGACGAGTAAGTTTCTATAAAAAAACATAATAATTTATCACATCTTACTTGAAAGAAATAAAAGGTTATTATAGAAAATTAAATAATAAAAAAATATTGATATCTTTCCATAGAAAAAAGTGAAAGAAAAATTGTAACAATATTTAAAAAAATTGCAATCATTTACTTTTACGACATCACCCCTTGGCCTGTTACGCTTAATCGATTTCGAGTTAGAAAACCTAAATACGTTAAGCCGGCACAACGTAATACTGGTAGATAAGTGTTGACCCTGATCGTTACATGAATAACAATTAAGAATAAAGCTCCCCTCAGATGCCTCGTAGGTGCCTCTTAGATACCTCCGTTGAATATTACATGAATTTAAAAGGTAAAAGTAATGAATGAGGCCAGTCGGGGCGGAGGCACAAAGTGTGATTGTAAAATCGACTGGTTGTAGGTTCGATCCCCACTCGAGGAAATAAAATATTTGTTCATGTATATATTTTCATTTCTTCGCTCTGGTGTTGGGGTAAAGCGCGGTTTTTTTAAATGAATAAATCATTTTAATATTAAGCGATTCTTGTTTTGTATTTATTTTTATTTCTGTATTTTTTTTTTGAATTTTTGTAATTTAATGAGATAAGGCCGTCGTGGCGGAATAAACACGACGGTTGTGAGTTCGATTTTCTCTCGGGGGAGTTATATATTTAATTTTTCCATTTCTTCGCTCCGGTAACGGTGCAAAGCGCGCACTCAATTCCTCAAGAATTCACCTGAAAGTGGGGAACAGAAACGTCGTAATGAGAAACGGTCTTAAATACTTTACTAGGTTCGCAAGCTCTCTTTGTAATTATGTGAAGTAAATAAAAAAAATAATATGATAATGGCTTTGTTTTATATTCACTCATTTAAAACACTATTGCAGAGAAGGTTGAATTATTATCAATATATTTTAAATGTGAGGCCGGTCGTGGCGCAAGAGCCCAAAGTGTGACTGTAAAACCGAGTGGTTATAGGTTCGATCCCACTGGAGAAGTTAAATATTTACTTAAATGTATATCTCCATTTCTTCGCTTTGATGTCGAGGCAAAACGCGGCGTTAAGTTCTGTCACTCAACACGCAATGCCTTCACAAATCCTGCAGAAAGTGGGGAACGGAGTGTCTTAACACTAGGTTCCCTCTGCCTACCCTGCTGTCTGCGGGATACAGCATGAAGCTTATTTTGTATTTTACATAAAATATGTACGCGTCCATATATTGAAGCCTAAATGAAATTTAGATGCTTACCTCAAACTGATACATAATTTAGTTTAGTTAAATAGTGGTGGGCTACTTTAGTTATTACTGACGATAATATTACTGCAGTAATCACAGTCACCACTACCACAGTACGTGTACACACATTTTAAATTTATTTGGTACATACGTACCTATTCAAAAAAAACAAAAGCAAAGCGGTATATAGAAAATACATTTATACTAAATCTTTTTTTTGTATAAATTCTTCTTTTTATATAAATTCCTTCTATGAATCCTATTTATTGCTAATTGCTATAATTCATTTTGTATTTGAGGTCACCGTGACACAAAGACGCGTCGGACTGTGAATGTGACAGTTGTCGGTTATATTCCCTCTCAGAGGAGCGCTTGAACTCTAAATGTTCAGAAAAAATGTGCAGAAAGTGATGAACGGAGTGTCTTAATAGGAACGTACTTAGCCTTCTCTACTATACGTGGGATACAGCCTAAAGCAAAAGAAGATATCAAATAGCCAATGTCGAAATATATCCAAAGAAAATTTGAAATTGAATTAAAGAAAAAAAAAAATAATAATATTTTGCCATTCGATGCCTATTTTACATTACCACTTTGTTATTTTTATATATTTATCATCATTCTTTTGTTCTTTTTAATGTTCTTAAATTATACCTTAGCTATTGTAATAATTACATACAAAAGCTATTTTTCTATAATTTCCCCTTCTATTATTTACATGTAGTTTTTTAACTTCACTTCACCTACTTACTTAGCTTTAACTGTTTTATAAAAAATATTTTCAAGAAAAAATAAAGTAAATTTTTTTTAAATTATATTTTTCAGTAGTTGTATTACCTACTACTGGTAAACTATTAAAAAAATAACTGCTGACACATCGGTTTGTTTTTTTTTTTCAATTTTATTCTAGAATTTAAAAAAATCTAAATTTCTCACATCTCTGCTGAACAACTATATACTTGGAAAACGTCTAGATAGATTCCAAATGTAGGGGAGGTACATAATATGTATAAAAACCTTTACTGTCGGTTAGTTTTCTTCATATTAATAGCTTCGTTTTACTTTCAAAAATAACACCTCAGGCTGCCACCCAAGAAAAATCCAAATGAAAACCCCGCAAAAGCCCCCCAGCAAACGCAGAATAATCACTGTTATTTGACAACGGTCTCGACACCAGTGACAATAGAAGGTTTCATTTCCAAACGACGGCCACTACGAGGGACGCAAGTTCGGCAATGTTTATTCTCGTCAGACCCAACCAGATATATAATATATTAATATTTATGTATGTTCGTCCGTCATGTGGCTTTTATCACGAACCAGCAAGAACTAGTTTAGAAGAATTTTTAAAAGTTGCTTCAACATCCTTTGTGACACTCTTTTGGAATTCCAGTCTCGATTCCACCACTAAGCAAATATAAAAGTTTCAGAAGATCTCAGAATGTTTCTTTGTTCGCTCGACCAAATTGGGATCAGATTTTAGGTTATATGTCTTTTATATATATGTAAGACGATCCCGAATATGTTAAACTAATTCCACTAAATATATTTAAAAAATTTATATATCTTTAATTTAATGTATGAGAGATATAAATCAAAATAAATCAGCTTCACGCTATATCCCTGCACACTGCAGGGTAGGCAGAGGGAACGTAGTGAAAGACACTCCGTTCCCCATTGTCTGCCGAATTCCGGAGGCATTGCGTGTTAAGTGGCAGAACTCAGCGAAGAAATGGAAATATAAATTTATGTAAATATTTCATCTCCTCGAGTGGGGATCGAACCCACAACCAGTCGGTTTACAGTCACGTTTTGTGCCGCTGTGCCACGACCGGCCTCCATGATGAGAGATATAGTATTTATATGTTTATAATTGAAAAATGATCACGATGTTCCATGGACCTATCTATAAAAACCAAAAGAGATTTAAAGCAATAACAGTTCAAAATCTTAGTAATTTACTAAGATTTTTAATTTACTAACCTATTTTTAAGACCTTCTGAACTCTTTTTGTTAGCCCATTTTTTGGGTGTTGATTAATAGAAATGGAATGGGTGTTGATTAATGGAATTTATTACCACTTTGTCCACCGAAACGGAGAAATGTGAACAATTGAAATATCATTAGTGCCTCTAGCGGAGATCGAGCCCACTACCTTTATGATTAATTTACTATATACAATAATAAATAAGAAATAAAGAAAGAAGCGTTTATATATTTATGTATAAGCGTTTATGTATTTATGTTTACGTATTTATATATTAGTTAAATATAATATATAAAAAAAATATATTAAAATTAATTTATTAGTTAAATACAATTAAACTAAAGATAAAATCTAGTCCTACAAACAATTAACGAATATAATAAATCGTATACATAAAAAAAATCCAAAAACGTATGAGATATTAACAAAAATCTGACGATGACGTCAAGAGATGTTATTATGTAGATATTCTTTGCCGGCGCAAGCGGGGCCGACGTCTGAATAAATAACCGGTTTTCCAATATAAGTTTAGCTGAGGTTTCGCCATTTCATATGAAATTTCCCCATTAAATATGTAATATTTATAGAGTAAATAACACGTTTATGTGTTTACTGATTTTCTTTTAACGTATAGTATTTAATTCTCGTATATAATGTATCTGAGTACAAAATAAATAAATCAGCTTCACGCTGTATCCCGCACACACCAGGGTAAGTTGAGGGAACCTAGTGTTAAGACATTCCGTTGCCCATTTTTCGCGAAATTTTGGAGACATTGCACATTGAATGATGAAACTTAAAAAAAAACTCAAAAAACTCAAAACTCAAACTCAAACTCAACCCAGCACTTTACATCGAAACCAGAACGAAGAAATGATTGCTGATAATCTAACATAACCTATTCGTATTCCTAAAAAAATATATAAACTGTCATATCCACAATACACTCTACAAAGTGTTACCTCTGCGCTGTGCAATATAATGTAAACGACAATTCAAACTAAATTTCAAGGAAATCAAGAGAAAATTAGGTCAAAACCTCGAAATTTTAACCGGCTAGAATAGCTTTATGCAAATACGCCGCTAACGTTATTGAGAGGAGACACAAACAATTGAGTAAATCTTGACAGCGCGCCAACCCCCCGCTAACGACTTATTTGATAAGCAACCCTTGAGTCAAAAATTAATAGCATTTTAACTACTGTTTATTTATAGTCTTCATTAAGTTAATTTCTTTACTAACATCGTTTAGAAAGAAAATTATGAAGTTCTTCAAGAATTTTTGACACAATTAGTACAAATTTTTAAACATTAATTCTTTTACATATCTAATGTCTAGGATTCGGGCAGAAAGCGGAGAGCGGAAATGGAGAGAGCGTCTAGATAATAAGTTATCTCTAACTACCCTGTGGAATAAATGTGAAGGTGTGAAAACAAGAATATAGAACGTAACATACTTTTGGGCATAATACCAAGCGAGACACTTTGGTTTTCCATAGAGCCGTCTCCTCGTTTTGCGTTTTTCCCTGCATTTATTGTGGCGCGTGTTCTGGAGAACTATTGAACCTTGCTGCTGAATATTATAATCACACAGTATATCACAAGATGATGATCCTCACCATCTCACTCATTGTAAACGTGGCACTTCACAGTGCTTCATGCAACTACGATATGGCCTGAGTACGGCGTGTTGTTTTCAGGTTGATATGACATGGATTCATTCAAAAAGCGTGGCTATTTGCACCTTAGACCCTGGTGTAGTTCCTGTATGGAATCTTGGACGGCGGTAATCACTTACAATCAGGTGGTACGCTTGATTGACTTGTTTTTCTTAAATATCATATAAAAATAAGACAATTTTCCTATATAACAAGGGTGAACTAACAAGGGTCACTTAAACCATTATGCTGCATATGTCTTTCTGCTTCTATTAAAATTAATCGGTTGCAGTATCCAATGAATAAATGAGTTAAAGAATGTACTATAATATAATGAAAATAAGTTAAAAAGTAATTTAAACCTGCTGGTTTGAATAAACATTTAGAATCATTCTATGATTCTAAATAGGAAATTGGATTAAGATCGAAGCTCACTCAGCCGGAATTGTAAAATAAGCCAGCTACAGCGCCAAGAATGATTGCTTTCTTATCGACGCCGAACAGACGTCCTAAACAAATATTAATCAAATGAGGACTTATACAGATTTATATTGTATGTATTTTTATTTCTTCAAGATTTTAAATAATTCTTAGTAGATTTTGTGTTTATTCATAAAATAACATCATGTCCTTTACAGTGTTTTTTTTTTTATTTTGTTGTCACAAACATGACACTTCGTTCTCCAATTTTGGTCCAAATTCAACAATTTTTCCCTTAAATGGATCCACCATCACTAATACAATAACAAATTACGTTTAAAATGTTTTTGATACGATTTTCATTAATAGGCAAAGTGGAGTGGAAAAGCTTTATACATCTTTTTTTTATCTTTAATTTGATTTGACTTAATACATATATAATGTATGTATATCAGTAGGTATAATCTAAGGCAACGAAGCCACGAACGGTTGACTTATAATATAATTATTATATATTCTATTATTCCCTAAGATGGGAATAAAATACACTACGATAACTAACATTACGATATCATCGAAATGCGGTAATGACTTAGAAATGCCTCTTCGTTTATCTTCGTCCCACTTTTATATCTTTCTGTAAAATTTGAACTTTACATACAAAATTGCTTTTTTGCAAACAAGTACGGAGTTTTCAAGTGGCAATATTTACGGAAGACAGAATGTGCTCATAGACAAAATTAAATCTTACAACTTTTTTATTAAATATTAGTAAAGAGGTCGTCGCTACGGCTTCTTCTTGTCGCACAGCGTTTGTCTGTAAGCGCGACAGTTGTAGTTTCGATTCCTAATCGTAGGAACAAATAATTTGCATTTCCTGTTAAAAGTGCAGTATTGAGTTCCGTCCCTCGATACACAATCCCATTCGAATCGGGTGATAACTGAAAAACAAAGTCACTTAACATTAGGTTCCCTTTGCCTACCCTACTCTATACGTATCCATATACAGAGTGAAGCTAAAAAGAGAAAGTTTTACAGGGACATTCAATACGAGCTAAGAGGATTTTACGAAAGAAATTTCCAAAGAACATTATTATTTGAATGGCGCGTTGATATCACGAAGTATGGAGTTTTTTTCAATGGTAGTATAAAAGTTTTTCCTTAAAAGTTTTTACCTACATCATAAAATATGGGGAAAAAAGTTATAATTAAACATTTTCAAGTTTGAAATAGAATTTTAATTAAATACGAACGTCTACGATACGCAAACCAATAAAATTACGATGATGCATTTATAGGATTCTTTTATCTAAATCGTTAGTGATATATTTGGATTATTCATTTTTTAATTAAGTTTTAATTTACAATATATTTTCAACTTACCGTTATGCCTCAAAAACATTCACGTGAAATAAATTAGATAAGTACTTTTAAAAAATATTAATACAAAACAAAAAGCCTATTTAAAGATAATCATTTATTTAATAAGAGATGTAGTCGAACAACTGTTTGGACAAACTGTTTGCACTAAATCTGAGAGGTACATTTAATTTGCTATATTCTGCTGATATAAATTATAATGTACTTTGTATTTAATTCTGTAGAAGACAAGGGATTATTCAATAATTTCATGTTAATGTAAATTTATTTTAAAACTCAAAATTTACTTTACTACTCCAGTATTAGGGGGTTTTTACCCCCACCTGCTTCGCTCTATATTATAATTAGATATCGTTAATTATTATTATTAACAATTATTATTCATTATTAGATATTGTTAAATATTATTATTAACAACTTACTGAAGAATAATCATGTGTCTATTATCTATAAAATATATATATTATGCAATAGCAACTTACTGTTGCATAAGTATAAAAAAACTAAACTAAACTATCCCTAGCGGGGTAGTCAGAGAGAACGGAGCGCCAAACGCTACGGTCTCTACATACCTCTTTCGCCTCGTCCATTGTCATCAAACTCTTCATACATGCCCTCCGGGTGGTCATCATGCTTTTTACGTGACCTTCCTCCAGTATCTTTGATACTGTGTTTTCAAAGGTCAACCGAGGTCTCCCCATGCATAAGTATAGTGATAAAATATTTTTGAAAAATAAATGTTTATTCGTTCTTGAACATGTGATACGTTTACATGAAACCAGCTGAATATTGGTGTGCGCCGAATACTATAGACGGCTAGCTCTATAAGTCGTGCCGCTTTATGATAGTGGATTAACTTAACGGGGAGAGCAGCTTACCGCAGCCTGCGAAGCAACATCCAAAAATATATATTTTTATGTACGTTGTATATGCTTGTTCTATATTTTGTAATATATAATAAAAACAGTATATTTATAATTTTACTGTACCTTCTCCCAACATTTGAACGATTACTACCACTAATTATTATTATAATTAATAAAATATCTATAAAACAAAACTCAGTAAACTCAGTATTCAGTTTGAATGACTACACAGTCATTCAAACTGATATCTGAATGTTAAATATGGACGAAATAAAAGGTTTTTTATTATACATATGTATGTATGTCTGTAATAAGTACTATCTTAAAAATATTAGGTAATGTGTAACATATTACAGTACACATACAGTGTCAGTTGAGACCAGTCGTGGCGTTGGGAAACAACTGTGCAACTGTATACGCGGCAGGCTGTGGGTTCGATTGCCACTCGATGAAACGAAGAACGAAATATTTAATAATATCATTTCCTTGCTCTGGTAAGATAGGAAGGTTCCCTCAGCGTACCTTGCTATGTACGTAATAAAGCGTTAAGCAAAGTAATATAAATAAATAACACAGTAAATTGAATACATTGTAAGCTAATTATACTTAACGGTATAATCCTTTGACTTTAAACGAAGTTGTTTCAACTAATGACTTCTTAAATTACACGTGATGTTGTGTACCACGTTTTTGTACATTTTAATTATGCATCTGAGATGTGGCGTTTCTCATAATTTTATTTATGAATAACTATAATAAACCAGCGCAGCGGCACTAGGTGTGACTGTAAAACCGACTGGTTGTGGGTTCGATCCCCACTCAGGGAGATGAAATATTTACTTAAATGTATATTTCCATTTTTTTGGTCTGGTGTCAAGGTTGATTTCTGCCACTCAAAACGCAATGCCTCCAGAATTCGGATGAAAGTGGGGAACGGAGTGTCTTAACACTAGGTTCCCTCTGCCTACTACTATGTGCGGGATACAGCGTGAAGTTATTATAATTAAGTATATCAACGTTGTTCTACAATCAAAATGTAAAATTAAACAAAATGTAATTTTACATTTATACCTACCACCCACCCACCACTACTACCCACCTATGGCAGTTCTCCTAAAATTGTTACTTTTAAAGAAAAATTATGTCTTTTTTAACATCAGCGTATAAAGTTGAAATTTTACTGTGAGCTATAAGCTTGGACATTATAATGCACGTTTATTGGAGTGACATCTTTGGACAGCCCCTATTTATTTTATAAATGTATTTTTTAAAAAATGTGTTAATACGGACAATGACGATTAGTGTAGAATAATGATAAGCAACTAAAGAAAAATTATGCTGTGGCTGTGTAATATGAATGATTTTTTACAACAGAATTAAAATTAAATACTTACTTTTTAGCTTTACGCTGTATTACTAGTGGGAAAGTCAGTGAGAATGAAACGCCAAACGCTACGGTCTCTATATACCTCTTTCTCCTCGTCCACTATCATCAACTTTACATACATGCCATCTGGGGCGTCCTCATGCTTAATAAGTTCTTTGATTTTCACGATTATTACACATTTTTAAATGAAACTATTTTTACCGGATTAATCGCGTATATTTTGTATTTTTATACATTTTTCGAGCACTTTGCAGTAGTCCGTGGTCACGGGTGGACAGACAGGTCATATGTCAAGTAGGAAGATTCTTAATTATTTAACACAGTGATAAAGAATGACTCAATATTTAAAGAAATATTTTGAATAGGTTCTTCAGTGCGTTCGTTCGTTTCTACTATTCATATTTTTTTAAGAAACTAATAAGAGTTTTGGGAGCAACCTCTAAAATATTGTGGCTTAAGAAAAAAATGCTCTGACACTGTTTATAAAAATATCCCGCAGTATTATTTCATAACTTACGTGCGACACGTACCGACATTGCACTATTGCACCTGTATATTGCATGTATGTATGTGCCAAGGTTATTTTAGGGTACATACCTCAAAATCCTTATAAGATAACTTTGTTGTTTGTCCGTCTGTCCGTCTGTCAAGACTATTTTGTACAAGATCGGTTAAGGGTTAGATACCTAAATATTCAAGTCTATATTCCCTTAGAGCACAAAAGATCTATCTTCAAAATCTTCGCAATCAAATGACGATGAAATATGAGTGTTTATGCTTCGTTTTTTGTCGCATTTTCTATCATAACTATAGGGTACTTCCCGTTGATATACAATTACGAAATTTGTTAAGAAGTTAAAACTTAGCACACGTATAAAGGAAAATTCCAAATTATTTTTTCAAAAATTGACTACTTATTGTATTTAAGTCACAGAAAAAAACCATTAGGTACAAATTTTAATTTGTACTTAATTAATACAAAATAACAACTTAATTAGTTATTAGTTATTCATGAAACTGGTACGAAACTCTCGGGTCATGAGTACGACTTGAACTTGACCGAAAATGTTGATTATTTTATAGATTATATAAAAATGCCTAAAAACATGCTTTCTATGTATATTCTGTATACCAATTATATATTTAACTAATAATATATACGAGCAGGCCGCTAGTTCATAATATTTTTAAATCAAATATGAACCTTAATCAGATAAACATGTATGGACAAGATTATGAGAAAACAAGTTTAGTCGTTACGGTCGTTGGTTGTATAATAATTGTAAAAATAGTGTGAACAGTGAACTGAATTGAGGCCAGTCGTGGCGGAGGAGAACGAAGTGTGACAGTAAACGCGACAGGTTGTGGGTTCGATTTCCATTCGAGGAAATAAAGTATTGTATATTTTCATTTCTTCGCTCTGGAGTCGAGTCAAAGCAAGTCGCTAAAATCCGCCACTAAGCACGTTGTCTCCAGAATTTTACCAAGACGATAATGACTTACTTTACAACCTGCACGATTACCTCAATGGCTCCAGACGAAAAACTTTATGTGCCAGCGTGTATTGCTCGTCATGTTTACGGGAAGGAGACGCCGCCGCTATGTGTCTCATAGGAAGTATCAGTATCACACAGCAAGCACTGGAGAGATCAATTTATATATAGATGCATAGAATTAGAAATAAGGAAATCCGTAAGAGAATGAAAAATCCTTAATGGCAGCGAGGAGGAACACATACCTGGAAAAATCGATGGAAAAGTCCCCGAATGGCGATTCCGCAACGATGACGCTCAGCTTGCAGGCCCCGCACCAGGTGAACAGACGATTTGACAACGCTGGATGCAGAGAGAGAGAGAGATCCTTGGGGAAAACTTATGTTCAGCAGTAGGTTTAATTGTTATCAATTTTTTTTTTGTAATAGGTAGTCAGTTTACCTTTATACTTACTAATACTTGTATTATCTTGGTGTCCTGATATTGTTACGTCAGAAAAGCTAATAATAATAAATACAAGCAATTTTGAAATCAAATAAATATGAACCTTCATTAATAAACAATCGGATATGATACTCGCGTGCCTGTGGCTTTACGTAACGCACATGTATAGAAAATTTAAAAGTGTTGAAACTTTGGAAATCCTGCCATGATTGAACAAGACCTCGATGAAACAAGATTTAGTAATAATTTTTATATTTTTTATATATTAGTGTGAATAATTAATAGTTAACAAGGAAATATATTCGTGCTCTTTTTATTAGAGAGGGTAGAGCCCTCTATTTTATTCTAGATCAATATTAGTCTCCATTACATTGTTCCCTATTTTTTGAAAGAAATGAAGAAAGGACGGAATTCAAGATGAATGTAAATGGTAAGATATAAGAACATGAAAGTGAATGAAGTGGTATATTTGGGAAGTATGTTCAGTAGAGATGGCAGATACGAGATGGAAGTGGAAAGGCGTGTTGATGCCGGTAAGAGGGTTAACGAAACCATGGCTACATTGGTGAGACGGCGAAACATCAGCACAGCTGCGCGTACACAATGTAGTGTTGGTACTGACGGCGAAACGTGGGTATTACAGAATTAAAATCGCACCAATCTTCTCATCAACCAGGGGTATTGATCAGACAAATAATAAAACCGTTCGGCACGTGAAACTATCATATATTAACTCTAGCTAGGAGCTAGCTAGGACTTTCCGAATAATTCTGTAGCTTTTAGTATATTAACTACATTATTTTTATTGTAATAAAATCGTTTAACATAAAAATATTTTTTTATTTTATTTATTACAAGCGGGCGCGCGCGGCTTCGTCTGCCTATTTGCACCCTTAGGGGTGAATTCTAAAAAAAACACGAAACATGTGTTCAATAAAATATTTTTAACAGTCTGAATTTCAAATTTTATTAAAATCGGTGCCGATTCAAACTTTTTTCCATACAAACTTTCAACCCCTATTTCATTCAAATTTTTCAAAATCCCTTCTTAGTGGATGTCCAGATTATGAAAATAACCATATGTCCAAATTTCACGTTGCTACCATCAGTGGTTACGGCTGTGCGTGCTTCTCACCTCAGTCAGTCTATATAATAATAAATTACTATTAATACAGTCGCTTAAGACCTACGGTAGATATGAGTATAGAGTATAGTAGATTAAACCTCATAACTTTCACAGGATGAGCTTCCCTCTGTTATTATAAACAAATAACTGACATTAATCCCATAATATTGGGATTAATATACCCATTTTATTAAATTAAATAACTTTGCGATACCTAAATTAGTTTTATAAAATTCATCTTTTTTTTAATGTTCGCACAGCACAGTTCGGAAACATTGAAAACATAAAAGAAAACAAGATTTATTTTTATTTTGTCTATATATATTTTTTTAAATTTTTACAAGTAAATAAGACACGACTTAAAAATAACGTAGCATATACGTATGCATATAATTACACTTATATAATATTTAATAGGTTTTGAATTCCGGTAATGCAATTGGATAATCTGGTGGCAAACTGGCCTTAACTTCCATTAACAATTCTTTATAAGTACGGCGCATAATTTTATGAACACGCTCTGTTAGTTCCATCAGATCGTCCATCGTCAAGCCTTCAGTTGGTACTGGCTCTAAGCATTGTATTATCATATTACCTGTTAAGTACAGAATAAAACGGTTATTCATATAAGATAAATAAGAAGTCATGAGGCCAATGGTGGCGCAGGGGCACAAAGGGTGACTGTAAAATCGACTGGTTGTGGGTTCGATCCCCCCTCGAGGAGATGAAATCTTTACTTAAATTTATATTTCCATTTCTTCGCTCTGGTGTCGAGGCAAAGCGCGGCGTTGCGTTCCAGAATTCGGCAGAAAGTGAGGAACGGAATGTCTTAACACTAGGTTCCCTCTGCCTACCCTGCTGTTTGCTGTGGGATACAGCGTGAAGCTGATAAAAAGTCAATAATAATCAGCCTATAAATACATACATTTTATGAAATTCTTACCCTTGTTAAATATTTGTTTTTCATTGCTTATGAAATAATATGGTGAAAATACGACAGGTATTATTGGGACTTGTGCGGATATTGCAAGAGCAAAGGCGCCTTTCTTGAAAGGTAAAAATTTTGTTAAATCGCTATTCCTCGTGCCTTCAGGAAACATAAATATTTTTATCTGTAAATGAAAACAGCAAAAAATTTTAATATGTTATTCTAATAAAACTTTCTTTTCAGGGTTCCGTACTTCAAAAGGTAGAAATGGAACTCCTATAGAAACTTTTTGTTGTTCGTTGTCTGGGGACCTGAAATTAATCTCAAATGTGTCTACGGTACCTTGAAGCATAAAAAACGTTAAGCCCTTAACGATCATCACCTCATTATCTTATATATTAAAAAATTCAATCAAACGATACGAGCGTTTGTTGTATAATTTTTGCTGCATTTTGTATGAAATTCGATGCGTAATCAAAACGTATAGGATACTTCCCGAGGACCTACACTTATCAAATTTCATAAGAAGAAAGGAAAACAAAAGTTGAAAATTTATAAATATTTCATAAAAAAAAATCAACAAATTTATAAACATTAGGCACGCAAAAATAAATTGTGCTTCCTATTGACTTACAATCCCGAAATTAGTACAGAAACCTCGACGAGTCAGTCGAAACGAGTCCCACTTGCACTTAGCCGGTTTTCATTTATAACGACTTGAGCATTATACCCATGTAAGACAATGTAATACATACTAACGGTCTTATTCATAAAAAGTTATGGAACAGATAAAGTGTTCTATAAGCCCACTATAAGGAAAACGTCAAAAAATGGTATTCATAACAGCATTTTAGCGCTAAACAGTTCTATAAGCCTATTATAAAGTTATAGAGGCCGAGACCCTACTATAGCGGTTCTATAAGATAAAAAATGGCCGATTCTCAACAGCTGATCATCGAAAATGACATTTGATGTAAACAAAATATTGTAAATATTCAATTCCTGTCAATTTAGTTAATACTCAAGTTGTGTTAATTTGCCACTTTTGTGATTAAAATGGAAGCGTTACAAAGCAAAGATGCTTCGGAAACGATGGTAGGAATTGAAAACACAACAGTTCACATCGAAGAAGGATATATATAAGGGTAATCCATTACCAAGTAGGGGTAATCCATTTTCCTTGAACAACGAAATCTACTGTGAATTTTATAATAAACTTGGTGTGTGATCTCTGATTAGATTATAGAGGTTCTAGTACCTTACATGAAATCAAACTAATAGCTACTTGAATTGAAGATGATGGAGTCGTCGAGAGGTAAGTATTTTTATCTTACTTGACTTGAATATACTATTCATACAACACATACTCATAAAGTGACACGTATTCGTGTAACAAGTACTTACAAAATTATCTTTTTCCTTACAGTATTAAGAGGATGCTGAAGAACACCATCTGTTGTCTCAAGCAACCACTAGCCGGATCTGTGCCCGAGTTGCATGTGCACTTGCTCAATACTCAGTTTCTCTTATTAAAATGCCCAGTACTTTTTCTAAAGAAGAGCATATTATGACAGAATTTAGTTCGTTCTATTCTGTACCCTCAAAACCAAAGCGAGAAAAAAATATAATGGAGCACATATGGCAAACAGAAATACTGTGGAAAAATGCTTTGGAGTGACATTCCATAGTTCTAAGGGGTACAGTGTCATAAATGCATATATGCTGTTTTACAAAATTTTTTTAGGATGAATTTTTGTAAGTCAGTAAATAAAAAGAAAATATACATTTCTATAATTTTTATTTGGTCTTCTAATATAATTTTATTTTTAAAGATTTCTTCTAAAAGTGTTTTGTTTTTCATTGTCCATCTGGGCCTCATACAGCTCTTTTCTGTAGGCAATTTCATTGTCTGCAATTTGCTGAGCAGCACTGTTTTTATTGTCATGCTGTAACCAAAAATGTAATATATATATTATTATTTTTAATATAAGTTTTCCAAACCAGTATGTATTAATTATGTCAAAATATATCTTATTTACAAATCTGTTATACAAATTATAATATAGCTTGTAGATTGTACTGATTGATTTTTGAAAATTTGTTTCAACTTATTAATATGTTATATTAATACATTATTATAATCAGTTATTGTAGTTATAGCAATAATAATAAAACTGAATTCATTCAACATCCACAACAACATGTTTATTTTTTAATCTAAAAAGTTTCTTGTTTGCTGGTGTGGTATGCGGGGTGTGTAAGTGCTAGTATCTAAAAAATATAATCAGAATTTCTTTCTGAGCATTGTTTAGGTAGTGTAAGTTATTTAATGTATTATGATGCAAAATAAAGTCAAATAAGACTCGTACAAGAATAACTGGTTGATAAATATACTAACAAATTATTTGTTTTTGACATTTTTAAAGTGTTATTCCACACTTAGGTATTAACAAAATTGTGGCTGAGTTGCTTTGTATAGATTGTACAGAAGGGCTTGGCTGCAAAATCTTAAATAATTAAATTGAAATTAATTTCTGGGTATTGTGGTATATATACAGTTATTTTATTCATGCAGCACAATTAATTATGTTTAATATGTCTAATAAGTATGAATACAACACATAAAATAAGATAGGATGGGATAGTATTTGTGTGCATGATTTCAATACATCTTTAATACAATACACAAACCATTTCTTTTTCTGCTCCGGAATTGTCATATGGAAGCGATGAATTTTGTGGTATATAACATTTTATTTGTGGTTTTTTTTCTATCCTGTAATATTCCTATATCATACTTTGTTATATACTGAAACAAGAAATAATATAATTACATAATTATTTATTTACTCAAAATGAAATACTATTTGACAAAATATTCATATTTTTATGTGTACCTGATTATCAGATTCAAATTAATTTGAGTCTCACATGAGGGAGCCACACCGCAAGTTCACCATCACTATTTGCTGGTAGGTGGTGGACCACCATCTGTTTTTAACATCTGTTTTCTCTCAATGTACTTGTACTTCTTTAGATATTTTTCATTTTAATAATACCCCCATTGGGCTTAAAATTGTAGCAGTTCCGAGTGTGAACTGAAACATTAATTGCTTTGATAAAATAAGTAACTATATACACAAAATACTCAATTATATTATTCAAATTTATCTCATTAAGTAGCTATAGTGTAAATCTTGCCATGCGGCCAGCTTTTCGCGTTTTATTTTCATTAATTGAAAACTCTGTTTCTGACCAAATCATTCAAGATCATCTATGGAATAAAAGCATAAGCATTAAAGTATAATAAGCGTATGAGTGTCTCCAAAACAAAACTTACGTGGTCCAATCAGCTGTATCAGTAAAACCAACTTTATCATCCTCCAACCAATTCTCACTCATTTGCCTTTTTTACTTTCTACAATTTTCGATTCTGATGCTATTTTACAATAATAATTATGTAATATTTAAAATAAAATAAACGAGGGGCACAGAACACAATGTAAACAAATATGACTGAGCGGTAACTTGTCATACCACAAACAACAAAATATGATTATAATCCGTAATAATGTCTATGATTAGACGTATTTGGTAAATTGATACACATTATCTATAGTCAATTCGGTACAATTGACAAGCGTACTTGCCGATTTCATCGTAGTGGCAACATTTTAGCTTATTAACCGCATATTAGTTATAGGAGGTTTATAGAACTGTTATGAATACGCAAAGTTATCGAACGTTTCATAAACTTATAGAGCATTTTAACTAATGAACGTTTTAAGCGTTCTATAAGGGTTTTTTATGAATAAGACCGTAATAGTTTATTTATAATGACTTGAGCATTACAAACGTCTAATGCTCAAGTAATTATAAATAAACACATAATAAATAAAGTATAATAAAAAACCACAACAAAATAATAAACACATAGCCATAAAACAAATACATGGGTAATATTTCGTATATTATTAAACATACAAATGCTTTATTATGTGTAATTCAGTACCTACGGCTACATACCGACAGTTGAGTAGGTATTCCACAAGACATTCGCAAAGGAATGTAAATATTTCAGATGGTTTTGGGACTCGGCTCTAAAAGTTTACCATAAAATAAAAAATTGCTAACTATTTAGCTATTACGAGATACTATATTATGAGATAATCATGAGTAAACAGTAAATAGATACGGCTTTACTCGTGTGTAATTCTGTAAGAGGTACCTATTACGAAATCCAGAAGACAGTAAAACACTTGATTATATTATTTTTTTAAACAAATTTAAATTAATTTGTTTTTAAGAAAGGCATTGTCGTTTGTAGTTGTAGCTTTATGGAAAGTATATAAAAACTAACCTTATTCTTAAAAGCGTTCGCAGCGCTAGTTTCTAATTGAGTGTATGCGTCTTTAGGATTTTTTCTGTCAATGAAGATAGAACCACACCAGTACATGCACAATCCACTTGGTAATATATACATCATCGTCTTCTTACTTACAATAATGCATTTAGACGCCGCTTTCCAAATATTGCTTAAGCCTGTAAACAGACTTTGATCATAAACAACAGACGAAAGAAAGACAAAAGAAAACAGTTTTTATTGTCAAGAACTTTCTATAAATATCTGTTTGGATTAAAGTAAATTATTCGGTAGAACGTTTTTTTTTATTTTCCCGCTGTATCCCGCAGATGGAAGAGTCGGCAGAGGAATCCTAGTGTTAAAACACTCCGTTTTTCACCTTCCTCCAAATTTTGCATGTTGCGTGGGCGAAGTCAACGCCGCGCTTTGCCCTGTTACCAGCGCGAGAAAATGAAAATATTAAATTAAAATTAGCAGATTTTTTATATACTAATATTAAGAAAATTACCTAAAACATCAAGAGAGGATTGATGGTTCCCCACAATGACGGCACCTCTATCTTCGGAGAGGACTCCAACATTACGCAAATGCCATTTTATGCCAATTATATGGGTTACTAAATTCATTCCCATACATACTATTCTGAAAAATAAATAGTTCAAATAAGCGCTAAGTTAAAGTTTTGAGGCGATGTTCCTGTAGGTCTTAAAAATACAATTTTACCACCGAACCACCAAAACCAATTTTCTATGCAACAGGAAATAAGTAAATGATTTATTTTAGGGTAGGCAGAGGGAACATGAGAAGCAAGTGTTTTTTTTTTTTATTTTAATTCTTACTTACACTACAGACTTATGGTCCGTACCTTTTGTTATTTTTACATTTTTTTAATACTTTTTTCTGTAGATATTACCCAAAACTAAACTTATGTTATTACATATATACATTCCTATATTTAAACAATATCTACCTTAGACAGTCCAGCTATTCATTTGAGTTGCCACTTACTAACTTAATCTAACACTATAATCTAAATTTACATGCATAAAAATAAACCTTAATAAATTTAACTTAATTGTTTACAAGCAAGAGTTAAAACACTCCGTTCCGCACTTTACGAATATTCGAGGCATTGCGTGTAGATTGGCGGAACTCAACGCCGCGCTATAAAATATTTCATTCCTCCGAGTGGGACAAAAACCCACAACCGTCACGCTTACAATCACACGCTCGTATTTATGCGCCTCTAATGATTTGATTCTCTAAAAAAATATATATACAAAATAGAAAGGAATTTTGTTGTGAACTCATTGACTAAGAGTATGTGCTTGAGCCGGTCAAGAAAATATTATAACTATTATAATTTATTTTGAGGCCTGTCGTGGCGTAGTGGCACAAAGTGGGACTGTAAAACCGACTGGTTGTGGGTACGATCCCCACTCGAGGAGATGAAATATTTACTTAAATTTATATTTCCATTTCTTCGCTCTAATGTCGAGGCAAAGCGCGGTTCTGCCACTCAATACGCAATAAGGCCAGAATTCGACAGAAAGTGGGGCACGGAGTGTCTTAACACTAGGTTCCCTCTGCCTACCCTGCTGTGTGCGGGATACAGCGTAAAGCTGATTAATTTTATTTTATTTAATTATTTTATAAGTATAATACAGTACCTACTTATTATATTTTATTTAGCAATGAAAGCATAAGATCGTTTGGAATAAAATAAGCCCAAGAAATGTTCAAATCTATCCACTATTTAAATAAAAGGTGATTTATTACATAATTTTAAATATATATTTATTTATAATTTTAATACTCACACTCCATTTCTGGGGTTATTTTGTCGAAACAAAAAAAAAGGTAACAGAATTGTACACCAACACATCGTCCAGGCATAATATAACCAAAATTTATATTGAAATCTTAAATATATAAAACTGTTTTTAAATAACTCCCTCAACACATATATTGCAGTCACAGGTGCTAAGACATAAAATAAGAATTTCCACATTTTTTTAATCACACACAAAACTCGACTATACGTCTATTTCGTCCCTGCAATACTAAATACAAATAAAACTCTCTTTCAAACAATTTGTATGCTTGATGTAATAACCTTACATTAAACGCTGTAGGTACATAAAACGCAATGTGTTAATAATATACATTTATAATTTATTAAATGTGATCAATAATTATTATAAGCAATGTAAATATGCCATTTTTTTTATTTAGTCTCTTATTAAAGAACAGACAGTCACAAAAACCTAGACTGCATTAAACTAAAAGAAAAACACAAGCGCAATCGAGTTTATTAGGATTAACAGTCGAAATCCCTTTAAATTTTACGGTGTTTTTTTTATAGATTTAATTGATTGAAGGTTCTGACTGTTATACTACTACTGGGTTTGGTTTTTTTGTTTTTGCAGTTGTTAGGGGTTTTTATAATATTTTTTTATTTCATATTTTTTATTAGGATTTATCAGTTTTGTTATTAGGATTATATAAGACGAATAATTTCGCAATCTTATTACTACATTGAAGGAGTTAATATCGTGAGGATTTAAACCCACTTTTACAGTCTACAAGAGTAGCCCAACACTACTACTACTTCGCTTATCGTAATCTATATAATTTTTAAGCTTTCAAATTTTATAATTTTTATACGTATCTATGGTAATGACAATCATGATTTGAAACATCTAGTGTAAAATTTTACTAAATCAGCAAACTATAAAAGTCTACATGACATAGGCTCAGCTTCAAATATTTAGATATTTTTCCTTTTTTTTCCCAAAGAAACACATATTTACACATATTATGGGATAATATATAGCGCCACTCGGTCTACTACCACTATATCATGGTCTGTTGGCAACAATATACCTGTCAATAACAATAGACCGATCCCAGTTGAGCAAAACAACAATTTTCAAAAATAGACGTGGGAATGTACCCATAGTAGAAGTAGTATAGGTTACGTCTAATTCCACAAGGCCTTTTGAACAGCAAGTTCCTTGTATATTATTTTGGCAATTCAATTCTAACTATGTAAATTGTTATTAATTTAATTTAAAACAATAGCGTGCCCGACGTTTCGCTATGTTAGCGCTTTATCCGCTACGAAATAAAAACGTGTGCCAAACTTACGAAACGATGTTAGTTTTCGTAACGTTTAGTAATTCAGCATTAGACAATTATTTAATAGTTTTAATAGTTTCATAGATACATTTGATCTTAAAACATACTCGAATGATTTATTAAATATTCTATATCGTATGAGTGTAGTAATATTTCTATTGTGTTATTATAGATGCCTTCAGAATTCGGCAGAAAATGGGTAACAGAGAACGGCAGAAAATGGGGAAAATGTCTTAACACTAGGTTACCTTTGCTTACCCTGCTGTGTACGGGATACAGCGTGAAGCTGATTTTCTGTTATTATAGATTAAATTTGTAGAAATATGATTATTACAACTGGTTATATAGTATAATCAAAAACCCAAGATGTATATGTGTATTTACACATCTGCATATATATTTATTTACACATCTGCTTGAGTGTGAAGGGAAAAAGGTGCAAAATAACTATATACAGTATATTTTTTTAGCATATGCACGGATAATCCTAACGTCATCTTATCAAAATAACAATATTCAAATGAATCAGAAATCTCCGTTCAATTTGATTTTTAAATATTTATAATATATTAATTCGAACTAAGTAAATACGGACTTTTTGAAAAAGAAAACTACATTATTGGTGGATCGACGTTAAAACTTAAGTTGTTATCTCTAAAACTCTTTCGTTAATGAGTGATTGATAGAGAGAATAAAAAATTTAAATTTGACATTTAGGTAGGACCTAGAGCACTTCTGTAAGAGAGGAATTACTCGCAAGATTTTCCATTATACTTCGTTCGATACACGCAAGAAATTTGCGAGCGGTGACTAAGTCATAATAATATGTAAAGATTACCTTGCAATTTTTTATATAATTTCTTGTACAATAGAGTAGCCTTGAAGAGTTCATTATGCCTATTTTTTACAATTACGGTCGTTACGTTAAATAAATAATTGAATAATGTCTTGTTTAAAAGAATATTACCTAAACCTGCTATAGGACGCTAGTGAACATTTAAAATGATTTCTTGAAAATATTAAATAATAAAGTTTTATCATAGGAATTTGGTAAAAATAGGCTTTATCTTACATCGAGTATGCATAATTGGCTAAAAAAAAGATATATAACATTTATTTCGCATTGCAATTGACTAAGGAATGACAATAGTCCATACGAGATTTTGATACTTTGTTTTTATTTATTTGATATAAGATTATTTTGTCCATCAAATCCCTTCCTTATATACATATCAATAAGGAAGTGATATATTTTTAAACATGTGAATCTGACTAATTCTACTAAATATTTTTATCATGTTTTCTACTCTCTTTTTTCGCATAAAGGCGAAGGATTAAGCCATTTACCACCCAATTTTGGTGGATTGGCGGAGCTAAACGCCGCACTTTGTCTACCAAGATGATCCGTATCCATAGTAAAGTTGAAGAAGTACTGAGATTCCACGATTTTTTGGTTCGCATAATTCAATGTATAAATTATTAAATATTTCATTATTTATAATAAATTTTTTGTTTCGATAGGTAAAGAGATTATTATCGGATATATGTTTCGTTCTGGTTTATGTTTTCTTTTTCTTTTTTTATATTATTAAAAAAAACAGTACAAATCTATAGTATACTAGTGATTCTGTAGGTACGATGTTTCTTCTTTGAGGTAAGAAACACTAAAAAATTCTGATTTACCTAATCAATATTTTAAATCTTTTAAAGGCTTTATTAATAAAGCAGGGTAATTCACCTTTTTAAAATTATATATTATGGATTTTGTGCAAATACTATTTATCAAGATATGTTTAAATTAATTTAAATTTTCATACATTATGAGGTAAAAGTTTTGATGATTAATATTTAAAATAAAAATATAAATCTTTATACCCAATTATGTTATAAGCTGCACTGCCTATATAAATCTTTATACTCAATTGTGTTATAAGCTGCACTGTCTCTTAAATCGAAACACAGAAAAAAATGTACATAAATAAGTTTACTTTTAGATTAATTTCCTTAAGCCTCTCGTCAGTTATGTTATTTAAGTAAGAGTGACTGAAGCAAGTCGTGGCGCAGCAGGGGCACAAACGATGACTGTAAGCGCGACTGTTGTGGGTTCGATCCCCACTCGAGAAAGTGAAATATTTATTTAAATGTATATTTCCATATTCTTCGCTCTGGTGTCGGAACAATGCACGGCGTAGAGTTCCGCCACTCAACACGCAATGCCTCCAAAATTCGACAGTAAGTGGGGAACGGAGTGTATTAACACTAGGTTCCCTCTGCCTACCCAGCTATGTTCGGGATACAAAGTGGAACTGATAAAAAGGTAAGATTTTTAATTAGATACCTTTATTGTTGAAGTAAGTACTTCACTCTATCACCTCATAAAAATAATAGACTAAAATAAATAATATAATAACTATTAGCCACTCTTTATCATGTTTTTACACTTGGAGTACTTGTGAAAGGTCTATTTGATGACTTCAAAGTTAAAATTCAATTACTTTTACACAGCGCTTCCAACTAACCAATAGTAATTGGAATTGAATAATAATTATAAGATGCAATAACTTATTTTTTTGTAGCTTCACGCGGCATCCCGCACATGGCTGGGTACTACCTAGTGCTAAGACACTCCGTTCCAAATACTGAAAAGTAAAGCTTATTACACTGGTCAAGAATATTTACAGGATAAAGATGTATGGAATTGAATGTGATGCAGAATAACTGGCTTATGTAATAATTAAAAATTATATCATTGACATTAAAAAGAGCAACTGTTGATTATCTTGCCGGCTCTTCTCAGCAGAACTGCCCTCCAAACCGGTGTTAGATTTTTTATATGTTTATTCGACGATTCAAGAGTGCTTACAGTAGTATATTTAAAAAAAAGAATACTTTTGATTTGAATTTGAACCGTGGTAAACAGAGGGAACTTAATGTTGAGACAATCCTTTTCCCAGTTTTGGCGTGAATGCGAGATATTGCGTGTAAAATAATTAGAGAACACCTTGTCTACGAGAGCGAGAAATTAAATAATTTAAATATACCTAATTATTACCCGAGGATACTACTAATTCAAATGTTATAATACTAATGTCGGTTCCCTCATGTTTCCATATTTGTGTATTGCAAAAGTCAATGATCTTAAGTATTTTTTTAACTTTTTATATTAATATCAATTCGTAGGGACATAAAAATATCGTTTGTCTAAAAGTAGGAATATTTTTACCTATACATATATAGTATAAAGCTAGAACACTAGATACAACGAATAGATATTTAATGTAAATTTTATGTATTTGACTTTATTTTACTTTATATCAAAGGTTATATTAAACTGAATTGCCAACGTCTATGTTACGAGTAACAACTATCTAAGAAAATACTACTTCAGCTTCACGCTGTATCCCGCACATAGCAGGATAGACAGACGGAACCTAGTGTTAAGACTCTCCGTTCCCCACTTTCTGTCGAATCATTATATTTGCACATGTCGATCATTATATTTGCACATTTGTTAATATAATTATTTATATTTTTTTCTTATTGTACCATTGCTCTTATAATGTTCGTAGGCGCTTGTTAGATTTAGGTATTTAGGTCTTGCATGGGGCTGAAACCGTGCCTAGAGATTCCCTTATTTTCCCAAGAAAATAAGCAAAAATGAAGCCAGTCGTGGCGCAGTAGCACGAAGAGTGACTGTAAAACCGCCTGGTTGTGGGTTCGATCCCCACTCGAGGAGATGAAAAATTTACATAAATTTATATTTCCATTTCTTCGCTCTGGTGCGGAGGCCAAGCGCGGCGTTGAGTTCTGCCACACAACACGAAATGTCTTAACACTAGGTTCCCTCTGCCTACCCTGCTGTGTGCGTAATGCAACGTGAAGCTGATATTAAAATAAAAAAATTAATATACAATTCTTTGTTCTTACTTCATCGAAGGTAAAAAAAAAGTATTATTACAAGAAATTGAAAATACATCATTCGATGTGAACCATATTAAGGACAATACATCAGAAGTAAAAAGAAGATTAATATATATGGCTAATAAAATTCAGCAGAACATTCTAATATGAGACAGTTGGTATCGCCGAGTGCTAGTTTCCGATACGCTTCCGACACAAGGGAATGCTGATTTTATCGAATAATGAGTTAAACCAAGATCTTCCAGCCATAATAAATCAAGTATAACTGAAACTGATATTTACATTACTTTTTCTTTGTGATATATACTTTATTTTTATGAATGTACTAGTGGGCGCGCGCGGCTTCGCCCGCTTATTTGCACCCTTATGGGTAAATTCTAAAAAACCACAAAACACGTGTTCAATAAAATATTTTTAATAGTCTGAATTTCAATATTTTAATTTAAATTTAAATTTTTATAAAAATCGTTGGCGATTTAAAGATTTTTCCATATAAACCATTTCAACCCCTTATTTGAACTCTTAAAGGGTGAATTCTAAATAACCATGAAACACGTGTTCAAATAAATATTTTTAAGACTGAATTTCAAATTTTATAAAAACCAGTGCTGATTTAATTTTTTTTCCATACAAACTTTCATCCCCTATTTCATCCCTTTAAGGTTAAAATTTTTCAAAATCCCTTCTTAGTGGATGTCCAGATTACAAAAATAAACATCTGTCCAAATTTCACGTTGCTACCATCAGCGGTTACGGGTGTGCGTGCGTCTTACCTCAGTCATTCAGGTACATGTCCTTTTATATATATAGATTAGGTACATTTTCTTTAATATAAATATAAAGCGAATGGCAATATATTTTTTATTATTTTTCAAAGTGTATACAGAAAAGAAATAAATATATTTCAGTCACTCAGTCATGTTTACACCAATCCATTTGAGAATAGACGTATAGTATATTAGAGAGCACGATTCGTTTTCCGTTTGTCAGATTTTTCTCAATTATATATGATATGAAATTGAAGTTAGCAAACTCAGTTTAATATCCAAAAGGTACGTATTTCCTACGGGACCACCGCAGTTGTTATAACGTTGTTTTAGATTGGACCTGTGTTCAACTTGTAATATTGTTGTTGAAAACCTGAAGTTGAAATGAGAGACGCAAAATTACGTTATTTTAGCAAAATAATAAGAATCACTTAACCCGATTTTTTGGATTTTGAATCTTAAATTCAGTTTTAAATTTTTTTTTAATATTCAATGACTGAGCGAAACATTAAATAACAAAGATATAACATATTACACGATTCCTATTTGGATCCATTGTATTTCTTATACAGAGTTTCAACTCAATATCACATAAACTTATTTATATATATATATATATATATATATATATATATATATATATATATATATATATATATATATATATATATATATATATATATATATAACCATTTCTTTAAAGAAATTATGAAAAATTATATCTTTATATACTTTCATACTTTTTTTTGTTTTTCGAGCATTTAGCCAAAGTCTTGAAAAATATCAAACCATTCTATATGAAGTAAAAATAGTTGACAATGACCCTCTCTATCACCTGCATTAGTTAGTCTATCTTTTACCCTGTTTAATAAATTAGATATAGCCTACCTATTTCTATGCCTCAGAAGTAGTGATGTGAAAATGTGCCAAATATATTCTAACGTGACATCCCACAATCGACTCTTGCTGGTGTACTTAAGAAATTTGGCAATGTCTCAGAGCATTCGTTTACTAATTTTGTAGTAGTGCCTGCAAAGACGGTTTTAAAAGAAATGAGCTTACGTATTTTATTAGGTACTAAACTGATAGTAATCACATTTACAATTGAAGGATTTTTGTAACAAAACAAGAATTTTCCATGGTTTTTTTTTATTAAGCATGATTTCATAACCTTATAAAGCTACTTAAAAATGGGGAAAACTTAATAGTAATAAATATACGTACCTATATACAGCAAATTATGATATATTATGGAAACTTGAGAGTTATTAATATTTAGTTAGTTCAAAAAAGATTGCTTAATATCTAGGTGGTGTAAAATTATCTCTATATATAATAAGACAGTGAAAATATTTTGTCTGTACATTTATGAAATGAATAGAGGGATACTTAAAAAGAATAATAGAAAGAAAAAATATTTTTTGAAAATTTCTTGTCTGTCTCTCTGTCTGTCGATATGTTTGTCCACATTTTTCTCTGAAAGTACTGAACCGATTTACTTAAAAGTTTCACCAATTGCTTTATTTTAATTCAACTTAACTAATAAAGATCAGAAAGAAGAGAAATTGATGATCTTCATTGAAATATCAAGTACATATATATCGGTTCGTTCGTTCGTTTGAAATAAATCTATATAAAAATGCCTAAAACATTCTATTTACGTGTACACTGTAATAATTACATATTTACCAATTGTACTTTTATCTAATAATATATGTAACTAATTTAAAAACTTTACAGTAGTTAATTTGCAATCCATACAGTTATTTTACAAAGAATATTATGAATTCTTACCCAAATCATTAATTTAACATTTAAGGCTGTTTCTGAAGCAGTAAATTTAGTTATTCACTGACATCAGCACATTTAACAGAGTTTTAAAATTATGATGAGACTTACATAACATAGATAAAAAGAACGTAATGTTTTAAAAATATAATATATATTTTATAAATATCAAATATCAACATTGGTCGTATTTTATAATTCAAAACAATCAAATATTATTATAGAAATTACGATAATGTAGTAAAAAATAACTTTAGAAGTCATTATAGTTGTCAATCAATTCCGTTTATTAAATCAATAATAATGTAGTTTCAGCGGGCGAAGCCGCGAGCGGGCTGCTAGTCAATAATAAATGCTAAAATAAATTATTGCATCTTATATAATTATCAGTTCAAGTTATTCTATTGGCAAACTAGGACGCGCTGTGTAAAGTAAACACATGTAATTGAATTTGAACTCATCGTCTAAAACTTTAACAAGTACTCCAACTCTAACAACAAATGATTTGAATTTACCTACATCTTGTAAATTTTATTATTATTTATACATATTATCTCTAAATCTGTTTTTTTTTATGGAAAAGACACGGCAAACGGCTGATGGTAAGTGGTCACCGCCGCCCACGTCCCCGTGCAACACCAGAGGAGTTACAGTCACGTTGCTGGCCTTTAAGGTGGGTTGGGCGTCGGGCCCCGGCATTACCTGATGCGAAGCGCAGTGGCATAAAGCCACTACTTCACGCCGCTTTTAAATGCCGGGGGTGGTAATGATCCGGTCGAGTGTGCCCATGCGTGTTGCCATTGCTGGCGACGTGACTCTACCAGACGTACTTTAGTCGCCTCTTACGACACCACCAGTACCAGGATAATCCTATTCTGCTAATTTTATGGGGTGAAGTAGTACAGTAAAAATGTTGTCTGTATTTTTTTCTGTTTCACAAGTAGCAGGCAAGACAGAAAGAACACAATGTAAAAACACCCCGTCCTTTCCGGGATTATACGAGGCAGAGCAGTTTTTAACATAAGTGTGTATGAAGATTTATATTTTTATTTTAATTACTAATTACAAAATTTTATCTCATTTCAGATAATATAAAATTTTAAATTTATTTAATCTTCATAAATAGTTTTTGGATAAAAAAACCTTAGTAAAAAAATGAATAATTAAGTAATTATTTTAAAACCTTTATAGGATTATAAATGTTGTATGATAAGGTAAATTTATTTAAGGTCAAAAAGAAACCAAACTACTTGCAGGATCATTTGTGGTCTGTATCTCTCAAGGTCCCTGTCAAGATTATTATTGTTAAGAGCTCGTGGTATTAAGCGAAATTAACATTCAGGTCCTAATTAACTAACTTATTAGTTTGTATATATATATATATATATATATATATATATATATATATATATATATATATTTTATTAACATTTTTAAGTATTCTCTATTTTATCTTTTACTGTAGTTTTTTTATACTTTTATTATAAATAAAAACATTAGGTATTTTCTTTTTCGTTAAATTATTCTTATTCTCAAAATTGTTGTTTAGACTTTTATTTGGTCTGTTTAGATGTGTGTCATTTGTACATTAACACGTTCATTGCAATATCGTTTTTAAAGTTAAAACCTCTATGAGTACGTAAAAAAATTTTGAATATTTTAAAATATGTATTATAATTGCTCATTATTTATAACAAACTGATAGTTTAGTTGTGAAATTCATAATATTTCATACGACATTCTAAGCAAACAGAAAGTGGAACATACTATACGTACAATGTACATACTCTTAGATATAGTATCGTTTTGTATGACAGCAATCCTCATATATGGTTGGAGCTTGCCACTGCAAACTGCGAGAGCGTTGTAATTTAGTTAAGTTGATTGCATTATTTATGTGTTTGACTTGATATTCTAAAACAGTAAATGAAGCCATCAAATTATAATTAACATAAACTTAGTTAGGACAGTCCTGGTTCAGGGACACTAAGTGTGACTGTAACCGTGACTAATTGCGGGTTCGATCCTCACTCCAGGAAACTCGCTGGAAGGGCAATAAAATAACAGGGCTACTGACTTATATACACTGGATCACCTTCTGCGTTTGGCAGGTGTGACGGTGTGGCAGTACAAATACAGTTGATCGTCGCTACGGTAGCTTGTTACGGGTAAGGTGTAAGGGTGCTGATAAAAGGCGTTACTACAAGCTTTATCAGTGTCCATGCCCACTGGGCGGGCTGTAGCCATCCGAAAAGGAGTCATTAGTCAAAAGGAGTCACAGCAGTATGAGGAGAATCTACTTGCTATACCGTCTACTGAAGTGGTTTTAGTTAGAAGTGATTTGAACAATCACATCGATAATGCTCCTAAGCCGTATGAATGTATTTATGGGGATTTTGGGCATGATCTTCGTAATACAGAGGAAGAAAATATATGCAAGTACCTTGATGTATCAGTCCCTGAAGTGGGACTTCCCGGACGCACAAGGAAGCGCTGGCTGGACGTCGTGCTGCTGGACAAGAGAACCAATAGTCTAACCACCGAGGAAGCTATAAACTTTGCAAAGTGGAGTAGATTAAATAGGAAGTTACTCACTATGTACCTACTGACATTGTATTTTTTGTAGTAGGTATCTGTTATGACATAAGTATAGTAACTTGAAGAAATTCATGAATATATTATTCATGACTGTACGTAATTTAATATAAAAATACGAATGAAAACAAGGCACTGAAATGAAACTTCTGAATAAAACCTACGTATAAAGCTTCCGTTAACATTCCAAGGCTTCTCAAAGTAGTGCTTAAATAAAATGTAATTTACACAAAGACATAAAATTCTATTTCTAGGCATGTCCTACGCTATGTAGGAGCACAAGCTCGTGACTCTAAACGCGACAGGTTGTGAGTTCGATTCACAGTTAAAGAAATGAAATATGTATTGTTTTCAATTCCTCGCTCTGTTGTCGAGACAAAGCACGGAGATTGAAGAGCGGAGTGTCTTAACACTAAGCTCAGAGGGAGCTTGCCCTGCTGCCCTGCTGCAAGCGGGATAGCGCGTAAAGCTAGAACCAAAAACTATTTAATATCATATACAAACATAGAATTCATTCTAAGAAGAAACGTTTAAAAAACCAATATATCGAAATGAATCGATTTGGTTTTCATTACAAAAATGGATGGTGAATTTATATAAAAATCTATGACTTTTCAAGAATTTCAGTTCAATAAAGCCATTTTAATCAAGAGCGCATGACTAGCGTTTATAAATCTAAAGCGTTCACGTATGAGTATGTCGTGCCTCGTCGATAGCCTATTTACTCCCGCAAATTCTCTAGTCATGTCTCCAAGAAAATAGATATAGCTGCGGCGATCTGCCTTAAAGCTCTGCACAATAACGGGCTACGTCTTTATAAGATTTTCAATATTTGAAATTTTGTTATAGAATTTTATTAACAGTTTAATATGAAAATGTAAATGTCAGGATTTTAAGAGGGAGAATATTTCTATGCAGTTAATTTTAATAAGATAGGCAAAAACCTTTAACATACAACATATAAACATTTTTCCGCATACAGTAGGATAGGCAGAGGGAACCTAGTGTTAAGACACTCTGTTCCCCTCTTTCTTCTTACGTACTTTAATTTAATTTATTTACTTTAATTTAATTTAATAAAATTTAATTAGATAACTGATAAAAAATCATAGATTATAAGAATTATAATTAAATTTTTCAACTTCACGCCATCTCGCATATATCAGAGCGGGCAGAGAGAGTCTAGTGTGAAAAAACTCCGATTTCTCACCTACCGCTGAATTCTGGAAGCGACACCAAAGCAAATCAAAGCAAAGCAAAATAGAGGAAATCGAACACACAGCCTGTCGTGTTTACGGTCACACTATTTTAGCATAATTAACGTTTAATTAACTAAATAATTAACTATTTTTTTTTTATATTTACAATCTTAATCTAAACATAGATAAGTAATAGAAGGTAGTTGTGACTGTGAATAATAGTTCAACTCTACATGTATGTCGTAGAGTTGAACTATTATTCAAATGTAAGCTAATTGAAATGTAAAATTTTATAGGCAAGTGAATGAAATTTATAGCTGCGGTCAAATTAGTACACAGATTTTGTGAATTTGAATATTTTGTACGTTCCAGTTATAATAGTGATTCAATTTAAAAGGTTTTATCAATAATTCATTATTAACATACATACATGTGTCGAATAGCGGTTGCATGTTTAGTTTCAATTATGCTAATATTTTCTATATCAATAGGATAAATGAATACAGAATATACATTAATTGTTTAATATATCTACAATTTACTGTTTCGGTATCTGAGTTTTATCAAAACATGATATTTTTTTGATAACAGTACATCATCTATTCTTTTTGTTACTTTCAGTCTTTGTGATTATGTCTTTTATTTTGAGAAATAGAAAAATTTCAAGATAGCTACAGGTGTAAAATAGAAAAATAATATTTAAATCTTATTAAGCCTCATTTTTAGGATTTCGTATTTTAAAAAAAGAAGGCATCATTATTAGATGATTTTGTTTTGTTGTCCATTTTACCATTTTACCATCATAAACTACGAATAATATTTTTTCTATTACATTTATGTATGCTCCCTAAAGATAATTTTAAATTTCCTAGACCTAAAGCACTTGTTGTATTGCAGATACGAAAGTTTTGGTTATACCTAGTGAAAACATGTAGGTAGGCGTAGGCAACAGGCATGCAATAGCGTTCAACTGCTGAATCTGAATTACAGATGAGGCTCTACCCTACCGTCGTTTGAAGGGGACCGAAGCTTTTATAGCATCACATTGGGTTGAATCTTATATGATCATAAATAACATACAATATTTTATTGTTATTAAAATAACTATTTTCTTAAAATAAAAAAGTTTATTTACATTATTTTAATTATTTTCATATTTACAAATTAAACAATCCTTCATTCAACATGTAATGTCTATTCGATATCACATGTTAGGTGGTAAAAATAGGAGTGGAGTGTTTTATCACTAAGTTTTCACTGCCTACCTTGCTATATAGAAACATCATGAAACTATTAATATAATTACTTTGAAATAAACTGCAAATAAAAAAAACCGAGATACTGGTTGACATTTGTATATAAAATCTTTATCAAATGATAGTTTCAATTAGAAAATATTTTATTCATATTTACATTAAAAACTTCACAAACTAATAGATTCTTAGTTGAGAAGAGAGGCGTACTAACGGCGCTGGAGAAACTCGGCCCCGTCTAAGACTCCGACATGAGACTAAATACAAGTATATTAATTGTAGTTAATTTTAAAGAACTTATAAATCTTCTAAACCTCCACTTCTAAACGCCATTCAACAATCAATGCATCGAAAAACTCGGCGTAATGTCGGGAACGGAGTCTGTTAACACTAGGTTCCCTCTGCCTACCCTGCTGTATGCGGGATGCAGCGTGAAACCGATTGTTTTATTTATACATTTTGTATACATTTAACTATCTAAATCTACACTGTGTGCACTGATGTGTGTGCTGTAATTATGATCATTGTCTGTACTAGCTTGTTACAAGCTTGTTATATGCAAATATCTACGTACATACAAACATACGTAAAGACTAATGCTATTCACGATTCCTGAGTAGAAATAAAGTAAAATAATCTTTAGTTTTTTAGCTTCACGCTGTATCCCGCACATAGCAAACTAGGCAAACTTAGCGTTAAGACACTGTGTTCCCCTTAATACACGTCCGTTCCTCACTTTCCTTCGAATTCTTGAGGCATGTTTAGTGGTGAAACTCAACGGAGTGCATTGCCTTGTTACCATCGCGTGGAAATTGAACCCACAACCTGGCGCGTTTACAGTCGCACGCTTGTGCCTCTGCGCTACATTGGTCTCATCTTAAGAGTTTATAAATAATCAATAAATAATGTAAAGCTACCTATAGTTTTGGTTTCATATGGGTGTTTTTTATTATTACATAAAATTTGCATAAGCTGGTTTTAAATATATATATATATATATATATATATATATATATATATATATATATATATATATTTACAGATGTTTTTAATTTTTAATTAATAAGTTTTCATTTTAGAGTTGTTAATTAAAAATATACTTACTTGCACATTAAGATATAACAAAGACCTCTAAACTTTTATCGTAAGCTGTGCAACTCTGTTGAGGTAATAATTTCATGGAAACAAACTTAAGCGACGTCAAGTTAGCTCCCCGAGGAGATAGCTTTCTGCCAAGTTATTTGACAGGAAACTTGATAAACATAATAAAACAAAGTATAATTATCTACAGTGAGTACTTATACAGATACAACTTATTATTTTTATTAAATTGTATGTATACCAACTCAATTCCCACTGGGGGAATGAAATATGTTTTAATGTTTTTACTTACTGGAAAAGCAAGAACGTCTTAACACTAGGTTCCTAGGTTCCCTCTTACAACCTTGCTAAATTAGCAGAGAGGCTCTACGCTATATCGAGCATTTGCAGGATACATAAAAGATTTAGATAATTTGTTACAGCAGAGAGTTATTTTTTTTATATTACAAACAGTATTACACTGTCCCTTTGCATACTGGAAAATTACTTTTGAAAAAAAATCTCGACAATTTTTTTTCGCCACAACCCTTTGAAGGTTTTGATGAAATCCAGCGTATTTAAAAACTATTTCTGTGTTACTTCCAAGATTTATAAGCCGATAGTTTTGAAATATTACAATATTTAAAAGGTCGTTTTACCGTACAACCTTCGTCCGAAAGTTCTTCGTGTCTTCGCCATACAACGTGATATTGGCGAAGTGATAGGTGCTCAACTGGCACGCTCGGAACGCCATAATCAAAGTATGAGCTATATTGAAAAGAAATCACGAGCACAGACTCAACAGTCGGGCTGCATTTATGAATTTTCAACAAAAATCTGATTTTTTCCAAAAAAATACAAATTCTCAATTACCTGCCGAACCACTGAATATCGGCTAATATATAAGAGGATGAAATGGATAAGTGCTGAGGTCCTCTACCCATAGACAACCATCGACCGTCGATTGCGTTGCATCCTGAATATTAAAGATCTGAATTTCGTCTGATAATAGCTTGGAGTCTTAAGGTACATTTTTGATATTTTACCCTGATAGATACTGTAGTTCTCGTAAGAAAAAACCAAAAACAAAAACTTGAAATACTGAAAACTACCGGATAGAAAGAAATGAATTCATGCATGGTAATAACTTGTTAATTACTAAAATCGAAAACAAAATAAATATATTTCTATTTAATCAATTAATCATTATTATTTTGGCATGATGTAAACATTATTTTAAAGGGCAATAATAACATTACAAAATATGAAAATAGTGGATATTTTGTCGGAATCCGTTAAAACTGGTGATGTAACATAAATTTAAATAAATATTTGATTTCCTCAAGTGGGGATCAAACCCACAATCAGTGGTCTGTAAAATATTAAATTAAAAATATATATTATTATAGAATAAGTGAAATATTAAATTACAAAGATATGCAATGAAGATATTACACGAATTCCATTTGAATCCATTTTGAATCTATTGGTTATTTCTTATATTTCAACTACAACGGTCAATATAACATACATACATTAATATTTCTATAATAGCTGTGTCTTTTACTTTACTATTAATTAAATAATAGAACTTTATTATGTACCTTTATATATATATATATATATATATATATATATATATATATATATATATATATTTTTATGGAAAAGACACGGCAAACGAGCGTGCGGGTCCCCTGATGGTAAGGGATTACCGCCGCCCACGGCCCCGTGCAACCCCAGAGGAGCTACAGGTGCGTTGCCGGCCTTTAAGATGGGTTGGGCGCCGGGGCCCGGCATTACCTGATGCGAAACGCAGTGGCATAAAGCCGGTTCACCTTCACGCCGGTTTTAAATGCCGGGGGTGGTAATGATCCGGTCGAGTCTGCCGGTCGGTTGCCATTCGGTTGCCATTGCTGGCGACGTGACTCTACCACACGTAAAACCTACCTTTATATAAATAATATTTATTTCAAAGTTCATTTTATACCTTTACAATTACTAATCATACATTATTCATAAATATACGAAGCCTTGCCATAAATATAGTTATAAAGAAAAACATTTTTTTTTTTATAATACGTACCATTTATTACTATACAGGGTGTTAGTTTTTTGTGTGTGTTAGTTTTATATAGCAATATAAAATCATTAAAAGTATATAAAACTTATGGTCACAATTGGCACACACTCTTAATTCCTCAGAAATGACGCAATATGTAGACACAAACTATATACATCGTTTTGTGAATATAACAGTTACCTAATATGTGTTAATTTTGTATTGTGGTTATCACTTACATCGTTTCTGGAATGTATGTGCACAAATATTTGACAATTTGATATATTTTTATATGTTGTTTTTAAGGAATCCGAAGTGATGAGTAGTAAACGTCAATTTTCTCAGGATCGTCTATTACTTTAAATCAATTTTTAAAATGAAGTTCCCAAATTTCAATTTTCTTTATTATATTTACAAATACGTAATAAATTAGCTAACAAATCACTTAGATTTCTCTAAATTCTCCATTGCTCCCCAGACCTCATTGCGATGTATAGCGTAACGTATCTATATTATCAAAACTCTAAAGTTTTTAAATAAAAACTAGGCGATGGAAGCTGCAAGTTCAATATGAATTAAAAAAAAAATTAAAAATATCTGTAAAAGTTAAATTTTTATATAAATATCTCTTAAATCTTATTTTTATTATATCAGTAAAAATATTCGAAATCAGAAATTTCGAATTTATCTATTTTACAATAACTTGAGGTCAGCCGTGGCTCAGAGTCACAAAATGTGACAGTAAAACAACTGGTTGTGGGCTCGATTCCCACTTGAGGAAATGAAATATTTATTTAAATTTATAAAGTTAAAAGTGCACAATGTCTCCAAAATTCGGCGGAAAATGGAGAACGGAGTGTCTTGATACAAGGCTCTCTCTGCCTTCCCTGCTGTGTGCAGGATGAAGCGTGAAGTAGATTTTTTTGATATTGAATTTTAATCAAACTATTTGAAACTGAATTTAACATTCAAATCCAAAAATTCGTGTTTATTCGTTAAGTGATTCTCATTATTTTGCTAAAATGTATTTTTCCGTCTCTCATTAGATGTAAGAAAAAAATCAAGTCAGTCTTCACTGCGATTTATAGCGTCACGTACCTATATTATCGAAACTCTATATACGTTTATAAATAAAATAATCATCTCGGCGATGGAAGCTTCAAATCCAATACGAATTTTAAAACAAAAAATACAAAATTTTTCTGCAAAAGTTAAATTTTTATACAAATACTGGATCTTCTATTTCTGGATGTCGTTAGTTAGTGTTATTTTGGTGCCGGTATTTGCACTTCGACCTGGGAATGTTAAGAATGCAAAGTAAGTTTAATTTATTCCTTTTTAAATTTTGTTTCTATCATCAAAATAATCTTTAAAACAACGCTTCTTTTAAATATTTTTCAATAATTAAATAATGCTTTTTTTTCTTTACCTTGTACTCCGATGAACTGATGAAGCCCCGCTTTAGACAGATACTTAATTCTAAAATCTTATTTTTATCATATGAGTAATGTTAGCGTACTCGTGTAAAAGAGGGTAGATTTAGGTGAAAATAATTATAAAAGCAGTAGAATTGTACCAATCGGGGGACAGTTGCGTGTAAGTGACGGTCCCTATTTTAAGGAAACTAGTGTGAAGTATTGTTAGTAGGTGATACATATCACCTATTGCAATTACGTGGTATCCCTTTCCAAATAGTTTAAAAACATATAGACGATGTGTGTATTTATCGTGTATATTAAAAACTATAACCGCTTCCGATTTCTAACAGTAAATAAATGTTTCAAATCAGTTCATTAATTTTAGAGTTTATCTTAGTTCAAAAATCGACAGTGTGCAGAGCCTAAGCCTGTCGGTAGTACTTAAAAATTAGTCAAATTGTATCTCTAAATTTTCAAACAAAAAAACAGCTGTAAATGAAAATGAAACGTTGTAAATGAAAAGCATTTTCATGACAATATAAACATGTATTTCTGTAGAGGTTGCGATTTCGGAGAAGACTTCTTAAGAATGAATGCCATAAAAGTTAAGCAATATTTATAAACATATCAAAATAAATAATACAAATTGTTAGAGTTTGTATAAAAGTAAGTTTAATTTACGAATTAACTACGGTATTTTTTTTCAGAACGTGTTTGTCTTTACATAAAAAAATAAAAGGAAAATGTTATTTCAAATTTTTACTTCTTTTTTTACTTTTTCGATTACATCATGCCAAAATAATAATTATTAATTAATTAAATAGAAAAAGATATTTGATGTATTTATGATTGTGAGTAATCAACGTAATTTGGCAAGTTATTGTCAGTCAGTTGTCAGTGTTACTAGTCAGCTTCAAGCGCATATCCCGTATTGCTAGGCATTGCGTATTGAGTGGCTCAACGCCACGCTTTTCCTCAACACTAGAAAATATAAATGTAAATAAATATTTCATTTCCTCGAGTAGGGATCGAACCCACAACCAAATAAAATACAGTCACACTTTATGCCCGTGCGCCACGACTGGCCTATTAGGTTGGTATATATTGTATTTAACAAAAAAATAATAAGTTGTATCTGTATAAGTATTCACTGTAGATAATTATACTTTAAGTTTTATTATGTTTATCAAGTTTCCTGTCAAATAACTTGGCAGAAAGCTATCTCCTCGGGGAGCTAACTTGACGTCGCTTAAGTTTGTTTCCATGAAATTATTACCTCAACAGAGTTGCACAGCTTACGATAAAAGTTTAGAGGTCTTTGTTATATCTTAATGTGCAAGTAAGTATATTTTTAATTAACAACTCTAAAATGAAACTTATTAATTACAGATTAAAAACATTAACTATTAGTTAAACAATATAGAGATCTTTAAATGTATATATTATTTAAAACCTGTTTATGCACATTTTATGTATGGAATAAAATTAAAAACACTCGTATTAATCCAAAATAATATTAATAATAATATAATATTTACATTTTTTATTGATATTGTTCATTTATAAACTGTTAAGATGAGACCAATGTGGCGCAGAGGAACAAGCATGCGATTGTAAACGCGCCAGGTTGTAGGTTTAATTTTTACGCTATATTAACAAGGCAAAGAACGGCGTTGAGTTACGCCACTCAACATGCCTATAGAATTCGAAGGAAAGTGAGGAACGGACGTGTATTAAGGGAAACACAGTGTCTTAACGCTAAGCTTGCCTAGCCTGCTAAACGGATGGAGTGCGGGATAAAGCGTGAAGCTAAAAAACTAAAGATTATTTTACTTTATTTCTACTCAGGAATCGTGAATAGCATTAGTCTTTACGTATGTTTTTATGTACGTAGATATTTGCATATAACAAGCTTGTAACAACATAGTACAGACAATGATCATAATTACAGCATGAATAATTGCACACACATCAGTGCACACAGTGTAGAGTTAAATAGTTATACGTATACAAGATTTATAAATAAAACAACCGGCTCCACGCTGCATCCCGCATACAGCAGGGAAGGCAGAGGGAACCTAGTGTTAAGACACTCTGTTCCTCACTTTCCGTCGAGTTTTTCGATGCATTGATTGTTGAGTAGCGGAGGCTCAGAAGATTTATAAGTTCTATAAAATTAACTACACTTAAAATACCTGCATGGTCTCATGTCGGAGTCTAAGATGAGGGCCGAGTTTCTCAAGGGTCGTAAGTACGCCTCTCTTATTTCAATTCATAATTGTATAAGTCAACTAAGAATCTCTTAGTTTGTGAGGTTTTTAATGTAAATGTAAATTAAATATTTTTTAATTGAAACTGTAATTTGATAAGGATTATATATACAAGTGTCAACCAGTGTCTCGGTTTTTTTATTGGATTTTTATTTCAAAGTTATTATATTAACAGTTTTATGATGTTTCTATATAGCAAGGTAGGCAGGGAAAACTTAGTGATAAAACACTCCACTCCCACTTTTACCACCTAACATGGGATCTATCGAATAGACATTACATGTTGATTGAAGGACCCCAATGCATTGTTTATTTGTAAATATGAAAATAATATAAATAATGTAAATATACTTTATTTTAAGATAATATTAATTTTAATAACAATAAAATATTGTATGTTATTTATGATCATATAAGATTCAACCCAATGTGATGCTATAAAAGCTTCGGTCCCCTTCAAACGACGGTAGGGTAGAGCCTCATCTGTAATTCAGATTCAGCAGTTGAACGCTATTGCATGCCTGTTGCCTACGCCTACCTACATGTTTTCACTAGGTATAACCAAAACTTTCGTATCTGAAATATTACAAGTGATTTTGGTCTTATAAATCAACAAAAATTATACAATTATATTGAATAAATATAGATAGATATAGTAGAAAAAATATTATTCTTTTGTGATATTATCTTGTTAAAATGGTTAAGTGACAGTCGAAATCGTACGGGCTTACCCTCTATAGGTTTTGATTACTCAGCGAATTTCATGCAAAACACAGCAAAAACGATGCATAAATGCACGTATCTTTTGATTGCTTTAACTTAGAAGCTTAATTTTTTCCGTCCTCCAATGGACCTTGGATATTTGATATAGATTTCAGCTTAATATCTTAACATGATCTTGAGTTTTTAATATTGACAAAAGGACAACAAAACATACGAAATATTCACATTCAAAATCTATCTGCTCTAAGGTATGGGTTCCCCTTGAGGAAGTGGATTGTCATTATACTAGTTTCCCTTTTCCTACCCTGCTACATCCGGAATACAGCATAAAAGTTCTTACCTATGTTTTTTTATTACCTAATTATCTGAGTAAAACGATTTTACTGCACTTACAACACGTAAACCGCGTTGTTGTTTTCGTGCTCGCAAAAAAAACTATACAGAAATATATACAAAAACTATACAGAAATATATGCATTCAAATTCCTTAACTAAAATTTTCATATTAAACTGTTAGTAAAATTCCATAACGAAATTTCAAATATTGAAAATTCTATAAAGACGTAGCTCGTCATTGTTCTGAACTTTAAGGCAGATCGCCGCAGCTATATCTATTTTCTTGGAGACATGACTAGAGAATTTGCGGGAGTAAATAGGCTATCGACGAGGAACGACATACTCATACGTGAACGCTTTAGATTTATAAACGCTAGTCATGTGCTCTTGATTAAAACGGCTTTATTGAACTGAAATTCTTGAAAAGTCATAGATTTGTGTGTATATATATTCACTATCCATTTCTATAATGAAAACAAATTGCGCTGCTTCTTAAAATGAATTCTACGTTTTTATATAATAATAAAATACATTTTTTTTTCAACTTCACGCTGTATCCCGCATGCAACAGGGTAAGCAGAGGGAGCTTAGTGTTAAAAGACTCAGCTCCCCACTTTTGCCTCGACAACGAGGGAATTAAAATATTAAATATTTCATTTCTTTAACTGAGAATCGAACTGACAACCTGCCGCGTTTACTCTTCCAAACTTGTGGCTCTACACTACGACCGGAATCGAAATAGAAAATATGTCTTTGTATAAATTAAATTTCATGTAAGCACTACTTTGGGAAGCGTTGGAATGACTTTATACGTAGGTTTTATTCAGAAATTTCATCTCATTGCCTTATTTTTATGCGTATATTTATTTTAAATTACGTACAGTCATGAATAACATATTCATGAATTTCTTGAAGTTACTATACTTATGTCATAACAGGTGAGATTAGGTACATGGTGAGATTGTAACAAGCAAATCCTCTTCTTTCTAGTAAAAATCTCGGCTACTGCCAGGGTCTGGCTTCCTGCTCAACCTACTCTACTTTACTCGGTCTTTCGCGTACTCAGTGATTAGACATGTCCAAACACCGCTTCCTTATTCGTCCGTCTCACTCCAGGGACTGTATAGCAAGGCAGTTACATCCGACCAAGTTCTTAGGCCGGCGCGCAGCGTGACCATACTATCTCATGCAACACTGTTGGAGCTTATCCGCTACGTCACGTCGTTGTGTTTAGTCTTAGATTTTTTTGTTTTTGATAAATTGTGTTAAATATTTGTTCAAATTTTCGTAACATTTTCATTGTACTTGGTGATCGAAATGAATGCATTTGCATTTAAATTCATATAATATAATACAATGAATTATATTTACATGTACTCTAGTACATGTTAAAATACGTTATTTGAAAATTGATGCTTCTGCAGTCTCTTAGAAAGAAAAAAAAGACTGAGTTAAATTAGTTACTTACATAGTAAGTTTGTCTTAAAGATTAATATTAACGAAAACAAGTTAGAGGCCAAAGTAGTGTGAAACGTCTTTAGTACTTAACTAGCTTTAAATTCCTATGGGAAAATATTTAACTTTCCATAATATAGATACTTAACAAGTGAACTTTCATGCAACAACTTCTAATATTAATGTTTACATGCTTTACTAAGTTTAATGAAACTACATAAATTCCTTTCACTCTTTTTTTATTGCACGCTTTATCCCGCACAGAAGAAGGGTGCAGAAGGAATATGGTATTACAACACTCTTTTCTTCGGTTTCTGCCCACATTCGATACACTGCCCGTTGAGTGACTCACAGTCATACCAGATCAAATAATTCGTCGTCCCGAATTGGTATCAAGCATAAAATATTTTCGTTTACAGTCAGACGCTATTGCCACTACGACGCAATGGTCTCTTTCAGGTTTTATATAGAAAAAAAATATGTACAAATAACACATTTACATAAGAAACTAGTTAAATGAAATAGAAAATGCAAGTATATGTAAGTAATGAATTTAGTACACTCAACAAAAATATACTTTTTAGTTTTCACCTTCACGCTGTATCCCGCTCACTGCAGGGTAGGCAGAGGGAACCTAATGTTAAGTCCCCAGTTTCTGCCGAATTCTAGAGACGCTCAACGCCGCGCTTTTCCTCAACACCATAGATAGAACCCACAACCAGTCAGTTTTACAGTCACACTTTGTGCCCCTGCGCCATGACTGACCTCAAAAATAAAAACACAACTAAAAAATCCATTTTCTATTCATATAATAGATAATATGACATTGATATATTCTGAAGAATTCTTAGAGATATTATGTATACAATGTATATACGTATATGGTAAAACCCTATTGTCGAATGAAGGATACCATACAGAGGACGATCCAATTTTGCAATAACGATAAGTAAACACGAACCGGTGAGTCAGTTCTCGCTCCTAACAAATAAAATCCATAGGGAACACCTGAGAATATTTGCATTACGTTTCTTTATCCAAAGCAATGTTCTCTCCGTTGGGAATAAAAATAAAAATTATGGAAAAGAAGAATTTTATCTCGACTGAAGTGACAAAATTTTTAAGTATTAATCAATTTAGAATTAAAGGAAGTCTACCTACCTCTAATCGTTTAAATCCTTTCTCAAAATTTACAATATAATAAAAATTAATAAAACAAGTAATTTTAAACTTTATTTACAATTTACCTAAATAAAAAAAAACAACTTTTATTTATTTCATAAATTCTTTAATTCATTCTCTTCAATTTTAAATTATTTTCATTTTATCTTGTGTACCTATTTCATAATAATATATTATATTTTATATTTTTTTTTATGGAAAAGACACGGCAAACGAACGTGCGGGTCACCTGACGGTAAGTGACTACCGCCGCCCACGACCCCGTGCAACCCCAAAGGAGCCACAGGTGCGTTGCCGGCCTTTAAGATGGGTTGGGCGCCGGGGCCCGGCATTACCTGATGCGAAACACAGTGGCATAAAGCCATTACTTCACGCCGGTTTTAAATGCCGGGGGTGGTAATGATCCGGTCGAGTCTGCCCATGCGTGTTGCCATTGCTGGCGACGTGACTCTACCACACGTACTTTAGTCGCCTCTTACGACACCACCAGTACCAGGATGATCCTATTCTAGGCCGGGATCACACGGCACAAGAATTTGTCAACTTTAAGATATTTCCGATAGACTTACAATTATAGAAATTTAGCACGAAGTGATTGTGTTGAACTTGTAGGTAAAATTTAGGAAAAAATATATATTTATATTACTGATAAAATCTTATAAATATATTTTATTAGTTCATAAGAATTTAAAAACCTAAAATTGGTAAGGAACACTCAGTGGGCGAGTCTGACTAGTACTTGACTAATTTTCTTAACATAATTAGTCGACCTAATTATAAGGTCGACTAATATAAATAAAAATTATGGAAAAGAAGAAATTTTATCTCGAAATTTAATCTATTTTTAAGCATTAATTATTTTTTTTACTTTTTTTTTATATAACAAAATT